>JASPKZ010001610.1:1042500-2242500 GCA_030220185.1 Diploptera punctata
TGACTATAAATACATTGGAGAAACTTTCTCTGCATTCGGCATACCACTTTTGAAAAATTGTTTCACCCGTTTCTCTATAGTAAATTGCCCGGGGTTTGTTGCAGTCTCCTAGATAAACATATGCTTTATCAAGTGTGACCAAAAATTTCCGTTTTTCTCCTACCAGGTGCTTTTCACAGTTTCCTGCTGTTGGTGCGGCATTCGGCAATGTGGCGTGGCAACAATTTATGAACCCTGCTTTTGTGGCGCTTCTCCATATTTTAATCTTTGTTTCTTAAGGTGTTTACAGTTTTAAGGGATATTCCCAATCTGTTCGTTGATAAAAAGAGGTGCAGCCCCTCTTCATTGATGATTTCCTAGAGTTATAGAAGGATTAAGATGGAATAATTGTTTTATTCTCATAACTATTCAAAAAATTGCTCCATTAATATTAATTTCATAGCAATCACCCTTTGTGTGGCAGGGTTACCATCAGAGATAAGGACCTTGACCTTTCTGATTACATCTGGGGTGCGGGTAGTATCAAATCGTGGATTTGCCAGTTTTTTTCCTTTTGCGACCCAAGCGACCCTTTCCCTTTTTATTAAGCACTGATCTTATTCCACACTTTGACACCATAAAATTACGTTTTTGCAAGCCTCAATAATCGCGGAATAACTATAATTAGCGTCGGAAAGGACAGTAATGTACCCTTCCCAAAACGGGTCTATCTTCTTAGGCATTATGAGAGCAACACACGTGCGAGTGTAGTAACAAAGGCAGCACATTGACTAGATTGATCACCTCGCACGCTCCTGTCCTGATGACTCACACCCCAACGTCACAATCTACTTGGCAAATCGTTATCAGAGATCGGAAACAACCCTCCGTATATTCGGTATATCTACTCTGGTGCCATAGAGGACAGTACAAGTAGCTTCAACACTTCAGTGGAGTACCGTAATAGTATATTACGATGCGAGGTTGGGAAGTTGTTTTTTACAGGAATTGAGGAAAAATGTTTAAAACCGAGCGATAGCGTGGTTTTTAATTTTCAAAATACTGTGAAACACTTTACAAACGTGCGTTGTACATTATTTTTTGCGCGATGTTGTTTTCAAAATAATAAATAATACTAAAATACAAGACGCACCATCGCGCAAAAAGATATTTTATTATACAACAAGATAATGGCCCTCCATGGTATCTTTACCTTGTCGTGGTGGAGTGGCTTGCGTGCTTAAATGATCCTGAGAGCTATGCCGGCGGTAGCATTGCTGCCGATAGGGTTACCCATGCCGGACTGGTCGAAGGTGATAAGCCAGACGAAAAAAGTACCTTGGGCGAAAGAGTGAAGATCTTTCACCGTAAAAATACAACCGTCAAGAAATGCGGACATGGGTTCATCTGGTGTAAAATTTTCCGGAGGTCAAATAGTCCCCCATTCGGTTCTCCGGGCGGGGACTACTTCAGGGAACCCATGCCAAAGGCTCAAACATAGAGACATGTTCCTAGGAACATGGAATGTTAGGATGGGCAGGACATGTTGCGCGTATGGGGAATGAAAGACATGCATGGAAACTTCTTGTAGGAAAGCCAGAAGGAAAACGCCCAGTTGGTAGACCAAGAATGAGGTGGGAGAACAACATTAACTATGATTTGAGGGAAGCAGATTATACAGGGAATGATTGGAAAGCATTGGCTCAGGATAGGGATGTATGGAGAGCTTATGTCCGCGCGGCCATGAACCTACGGGTTCGATAGTGCCAGCGAGTAAGTAAGTACAAGATAATGGCACAATTATTTAATTTGCAATAAGATACATTACTTTTAAAATCATTTTTAGATTATTAAAGATAAATATTTTGTTGTTATAATAAAGTGTTCAATATAAAAATATCAACCCAAGAGTAACTTATTAAATACTTTCATAAACAACATTTTAATTAAATATGCTTCTGTCACAATGACCATCTTAATTATTAGTCTACATGTAAAAGAAACCTAATGACAATATATTTAAGAAAATATAAAATAAAACTTATAATTTTTTTCTACGACTATTTAACTCTTGCCCCAAATGGGACTCAATGACCAATCACGTTACAATGATTTTTAATTTACAACCAATCACAGTCGTATATTGACACAGTCTTGAGACAACCCTTGAGGATGTCGGACGCAGTCTCTGGCGAAACGTTGGGGAACTACAAGCCTCAAGACCACGGCCAACAGCCCGGAAAACTTCTGCTAGATCATCATAATCACAGTCGTGTTTCGCCTAGAATTTACCAACTAAAGTTTATCATAAGTAATGCCACGAGTGATTTCCAATTTATCTAGAGAATTTGGAAATCAAGAGTGGCATTTGTTAGGACTATTTAACGAATAAAATTAAGCTGTTTACTCACAAATCATTATTTAACTATAGTTATTTTAAAATATTTATATATTTAATGTAAACGGCGATGTTTGAAAAAAATGAGAAACGATAGGTACGCTTCTACTGCTTCTTTTGTTTATCACTGCAATCAGATCATACTATTTACTGCCAAAGGAACGCAATATTGTAAGGAGGAGCTTTCTTTAATATGGTAATTATAACACTGATAAATATTTGGTGAAACACGACTCTGATTGGTTGTAAAACAGAAATCATTGAAACGTGATTGGTCATTGACTCCCATTTGGGGCATGAGTTAAATAGTCATAATAAAGAAAGCACCTCCTTTTTTCATTCTGAATAGGTCATAGCATTATTTTGCAGTGACAAACTCTCTAACAAATACGGCTACCAGATAGTATATATAGTGCATGAATGTCAACACATACCGCATGCGGGAGTTAATATAAAAACATTTGTAGCAATTGATTATACCACAAAAAAAATAAATAAACCACTGTTTGCACTTTCTTAAATGTATTTTTTTCTCAGAAAAATATAATTGTCATAAGTAATGCCACGAGTGATTTCCAAATTATCGATAAATTCACGACTCACGAAGTGAGGAGTGAATTTATCTAGAGAATTTGGAAATCAAGAGTGGCATTTGTTAGGACTATTTAACGAATAAAATAAAGCTGTTTACTCACAAATCATTATTTAACTACAGTTATTTAAAAATATTTTTATATTTAAAGTAAACGGTGATGTTTGAAAACTAATGAGAAACGATAGGTAGCCTACGCTTCTACTGCTTCTTTTGTTTATCACTGCAACCAGATCATACTATTTATTGCCAAAGGAACGCAATATTGTAAGAATGCTCTCTAGTGGAGAAAAAATGAAACACATCAATCTGTATATTAATTCATTTTTGATGTCGTATACATTTAAGAAAGTGCAACAGTGGTTTCTTTTTTTGGTGGTATAATCAATTGCTACAAATGTTGACATGTAAGCACTATTATATACAATCTGGTAGCCGTATTTGTTATAGGCTCAGTCACTGCAAAATAACGGTCAGACCTGTTCAGAATATTAAAAAGGAGGAGCTTTGCTTAATATATGATAATCCTAACGTTGATAATTATTTCGTGAAACACGTCTCTGATTGGTTGTAATACAGAAATCATTGAAACGTGATTGGTCATTGACTCCCATTTGGGGCATGAGTTAAATAGTCATATTTACATCATAGGACATCAGAAATGAACTAATATACAGTTTGATGTGTTTCATTTTTTCCCCACTAGAGTGCATTTTTACAATATTGCGTTCCTTTGGCAATAATTAATATGATATGGTTGCAGTGACGAACAAATAAAGCAAATGAAGCGTACCAATCGTTTCTCATTTGTTTTCAAACGTGGCCGTTTACATTAAATATATAAATATTTTAAAAATAACTATATTTAAATAACGATTTGTAAGTAAACAGCTTAATTTTATTCGTTAAATAGTCCTAACAAATGGCACTCTTGATTTCCAAATTCTCTAGATAAATTGGAAATCACTCGTGGCGTTACTTATGATAATTATCCTGACCATTTTTCATGTCCTGTCCAACGCAGTCTAGGAGACTTGACTGTTCTTGTTATATCTGGCTTCCCATACATACCATGCAGCTCACTATCATGTGCCTTTCCCCATACACTTGTCTAATCATCTATTTTTGGCCCAAACATTTTCCTAAGAACTTTATTCTCAAATACTCATAATCTTCTTTCCTCCCTTAAAGTAAGAGTCTATGTTTCACATCCGTATAATATAACTGGGAGAATAACAGTTTTATGTATTTTTAGTTTAACACGCCGTAGCGTAGTGGTTAAGGCACTGAGCTACAAGCCAGAGGGTCGAGGGTTCAAGTCCCGTTGGGGTCAGGATTTTTAAACTGACCCAAACCCTCTGGCGGCACTATGGCCCTGGGGTCGACTCAGCCTCTAACGTAAATGAGTACCAGACGCTTGTTCTGGGGGTAAAGGCGGCCGTCACGCAGGGCTGACAACCCGGCTGACATAAAGTACCGATTGTCTAGCCAAAAGGGGGAGCCATAATACTTCCTACTACCCCAAAAGTGCCTCCGGGGTTCTGGTGTTGGATCACTTTTTTAGTTTAATTTTTTTTAAATTTCGGACATGTGTCCCTGTAATGCATAATAGCACTCATTTCCAGAACTGAGCCTTTGTTTAATTTCTTTGTGCATCTCAATCCTCTTTGTGATTATAGTTCCTAGATATAATACTATTACTACTACTACCACAACTAATAATAATAAAAATAATAATAACAACAATAACAATAACAATAACAATAATAATAATAATAATAATAATAATAATTCTATCTTCAAGCCACAGTTAGTCCAAAAGCATTCAAGCTGAAAGTGTATAAAACACTGGCTCTTCCAACTCTTTTGTATGGTAGCGAAGTATGGACGTTGAAACAGAAGGATATACAGAGACTTAGATCTGCTGAAATGAGATATCTTCGGAGGACTGCAGGATACACACTACTAGATCACAAAAAAATGAAGACATCTTAGAAGAATTACACATGGAATCTTTAGAAAACAAAATTTCTGATTATAAGTCAAGATGGATACAACATGTTCATCGAATGGAAGATCACAGAATACCCAAACTAATGTTAAGATATCAACCTGCAGGAAGAAGAAGACCAGGACGTCCACTCAAAAGACTTCTGGATGGTGTTTCTCTTGAGGCCGAAACAGGTCAACAAATGGCCTAAATTCGTGAATATACTATGATGATGATGATGATGATAACAATAATAATAATAATAAATGAAACACGGATTCTTACTTTAAGGAAGGAAAGAACATTACGAGTATTTGGGAATAAAGTTCTTAGGAAAATGTTTGGGCCAAAAAGAGATAAACAGGTGAATATGAAAACAATTCATAATTGTGAGTTGCATGATATGTAGGTCTATTGGAAACCAGATATAATTAGAACAATTAAGTCTCGTAGACTGCGATGGGCAGGACATGTGGCACGTATGGGAAATGAATGAGGTGTATGAAAGCTTCTTGTAGGAAAACAAGAGGGAAATCGTCCAGTTGGTAGACCAAGAATGAGATGGGAGAATAACATTATCCATGATTTGAGGGAAGTAGATTATACAGGGGATGATTGGAAAACATTAACTCAGGATAGGGATGTATCAAGAGCTTATGTCCGCGCGGCCATGAACCTACGGGTTTGATAGAGCCAGTGAGTTAGTTAGTTAGATAAATAGTAAATATTTTCATGAGAAGAATCTGAATAGTTTCATTCTTTCGAAATTCGTTAAAATTAAACACCGTTTCAAAATAAAACTTGATGAATCCCACTTGAAATAACGACGCGTTTCAGTTAGCAATGCGAGACTAAATTCCCTCTTAAAATTAGAAAAGGTATTCTTAAATAGCAAATGAGACAACATTTAATAGTCTAATATAAACTCTTCTTCAACCCTTTTAGAATAAAACAAACCCCAATTACGAAGCATGTCGGTAAATGGTTGCAATGTTAATTTTTAAATTTCCACACAAAGTCTAACGTTGAAGTAGAAGAAGAGATACTTAAGGCTTGTCAAAGTAATTCAGAAAAAAAAACTTTTGTGGTAAAGTTTAGTTGGGTATAAAAGTCAACGATGGGTTGAGAAAAAGTGTTCAGAAGGGAGTTTTTAAAAGGATGTGGACCGTGAAAGGGGTGCAAAGTTTAAGAACTTTAAGATGCCAAGCATATTATTGTTGCTAAGTGAAGTGTCTTTTACGTCTATTAGAGATTAACAGTAATACTTATCACCTCTACAGGGTGTCCAAATATTTAATTTACAAATGTTCGATCTTTTAAAAGAAACCCAAGTTCTGAAAAGTACATTTTTTTCCAGTTTCAGTTAATTAATTACACTACTTCCGAGTTAAGTTCCAGTTGTAATGTAAACAAACCGAATTAATTACTGAATTTTCATTGGTCGAATAATGGTTTTACCTTAAGCATGTAAAAAAATGTAGTTCCCTATCTAACGCTCAGAAATAAACGAAACAAACATAACAAAAATACTGTATTATTTAGCACAAGTTATATGAGAGATTCTTAAAATAGGTTATATAATTACAAATGTAACAGATTAAATAAGTATTGTTAAATTCTTACGCACGCGCAATCCAGGATATTGGGATTTATATTATTTAAAAATGGCCGCTTTCTGAATTTTTTAAAATATTGGAAAAGAAACCATTTGAAAATCGGAGATTAATAATTATTATTTTGAATGTTTTCAAACAGTTTAGTAAAAAATATCCTACATTAGCCATTTATGTGGTGAAAAACATAATTTAGAGGTGAGTCAGCATAGAGCATATATCCTGCTCGTAATTCATAGCAATTCTGCCCGAGGGCAGGTCTTCCACTCCAATCATAGCATTTTCATGCTATGCTTTGCAGCTTTACTAGGGAATTATAGGTGTGGTAGTTTTCCGTTGCTTTCCACACCGGTGAAGGATGATGATGATGGCCGGGTGATTTTCGGGGACCGTTGTACCCTAAATTTTCTGACTTTGCCTTACAGGGAGGAAAAAACACGAAAAAAACTAACCCAGGAGTCTGTCCCGGCCAAGATTCCAATCCGGGCCAGCTGCGTGACAAGGCAGCACGATACCTCGAGACCACAGCGGTGGATGTGCTCGTAATGAAATAGCAAATAAAATATATCTATCGGCATAATAGAAAAAGCGCGGACGGCAGATAGTGAGGGTTATCCAGTCTGCCAATACAGGAGTTGTATTACTTCCTTATTGTTTAAATGAGAGATTTCACACTGGATTTTAATGCCTTATACTTAAGTACGGCAGACATTTCTATTTTTGATACGGCCTTGATACATCACAACGCTTCTCTGGAAGAAATCTCAAGGTAGGTGTCGGCATGCAATGTTTTACAGTTTCCTCGTTAGAGTATCTACTTATTAGGAGAAGAAACAGCGGATGAGAACCCTCTTTGAGGTAGTGTCATTAAAGGGTCAAGCGTCCCTTCCCACGCGAGCTTCAGGTCACACTGCCCCGATGTGTAGTTCCTGATCGAAGGGTCTCTTGCACAGGGTAACGTGTGAATACCTCAAAATACAAAAATAAATGTGCGGAAGAGGCCCCATTCTTCAGGCGAAAAATTTGGAGACCCATTCCCGGGGTAACAATGGAGAAGTCCTCAGCGGTCCATAGGAGCGGAAGAAACAGAAAAAATAATTTTACCATCAAAAGCGTGGGGTGCTTTATATCAAGTAATATATTTGATAATAAACAGATATTGTTAAAAGTAAAGTTTCTAAGAAGAAAACGTAAAAACCATAAAAAGCACCCCACGCTATTATTCTTTTTTTTTTTGTATATAACTCTAGCTTTATTCTAGATGTATTGGAGATGATTTTTTGTTGACCACTTTAATTTTATCCGAAGCATGTTGGAAATTAAAATTATTTTTCATTTTTTTAGTTCGGTTTTCTAATAACGCATGTTGTTTTAGGTTTTTAAACTATTATTTATTTTTTCAATTTTTAGTTTAATTGTTTGTTATAAACCGGAATCCCATGAAAATTTAATTGCTTGCGATATTTTTATTGTCTACGCATGAAAATAATTATATTTTTTTAAAATTATTATTATCTAACATTATTATAATATTTTTTTAATATTTTAATATAAATAAATAGTTACAGTCAATCGTATCCTTCTCATATTTTTTTGAATAAATTACAATGTGGTAAGTTTACAAAATTGTCATTAATATTTTACAGAATAAGATGAAAATGTAAATATCTTTAAATTCTATACTATTGTAGTATGAGCTAAAAGTAATACTCTTCTAAAAAAAATCCTCCGGGCCGGATTTGAACCAGCGACCTATGGATTACTGAAATTATATACCATTACAGTCCACCACTTTACCAACTGAGCTACCAGAGGATATAATATTAATTTCGTACAACGATGGACTAAAAAGTCGGTTAGTCCGTAACCTATTATATATTATTTATTGTCCATCGCTGTGGTCTCGAGGTAGCGTGCTGCCTTGTCACGCAGCGGACCCGGGTTCGATCTCCGGTCGGGACAGTTTTTCTGGGTGAGGTTTTTATCGGGGTTTTTCCTCACCTGTAGGACAAATGTCAGAAAAACTTTAAGGCCCAAATGGTCCCCGAAATCATATGGCCAACGCAATCATCATCATTCATATTCATCTTAGTTTAAGCTTAGGATTAGGGACTCTCCTGGCGCACCACTATCATCATCATCACCCATCATATCATCGGGGCAACGTAACCCCCCTTCCAGGGGCCCCAACCTCAGAAGTGGGTTACAAGTATGCCATGCCAGGAGAGAACACCATGAATGTCGAAAGACAACCTGGACCATTTGAAATATATATATATATATATTATTTATGAAATTATTGTGTTGTCATTGGTCCTTTACAAGTACAAAGTTTCAAGTAGATCCAGGGTTTTTAAGTGGGTGAAAATCGTGTTGAAAGATTCCGTTACATGGATAGGTACAGGTCAAGCTAATATAAAGCGTGTAAAAATCGTGTTCAAAAATTCTGTTACATAGATACAAAGACACTTTTTTTTATTTTCTGATGATTCTGGCCATGATTTTTGAAAACAATTATGAAATTATTGTATTGTCATTAGCCCTTTACAAGTATACAAAGTTTCAAGACGATCCAATGATTTTAAGTGGGTGAAAATCGTGTTGAAAGATCCCGTTACATAGATAGATAGATAGATAGATACAGGTCAAGCTAATATAAAGCGTATAAAAAAGAGATGGGGTCAACTTTTTGAATGAGAATCTATGAGACCGGAACAAGCCACGTGGGGTTGATCGGTGATTTTTGATGATGATTGAGAGAATGATTAAAATGGCAGTGACCAAAGCGTTGTTGTCTTAGGCCTATGATTTCGTCACGACGAACAAGAAGACGCTAGGAATGAGTTTCTCTTTGAAAGGAGATTCCCTTCCTTAATTTTGTTTACAGACATGCCTGCGGCAAACAAATTCGTGCTGAAATCTTCCTGGATTTTATAGTCTAGCTGTGTATAAGTTTATAATTTGTGAACAATGGCGAGTGGGTAGTGAAATTGATACAAGTTTTAAGTATTCGCGAGGCATGTCCGACTACTTGTTGGTATGTAAGGTGATAGATGAGTGGGTGGTGGAACAGATATACGCGTGATACTGCGTGTGCGTGCTATACGCACATAACTGTCTGGCTACAGTCCAGTAGCTTGTTTGTTCGCACATCATAATGTAAAACAAGAGATCACAAATCCAATAACAAGATCGACTATCTCTTTTGTAAATCTATGAATTGTGGAACACACAGATTCAATGCCACATTCACGAAGGGTGTAGAGTGATCCCTATATTTAGCCAACTGAATCCTGATCACATCTCCAACATCCAGATATCTGAAATATCTGTCTGTCTGTTCCCGTAAATACAGACTTGGGGCAAGGGTGCTCTGGGATTCTATGCCACCAACATAAATTCAAATAAAAAATAACGGAAAAACACGCAATTTAGTGATGCAATATGTGAATAATTACCCGATATAACTATATTTTTGACATTTGGCAATGAAATCAATATATATCCATCCATAGTAATTCTGCCCGAAGGCAGGTCCTTCACTGTAATCATAGCATTTTCATGCTATGCTTGCAGCTTTACTAGGGAATTGTGTAGGTGTGGTAGCTTCCCGTTGCTTTCCACACCGGTGAAGGATGATGATGATAATGATAATGGTAAGGATGATAATGATAAGGATGATGACCATATGATTTCGGGGACCGTTTGGGCCTTAAAGTTTTCCTGATATTTGTCTTACAGGTGAGGAAAAACCCCGATAAAAACCTCACCCAGAAAAACTGCCCCGACCGGGGATCGAGCCCGGGCCCGCTGCGTGACAAGGCAGCACGCTACCTCGAGACCACAGCGGTGGACATCAATATATATATATATAACTAGCTAATACCAGGCGTGCGGTGCTACGCATAAATAAGTAAAAATTAATGTGTTTTTATATTTAGTCGAATACGTAAAAGGAAAAATAATAATAAATTCCATATCTTAATTCTTTTTAGATACCCCGTGCTGATTACTCGGCGTTGCCTGGAAATCAATTTATCCCGATGTTGCCCGGGAATCTACTAATCCCGATGTACTTAGCATAAATGAGCTGAACGACAAAATTCGGTATTGTGAGTTATGCGTAAAAAGAATGTCCGCCTTGCGCTGTTACGCTTGCCCAGGAATCTGCTTATCCCGATCTTCTTGGAATCAATGAAAGACAAAAATGGTTATTGTGAGTTATCGATAAAAGATAATCATATGCTGTCGCGGACTTTTTTGTAGAGTTTTTTTTAGATATTCAATTCTGTGCACATTAACTTTGTACATTTGATATGGTATCTACAGCGTAAGTCATTTAAACGGAAAAATACGTTTTTCGCTACAAAGGGTGAGTTTTAAGAGCGAAAAAAAACTCCTGGCGCCACAGGCCTACAAGGCCCTTAGCCTACCATCAGGCTGCTGGCCTCACATCCACATGTGTCAGTAACACAGGTAGATGATAATCAGCCAGTGTAGGGGTGACATGTGGTCAGCATGTCGAGTCCCCCAGCCGTTATAGCTGGTTTTCTCAACCTGGAGCCGCTACTTATTGTAGCTACCCAAATGCATCAGATGCTGGGTGGGCACCGGTCCCATACTGGCCGAAATACCATGAGAAAATGTCTTCCGCATGGAGACTCGAACCAGCGCAAGTCCCGTAGCTCTGCGCCAAGGCTTCCTGCCTTAACCACTCGGCCACGGCGCGGGACGTTTTAAGAGTGAAGGGGTTGGGTAATACAACTTTCTTATAGCCTATAACCTTCCCGGGAAACTCCTGAACATTTTGCAAAAAAGCCCCATCACAATCGGATAAACGGTATGGCAGCGCATAAAATACCAACAAACAAGTATTCATTTTTATACATTAGATATACGAAGAGAAATAATATATTAGAACTATTTAGATGGAATTACACAATACAGAGATGAATGACTGGGCCGCATCAATAGAATGGATAACAACAGAATTCCGAAACAGATTCTCCATTACAAACGACTAGGACGAAGAAATTTAGGAAGAGCCAGTAAAAGATGTACACAACAATTCTAACATGAGATCGGAACAGACCTTAAGGTGTATATTCTTTTAAATTGCTGCTGCTGATGATGAGAAATATATATGTCGATTTTATAAAAACAAATTAAGAATGCCTTAAAGTGAGAAGTTGAACTCAAACTAACCTAAAATCAGCACATCTGCAATGACAAATTAGTATTTGCCATAGTTCTGACAGTGTAGCCAACCTAGGCCCTATCATTAAAACCCGTTAACAAACAAGTGAATGCTAAACTAATCTGGTGTACTAACTGGCCCATTTTCTCATCCTAACTTGACCAAACTAACACAAACTTACCCAACTAACACTAACTTGCCTATCTCCTCACCCTAACTTGCCCACTAATGTAGATTGACTCTTGGGATAGAATCCCCTTATATGTGAGTAAACATGTTGGCAATTGGCTCTAGCGGTAACATGTGTCATCACAATGGACATCACAACGATCAAAATCACTTGTTCTCCGATCGATTATTCACGGTGGCCGAGAACAACCGAATGCTACCTCGCGGGAGTTACTTATTCAATGTTAATTTAGTATTTTTCTTCCGGTTACTCTTATCTAGAGCAACTCCAGCGCAACCTCTTCCAAACTAAAACCTTCAACTCCATTCACGCCTTTCCCTCCCTTCTGGTTACCTCTTGCATATTCCTTTTCCATGAAACTTGTGGCCTTCTCTTTCCCTCTGACCTTGAAGGTTACAAAACAGAACTTGCCTCTGATTTTTCCTAAGAGTATGGCCAATCCACCTCCATTTCCTCCTTGCTATTTGCGCATCAACGGGTTCTTCGTTCGTTTCATTTTCCATAAATTTTCATAGGAAATAATATTGGCCGAAAAATACAACGTATCTTATTCAGACACCTATTTAAAAAACAAAGATAATATAGTAATGCTTATTTCTCTACAGATATCAGGGAGTGGGAAGTGGTTACTCATCTCCTCGAAGAGATATCCAGTAGCCAAGTAACATATTGCTTGGATGGGAAATACCCATTCAATTGAGGCGCTCAGAATAATAACGGTAGATCCCAACTGACATCGAATTTTGAGATAAAAGTATGATCGTGCACAGCTGCAATCTACCTTTCATGTGATGAAGTATCAACCTAATTGGGATATGCCAAAACTCTCATTCTCCACCTTTAAAATTTGTCCGTAGTGAAAACGAACATATTCTCAGCGTAAAAACGAAACGTCCCAACTATGAGTGCTTTACTTTATGCCCGCTACATGTTCATCGAGTTGTAGGAAAACAGGCAAAAGTTCACTGTTTCATTGTTTAACTTACAAGAGAAGTACAGTGAAGAGAGAAAGATAAAGAAAGCTAAATACAATGACCTGATGAAATTATTGAAATATGTAACACCCATCTATCATGATTTTTATAACAGTCTTCTTCATGATGGTGTTGATGATGACGAAAAAATGTGAAGATTTGGAAATAGAGCTGGATTAGGTATTTCAAGATGATAAATGAAGGAAAAGTCAATATTACACCATTTTTTTTTCTGTTTTGTATATTTTTTGTTCTAATAAACAACACAAAATCAGGAAAACTAATAATCACAAAGGTTCAAGAATTTGCACATAGATTTGAAATCCCTTAATTTAAATACCCAGAAAATATCAAGTTGTGGTGTTAACTACTTTCCACGTTAAAAAAAAAAAACAGAAAATTGCATTTATCTCAAAATGAACTTTGGTTGGGATCTGCCGTTATTATTCTAAGCGCCTCAATTTTGCTCAGAGTTAATAATTTGGGCATGGGCTTCTTTTACGAACCCGACCATTTTTTAAACTTGAGACCCATGGCTTAAAATCCCTCCAGGAGGACCTCGTAGTTTTAATTTTTCTATTCTAAAAATCTATCGGCTTCGGCCGGGTTTGAACCCGTCAATCTTGGTTGCATTGACAATAAAATAACCCCTGACAATAAAATAACCCCTAGACCACAGAGGGCGATTCCCTGAAATATATTTGAATATTATATTCACACCACATTTAGATCTTGCAAATGTGTTTTCCTGAAGATTTCACAGTAAAAAAATATGTAACCTCTTCTATTATCTCCTATTCGAGCTTCATAAACTACCCATTTTCAATCACGCGGACTTAATAATCCCGATAATATAAGGGTAACTATATAAATTATGGTTATTTAAATTATTTGAATATATCAGCAAGACGTTTAAAATTGGAAAAAATAAATAAAGTCATATGTGAAAAATGCTTTGTTCCCGGCAAAAGGATGGAATCTCTCGGAAACCTTGCGTGATGGAGAAAAACCAATATCATATTTGAATTCAGGAGAAAAAGTACTATCAGAATCACATATTTTCTTTCTGAGACAAAAAAAAAAGTTTATTTTTTGTTGCTCAGTGTTATTACTGCTCCTACCAGTTTCAACACCACCACCACCAACGCCATTATCAACATTTCCACTGTCGCCACAATCACCAATCTCCTCACATTAACGTTTATATCGTTATGTCAAGACGAACATTTTATCATTTGCAAAGGAGGTTCATCCACATCGGTAATTAACATATGTGGATGTAGGGCCAGAGCGGCCGTCTGGTAGGTGAAGGACTTTCTAGGTATGTAGCTAAATAAAAACTTGGAAATAAATAAATAATCCATCCATAGTAATTCTGCCCGAAGGCAGGTCCTTCACTGCAATCATAGCATTTTCATGCTATGCTTGCAGCTTTACTAGGGAATTGTGTAGGTGTGGTAGCTTCCCGTTGCTTTCCACACCGGTGAAGGATGATGATAATGATCATGATGATGATGGCCATATGATTTCGGGGACCGTTTGGGTCTTAAAGTTTTCCTGACATTTGTCTTACAGGTGAGGAAAAACCCCGATAAAAACCTCACCCAGAAAAACTGCCCCGGCCGGGGATCGAACTCGGGCCCGCTGCGTGACAAGGCAGCACGCTACCTCGAGACCACAGCGGTGGACAAATAAATAATATTACTAAGTAATTGGATATCGAAGATATATACTGGATTCAGTCGGCTGAAGGAAAGGACCAGTGGAGCGACTTAGTAAATGCGGTATTGGAACTACTTTTAACATAAGCTACACTTATTCCATATTTCTAAAAACCTTACTCTCGCACCACAAGGTCACCGTGGCAGATACATCATTTCCAACTGGTGCCAAGTTTTACTATATCGCTGGCTTTCACAAATTGAACCTTCATCTAAGTCAGGGATAAAAGTTTCGTACTCTCTGAGCACCGGTACGTTCACACAAACAATGTCGCCCTGAATACAGATAAGAGAAACTACAAACCAATTCAGCGCTGTGTCTTTCAAAATACGTATCTATAGTAGAAAAGCATTGCTGACGTAAAATGCATTATACCGCACTGATCAGACTTCATGGCCGCTTATATATGCAACTAAGGAAATCCAAAGCTGTACACAAAAAGAGGCACGCTCATACTGAGTGTCTTGACGCCTTGGCCTGAACTAACAAGGGAACTATCAACAATTGCATGCCGAAACCTACCTTGAAATTCCTCCCAGAGAAGCGTTGTGATGTACCAAGGCCGTGCCTTGCTACTGTGTAAGGCACAGAAAAGCGTTATGATGTACCAAGGCCGTGCCTTGCCACTGTGCAAGGCACAGAGAAATTTCTCCCAGAGAAGCGTTGTGATCCGTGCATGAGTTAAGCAAAGAGTGGAGTGAGGCGGGATGCGGCGTGGACGGCGGGTAGTGACGGTTTTCTAATCTGCCAATACAGGAATTATATTACTTCCCTATAGTTTAAATGAGATATTTGGCGCTTGATTTTAGTATCTTATAGTTAAAAATGGCAGATAGTTTTTTTTTTTTTTTTTTTTTTTTTTTTTTTTTTTTTTTTTTTTTTTGGATACGTCCTTTTGTACATCAAAACGCTACTCTGAAAGAAACTTTAAGATATGTTTTGGCTTGCAATTTTTGACAGTTCCCTTATAATTTCCCATCGACAGAAAATTGACATTTGATTTTAGAGGGTTCAGCTTCTGATAATTTGTAGGCTAAGCGCCCGTTAGATTTATGGCTACCTGCAAGACCAAGCTTTTAAGTCTCTGTAAAAAGTACATAACTTTAGTTAGTTATATAAATAATATTAACAAAATTAGAAAAAAAGAACTTCCAGTTAGTTAATAAATTTAAAGAAACAAGCACTAAATTTTTTAGGTAGACTATATCTTGAAACTATTGTTTGTTCGTGTTTAAGCTATTGTAGAAAATATATTCAGTGCACAAGATTCAGGTAGCCGTGGTTTCCATGGTAACAAGATATTGTTATTCTTTGCACATGCGTGGCAGACGTACAGAGAGATACGATACTGACAATGTTCTGAAACTTCTTTACAAATGTACAAAAAAGTAGCTACATTATCTCCAATTAAACAACATTACTACAGATATCATGAAGACCTTCTATGTAAATTATTATTATTACTATTATTATTATTATTACTAAGCTGGAGGGAAAATTTTCTATAGGATCGTAACAGGCCTTGGCCTAATACTTGGAAGGAAGAAGAAGATGACTTTATTATTATTATTATTATTTATATTATTATTTATATTATTATTATTATTATCATTATTACAGGAAATCTTGTCCTCTCAACTCCTTTCAAAAAACGTTAAACTGAAAATATACAAAACTGTTATTCTCCCAGTTATATGGAAGCGAAACATGGATTTTTACTTTAAGGGAGGAAAGGAGATTACGAATATATGAGAATAAAGTTCTTAGGAAAATTGTTGGACTAAAGAGAGATGGATAGACAGTGAATGGAAAAGACTACATAACAATGAACTACATGGTCTTTATAGGAAGCCAGATATAATAAGAAGAGTTAAGTCTCGTAGACTGCCGTTGGGCAGGACATGTGGCACGAATAGGGAATGAAAGACGTACATGGAAGCTTCTTGTAGGAAAACCAGAGGGAAAACGCCCAGTTGGTAGACCAAGAATGACGTGGGAGAATAACATTAACTATGATTTGAGGGAAGTAGATTATACAGGAAATGATTGGAAGACATTCGTTGAGATAGGAATATATGGAGAGCTTATGTCTGCGTGGCCCTGAACCTACGGGTTCGATAGTGCTAATGAGTTAGTTTTATTATTGGCATTATTATTACTAGTATTATTGTTATTAATATTATAAGCATTGTTATTGTTATAAAATGGTTAATAATAAAGATATATTGAAAGAAAAATTATATTTGTAAATATAAGTTTTAAGTTGAGAAATAACTACAATATTTGTGGTATTTGAATTCCCTTCTCTTCCTACGTATGCAAAGTGGACGGACGGATGATGAAGACGGCGTCTACGTTTTTATTCGTAAGTTACGAGGTAACTAAAACAAAAACGTGGCTCATTCTCAACAGAGAGAAAAAATGTTTTCTCCGGAAATACATAAATCTGTTAAAACTAAGAAAAACAGATTTTGACACTGTGTGGCAAGACATCTTGTAACTGAGTTACGAACGTGTATAGGATTCTAACCACAAGCTTCCTGTTTGCTATCGAGTTGTCAGTGTTTATTCAAATAGTGGTTCGTGATGTCTCCATAATTCCATTTCTTACTTAAAAACTGTGAGAAACTACTGCTCATATACGTTAGCAAATACAGGGTGATTTTTAAGAGCGTGCAAAAATTATACAAGGCAAGGAGGCTTCTCTATTGAACAATTTGAGTTAGCAAATACAGAGTGATTCTGTAAGAGCGTGCAAAAATTATACAGAACAAGGGGGTTTCTCTATTGAACAATTTGAGGTAGCAAATATAGAGTGATTCTGTAAGAGCGTACAAAAATTAAGCAGGGGCAAAGGGGATTCTCCAATGAACAATTTGAATTATCAAATACAGAGTGATTCTGTAAGAGCGTACAAACATTAAATTGGGCAAGGGGGATTCTCCATTGAACAATTTGAGTTAACAAATACAGAGTGATTCTGTAAGAGCGTACAAAATTAAACAGGGCAAGTGGGACTCTCTATTGAACAATTTGAGTTAGTAAATACAGAGTGATTCTGTAAGAGCGTGCAAAAATTAAATAGGGCAAGGGGGATTCTCCATTGAACAATTTGAGTTAGCAAATATAGAGTGATTCTGTAAGAGCGTGCAAAAATTAAATAGGGCAAGGGGGGTTCTCCATTGAACAATTTGAGTTAACAAATACAGAGCGATTCTGTAAAAGCGTACAAAAATTAAACAGGGCAAGGAGGATTCTTCAATGAACAATTTGAGTTAGCAAATACAGAGTGATTCTGTAAGAGCGTACAAAAATTAAACAGGGCAAGGGGGATTCTATATTGAACAATTTGAGTTATCATATACAGAGTAATTCTGTAAGAGCGTGCAAAAATTATGTAGGGCAAGGGGGATTCTCCATTGAACAATTTGAGTTAGCAAATAGAGAGTGATTCTGTAAGAGCGTACAAAAATTAAACAGGGCAAGGGGGATTCCCCATTGAACAATTTGAGTTAGTAAACACAGAGTGATTCTGTAAGAGCGTGCAAAATTATACAGGACAAGGAAGATTCTCTATTGAACAATTTGAGATAGAGGATCGAGGGTCCGAAAAGCCACCTTAAAGATGTACGGGAGTAAACTTGTCTTTCACATTAATTTATCAGTTAATTGCAAGTAACATCATTGATACAATGAACGTACAATTTTGTATCTTAAAACAGTTGAATAATTCAAGTTCATTCCTAACATCTTTGCTATATTTTATATCTTGTAAAGTACATCCAGGAAAAGCATTAAAACTAACTAACTAACTAACTAACTGGCTCTGTCGAACCCGTATGTTCATAGCCGCGCGAACATAAGCTCTCCATACATCCCTATCCTGAGCTATTTTTTTCAGTAATCCCCTGTATAACCTACTTCCCTCAAATCATGGTTAATGTTACTCTCCCGCCTCATTCTTGGTCTGCCAACTGGGCAATTTCCCTCTGGCTTTCCTACCAGACGTTTCCATGCACCTTTCATCCCCCATACGTACCACATGTCCTGCCCATCGCAGCCTACGAAACTTAATTGTTCTTATTAGATCTGGCTTCTTAAACATATCATGTAGCTCACTATTATGTAGTTTTCTCCATTCACCTGTCTGTTCATCTATCTTTGGTCCAAAAATTTTCCTAAGAACTTTATCCTCAAATACCCGTAATTTTCTTTCCTCCCTTAAAGTAAGAGTCCATGTTTCGCATTCATATAATATAACTGGGAGAATAATAGTTTTATATATTTTCAGTTTAACATTTCTTTGAAAGGAGCTGGGTAGACAAGAGTCTCTGTAATGCATAATAGCATGCATTTCCAGAATTGAGCCTATGTTTAATTTCTTTGTGCATCTCATTCATATTTGTAATTGTTGTTCCTAGATACTTGAAATCAGCCACTTCTTCAAAATTTCCTTCATTTGTCATTAGTTGTCCATCTCCATTATATAATGCATTTCTATGTGCGAACATACATTTAGTTTTATTGACGTTAACTCCAGGAAAAGCATTTCTGAATATTATATTTTTTCAGTCGATTTTTTAGTCGTCCACCGCTGTGGTCTCGAGGTAGCGTGCTGCCTTGTCAAGCAGCAGGCCCGGGTTCGATCCCCCGATCAGGACAGTTTTTCTGGGTGAGGTTTCTATCGGGTTTTTTTCCTCACATGTATGGCAAATGTTAAGAAAACTTTAAGGCCTAAACGGTCGTCGAAATCATATGGCCATCATCTTCATCCTTATTATCATCATCATCATCCTTCACCGGTGTGGAAAGCAACGGGAAGCTACCACACCTAGAATTCCCTAGTAATGCTGTAAAGCATAACATTAAAATGCTATGATTGCAGTGAAAGACCTGTCCTCGGGCAGAATTACTATGGATGGATGGATTTTTTGTCATAGTCCAATATTCGGAGCCATGTAACAACAAGGGAACGGTCACAAGCTTGTGAAATTTTAATTTCATTTTCTCATACATTTAAAACAGTTTCTAATTATTTCCCACATGTATCTGCATTTATTCAATTTATTTTCGACATCCCTATCTTTATCGTGTATTACATATTATCCCAGGTAATTAAAATTATGTTATTCTGTTTTCTATGGATATTTTTGCACGTAGCGGAGAAGATATTTTCAATTATATGGCTTTTGTTTTATTTACAGATGCTTTCAGAACATATTCTTTTGAGATAGCTCACAATTTATGCACAGCGTATTGTAATTTATGTTCTGTAAAAAGTAAACATCAAATAAAACTAAACATATTGTCAAACACATTAATACATTATGTATTGTAGCCTCACTATGATGGTTGTCCAGCGGCTCGCTTTGTTTCCCCGCAGCTGTTATAAATAATTAAATACAAAGATGCCGACTACCGCCACTATAATAATTCCACATGTTAATTATTGTCAAGCATTGTCGCGCGGCACCCGCTTTTATATAAACGGACAACCGTCATAGTGAGATGGTAATATCTTAATGAAATAACAGTTAATGTAAAATGAGAGAAATTTTTAAGAAATAGATGAATTCAAGAAAGTAGGAACAATAGGCCTAATTAAAACCAGGAATGAGGTGCAGAAAGAAATTAAATATAGGTTTTGAGCCGGTTCGCTCAGGGTAGAAATTGATAACTCAGGGATGTTTATATTATTTATGTAATTATAAAATAAATTTAAACTTATTACTACAGTTTATTGAATAATTTTGCACTATTAATGTACAGAGAATTACAATCGTTTTATACCTCACTAATATTCTGAGTGGAGTTGATGAGTTTATTTAAGTCCACGTGTATTTAATATCACTTAAAATTCCGAGTTACTAATTATCTTGGATTTTAAAATACTTAAGATTTTAAAATTTACTAAAGGTCGCGGACGGTTACTGAAGAACTTGCTTATGAGTGTGAGGAAGTTTTCACACGCGTCCTCGCCTTATAAGGGCGATGACTCCTCCCATACAGTCATCAACCCCACTCCAAATGCACATGTTATTAGAGGGGTAGGTACCATTCGTTTGGGGTTCCTATGTTGGTAATAGACTCATGTGAACGTTTGTGCGCATTCCACTTATTGTTATTAATCGTATAATTATATTTTAGTACTTAGAGTCTTAATTCTTGCCACATTTTTTTTTTCTGGAAAAACACGATATTTTGCAATACATACACCCTTATATCTTCCAAACTTCTCTATTTTTTAAAGTTAAAATTAGATTCCATATCAGTATAGAGCTTTTATTTACCTTATTATAGGCTTATTATATGGATGCGAAACATTAACAATTACTTTAAGGGAGGAGAACATAATGAAGTTCTTATGAAAATTTTCGGACAAAAGAGAGATCAACATGCGAGTGGATGGAGAAGACTACATAACAGTGAGCTACATGATCTTTATGGAAAGCTAGATGTAATAACAAACGTTAAGGGTCGTAGACTGCGATGGGCAGGACATGTGGCACGAATGAAGAAAGAAAAAGAGGGGCATGGAAACTTCTTGTAGGCAAACCAGAGTCAAAGCACTCAGTAAATAGACCAAGAATGATATGGGATAATAACATTATGATTCAAGGGAGGTAAAATACACAGGGAATGATTGAGAAACATTAGGTCAGAATAAAGGTGATTAGGGAGCATCGAACCCACGAAGCTTGTCCCGACCGGGAAACAAACGCGGGAACGCTGCGTGACAAGACAGCACGCTACCTCGAGACCACAGCAGTGTAAAATTATAAAACTGTTATCTGATAGGTCTGTCTCCTCAACTGTTTCAACTATTAATTCTCAGTAGGCCTAGACCTTTCGTGATTAGTCCAATCATCAGCAGAAGGAGCAGGAGATAGGCATTTCTGTTAGTTTTTTTTAAAATGAGATGAGGTGTAGGGTGATACGAAATGAATGTATGAGTAATGAAATAACATGAAAGGAATGGTAGGGAAATTGGAGCGGGTTGGTGAACGCAATTTGGGAAACGGGAGAACCTCGAGAAAAGTATAAAAATCTCGATATGGCCCATCACCAACACGCCTCTGGAACCGCCGGATTCGAACCTGGGTTCCCAGTCGAAGCAGCCACGGGTATATCGAGTCGAATTGTTGCTAGGTATTTTAATTCCGTCATTTCTCCAAAATTTTCATAATTTATTACTATTAATAACTGTGGATTTCCATTATATTATAATGCATTTCTACTTATGACCTCATATTTGGTTTCATTGACTACTTAACGCATGCCCCAAATGGAAGTCAATTACCAATCAGTTTCAACGAATTTTGCTTTACAACCAATCACAGTCGTGTTTCACTTCGAAAATTATCGAATTGTGGTTACCAAAATAAAGAAAACTGCTCCTTTATAATATTCTGAACATGTGAGAGCATTATTTTGCAGTGACTGACTCTCTAACAAATACGTTGAATATAGCAAATAATGAACAGATTCCTTCGACCTACACATTTGATAATTTTGTGTTCAATAATTGTGCTTTTAAATACTGATTTTACTGAGTTGTTTCCGAAAAAATGAATTAATAAACCTATAATGTTGGTTATAATATACAGTTGATGTGTTTCATTTTTTTCTCCACTAGGGTGCATTCTTACAACATTGCGATCCTATTTGACAATAAATAATGTGATCAAGTTACAGTGATGAACAAATGAAACATAATGAAACATTTCTCATTTATTTTCAAACATCGCCGTTTATATTAAATATTCTTTTTTGTAAGCCCATGTTTCACTTAACAGAGATTTAGGCGCTCTCCCCCTACAGGGAAGAATTTGAACCATGCTAATTTTGTTACATTTGTTTTCGTATAGATGTCATTTGAGTGGTCCGTGGTCAGCATTCCGCCTCATACTGACATCTAGGAAACCAAGTTAGTACTAGGACGGGAAAATTCGGTAAATTTTGCTTAGAGGCCTTTTACGAGCCTGAAAATCTTCAAACTCGGGACCCACGGCTTAAAGTCCCTCCCGGAGGACTTGCTCCTTGGATTTTTCCATCCTAAAAAGATCCATCGACCCCGGCCGGGTTTGAACCCGCGACCCTCGTGACCAGAGGCAACCACTAGTCCACCGCGGCCGATACATTAAATATATAAAAAATTTAAAATAACTATATCTAAATAGTAATTTGTGAGTAAACAGTTTAATTTTATTCGTTAAATAGTCATAACAAATGCCACCCTTGATTTCCAAATCCTCTGGATAAATTAGAAATCACTCGTAGCATTACTTACGATATTTACTTCCAGTCCCAAGATTTTTTAAAGTATGTATGGAATGAAACAAGCAGTTAATAAAGCAATATAAAGATATATCTTCAGTTCACACAATTTTCAGCTGCGGCCGGCGAGTTTAAATACCTTTAGTTAATAAATTGAAGTTCATGGAGTTAAAACGAGGCTTTCTTCGAGTTTTTAAAGCGTAAAATCTGCTGGGATGAGATTCACCTGTGCTACCGGCCAGTAATTTATGTTTGACCTAATTGACCCAGTAATTCCATACGGGTCTCCTGGGAGCGACCACTGGACCTCCTACTGAATAGAGAGAAACTACAGGGGGCCAAAAACCGCGGGGGACTTCTCCTTCCCCCACTCTTTTTATTTATACATATGTTATAATATGTAGTAGTCACTCTGCAAGAATACATCCAATGAGCTGCGATTTACTGATCGCCTTGCAAATAGTGGTTAGCAACCCAAGGAATGTAGAAACCCAGGAACATACGATTTTGTGATGGGAGTAGCTCACTGTTATGTAGTCTTCTCATTTCGCGTCCATTCGACTGTATTAGGTCCAAAACTTCTCGTTAACCATTAAATTCGTAATATATATTTCTGGATACACCAGTTGCTTCAATTAATTCAATATTTTAAATAAATCAGAAGAAAACGAACAAAAAGGAACCACTTAAATGTGTGTCTAATTATACAATATATCTAATAATAACAGTTATACAAGATTCCGTTTTCACTGTGGTCCGCCACATTTAAATAACTAACGGAAGAAATCTGTGTTTTGTTATGGTCGGCACTGGGATATACACTCGTTATCACCACTGACGATACACATAAGGGCTAAAGAGGGTACACAAATCCCTAAAGTAGTCGGAAGTAGGTTTCATGAACCACTGATTCCCTTCTCGGCTGTCGAGGATGCATCCAGGAAACTGGATGTTTCCTTGACGGGCTATGGGAGGGGACGTATGTTGGAGGAGAGAATCAACTTCCAACACATAGTCTAGTCTAGTCTAGTCTAGTGTAGTCTAGTTTTGTTAATTTAAGGGTTAATTTTATTCTAAAATTGCATGCAAATATAAGGACTGATAAATTCTAATTCAAATAGTATGTAATAAAAACTCTTGGACTCTCATCATTAGAGCCCGAATTTGTATGCAAAATAAAGTACTAAATATGCACGAAAAATGTAGAAAATATGCACCCTAGATATGCAAAAACAGATTGTAATAAAATCGAATAAATTATTTGCTTTGTGGATAACCTTATCTTATTCCTGCTTGTTACAGTAGACTATTTAAGTCATGCCCCAAATGGGAGTCAATGACCAATCACATTTCAATTATTTTTTATTTACAACCAATCACAGTCGTGTTTCGCCTAAAATGTACCAACTAAAGTTTATCATAATAAAGAAAGCACCTCTTTTTTTAACATTCTGAGTAGGCCATAGCATTATTTGCAGTGACTGACTCTCTAAGAAATACGGCTACCAGATTGTATATATATAGTGCATGAATGTCAACACGTAGCGCATACGAGAGATAATATAAAAACATTTGTAATAATTGATTATACCAAAAAAAAAAAGAAAGAAACCACTGTTTTCACTTTCTTAAACGAATTATTTTCCAGGAAATGACACAGAAAAATACAATTGACACATTTACATCATAAGACATCAGAAATTAATTAATACCTATAACGTTGGTTATAAATTTCTCCACTAGGGGGCATTCTTACAACATTGCGATCTTTTGGCAATAAATAATATTATGATCTGGTTGCAATGATCGAACAAAAGAAGCAAATGAAGCGTACCACTCGTTTCTCAATTGTTTTCAAAAATCGCAGTTTACATTAAATATATAAATATTTTAAAATAACTATAGTTAAATATTGATTTGTGAGTAAACAGCTTAATTTCATTCGTTAAATAGTCCTAACAAATTCCACTCTTGATTTCCAAATTCTCTAGATAAATTCACTCCTTACTTCGCGAGTCGTGAATTTATCGATAATTTGGAAATCACTCGTGGCATTACTTATGATAAGGAAAGCGTACATGAGATTTTCTTGAGTGAAGCTCCTTCGTTTGTCAGTAAAGAAGTGTTTATACAATGACTATTTAACTCATGCCCCAAATGGGAGTCAATTACCAATCATGTTTCAATGATTTCTGTTTTACAACCAATCAGAGTCGTGTTTCACCAAATATTTATCAGTGTTATAATTACCATATTAAAGAAAGCTCCTCCTTACAATATTGCGTTCCTTTGGCAATAAATAGTATGATCTGGTTGCAGTGATAATCAAATGAAGCAGTAGAAGCGTACCTATCGTTTCTCATTTGTTTTCAAACATCGCCGTTTGCATTAAATATATAAATATTTTAAAATAACTATAGTTAAATAATGATTTGTGAGTAAACAGCTTAATTTTATTCGTTAAATAGTCCTAACAAATGCCACTCTTGATTTCCAAATTCTCTAGATAAATTCACTCCTCACTTCGTGAGTCGTGAATTTATCGATAATTTGGAAATCACTCGTGGCATTACTTATGAAAATGTCCTTTCTACATCACATGACATCACAGATGCATGTGAAAAACACCAGAGTTTTTCAATGAATTCCTCTTAGGTTACAGTTTTTTTCACTATCACCAGAGAGCATTTTGCTAATTTGACAAATTCTATTTTAGCCAGGATTTTTATGTAATACTTCACTAAGCTTATCAAATGCGATTTTAGCAATACAGTAATATTATTTCTCAAGGCCCACGGGTATTCCCCTCTTACACAGATGTAAATATACACGTTACGCTTATATCCAATGAATTGCAGAGACTTTATTAATTTAAAAAATAATAATTAATATTTAATTAATTAATTACCAGTAATTAGCTGAAGAAAAATTATAATATAATACCACATTTAGGAATAAAATATGCATTTATGCATTAAAAATCTAAAATAAGCATTTTCCTCCGAAATATGCATTTTTATGCATTATCAAATACCGCTCAAATTGTCTGTTAAGGGACCACTTAACATGTAAATCATTTCTGCATACTTTTTAGCGCGTAAAATAAAATATGCATTTCGCATAGAAATCCCGGCTCTACTCATCATTTTGGGTTCTTCTTCCCCTCATTTATAGGTTTGCCGACTTCAGTTTCCATTTACTCTATAGTTCCAATCTCCCTCTTCCAAATTCCTACCATCCATTATAGTTCTGACGTAGGTTTTCCATTTCCATCTTGGTCTGCCACGTTTATTTCTTCCAGGTGGTGACCACTGGTATATATTTTTTGGCCATCTTTCATTTTCCATTCTTTGTACATGGCCATACCATTTAAGCGTTTGATTTTCAGTCCTCTTAACAACCGATGCGGTGAAATTCATTTCTCTCCAAAGGAATTCATTTATTTTATCCTGTCTTGTTTTTTGGAGGCTTCTTCTTAAACAATCAAATTCAACTGTTCTAATTTTTTTTTTGTACTTCCGTCAAAGACCACGTTTCACTTCCATACGACAAAATATTCTGTATTATGCTCTCATAAATTTTCATTTTAGTTTCTTTGTGATATTTTTGTTCCAAATTATTCCATGTAATGTTTTACCTGCATTTTTTGCCATTGCAATTTTAGTCTGTACATCTCTCTCACAGGTACCTAAACCTGTAATTATTGACCCAAGATATTTAAAAAATCACATATGTTTTTTTTTATTTTCCCTGTTTCGATTATGAAGTCATCCACATCCTTTCCCAAACACACATATACTGTTTTCTGTAAATATATATTCAGTCCCCATTTGTCATATTCTTCCATTAGTTTATTTATCATATATTTCATATCATCTTCATCCCCTGCAAAAATTATTTGATCATCTGCAATTTTTGGGTTCTAAAATAAATATTTATCGGCAGGATAAGATTGCTGAAATGAGATATCTGCGACAAACTGCAAGATAAACATTTTTCGGTCATAAGAGGATTGATAAGGCATGAGTATGTTAACCATATGGGGCAACAATCTAAAAAATGCATCTAAATGATTTGTTCATCATCATCATCATGAAGAAATCCGTTTTAGGCCATGTTTTGAAATAGCCGCTTTCTGTAGAATTTCTTAAAATACTGGAAAAGAAACCATTTGAAAAGCGGAGAGAAATAAATAATTTTGAATATTTTCAAACAATTTTGTGAAAAATATCCTGCTTTAGCCATTGAGGATGTGATGAAAGTAACAGCAGAATTTACAGGTGAGTCAGCATAGAGCATATATTCTGCTCGTAATGAAATTACAAAAAAAGAATATCTGTCGATATCCTGAAGAAATCGTAAACGTCTGATTAGGTAGGCTCATACATAATTTTTGTCTTAAATGGGTAAGAAATTGAAATTTATAATTATTTGTATCATCTTGCCTTGTATTCAGTCTTATTTCCCGTAAAATAAGATGTTGCCTAAGAACATTGTTTGTTCGATGAAAGTTTCGCATAAAATTCAATCATATGGCTGTAAAAGTAGTACCACTATTTTCCCAACAGACGGAATTAGCGAAGTAGTACCTTATGCATGTTTGTTTACAATACATCTGGAACTTAGCTCAGAATTAGTATTGAAGATACACTGCTCCATCCATCCATAGTAATTCTGCCCGAAGGCAGGTCCTTCACTGCAATCATAGCATTTGCATGCTATGCTTGCAGCTTTACTAGGGAATTGTAGGTGTGGTAGCTTCCCGTTGTTTTCCACACCGGTGAACGATGATGGTGATGATAATGATGGCCATATGATTTCGGGGACCTTTTGGGCCTTAAAGTTTTCCTGACATTTGTCTTACAGGCGAGGAAAACCCCCGAGAAAACCTCACCTAGAAAAAGTGCCCCGACCGGGGATCGAACCCGGGCCCGCTGCGTGACAAGGCAGCACGCTACCTCGAGACCACAGCGGTGGACGATACACTGCTAATTCCACGATTTATATTTTTTTGTCTAATGCCACCAAGTTGTCTATTATGACATTTCTGGTTTTCTCACCTGGCATTGGAGGAATTGTAATCCATTTCTTAGGTTGGGGCATCTGGAAGGTGGAGTTACGTTACTCCGATGATATGATGGGTGATAAATGTTAATGAAGTGCCAGGAGAGTCCTTAACCTAAACTTAACCTAAATTCCAGACAATGGGCAACCACAGGAATAATTCCCTTTAAGGATAAATTCCTATGGTTTGACCGGGAACCGAACCCGGGATCTCATGAACTGTAGTCAGAAACGCTGACCACTAGCCCATGTGGCTGGTCATCGATGATTAATATAGAGAATCTGATATTACAATTTGTGCACTCAAGCCTCTAACAGTCTATAACAGGGGTCATCAATTAGATTCATGGAGGTCCATTTTCGAAGTAGTAAATTAAGCCGAGGTTCAGAACCACAGTTCATTAAACTACGACGCTTTTATTAATTAACTGATACTACAAGGAAATTATTTAAATTATGATGGGTATGAATTGCACAAGTTTAAACAAAACACCTGGCAAATACTAAAGGATACAGCACAGTAGTGTATAGCTATTAATTGTAATTATCTACGAGTATTATACCGGTATCTAATATATAAAAATTAATGTTTGTTTGTTTGTTTGTTCGTACTTTATGCGCGGCCATACCGTTGATCCGATTGTGATGGGGCTTTTTGCAAAATGTTCAGGAGATTTCCGGGATGAACATAGGCTATAAGAGAGTTCTGATACTCAACTCCTACACCCTTAAAAATCGCCGTTTGTAGTGGAAAACGTGAAAAGAGTAGCTCTTTGGACGCTTAAATGGCTTACGCTGCCTAAACCATAACAAATACACAAAATTAATGTCCACAGAATTGAATATTTCAAAAAGCTCTACAAAAAAGTCCGCGACAGCATATGTTTATCTCTTACGAATAACTCACAATAACCATTTTTGTCTTTCATTGATGCCAAGAAGATCGAGACAAGTACGTAGATTCCTGTGCAAGCATAGCAGCACATGACGGGTATTCTTTTACGGATAACTCACAATAACGAATTTCGTCTTTTAGCTCATTTATGCCAAGAAGACCGAGGTAAGTAGATTCTCCGGCAACACCAGGTAATCAGCACGGGGAATCTTAAAATAATTACGATATACATTTAAAATTATTTTTCATTTTACTTATTCAACTAATCATAAGAAGTACTATAATTTTTGTCTTTCAGCTCATTTATGCCAAGAAGATAGGGATGAGTAGATTCCCGGACAATGCCCAACAATCACAACGGGGTATCTAAAAAATATAAATTTATAATTATATTTATTTCCTTTTACTTATTCAAATAAACATAAAATCACATTAATTTTCATTTATTTAGGCGTAGCAGCGCACGCCGGGTATTAGCTAATTATTAATAAGTTTATGATAAATTTAACATATGATCAGAATAATATTCAAATAGCTGTCCACCGCTGTGGTCTCGGGTAGCGTGCTACCTTGTCACGCAGTGGGCCCGGGTTCGATCCCCGCTCGGGACAGTTTTTCTGGGTGAGGTTTTTATCGGGGTTTTTCCTCATCTGCAAGACAAAAGGCAGGAAAACTTTAAGGCCGAAACGGTCCCCGAAATCATATGGCCATCGCAATCATCATCATTCATATTCATCTTAGGTTATGCTTAGGATTAGGGACTCTCCTGGCGCACCATTATCATCATCACCCATCATATCATCGGGGCAACGTAACCCCGCCTTCCAGGCGCCCCAACCTCAGAAGTGGGCTACAAGTACGCCATGACAGGAGAGAAACCAGGAATGTCGAAAGATAAACCTGGGGCATTCGGGAAAAAAATAAAATATGTCACTTCACAAATTTCATCTTCAGTCAAATCTCTGACCAACCGAGCCAAAAATAATACTGTAATAACATGAAATTTAGTACAACTGGTTGTATTCGATGTATAACCGATTTTAAAATTTTGTATGAATTCGATATTTAACCGGTCCGGAAACCAAAACTCTACGGTCCGTATCCGGATCGATTTCCGCCAATAGGTGACACCTGGTCTATAGTATCTTATAGACCTACGCAAATGCAAACCGGTACATAACCCCTTTATGATGATCTTGAAGAAGATTTTCGGGCTGTAGGCCGTGGTCGTGAGGGTTGTAGTTCTCCGACGTTTCGCCAGAGACTGCGTCTGGCATCCTCAAGGGTTGTCTTGTTCTCTGTCAAGACAACCCTTGAGGATGCCAAACGCAGTCTCTGGCGAAACGTCGGAGAACTACAAGCCTCAAGGGTTGTCAGTCAAGACAACCTTGAGGATGCCAGACGAAGTCTCTGGCGAAACGTCGGAGAGAACTACAAGCCTCACGACCACGGTCTACAGCCCGAAAATCTTCTTCAAGATCATCATAGCAACTCCGGCCGTGAAAGTCTACGTGAATACAATAACCCCTCTACATTCACTTTCACACCATACGTGGGGGCACGCCGTAGCTTAGTGGTTTAGGGCACTGCGCTACAAGCCGGGAAGGTCGAGGATTCGAGTCCCGGTGGGATCAGGATTTTTAAACTGACCCAAACCATCTGGCGACACTATTGACCCTGGGATCGACTCAGCCTCTAACGAAAAGGAGTATCAGACGCTTATTCTGGGGTAAAGGTGGCCGTCACGCAGGGCTGATAACCCGGCTGACATCAAGTGCCGATTGTCCAGAAAAAGTGGGAGCCTTAACCTGCTACTACCCCAAGGGTCTCCTGAAGCCTGTAGTGGGATCACTTTATCTTCACACCATATGTAGTTACACATGTAATAAAAACAGTTTAAAAAGTGACTTAGCATATTCTCTCCCTGGATTGTCATTTACATATGTGTACTCCTGTAAATATAGTTATTGGACTTATTTATAAATTAAATCAGACTTGAAAAATGCTGCAGTTCTAAAAGACCGACATATTGAAATGATATGCTTACATTAATACCGGTCGACTTAAATAATTCATGGGGTGTGTACAAACATAACAACAACAATGGTGAAATTCAATTAGCTGTTAGAATATGACCCCCTGTGGTCCGTTTCTTCTGCCACTACAAATCATGTTTCAGAAAATATACATCACACTCTATGCTTCTAAATTAATTGTGAAGGGACATTTTTGTTTATGTAATTTACAATCAGGGGTAAACAATTATATTCCATAATATATTTTATATATCTGTAACTATTGGTTATTGAGATATTTCACAACTTTACGTCCAAACATTTATTTCTAGGGCACGCTGACGATTTTCATTTATTTTTTTAACCCCCATACATCATATACATACTAATGTATTAAAAAGTTATATATATATATATAAGAACTTCAGGTAATGTGGCACCCTATTTTGAATTTGTGTTTTTTCTTCTTTTAATTAAGGGATTTGAATTTTGTTTAATTACAGTCATCATCATTAGTGTTATAACTATGAAATAGCATTGTTATTTTATTCAATATGGAAACATCTTAATATATCAACTTTTTGACATTGCTAGGAACCTCCATATTCAGGTAAAGTCGACCCTAGAGTCCATTCTAGATTTTAGACTATTTTTAAGTTTATTTGCTCTATTAATTTATACAGACAGGCACAAATTAATCTGAAAGTATTTATGGCTGATCATAATTAAAAAGCCTTGATGTTTATTTCAAGTTTTGAAAAATTATTTTTGATTATAACATTCACACGTCATTCATCTGCAGACAGTGATGGTCTTTGGGTTTAGTAAAATTACAAGGATATTAAATAAAATTAATTTAGTGCATGGTTTTTATACATATCATCTTCATTGATATAATATACGTATGCGTATAAAGTTGACCCAGGTCATCGTGGAGGGTTCACGATAACCAAATTCCTTTGTCATGTTTAATTATTTTATGCAGCCACCATGTCACATAATATCAAACCAAACCCGTCAGTATATTAAAGCAGCATCTACATAATAGGAGCTTGTCAACATTTGTAATGTTCAGTAGCAGAAATTAAGAATATTGATTCTTAGCTTGAAAAACTTTTTAAGTGGTAATTTTCATAAATATCACAAATAAACCCTTCTTCGTACAAATTATAAAAGAAACTGGCCTTGAACCCGTCAAAGTTGATTAGGGGAAAAAGTTAAAATATTTTCTATACGAGGGCAGCACTAATTAAAGAAGATATTAACAGGGTCCACTCAAACAGAAGGGTCCACATTACCCGAACTTCCCTATATTATTTTTTTCTTTTCATGTCATAATTGGCTTTCAATGCTAAATGTAAAAAAAAATATAGTTATAACATCTACAGTAAATATACAAGAGTTACTGCTATAAAGTAAATATTCTCCTTAAAAATGTTTACTTGTTATACTAGCCACTAGATGGCAGTTGGAACAATAGGTCTCTCGTGTAAATTGAGAATAATATACACTTCTCAAAACAATTAGAGGAACACTTGTAATAAATTGAATACGTAATTGTTTTTTAAAGCTGTGATGCTGAAGGTTGGACAATATGTAAATCGAATTATTAATTTTATCATTGGATACAAATTTTAAAGATCCATGGCCTAAATACAGAGAAATTACCTCAAATAACAAATATAGAGAATTTTTTTTTTTTGGAAGGCACTGGCCACTTCTAATTGGTAAGCTTCCTGATGTTGCTATAGTGACGAATGTTGATTATTGCCTTGTTTATTGAAGTCTCTGACAAAATGAGGCATTTAAATGAGTTTGAAGTGTATCATGCTCTACATCTTGTACGACAAGGTCAATCTCTGCGACAAGTGGCTAGAGAGCTTGGAATTTCTCCTTCCGTGGTGTCCAGGTTACGCAACAGGCACAGAGAGACAGGTCAGTATTGTAGAAGACGTGGCCAGGGCCGTAAATTTAAAACAAGCCTCCAGGATGACAGATACGTTGTTCTTTCTGCTCTTCGACAGCGTACAAAAACTGCAAAAGACCTGCAGAATGACCTTCATATGGCTTCCGGAATCCGGGTTTTAGACCAAACCATAAGGAACAGATTAAGGAACGAGAATATTCGACTAAAAAGGCCCGTTAAAAAAAACACGCTTAACAAATGGGCATAAGGCAGCAAGACGTACGTATGCTGAAAACCATGGTGATTGGAACCTGAACCAGTGGGAGTCTGTGCTCTTCTCGGACGAACCCAGGTATCGTCTTACACGTTGTGATGGTCGATTGAGGGTGTGGGGATGGCCAGGAGAAAGATTTTCTGCAGAGGCTGTACAGGAAATTGATAGATTCGGAGGAGGTTCCATAATGGTGTGGGCCGGAGTTATGTACAACCTTGTACTTGTTTCCCAGCGACTGAATGCTGTCCGGTATATCGAGCACGTTCTGGAAGAGCATGTAGTACCTGCTGCCATTGGAGTAGGCCCTGGATTTCTGTTTATGCAGGATAATGCCAGGGCACATTCTGCGGCTGTCAGCAGGGATTTCCTGAGGAGGAATGAAATTGAGTTATGGAGTGGCCAGCGGTCAGCCCAGACCTCAACCCTATTGAACACTTGTGGGATCTTCTAGACAGGAAGGTCAGGAACCGATATCAAGCTCCATAAACTCTACAGCAACTTGGAGATGCTCTGAAGGAGGAATGGGAGAATATCCCGCAAGAGGAAATCCAGAATCTTATTGAGAGCATGCCATGAAGGTGCCAAACTGTCATCGAATGTCGTGGAGGCCATACACGATACTAACTCTATATAACGAGTGTTTAACTTTGAAAAATAAACACAAGATTCAATTGCTTACATAGCAGAATTATTTGAAAAGTTAATTGTCAGCGTTATTCGTTTGTTTTTACTGACATGAGCAATAAATAAATAAATAAATAAATAACCACAAATAATGTACTTTATTAATTTCATGTTTGTACCTTTATCCAATGAAAAAATATTTGCATATTTCATAGTGTTCCTCTAATTGTTTTGAGCAGTGTATATATGATGTTTGGTTAGCAATAAATGCTTTGAAATCTGTTTGGTGGAGGAAAAATATTACAAAAAATAGAAAATTATAAATATAACAAACCATAATTCAGAGCATTCTAACATATGGTGCTGAAGTCTGGCAAATTCCTACCAGGGAAATGAAAAGAATTTTAAGTATAGAAATGGATGTTTTAAGAAGATCAGCTGGGAAATCTAGAATGGATAGAACACGAAATAAAAAATAAGGGAAATTATGGGAGTACAAGAGGAGCCGGACATTATAGACATCATAGAAAAGAAGAGATTGCAGTGGTATGGCCATGTCAAAAGAATGCCAGAGCAAAGATTGCCAAAAATTGTTACGGAATGGATCCATATGGAAAGGAGGAAGAGAGGATGGCCGAAAAAAACTTGGATAGAAGGGGTACAAGCAGCTCTGAATATCAGAGGAATGGAGGAAGATCAATGGATGGACAGAGAGGAATGGCGTTTGGTTTCCGGAAGGCGGCGGCAGCTTCCATGATACCGGATGATGATGATATAAGCAAAATAATTTTCTTTTAGTAATCGAGTATTTCAGTTGGTTACAGCGCTAAACGTATAAAGTTAGCAATTCGGGTACAAATCCCGACTCAGACGTTTTTCTTTTCATGCCATATATACATGAATAACTTTCGTTAGGAAACACTTAGAAACACGATATTGGTATCAATTGTAGGGTAGACTCAAATATGTTTTGTTAAGTCGGTGAACCTTTTGCATAGTTATTAATTTCGTTGCTAAGAGACGATATAACAGAAACATGTTTTCATTGCCCTCCACGTTCCCCCGACCTCAATCCTTGTGACTTTTTTTTTCTGTGGGGTTTTATAAAACAATAAAAACAGCCACCATTACCACCTACCATTGAGGATTTTCATGTCCGTATCACAGAGATCATTGCACTATTGAAAAGTCTAATGTTACAACATGTATGACAGGAAATTGACTGTAGACTTGATGTGTGTCGTGTGACACAGGGAGCTCACACTGAGCACATGTGACTTACGATTGTGAACCTGATATTTCTCTTTCTGTTTCATGTTTTCCCGTGTAAAAATTGTTAAAGTTTCAATTTAATGTTTTCCAATGTTTGCTAATTTAAGAGCAACACACGCGATTTAACCGAATGGATAAAAAATATTTGAGATTTTGTTTCCATTGATAACAATAGCATGTTTCTAAGTGTCCAACCCAGGAAGTTACTACAGACCTTACGGGCTATGCCAGTGTCCCCCTACGTACAAAGGGTAGATGTTACCAAACTCATAATAACGGTATTTGTTTGTTTAGGGAGGGGTGGAGGGGCAAGGTTAGCAGTACTTTTCTAAATCTATGTACTATACATTTAAAAAACATAGTTTTTCTTTTACGGCATGCAGACTAGTTTTATAGTAAATATGAGAGTCGACACTTTCAGACAGGATAGTACAGGTCCGCACGAGATCAGTGACAAGTGGTAACTGTTTTTTCCTTTCAGAGTAGGTGGCTTGGACGACTACAACTTACAACTCTGTACCTGCTGTGTTGCATACTTCAGTTTTATTTAAGGATTTCTCTCAAGAAAATACTGTTAAAATGGTAAACACACAGTAACTTCCTGGGTTGAATCTGACTGTAACAACAGTTATTCAAGTTTGTAATCGGAAAGATCATAAGAATCAGAGTGAGGACAATTTTTTTCTTCGGAGTTTCTCTCTTTTTCCTCTGTCGGAACTTAATTCCATCTCGTCTTTATACTCATGTTATTTACTTGTTCCAATCTTCCCTGTGATGGTTCAACATGCAAACTAGGGTTTGGCATAACCCTAAAGATAATCAAGGAACTTAAAATAGTCCTAATTAAAAATAAGTTTATCTCAAAACACTCACATTCAGTTTTATTTGACCTCCATGACCTTCACGTAATTAAGATGGACTGAACTTGTTATTTCTCAAGATTACAGATTTTTTTATTACCGTTAGGTAAATACGAAGCACGTACATCGCTCCTCACAATAAATTGTCAATAATTACAGCTCGCACAGAGAAATAACGTTTTTCACACTGTCAGAGGAGCGCATCATCTTTACCAAAATTTATGGGAACAAGAAGTTAAAAACCTGTAGGAAATATTAATGACATATTTTCACGTAACTTTCTATTTCCTAGTTCCACTATAATAAAAAAAATCAAATTTTAAATTTAATATACAGAAAAAAATATCCAATATGTTTTTTTTTTCATAAGTATGATATTCTTCTTCTTCTTCCGAATGCAGTATTGGGTGATGATGCCCGTTCTGCCACTATAAAAACTGATCTTTCCATCGGTTGAAGGGTCTTCCGAGGTCTCTTTTGCCTTTAGGGTTGAGGTGGTAAATCATCTTTGGTAAACGGGAATTTGACATTCTCTGGACGTGTTGGAACCATTTAATCTGATAAGTTTGTATATGTTCAACCATTTCCCTACTATTCCACTGCATCCTTATCTCATCACTTTTCATTCTATCCCTTAATGTTACTCCAGTTAGTGATCGGAGGAATCTCATTTGTGAACTATTAATGCGGGATTTATAAGCAGGCGGATAAGTATGATATTAATAATAATAATTCTCTTTTTCCAATTCATCTCCTTTAACAAGCTTGGGTCATCTCATTTAGAGCAGTCGTTTACATTTCTTTTGAGACTTTTTAGTAAGACTATTTAACTCATGCCCCAAATGGGAGTCAATGATCAATCACATTTCAATGATTTTTATTTACAACCAATCACAGTCGTGTTTCGCCTAAAATTTACTAACTAAAGTTTATCATAATGAAGAAATCACCATCTTTTTAACATTCTGAATAGGCCATAGAATTATTTTGCAGTGACTGACTCTCGAAGAAATACGGCTACCAGATTGTATATATAGTGCATGAATGTCAACACATAGCGCATGCGGGAGTTAATATAAAAAACACTTGTAGCAATTGATTATACCACCAAAAAAACACTGTTTTCACTTTCTTAAACGAATTATATTCCAGGAAATGACGTTGCAGAAAAATATAATTTACATATTTACATCATAGGACATCATAAATTAATTAATACCTATAATGTTGGTTATAAATTTCTCCAGTACGGTGCATTCTTACAACATTGCGATCTTTTGGCAATAAATAATATGATCTGGTTGCAGTGAACGAACAAAAGAAACAAAAGAAGCAAATGAAGCGTACCAATCGTTTCCCATTTGTTTTCAAACATCGCCGTTTACATTAAATATATCAATAGTTTTAAATAACTATAGTTAAATAATTATTTGTGAGTATACATCTTAATTTTATTCGTTAAATAGTCCTAACAAATGCCATTCTAGATTTACAAATTCTCTAGATAAATTGGAAATCACTCGTGGCATTACTTATGAATGTACTTCACTATATTTTGCAACCACATGGCAATATACCACTTAATAGATTATATAATTTAGACACCCTCTTATTTGCAAATGACATTGTGTTTATAGCGAATTCAGAAGATGACCTACAACGTTCAGTCCACTCTTTTCACCAAATTGCAATAAACTAGCCTACAACATGGAAATCTCAACAGAAAAATCCAAAGTCGTGGCTTTCCTAGAAAAAGATCCAGTTCGCAGCAAAATTATTATTAATAATAAAATATTAGAACAAAACAACAAAAACAAATAAGTATATTTTGACAATGAAAATGGATTTTATACAAAGGGCAGCAAGAATTTCAAGAAGAGAAAAAATTAGGAACTCAGTTATAAGGAAGAAAATGAAGATTGAAAACACTATTTTAGATTATATCAAAACTCAGCAATTAAGATGGTACGGACATGTCCAGCGAATGGAAGAGGATCGACTACCAAAATCTGTTTTGGAATGGAAACCAGAGGGAAGACGAGGCAGAGGAAGACCTAAAACCTCCTGAGTCAGGGAATATGTTTATAAATGAAGGAGAAACATGTACAACCAGGAGATTGGATGGACCGACAAAATTGGCTATTAGGAATCGGACGATGTCAAAGACATTAATCAACCGATGATCTATCTACATTAGAACAAACTAACACATTTAACTACTTCTGATACCAAGTTACATACGAAGAGGAAAAAGATTTTAGTCAAAAAATTATAAAATTTAACAGAGTAACAGGAATTATAAAAAAATAATTTCAAGCCAAACACAGTACAGCAACACACACGAACTACAATTTATAAAACACTGGCCAGATCCGAAATATATTACGGCAGTGAGGCCTGGACAATTCGCAGTGTAGATGAATAAAGACTAACTGCGGCAGAAATGAAATTTATGAGACGTACTGCAGGTTACCGAAGAACAGACCATAAAAAGAATTCTGAGATTCTCTAAGAATTACGAACAGAATCAATCATGGAATATGTACAAAAATATAGAAACAACTGGAAATCTCACGTAAGAAGAATGAGCAGAACAAGAATACCACGTCAAATCTTAAATTACCAGTCACCAAGCAAGAGATCTTCGGGCAGACCCTTCAAACGTTTGATTGAGACCTTAACAGACCTCTAGGCCTATCACATGAAAGGAAAAGAAAAAAGAAGAAGAAATAATAATAATAATAATAATAATAATAATAATAATAAATATCCTCGACTCGTGTCCAACTCAGGGTCAGATCGAGGAATGAGATGAGATGAAGTCCCTTATATAGAGGTCTGTGAAGATAAGGATGCCGGCCGACCACGCCTGATGCAACATCACAGGGGCAGATTGAAAAAAGAAACAAAATGGATGAGAATGGAGAAATGGTGGAATTAAATGTTTGCAGGGGGAAACGGAGAAAAGCTAAGAAAAACTTGCCCAAACTCCGTTTCGTCCACCACGAAACTCACATGAAGTGACAGACTCGATCTCGGGACCCCAGTAGTGAGATGCGGGCGTCTAACCGCTTGCGCCACGGAGCCGCCTTATTATTACTTACTTACAAACTGGCACTATCGAACCCGTAGGTATATGGCCGCGCGGACATAAGCTCTCCATACATCCCTATCCTGAGCTAATGTTTTCCAATAATTTCCTGTATAATCTACTTCCCTCAAATCATAGTTAATGTTATTCTCCCACCTCATTCTTGGTCTACCAACTGGGCGTTTTCCCTCTGGCTTACCTACAAGAAGCTTCCATGCAAGTCTTTCATTCCCCATACGTGCAACATGTCCTGCCCATGGCAGTCTATGAGATTTAACTGTTCTTATTATATCTGGCTTCCTATAAAGACCATGTAGTTCATTGTTATGTAGCCTTCTCCATTCACCTCTCTGTTCATTATTATTGAAATTATTATTATTGATATTATTGAAATTATTATTATTGATATTATTGAAATTATTATTATTGATATTATTGAAATTATTATTATTGATATTATTGAAATTATTATTATTGATATTATTATTATTATTGATATTTTATTATTATTATTATTGATATTATTATTATTATTATTATTCTTCTTGCTCTTCTTCTTCTTCTTCTTCTTCTTCTTGATTCTTCTTCTTCTTCTTTCTATCTTCTTCTTCTTCTTATTCTTTCTTCTTCTCTTCTTCTTCTTCTTCTTCTTCTTCTTTTCTTCTATTTGCTCTTCTTCTTCTTCTTCTTGCTCTTCTTCTTCTTCTTCTTCTTGCTCTTCTTCTTCTTCTTCTTCTTGCTCTTCTTCTTCTTCTTCTTGCTCCTTCTTCTCTCTTGCTCTTCTTCTTCTTCTTCCTTCTTGCTCTTCTTCTTGCTCTTCTTCTTGCTCTTCTTCTTCTTGCTTCTTCTTCTTCTTCTCTTCTTCTTCTTCTTCTTCTTCTTCTTCTTCTTCTTCTTTCTGCTTGCTGCCTTTTTTTCCCTCTGGGTCTTGGTCCTCTGTCCTTTCTCTCGCCCCGCCTCCCTGCCCTCTCGCATTGCTGCAGCAACTGTTACACAAACGTTTATTGCGCTCATCAGATGTTTTCTCTCACATATTGTTGGTATCTACCGACTTCTTTTCCCTTTTATTGAGAGATTTTTTCCCCTTGTTTCTTTCTTTTCCAATTTTTACGGCAGTGACTTTTTTTCCCTCTGGACTCGCCATAACCTCCGGGTTTACTGCAACGAAAGTGTGGAGTAGAAGGGGGTCACCAGGAAGTGATGTAATAACGACCAGTGAAAAAGAAGATGGAAAAAGTAAAATATATAAACAATAAAGTGGTATTGAGAGAGGAGTGGTGTGAGGACAGTTAATATACGACCAACAAGGGCGAACAAACTGCGGCGAAGAGATTTCCCACAAAAAAAAAGGTTATTTCTTGTAGCCAGAGAAAGATAGTATTTAATAATAGATTTTTCTAATAAACCACAAATTGGCATTGTAACCTACTAACATATTGGTTTTAATTTATTTAATATTTATATATGAAAATGAACGTCTGTGAGTTTGCGACTCTATGAGTCTGTCCTGTATGGACGGATTTGAATGGAGACAATTAAAATACATTCAAACCTCCCTCATTTTAATTAATCGTAATTAACAAAGTATGCGGAATTATGAAATGAGGTCGGTATCAAACGAAACAAAAACTCAAATAATTTTCATTGCCACATACTAAAACATCTATATGTGCACCATTAGTAGTACAAACAATATCTAGTCTGTATTCGATTTGCTGCCACGTTCTGTCCAACATGCCCATTGGTACTGTTGCAATTGTGTCAAGGATACGGGTTCATAAATCATGAATATCTTGTAGTGGAGTCGCAAACACACGGTATTTGACATACCTCCAGAGGAAGAAGTCCAGTGGAGTGAGGTCTGGCGAACGTGGTGGCCAGCAAATTGGTCCGTCGCCTCCAATCCACATATCTGGGAAGGATTATTTGAGTGAATTCCGAACATCCAGGCTCCAGTGTGGTGGGGTTCCATCTTGCTGAAAGATTACTTGGGGTTGCAGATCAGCTACTTGGAGGTACAAGAACTGTTCCAACATGTATTGGTATACCGGGTCAGTTATTGACTTCTCATGGAAGAAAAAAGGACCTAGCGTTTACTTTTGGGCTATCCCGGACGTGTTGACTGAAGACGAGTGGATTTTGCGTACCCCAGATCCATACATTGTGCCGATTAACAGATCCTGATAGATTGTTTTATGTCATTATTGTCCACCCGACAGATGAATTAACTGCAACAATGAAAACAAAAATTCTTTGAGTTTCTCTTTCTTTTAATACCAACCTCATTTCTTAATTCCGCATACTTTGAGAGTTATGCCGTAGCGTAGTGGTTAAGGCACTGCGCTACAAGCCGGAAGGTCGAGGGTTCGAGTCCCAAGGGGGGGTCAGGATTTTTAAACTGGCCCAAACCCTCTGGCGGCACCATGTCCCTGGGGTCGACTCAGCCTCTAACGGAAATAAGTACCAGACGCTTGTTCTGGGGGTAAAGGCGGCCGTCACGCAGGGCTGATAACCCGGCTGACATCAAGTGCCGATTGTCCAGAAAAAGTGGGAACCTTAACCTCCCACTACCCCAAGGACCTCTCGAGGCCTCTCGTGGGATCACTTTACTTTACGTTACTTTACTTGAGAGTTATGATTAATTAAAATGTGGGAGGTTTGATTGGGACACGGCGTATTTTTAATAAAACAATGGATTCCTGGCTAAAGACTTTTCTGAGTTTTTTTCTTCGCCTATAAGACAAATGTCAGGAAATCTTAAGGACCAGACGGTCCCCAAATATCATCTGGTCATTGTAATCATCATTATCATACTCGCCAAATCGTAGGAAAAGCGCTGAGAGAGAAAATTCGCAGCTCTGTTATTAGAGAAGAATGTGAAATTGAACCTATAAACCTCTGGATAAATGACAGAAGACTATACTGGAACGATCACATAGATAGATTGGAGAACAGTAGATTAGTGAAGAAAGTACGTGACTGGACACCTCAGCAGAAAAGGCCTATAGGACGACCACAACTACGATGGAAGGACATCACCATACCCCGGATCTGTAGTGAATGAACAAGCAACAAGCTACCAGCTTTCATGCGTAGAGGAAGAAGAAGAAGAAGCCATATATAGTATGAATTTGTGAGTAAATGGTTTGTTTCGTTATAAATATTCGAGTTGTCTTTGTGGAAGTCCTGATTGAGCTGATCGGTTATTCGGGGATACCCTCGATGTCCTTGTGAAGTCAAAAGTGTCATCTTCTTCACTTCACGTGCTAGGTAAATTGCATGTTCCGCCTCACAGTTGTTCTGTCCATCTTTTCACTGGCCTTCCTACATTCCTTGAACCTCTTGACTTTTAGTTAAATGCTACTATTGGTAATCTCGTTACATTCATTCTTTCTACATGTCTAAACTATTTACCTCTATATTATTTATAAAATTAGAAAAGAAAACAAAGATAAAAATGTATAATGTTATGGCGGTTCCCACAATATTATATGGAAGTGAAACTTGGGCACCAACGAAAAAACAGAAGGATAGAATACAGACGGCGGAGATGAGGTTCCTAAGACAAGTTAAAGGATGTACAAGACTTGATAGAATAGGAAATGAGGATATAAGAATAGAATTGAAAGTACAGCCTTTATTGGATAAGGTCACGAATTACAGACAGAAATGGATTGATCATATGGATGGAATGAGTAAGGAGAGATATCCATTGTTAGCAAGAAATTATCATGCAAGAGGAAGACGTGATGTTGGAAGACCTAGAAGACGTTGGGCTGATGCACTATGAAGTCGGAACGGGCAATTGCCTAATCCCTGGAATGATGATGATGATTATTTTATTTTATCATTCAACAGATATATATTTATATATTCATTCTTTGTGAATAAAAGTATTGCAAAAAATCTAGATAACAAAAAATATACAATAACATTAAATATCCATTTTTAATAAAATGTTTAATGTCTGTGGACAAATAATTACCATGCTCACCTCTGGTTTCGAGACTCACGAGTTCAAGCCCTGTCAGGATTTTGGATTTTTATTGAGCGCAAAAGTTCTCATTAAGGCTTCCTTCTATAGGAAGTAAAGCCATGACCCAGTGTCTTAAATTTACGGCACGTAACAGATCGTCGTGCATGAAATAAGAGGCATCTGTGTAAAATTAGTCGTCACTTAGACTTCTAGACATTAATTGTGATGCTAATGTCAATACAAGCTACTGAAATGAGATTCCTCAGACTAATAGCAGGATATCAAAGAACAGACAAAAAACATAACACAAAAATAAGACAACAACTAAAACTAGAGGAATTAAAACACAACAATAGAGAAATACAGAACAAACTGGAAAGAACACTTGGCAAGGATGACTGAGAATAGAATACCAACAGCAGCATACAACTATTCACCACGAGGAAGAATAAGTTTGGGAAGACCAAGGAAAAGATGGAAAGAGGAGCAATTTGGAGCCAGAACAGGCTAGTAAATAAGCCTAAAACCGTGAAGAAGAAAAAGAAGTAGAAGAAGCTAATGCCAAAGGTTTTAAAGGGCGTCGTCAAATAAAATAATAATTGAGACCGAAGTTGTATTTTATTCAATTAAGTCTCGCGATTCCACTTTTTTCTGATCCATTTAGAATAAATACATATAAAGTAATTTTCTAAACTAGGTCTATAGATATTATTCAGAGATACTTGTGCAACAAAAATAATTGTTTCGTTATATTCCGATCAAGTAAAATGACGTCACAACTACTTGCCATTTCTCACGTCCTCTAACACCCACGCATGGCGTCGCCATAACGAGGTGTGTGTCCATTTATAACACGTACTCATTGGGCGTATGTCCACCAAAATAACTAATTTTCAGAACGTCGTTAATATTGCAGAAATAATTCCACGTATACTGACTGCTCTCAGCCTTTTTATTATCGATTTAAATATGTCAGCTTTCCTAGGAAATGACCCAGTTCGCAGTAAAATTATTATTAATAATAAAATATTATAACTACAGATCTGCTCTATAAAATAGAAGATATTTAACAACAAGATTCAGTGGAAAGAACACGTACAAAGAATGGAAGAAAGTAGATTACCGAATAAAATCTTACATTATTTTCCGAGAGGAAGAATGGAGTTTGGACGTCCTCGGAAGAGATGGTCTTAGATTTATAAGTGAAGACGAAACAGGCAACTAATGCCTAAACCAGGAAGTGAAGAAGAAGAATAAGAAGAAATATTAGAATAAACTAACACATTTAACTACCTCGGATACCAAATTCCATAAGAAGAAGAAGAAGAAGAAAAAGATTTAAGTAAAAAAATATAAAATTTAACAGAGGAATTATAAATAATATGTTCAAGCCAAACACAGAACAGCAACACACCCACACACAAACTAGAATTCACAAAACCTTGCCAGACCCATATTATGTTACGGCAGTGAGGCCTGGACAATTCGCAGTGTAGATGAAAAAATACTAACTGCGGCAGAAATGAAATTTATGAACAGACCATAAGAAGGAATTCTGAGATTCTCAAAGAATTACAAACAGAATCAATCATGGAATATGTACAAAAATATAGAAACAATTGGAAATCTCACGTACGAAGAATGAGCCGAACAAGAATACCACGTCAAATCTTAAATTACCAGCTATCAGGCAAAAGATCTTTGGACAGACCCTTCAAATGTTGGATTGAGATCGTAACAGATCACTAGGTCTAATCACATGAAAGGAAGAAGAAGATGTCAGCATTTTTTAACTTTTTAGAATATTGTTGTCCCCGCACTATGGCTGAGTGGTTAAAGCTATGATGCCTTTGTGCAGAGCTATGGGATTTCCACTGGTTCAAGTTTCCATTGTCATCATCGCATATGGCATGACAGTCCATTTTGGGCATTAGTCTTCCTCATAACGTCCTTCCGGACTTCTCTATTTGCTGCTAAATTCTTCCAATTTCTAATTTTATTAATTCTAATGTCTTGCAAGACATCATCCTATCTTAATTTTAGTCTTCCAACTTTTCAAGTTTATAATGTTTGTGCCATATAGATGTTTATAGCAGTTTTACTATTGTCCATACGTATCAAATGTACATCCCAGGCCTATCTAGTTATTGAATGAATTCATACAATTCACAATTTCTCCTTCTCCAAATATCACCCTCTTTCACAGCCCCAAAAACAGCGGTACGAGTTGGCATGGAGGAAGAAATTTTCTCCTGAAATTTCGGCCAGTATGGTACTGGTCCCCGCCCAGAACCGTGAGGAATTTAGATAGTAGTAGTAGCAGTAGTAGTAGTGGTGGTAAGCCCTTGGTGTCTCTCAACGAGACTTAGGAGTTCAACCCCCACAAGGGATAAATTCAACAATACTAATTTAGTTATACTAGTTTTCGGATATATGTCATTAAGTGGTCCGGAGTCAGCGCTCCGCCTCATAGTAACATCTAGAAAACCAAGGTAGTACTAGGATGGGAACATTCGGTAAATTTTTCAACAGAGGCCTTTTATTCAGGCTTGTCGTTCTTTTACGAGCCTGAAGATATTTGGACTCACGACCCACGGCTTAAAGTCCCTCCCCGAGGACTTATCCCTTTGAATTTTTCCATCCTAAAAAATCCATCGACCACGGCCGGGGTTGAACCCGCGTCCCTCGAAGCTAGAGGCAAGGAACATAACCACTAGCCCACCGCGGCTGACTGAAGAATTTGGTAGCTACAATGATTAGTGGGCCCCAGGTTGGGAAAACCAGCTATAACGACTGAAGAACTTTACATGCTGACAACGTGTCTTCCATATAATGTCTGAATGATGGTCCACCTCTATAATTAACACTTGATGTGAGGGTATCATTCGGCTGGAAGGCGAGGAATCTTTCTGAACTCTAGCGCCATGGAGTGTTTGAGTAGGTAGACAACCTATACTTCCCATATTCATTTTGTAAATTATATATCACACCGTTATTGTGGTTATACATTTTATTATGAAATATCAAAAAAATACGACATGGAAATATCCTCACAAAAATAAAAAACAATGGCCTCCAAGGGCGCTCATCCAGTTCGGACAAAGATAATATTAGAAAATAAACCAATAGAACAAGTGGTAAGATATAACTTCGCAGGTTGCGAAATATCATACACAGCGGAAACAGATATAAATAACAAACTAAATAAGCTTAATTATATAACAGGAACACTAAAAACAACTTTGAAAAATAAAGCCAGGAAAGGCTCAATAATGAAATTATACAAGACAATAGCAGTGCCTATTATTACTTATGGATCCGAAACATGGACAGTGATAACACAACAATCTGCCAGGATACAAGCTGCTGAAATGAGAATATTCAGACCAATAGCAGGATATCAAAGAACAGACAAAAAACACAACACAGAAATAAGACATCAACTAAAAGTAGAAAATTAAACACAACAATAGAGGAATACAGAACCAACTGGAAAGAACACTTGGCAAGGATGACTGAGAATAGAATACCCAAAGCAGCATACAACTATTCACCACGACGAAGAAGAAGTTTGGTAAGACCAAGGAAAAGATGGAAAGAGCAGCAATTTGGAGCCGGAACAGGCTAGTAAATAAGCCTGAACCGTGAAGAAGAAGATATTTTATTATAAAACTTATATACTTACTTACTCACTGGTACTATCGAACCCGTAGGTTCATGGCCGCGCGGACATAAGCTCTCCATACATCCCTATCCAGAGCTAATGCTTTCCAATCATTCCCTGTATAATCTACTTCCCTCAAATCATAGTTAATGTTGTCCTCCCACCTCATTCTTGGTCTACCAACTGGGCGTTATCCCTCTGGTTTTCCTACAAGAAGCTTCCATGCACATCTTTCATTCCCCATACGTGCAACATGTCCTGCCCATCGCAGTCTACGAGACTTAACTGTTCTTATTATATCTGGCTTCCTATCAAGACCAAGTAGTTCATTGTTATGTAGTCTTCTCCATTCACCTGTCTCTTCATATAAAACTTATATACATATTTTTATTTTTATACTCCGTCTTCCTCAACTGTAATATTTCATGTATTATCTTCATAAAACTTTTCGAAATCCTAGCTTCATCTTCATGACTCATCTTGTTATTGAATTTATTTGTAAATTTACATAGGGAGCTTTGGTTGTAAGGCATATTTTCATTTTATAAATTTTTATTCTTTCCCTTTCGACGATTTCCATTTCTTCCAAAATATTAATATTTTGAAAGAAATGGAAATCATGAAAGAGACAGGGAATAAAAATTTATTAAATATAAATACGCCTTTAACAAAAGCCCTCTATATAAAATTTACAAATAAATTCAATAACAAGAAAATTCATGAAGACTATTTAACTCATGCCCCAAATGGGACTCAATCGCCAATCACGTTTCAATGATTTCTGTTTTACAACCAATCAGAGTCGTGTCTCACGAAATATTCATCAGTGTTATAATTACCATATTAAAGAAAGCTCCTCCTTTTTAATATTCTCAACAGGTCTGACCATTATTTTGCAGTGACTGAGCCCATGAGAAATACGGCTACCAGATTGTATATATAGTGCATGAATGACAACACATGCCGCATGCGGGAGTTAATATAAAAACATTTGTAGCCATTGATTATACCACCAAAAAAAGAAACCACTGTTTGCACTTTCTTGAATGTATTTTTTTCCAGGTAGCACGCCGTAGCGTAGTGGTTAAGGCACTGAGCTACAGGCCGGAGGGTCGAGGGTTCAAGTCCCGTTGGGGTCAGGATTTTTAAACTGACCCAAACCCTCTGGCGGCACTATGGCCCTGGGGTCGACTCAGCCTCTAACGGAAATGAGTACCAGACGCTTGTTCTGGGGTAAAGGCGGCCGTCACGCAGGGCTGACAACCCGGCTGACATCAAGTGCCGATTGTCTAGAAAAAGTGGGAGCCTTAACCTCCTACTACCCCAAGGGCCTCCTGAGGCCTGTTTGGGATAACTTTACCTTACTTTACCTTTAACAATCCAGAAAAATATAATTGTCATATTTACATCATACGACATCAGAAATGAATTAATATACAGTTTGATGTGTTTCATTTTTTCTCCACTAGAGAGCATTCTTACAATATTGCGTTCCTTTGGCAATAAATAGTATGATCTGGTTGCAGTGATAAACAAAAGAAGAGATGAAGCGTACCTATGGTTTCTCATTTGTTTCAAACATCGCCGTTTACATTAAATATATAAATATTTTAATGTAACTATAGTTAAATCATGATTTGTGAGTAAACAGCTTAATTTTATTCGTTAAATAGTCCTAACAAATGTCACTCTTGATTTCCAAATTATCTAAGTAAGTTCACTCCTCACTTCGTGAGTCGTGAATTTATCGATAATTTGGAAATCACTCGTGGCATTACTTATGATAAAGCTAAGACTTCGAAAAGCATTACGAATACATGAAATATTGATGTTGGGGAAGACGCAGTACAAAAATAAAAAAAAAATGTAGGCCTATAAGTTTCATAATAACAGATAGACAACATATTTTTTGATCGATGTGACTAATTTCTTATACTAACCAATATTGTTGTTACTGGAAGTAAGTCAACGTTCCCACGTCTAACCTGGTTAAGAAATCGCAATGCTGATATTCACTCAAAAAGCACACGTTTGGTAAGTAAAACAAAACATTTCTTGAATGTTTTGTACACTAACTCGTACCTTTCTTTAGATTTTTCCGGAATTAATGCAGAACATCCCACTCTCCAGGCTTCTTCAATTTCTCTATCATCTACCACGACTCTTCCCATAATAAAATTATCAAACAGATTCTAATCACGGCACTACATATAAAAATGTCTCCACAGCCAACAATCCTTGCTTATAATAAAACAAATGAAAAGCTACATAGCAACGATCACCAAATGTTTCTTTCTCATAGAAGTTATTTACATCCAACCAATATTTTAATTCATTTATTACTATATTTAATAAAAATTAGCCACGTCGACCAAAAAATAGTATGCAATACACATGAGGTAAACACGTAACAGATCTCGAAAATTGAAAAAACTCGGCGCAAGCGCCTCGTTTTTTTCAAACTTTTTCTCGATCAGTAACAAGTGCTCACCTCACTTGTATCGCAATATGCTATTATCTACTGTACTACTATAACAATCAGTGACGCTTTATTTAGCAGTTACTAGGCAACAAAACCTACCGGTATACTTTATATTCTAACAAAACAGTTATCAAAACATAAAATACAGGTTCAACAAAACGTAAAATACACTTTAATGATGATTGATAGTTACGAGAATATTGCAGAATATAACTAGAACGTCTGTTTTTTTTTTTTTTGCCAAAGCCCATATTACTCTTTCTTTAAACATATAATTTCAGCAATAAATATATTTCATTAAATTTATTAAATATACAATACATATTAAAATACTTTGAACGTAGATAAAATATTATATAATCAATTGAGTTGCTGTTTACTTGATGAAAGTCCATATATATTAATTAAACAAAAATAAAACGTAGTTTTATTTGATTTTCATACTTATTATATAATTCAGTGACAGCTGTTTCGGTACACTGTACCTTCTTCAGACAAGTTAACAAATAATGAATTAGATCAGTTGGAACACAATTCATAATTTGTTAACATGTCTGAAGAAGGTGCTGTGTACCGGAACAGCTGTCACTGAATTATATAGTAAATATGAAAATCAAATAAAACTAAAGTAAAAGTAAAGTGATCCCACAACAGACCCGGAGGTCCTTGGGGTAGTAGGAGGTTAAGAAGGCTTTACCCAAACCCCCCCCCAGACCACACCTCCCAACACCCGACCCCCCCCACCCTCCAACCACCCCCGACACCAACTAGAACCCACTTTTTCTATACAATCGGCACTTTCTTTCAGCCTTGTTTTCATCCCTGCGTGACGGCCGCCTTTACCCCCAGAACAAGCGTCCGGTACTCATTTCCGTTAGAGGCTGAGTCGACCCCAGGGCCATAATGCCGCCAGAGGGTTTGGGTCAGTTTAAAAATCCTGACCCCAACGGGACTTGAACCCTCGACCCTCCGGCTTGTAGCTCAGTGCCTTAACCACTACGCTACGGCGTGCCCCAATCAAATAAAACTACGTTATTTTTATTTAATTAATAAAATATTATAAACACGTTATAAAATAGGTTTAATAACTCTCTGCTCTTAGAAAACTACTTTCAGTCGTGTTCTGACTTGAGCACCTCTGCTTTTGTAACTAGTTGTCCAAATAACTGTTAAATTTCCATCCATCTATAGTAATTCTGCCCCAAGGCATATCTTTCACTGCAATCATAGCATTTTCATGCTATGCTTTGCAGCTTTACTAGGGAATTATAGGTGTGGTAGCTTCCCATTGCTTTTCACACCGGCGAAGGATGATGATGATGGCCGGAAGATTTTCGGGGACCGTTGGGCCCTAAGCTTCCTGATATTTGTCTTACAGGTCATACACACACACACATACACACACACATACACACACACATACACACACACATACACACACACATACACACACACATACACACACACATACACACACACACATACACACACACAAACACATTACACAATTATTCAATTATAATTACAACATTGGCATATAATGTGCATTAATATAATATACTAATACGAATACAACAAATTAAAAACTAATAACTAATCTTACTGCTACAGGTTCATCCCACCAGTTCCAGAGAAACTGACATCACCTGACAACTACAGATAGAACAGCAACAACAACTGAAGAGTAAAAAAAATGCAAGTTACCATAATTGTATGAATAATTGTAATAATCTGAAATGTACGCACATTATATTTAAATAAAGAGAAGCCTGGATGCCCTCCCAATATAGAGTCATCCGAAAGTCAAACTTGGCAAGATCCCGCGTGATCGACTATTCCGATTGAGGCTTTAAGCGGTTTCCCTCAATCCAAAGAGAAAATGCTGGAATAGAACCACAAAAGGTCCGCTTCCGACTTCACTCTGCTAATTAACTTCAAATTTGAATTCAAAATTTAAACCGGGGCTAATGTATTTTACAGGAACCCGGGGTTCTACCTATTAAGGAGGACCAAAATGGATCGCTCACCGCCAACACTTAAGTGATGGCCGCAGAGCTTTCCATCTATAACCAGACCAGTCTTACAGGTGAGGAAAAACCCCGAAAAAAACCTCACCCAGGAGCCTGTCCCGACCGGGAATATAACCCGAGCCCGCTGCGTGACATGATAGCACGCTACCTCGAGACCACAGCGGTGGACACATTAAAGTTAACATGGTTTTTATTTCATCAAGTGAGTAGGGTAGACATGTGACTGAAGTCGAGAAAAATATTTACTAGAAGTACACGTTTTGTCGCACGATTTTTTGTTCATGGAACCCAACATTTTGATTTCAATTGGAACATAATTACGTCTCCGATGGGATTGTTCCCGTCCAAATCACAAGATGCGGCCGCTATTAGGGCCCCATTGAACCGCCCACCGTTCTCGCTTTCGATAGCACAGAACTCAGCAAGAAAAATGCAACCAACAGTCATTACACATATAAAAAGATACAGATACAAACTGAAAAACAAATATGCTGGGCCAGTAATAATTTCACTTCTGATTCCAAAGATCATGATTCCATAGATTTTTAAATGCATACAAATCCTGAGCATGATTTCCTTCAGAAGACAAATAACGTTGAAGGTCTCGAGTTATAGATTTACCGCAGGTAAAGAAAAACCTCAGTCCTGAAATAAGAAGCTTCTGGCAAAATTTGTCAGTTTTGGGTACTCAGATTTGAATTGCAACGCTAAAGGAAAGAAAGAAACCCCAAATGTAGAAATATAAGGTATATTCCATATAGAGCCTTTAAACGGGTTGTTAAACGTGCCGTTATAGTATATTACGATGCGAGGTTGGGAAGTGATTTTACAGAAATGAGTAAATGTTTAAAAACCGAGCGAAAGCGAGGTTTTTAATTTCCGAGATTCTGTTAAATACTTCACAAACGTGCGTTGTACATTATTTTTGCGCGATAGTTCTTTCAAAATAACAAATAATAGTAAAATAACATTTTTTAAATATTTGCGTTCATTATAAACAACTGACTTACGTTAAGAGTGTGGCCGTGATACCAATCAGTCATAAAATAGCGGGAAGTACGAATTTATTGTTTCATATTGTTTCAAATAAAGTTCAGTTCATTTAAAATTCAGTGATTTGTTTCATATAATGTATATTAACACCACCTTCTGGATATGTTTTTGTATATACTTTGTATGTAGTATATATAAAGGGCAGTGATTTTACTTCCCGCACGAGGTTTGTAATATGTAATATTACAGTACAGTTATTTAGGTTGGCAACCCCGAAATGTAGGAAGTTGAACTTTCAATCCTGGTCACCATTGCTGTAAGTACGACAAAACGCAATATCGCGCAATAAAATAAAACACTATCTAACTGAAGACCGATACTTATTTTATAATGTAATAAATACCCTCAACGCAGAATTGCAAGCTGTTATAATTTTTGAATATAAAACTTCTCTAGTAGAAGAGATTTTATCTCCTTAAAATATTTACAATATCTCACCATAATGAAGGAAACTTCAACCAACTATTCTATTTAATAATCTAATTCCTCGCAAGAGGTTAATAGAAATAAGGGCAACCATATTACAAGCTCTTAACAAAAATCATCATCTATCCATAGTAATTCTGCCCGAGGGCAGGTCTTTCACTGCAATCATAGCATTTTCATGCTGTGCTTTGCAGCTTTACTAGGGAACTATAGGTGTGGTAGCTTCCCGTTGCTTTCCACACCGGTGAAGGATGATGATAATAAGGATGATGATGATGATAATGGCCATATGATTTCGGGAACCGTTTGGGCCTTAAAGTTTTCCTGACATTTGTCTTACAGGTGAGAAAAACCCCCGATAAAAACCTCACCCAGAAAAACTGTCCCGACCGGGGATCAAACCCGGGCCCGCTGCGTGACAAGGCAGCACGCTATCTCGAGACCACAGCGGTGAACTAAATCATCATAAAGAAGTAAGTATAATAATAAAAAATATGAAAAGGGTATTATTTGAGGAATAGAAGAATATCATAAAATGATCCTGCGGTAACTCGGTCATGAAGGTAAATGCCGGTATTTAATTGATCAGGATCCGTTTCATCGGAATCGTATTAACAAATTACATACCATAATAAAAGTGAAATAGTGAACTTCTATATGAAACACTTGACAACAGAATATTGTAATGCAAAACTTACTGGATAGGCTACAAGATAAGATCTATGTATTGTAACAACAGAAAACTAATGATATCAAAATCGGGGGATATAGTTTGGTGTTGCAGATACATATCTATCATCTACATCCAAAATTTAATTACACCACTCGATATACAGAGGATCAAATAATTCGTTATGTTGAGTGTGGGCTATGAGCATCGCGCGCGGCGGAGGGGGAAGCGCCTCCATTTTGAGATCGTTTCGCTACGTCACATAATTTTCGTTTAGTAAAATTTTTCTCGGAGAAGTTATGACGTTCATTTGAGTTTCAATCGTCAGATCTCGTCAATATCTATCGATTGCGTATATAAAATATTAGTATGAAATAGTTATAATGAATATATATGGTGTTAAAGTAAAAAATTAAAATAAATAATGCAATGTCGTTCTATACTCATCAAAAAGCCAAATCAAAATATAGAGATCGTACACGGTTAGAAAGGGCTTCTCAACAGCAATCCAGTGGTACCCACATCACAGATACTCGAAGAAAATATTACCCGTTACGTACACATATTTTTGTAAAACACACGGCCGTGTCCACGACACAGCTACACCCAATTTTTTCTTTATAATTAGGGTAGGCCTACGAGATAAGATCGGTGCAATGTAGCAAAACTGTACAAGTCGATATTATACAAATGAATTATTATATGGAAGCGGAAATGGGTATTTACTTTAAGGGAGAAGAAAAGTTTACGGGTATTTGAGGGTAAAATTCTTGGGGAAAACTTTGGACCATAGAGAGACGAACAGACAGGTGAATGGGGAAGACTACATAACAGTGAGCTGCATGATCTTTATGGGGAGTCAGATGCGAAGTCTCGTACTTTGAGGAAGACAAGTGGCAGGAATGGGGAATTAAAGGGCCTGGAAATTTCTTGTTGGAAAACCAGACGGGCTTCCCAGTAGGAAGATCACGCATGATATGGGAAAATTACATTAACCGTGAAGATAAATTATACAGGGAATGATTGGAAAACATCGAATCTGGGTAGAGACGTATGCAGTGCTTACGTCCCCGTAGCCATGAACCTACAGGTTGGTTAAGTGCCAGTGAGCAAGCTAGTTAGATTTTTCCTAAATAAGCAAATAACTTACTATTTGTAAATGGTAGGCCTATATCTTATTAGTCCACCGCTGTGGTCTCGAGGTATCGAGCTGCCTTGTCACGCAGCGAGCCCGAGTTCAATTTCCGGTCGGGAATCTAGGGTAAGGTTTTTTTTCGTAGTTTTTCCTCACCTATAAGACAAAGTTCAGGTAGCTCTGAGGCCCAAAAGATCCCCGAACATCATCTGGCCATCATCATTCCTCGGTGTGAAAAGCAACGGGAAGCTACCACACTTGCAATTACCTAGTAAAGTTGCAAGGCATAGCATGAAAATTCTATGAATGCAGTGAGAGACCTGCCCTAGGGCAGAACACTATAAATACTTACTCACTGGCACTATCGAACCCGTAGGTTCATGGCCGCGCGGACATAAGCTCTCCATACATCCCTATCCTGAGTTAATGTTTTCCAATCATTCCCTGTATAATCTACTTCCCTCAAATCATAGTTAATGTTATTCTCCCACCTCATTCTTGATCTACCAACTGGGCGTTTTCCCTCTGGCTTTCCTACAAGAACCTTCCACGCAAGTCTTTCATTCCCCATACGTGCAACATGTCCTGCCCATCGCAGTCTACGAGACTTAACTGTTCTTATTATATCTGGCTTCCTATAAAGACCATGTAGTTCATTGTTAAATAGTCTTCTCCATTCACCTGTCTGTTCATCTCTCTTTGGTCCAAAATTTTTCCTAAATACTTTATTCTCAAATACTTGTAATCTCCTTTCCTCCCTTAAAGTAAGAGTCCATGTTTCGCACCCATATAATATAACTGGTAGAATAATAGTTTTATATATTTTCAGTTTAACGTTTTTTGAAAGGAGTTGGGACATCAAGAGTCTCTGCAATGCATAATAGCATGCATTTCCAGAATTGAGCCTATGTTTAATTTCTTTGTGCATCTCATTCCTATTTGTGATTATTGTTCCTAGGTATTTGAATTCAGCCACTTCCCCAAAATTTCCCTCATTTGTCATTAGCTGTCCATTTCCATTATATACTGAATTTCTACGTGTGGCCATATATTTAGTTTTACTGATATTTACTTCCAGTCCTAATTTCTTAGTGTTACTCAATAGTGCGTGCGTTTTGTCCTTTAGTATCTCCTCGCTATCGGCCAATAGTACTACATCATCAGCATAAACTAACAACTTATTAACACCATTGAGTTGTAAGCCTTCCTCATTCTCTAAAGATTTAATGGCATGCTCTAGTACAAAGTTAAATAGTAGAGGAGATAGTGCATCTCCTTGCTTCAACCCATTCTGGATTTCAAAAGTGTCCGAAAACTGTTTGCCTACACGCACCTTACTCTTTGTGCCATTTAGACACATTCGTATAAGTCTAACTTTTTAGGAATTTCGAACTGCAGCAGGATACTATATAACTTCTCCCTCTTAATTGAATCATATGCTTTCTTGAAGTCTACATATAGTTGATGTACAGTACCATTATATTCCCATTTCTTTTCTAAAATCTGTCTTATACTAAAAATCTGATCTGTTGCAGACCTGTTTCTCCTAAATCCACATTGATGATCTCCTAGAATGTCATCAATATAGGGAGTAAGTCTGCTTACTAATATATTTGTTAGAATTTTGTACGAAGTTGAAAGTAATGAGATGCCCCTGTAGTTGTTGCAATCAGTTTTATCTCCTTCCTTATAAATTGGTACGATGATTGACTCGTTCCATTCATCTGGAAGAGCTTCTTTTTCCCAAATCATACTAAGCAACCAGCGTATCTTGTCCATCAATTTTTCTCCCCCTGATTTTATCAGTTCTGCTGGGATCTCATCTGAACCTGATGCTTTATACATCTTCAATTTTTCAATCGCCAATTCAACCTCTAATGCACTTGGTTCTGCGACTAGCATTTTTGCTGTCTGTAAATTATCCTCCTCAATGTCCTGCAGAACACTATAAATAAAAAATATAAATCTTATTAGCTAATAAGTTTTTCCCGCTAATTCATTTGCCCTGTTTATGACAATTAGTTTTGCTAGAGCTTCATATAATAAAATGATATCCTATGGGCTAGGCGTAATTTTATTTTATTCACTTTTTGAAAAAGTAAAGTTCTTAAAATTTCTCTCTCTATTAAGAAGACGTTAGTGAAGGATATGATGTTCATTTGTTCGGTGAAGTTATAAGAGCTGTATGGATTTTTATTAGGAAGAGCATCTAGAGTGTGTAGAGATATTGAATTGTTCCAGTTATCGAACCTGAGGGCCAACACCGGGAAAAACATTCTGTGATATAATGAGGAGACCCAGGTGGTAGTGGGCGGTAGAAATCGTGCACCGGGGGCATGGCTAAGTGCTAGAATTGCTACATTATTGATGGATAATCGGGGAGGATGGATCCACTGTAATTTGGACATAGCAAGCCGACAACAAGCAAAACCCGAACACTTTTTTTTAAAATTACCTTAAGACGTGTGTCAATGCGAAAGCCCTGTAAGTAGTACGTTAGCAATAGAATTAGATTCTGGAAAAGGGCAAGATATCATCATGCATTTTTCAAATATTTCATTTAAATGTATAATATACTAGCTAATACCCGGCGTGCGCTGCTACGCCTAAATATATTAAATGTGTTTTTATGTTCAGTTGAATAAGTGAAAAGAAAAATAATTATAAATTTATATCGTAATTATTTTTAGATACCCCGGCGTTGTCCGGAAATCTACTTATCCCGATCTTCTTCGCATCAATGAGCTGAAAGATAAAAAAGGTTATTGAGAGTTATACGTAAAAGATACACATAATGCTATCGCGAACTTCTCTTGTGGAATATTTCGAGATATTCAACTGTATACATTAATTTGGTGCATTTGTTATTTTTTAGGCAGCGTAAGCCACTTAAGCGTCTAAAAGCAGCTTTTTAGTGCACCATGACGTTTGTTATTTTTTTAGCTCCGGTCCTATAATACATGGGATAATATATTATGTAAACAATCCCAGTAAAATTCTCTAAATAAGTGAGAAAAAATCTTTCATATCGGTCAAGTAGTTTTTGAGTCTATAAAAAACTGACAAACAGAATCGCACTATTTTTTATTATTTATTTATTTATTTATTTATTTATTTATTTATTTATTTATTTATTTATTTATTTATTTATTTATTTATTTATTTATTTATTTATTTATTTATTTATTTATTTATTTATTTATTTATTTATTTATTTATTTATTTTGCCCGATGGAGTTAAAACCGTAAGCGTTAAATTATACATAATTACAATTTGAATTACACTGAGCAACAAAAAAGAAACTTTTTTTTTTCTGAGAAAGAACAATATGTGGTTCTGATTGTATTTTTTCTCCTGAATTCAAATATGATGTCGGTTTTTCTCCATCACGCAAGGTTTCCGAGAGACAGGCATTTATAATTTCAAACACTTCAATATTTTCTACATTCATAACCACACACTATTCGAACATTGGAACTCGCCTAGAAAGTAAGAAATGATGATTTTCTGCTATATTTCGCCTGTGGCGCATCCCTCTTGATGGTCCAACAATAATCGGCCAGCATATTAGGATTCCATTTGCTTTGATATATCTTTTCCATAGCTGAAATCTCCTGAGTTAGATCATTTGGTTTTATTTTACAATGGACAAATGGACGAAAAAAGTTTATTAAAAAATAATTATTTAAATCCATTAATTTTAATTGAAATAAAAAAATGTGGGCGATGGAGAAATTCCGAATATATATATGAAAACACGGTGAAAAACTGCATTAAGTAGCTACAACTATCAGTACTCATGAGACAAACATCATGTTGACCAGTGTAATCTACAGGTTGATTAATGATAGATATGGGCTACACATTATAGAGTTGACAAGGGTAAGAAAGAAAAAAAAATAGTAATAATAATCCATAGTAATTGTGCTCGAGGGCAGGACTTTCACTGCAATCATAGCATTTTCATGCTACGCTTTGCAGCTTTATTAGGGAAGTATAGGTGTGGTAGCTTCCCATTGCTTTCCACCACAGTTGAAGGATGATGATGATAATGATAAGGATGATGATGACGGCCTGCTGATTTTCGGGGACAGTTGGGTCCTAAGCTTCCTGACATTTGTCTTATAGGTGAGGAAAACCCCCGGAAAAACCTCACCCATGAGTCCAGGGAATCGATCCCGGGCACGCTCCGTGACAAGGCAGCACGCTATCTCGAGACCACAGTGGTGGAAATAATAATAATAATAATAATAATAATAATAATAATAATAATAATAATAATGGGGCACGCCGTAGCGTGGTGGTTAAGGCACTGAGCTACAAGCTGGAGGGTCGAGGGTTCAAGTCCCGTTGGGGTCAGGATTTTTAAACTGACCCAAACCTTCTGGCGGCACCATGGCCCTGGGGTCGACTCAGCCTCTAACTGAAATGAGTACCAGACGCTTGTTCTGGGGTAAAGGCGGCCGTCACGCAGGGCTGACAACCCGGCTGACATAAAAGTGCCGATTGTCTAGAAAAAGTGGGAGCCTTAACTTCCTACTACCCCAAGGGCCTCATGAGGCCTGTTGTGGGATCACTAAAATAATAATAATAATAATAATAATAATAATAATAATAATAATAATAATAATCTATATTTTATAGCCTACTAGTTAGACTTATACGAATGTGCCTAAATGGCTCAAAGAGTAGGGTGCGTGTAGGCAAACAGTTTTCGGACACTTTTGAAATCCAGAATGGGTTGAAGCAAGGAAATGCACTATCTCCTCTACTATTTAATTTTTGTACTAGAGCATGCAATTAAATCTTTAGAGAATGAGGAAGGCTTTCAACTCAATGGTATTAATAAGCTGTTAGTTTATGCTGATGATGTAGTATTGTTGGCCGATAGCGAGGAGATACTAAAGGACAAAACGCACACACTATTGAGTAACACTAAGAAATTAGGACTGGAAGTAAATAGCAATAAAACTAAATATATTGTCACATGTAGGAATTCATTATATAATGGAAATGGACAGTTAATGACAAATGAGGGAAATTTTGAGGAAGTGACTGAATTCAAATACCTAGGAACAATAATTACAAATAGGAATGAGATGCACAAAGAAATTAAACATAGGCTCAATTCTGGAAATGCGTGCTATTATGCATTGCAGAGACTTTTGATGTCCCAACTCCTTTCAAAAAACGTTAAACTGAAAATATATAAAACTATTATTCTACCAGTTATATTATATGGATGCGAAACATGGACTCTTACTTTAAGAGAGGAAAGGAGATTACAAGTATTTGAGAATAAAGTACTTAGGAAAATTTTTGGGCCAAAGAGAGATGAACAGACAGGAGAATGGAGAAGACTACATAACAATGAACTACATGGTCTTTATAGGAAGCCAGATATAATAAAAGTTAAGTCTCGTAGACTGCGATGGGCAGGACATGTTGCACGTATGGGGAATGAAAGACTTGCGTGGAAGGTTCTTGTAGGAAAGCCAGAGGAAAACGCCCAGTTGGTAGACCAAGAATGAGGTGGGAGAATAAAATTAACTATGATTTGAGGGAAGTAGATTATACAGGGAATGATTGGAAAGCATTAGCTCAGGATAGGGATGTATGGAGAGCTTATGTCCGAGAGGCCATGAACCTACGGGTTCGATAGTGCCAGTGAGTAAGTAAGTACATGAAGACTAGCAACAGGTCTAATAAAAAAGAAAGGTAAGATCGAAAAAAATGAGCATAGGTACTGTAAGTAATAAAAATGAAAAGAAGTAAAGAAAAAAAATGGAATATAAGTAATTAAAAATGTCCTTCGTGCAGAAACTGCGTAAACTAAGCGAATTTCTGTTTGAAATTTCTCTCACTTCCTAAATTCATTATACCCAAGTATCTGTAGCGAGTAAGTGATAGTGTTTGGAATTCCATATTGTATGCAGCAGCGCTACTTGATGTGAGGGTAAAAAAAAAAAAAAAAAGAATAATGTTAGAGGGAGAGTGGTGCTTTAATAATATAATAAAGTTGATTGAAATCTCCTCTCTTAAAACAAGTCCATGAGTTTTCCCCTATCAGCACAACAATCAGCTGCTTCTATGTTTATGATAACTCAACCTTTTCTTTTTACCACAGACTGGATATGCAATAAGCTTCCAGTAGACCGTGAACGTAATGAATAATAATAATAAATAATAATAATAATAATCATCATCATCATAGTACATTCACGAATTTAGGCCATTTGTTCACCTGTTTCGGCCTCAAGAGAAACACCATCCAGAAGTCTTTTGAGTGGACGTCCTGGTCTTCTTCTTCCTGCAGGTTGATATCTTAACATTAGTTTGGGTATTCTGTCATCTTCCATTCGATGAACATATTGTATCCATCTTGACTTATAATCAGAAATTTTGTTTTCTAAAGATTCCATGTGTAATTCTTCTAAGATGTCTTCATTTTCTTGTGATCTAGTAGTGTGTATCCTGCAGTCCTCCGAAGATATCTCATTTCAGCAGATCTAAGTCTCTGTATATCCTTCTGTTTCAACGTCCATACTTCGCTACCATACAAAATAGTTGGAAGAGCCAGCGTTTTATACACTTTTAATCTTGAATGCTTTAATAATAATAATAACAATAATAAATATTTTATTGGGTACTGGGGGAGACCATGAAAAACATAATACTAAAAGATCAAAGAAATTATTTCTTCAAAGAGACTTGAGCAAGGAAATGTCCTTGATCGAGAAACATACAGATTGAAAAAGTGAAGGCGGCTTTAGGTGAAAAAATACCACTATATATAGGCCTATAATATTTAATATTACATTTGTTACTCAATTTATCACTCACTGATGACAAAATAAATTTGTCTATCTATATATATATATCCACCGTTGTAGTCTCGAGGTAGCGTGCTGCCTTGTCATAGAGCGGGCCCTGGTTCGATTCCCGGTCGGTTCAGGCTCCTAGGTGAGGTTTTTTCGGGGTCTTACCTTACCTGTAAGACAAATGTCAGGAAGCTTAGGGCCCAACGGTTCCCGAAAATTATCCGGCCATCATCATCATCATCCTTCACCGGTGTGGAAAGCAACGGGAAGCTACAACATCTATAATTCCCTAGTAAAGCTGCAAAGCAGCACATGAAAATGTTATGATTGCAGTGAAAGACCTGCCCTCGGGCAGAATTACTATATATATGGGGCTCGCCGTAGCGTAGTGGGTAAGGTACTACGCTACAAGCCGGAAGGTCGAGGTTCGAGCCCCGGTGGGTCAGAATTTTTAAACTGACTGATTTTTAATCAATCATTCTGACGGCACTATGGCCCTGGGGTCGTCTCAGCCTATAACGTAAAATGAGTACCAGACGCTTGTTCTGGGGTAAAGGCGGCCGTCACGCAGGACTGACAACCCGGCTGACACTAAGTGCCGATTGTCTAGAAAAATGGGAGCCTTAAAATCCTACTACCCCAAGGGCCTCCTAAGGCCTATAGTGGGATCACTTTACCTATATATATATATATATATATATATATATATATATATATAGTTAATAACATAGCAGTAGCTACTAACAAAAGTTAAAGAAATGTTTATATGTTTATGTGGCTAATTAAATTTTTCTGGTTACATCACGACCACAAAAAGATGTACACTAAAAAAAGGGTTGAAGTTGTCACTGCCGAAAGGAGACACCCTTCCCAGTGCAGTGATGGGAACCTTACCAGTAATTGAGAGGTTGGAAGCAAGCAGCTGGTCGGAAGGTAGCAGACCGATATCTCGCTCGTAAACATGCCTCGTGGGAGTGAATTCATGAGCATGGCCCGCACTATCTCCTCATCTAACAGTAGCGGCTTTCCTTACTTTATATCATTTATACAAACAACTGACTACCTGCACACAGATGCACTTTCATTCGCAGAAAACAGGAGGCTTTGCTACAATTATAACTAGAGTGCGGATGTTAGGCACTTCAAAAATTAAAAATGGGCAGGCAAAAAGGCACTAAAAATCATTAATATAGGCACTGAAAATTCAAAATAGGCTCTTACAAAAATTGATTATATCATATATCTTACAGCCTAATATTCGTCGCACCAACGTCTTTGAAGCACCTGTCTGCGAATGAGGACTACAGACGAATTCAGTGTCACCAACATACTTACTTACTCACTGGCACTACGAACCCGTAGTTCATGGCCGCACGGACATAAGCTCTCCATACATTCCTATCCTGAACTAATGCTTTCCAATCATTCCCTGTATAATCTACTTCCCTCAAATCATAGTTAATATTATTCTCCCACCTCATTCTTGGTCTACCAACTGGGCGTTTTCCCTCTGGCTGTCCCTCCATGGTATCTGTACCTTGTCGTGGTGGAGTGGCTTGCGTGCTTAAATGATCCTAAGAGCTATGCCGGCGGTAGCATTGCTGCCGATAGGGTTACCCATGCCGGACTGGTCGAAGGTGATAAGCCAGACGAAAAAAGTACCTTGGTCGAAAGAGTGACGATCTTTCACCGTAAAAATACAACCGCCAAGAAATGCGGACATGGGTTCAACCGGGGTAAAATTTTCCGGAGGTCAAATAGTCCCCCATTCGGTTCTCCGGGCGGGGACTACTTCAGGGAACCCATGCCAAAGGCTCAAACACAGGGACATGTTCCTAAGAACATGGAATGTTAGTGTTACCAACATAAACAATAATATTGCCAGTCACTTAAAGGTTTCAGCACTAAGTGTGAAACAGAGAAAGAAAATTTGAGTCTACTCTCTTTGTCACTCAGAAATGTTTATATTTCAAATAAGCAAAACTGTACTGTAGAACTTTCTCCATGGCTTAGAGCCGGAGCATAATACAATGGGACATAGCTTAAAGCTATTTCGCTTAACGGGAGTGCTAGAGGTGAAAAATTTCATATTCGCTTAACGGGATTGCATTGAGCGGGAAACCATCTACCTGCTAGGTTGTTGGCTTACTGTCACCCTTAACCTTAAATATTCTAAGGGAATTTATAAAAATAACACTTGAATATTTCTATGAAATCATGTGTGTCATGAAGTTTGTCTTTCAATTGAATTATGAAAACCAAGTTAATTTCGAGAAAAAAGTCAAATAGGCATTTATAGGCATTGTAAGATGAAATAGGCATTTATAGGCAAGATGAACTTCAATCAAAACAACTCTAGGGTCGTCGGTATGAACTTACATGAAGCCACTTTTACAATATCTATAATAAATAAATGTACGCATTTTCCCTAACATCCGGTCTCTAATTATAACAGAAGCTTCCTAACTCCTCTAAAAACCAATAAACATATCAAACAATAGTAATCTGTCAGTCAAATGTAATAGTACATTACGATGCGAGGTTGGGAAGTGGTTTTTTTACAGAATTGATGAAAATGTTTAAAAATCGAGCGATAGCGAAAATTTTAATATCCGAGATTCTGTAAAACACTTCACAAACGTTCGTTGTAAATTATTTTTTGCGCGATGGTGTTTTCAAAATAATAAATAATAGTAAAATAATATATTTGTTGAAAATATTTGCGTTCATTATAAACAATTGACTAACATTAACAGTGTGCCAATATTAATACGGTAAATGCCGAAAATAATTTAGTTGAGTCTACAGCAGGCCGTGACACCAATCAATCATAAAATGGCGACAAGTACGAATGTATTGATTTATATTGTTTCAAATAAAGTTCAGTCCATTTAAAATGCAGTGATTTGTTGCGTATAATGTATATTAACACTACCTTTTGGATATATATTTGTGTGTTTATATATATATATATATATATATATATATATATATATATATATATATATATCGGCCGCAGTGGACTAGTGGTTATGCTCCTTGCCTCTAGTCCCGAGGATCGCGGGTTCAAACCGGCCGGGGTCGATGGGTTTTTTTAGGATGGAAAAATCCAAGGAGCAAGTCCTCCGGGAGGGATTTTAAGCCGTGGGTCCCGAGTCTGAAGATTTTCACGCTCGTAAAAGATCCTTAAGCCTGAATGAAAAGGCTCTAAGCAAAATTTACCGAATTTTCACGTCCTAGTACTACCTTGGTTTCCTGGATGTCAGTATGAGGCGGAACGCTGAACACAGACCACTCAAATGACATCTATACGAAAACAAGTGTAACTAAATTAGTATGGTTCAAATTCTTCCCTGTAGGGAGAGAGCGCCTAAATCTCTGTTAAGGGAAACTTGGGCTTACAAGAAGAAGAAGATATATATCGTACTTAGTATACATAAAGGGCAGTAGTTTTGTTTCCTGCACGAAGTAGGTAATATGTAATATTACAGTATATAGTTATTTATGTTGGCAACCCCAAAATGTAGGAAGTTGAACTTTCATTCACGGTCGCCATTGCTGTAAGTACGACAGACCGCACTATGGCGCAAAAAAATCTAAAATACGACCTTACTTATTATTATTTGAAACTCTTTAAAATTTAAGGTCACTGCGGGTCAACATTTTTTTTAAATGGTGGTATGAAAACGATGGTCTTATCTCAGAAATATTAATCTAGGAATATATAATATGATTATTCTTAATGTTTTATTTATTCTCACAGAGTTAAGGTTTTAAGTCTTCTCTTCCCACAAATATACAAATACACGTTTATAGTATATACTATACATAAAACTACTAATACATGCGAATTAAAAGACAATACGATTACAGTGTAGATCTCTTATAAGTTATATATCCATAACATTTTATAAGATATAATAATAATAATAATAATAATAATAATAATATAATAATAATAATAATAATAATCAGTAGTAATAAATATCCCTGAAAAAGTTACTAGTTATAATAAAAGTTTAGGAATTATTAATCAAGTTATGAAACCATCCCTTGTACAAAAAAACACCAGATTACGTTTATATAACACTTTGGCTAGACCAGTGTTGACCTATGGTAGTGAAGCATGGACACTAAAAAAAACATGAAAGCAGAATAACGGCTTGTGAAATGAGATTCACGCGCAGAACAGCGGGTTACACCAGATGGGATCGGAAAAGAAACACCGATATCTTAAAAGAATTGAAGACTACGCCAATTTTGGAATATATTAAACAGTACCAACTAAATTGGAAACACCATCTTGAAATAATGAGTTCAAATCGGATCCCCAAAGCTGTTTATAATTATATACCAAGAGGACGAAGATCACTGGGCCGTCCTATGAAACGCTCGAGGGAAAATTTTCTATAGGATCGTAACAGGCCTTGGCCTAATACTTGGAAGGAAGAAGAAGAAGTAATAAATAGGGTGCGTGTAGGCAAACAGTTTTCGGACACTTTTGAAATCCAGAATGGGTTGAAGCAAGGAGATTCACCATCTCCTCTATTCTTTAATTTTGTACTAGAGCATGCCATTAAATATTTAGTGAATGAGGAAGGCTTACAAATCAATGATATTAATAAGCTGTTAGTTTATGCTGATGATGTAGTATTATTGGCTGATAGCGAGGAGATACTAAAGGTCAACACGCACACACTATTGAGTAACACTAAGAAATTAGGACTGGAAGTAAAATCAATAAAGCTAAATATATGGTCACACGTAGAAATACATTATATTATGGAAATGGACAGCTAATGACAAATGAGGGAAATTTTGAGGAAGTGGCTGAATTCAAATACCTAGGAACAATAATCACAAATAAGAATGAGATGCACAAAGAAATTAAACATAGGCTCAATTCTGCAGAGACTCTTGATGTCCCAACTCCTTTCAAAAAACGTTAAACTGAAAATATATAAAACTATTATTCTACCAGTTATATTGTATGGGTGCGAAACATGGACTCTTACTTTAAGGGAGGAAAGGAGATTAAAAGTATTTGAGAATAAAGTACTTAGGAAAATTTTTGGACCAAAGAGAGATGAACAGACGGGTGAATGGAGAAGACTACTTAACAATGAACTACATGGTATTTATAGGAATACAGATATAATAAGAACAGTTAAGTCTCGTAGACTGCGATGGGCAGAGCATGTTGCACGTATGGGGAATGAAAGACTTGCATGGAAGCTTCTTGTAGGAAAGCCAGAGGGACAACGCCCAGTTGGTAGACCAAGAATGAGGTGGGAGAATAACATTAACTATAATTTGAGGGAAGTAGATTATACAGGGAATGATTGGAAAGCATTAGCTCAGGATAAGGATATATCGAGAGCTTACGACCGCGCGGCCATGAACCTACGGGTTCGATAGTTGCAGTAAGTAAGTAAATGCGTGCTATTATGCATTAGAGAGACTCTTGACGTCCCAACTCCTTCCAAAAAACGTTAAACTTAAAATAGATAAACGTATTATTCTACCAGTTATATTATATAGATGCGAAACGTGGACTCTTACTTTAAGGAAGGAAAGGAGATAAGCAGTATTCGAGAATACATTTCTTAGGAAAATTTCTGGAAGAAAGAGACAGACAGGTGAAAGGAGAAAACTATATAACAGTGAACTACATGGTATTTATAGGAAGCCAGATATAATAAGAACAGTTACGTCTCTTAGACTGCGATGGGTGGACATGTGGCACGTATGGGGAATGAAAGAGGTGCATAGAAGCTTCTTGTAGGAAAACCAGAGGGAAAACGCCCAGTTGGTAGACCAAGAATCAGGTGGAAGAATAACATTAACTATGATTTGAGGGAAGTAGATTATACAGGGAATGATTGGAAAGCATTAGCTCAGGGTAGAGATGTATGGAGAACTTATGTCCGCACGGCCAAGAACCTACAGGTTCGATAGTGCCAGTGAGTTAGATAGTAGGAATATAATAAATTTAACGGGAAACATAAGTTAATAGTAATGTATTCATATATCTATGTGAATTGTTAACAAATTTATTAATTATTAACTCATATTTATTTGCAAATATAATCAAACCAAATATAAATATAAATATAGATTTCTTTTAAATGATTCTAATGCCCGCAGCCGCTAATTTTTGTGTGGTAGGGAATTCCAGTATCGAGAAGTGAAGATAGCACATGAGGTCCTATGCTACTGTACATTAAGCAGGATGATATGATCGTATATGATTGGAGGATATATATATTGGAAATGAGAGGTTAAACAATTGGGACTTGAATAATGTAGAACTTTAAATAAGAGAATTAGACAATGTAATTTTCTTCTATCATTAAGATGTGTCCACCGCTGTGGTCTCGAGCTAGCGTGCTGCCTTGTCACGCAGCGGGCCCGGGTTCGATCCCCGGTCGGGGCAGTTTTCTGGGTGAGGTTTTTATCGGGGTTTTTCCTCACCTGTAAGACAAATGTCAGGAAAACTTTAAGGCCCAAACGATCCCCGAAATCATATGGCCATCATCATTATCATCATCATCCTTCACCGGTGTGGAAAGCAACGGGAAGCTACCACACCTACACAATTCCCTAGAAAAGCTGCAAGCATAGCATGAAAATGCTATGATTGCAGTGAAGGACCTGCCTTCGGGCAGAATTACTATGGATGGATGGATGGATTAAGATGTAACCATGAAAATTTGAGAAAAAATGGAGAAATGTGATTGTATTTTCGGACAATAAATATGAATGTGATACACATATCAATACGCTGCATTTTGTCCGAAAAATCCATCAGTGAAACCAATTGTAGTCAACTGCTACCAGTAGCCTATTGGCCATATTTGTCTTAATTTCTGTAATGTCATATTTTAATTATACCGTTGGGATTTTACAAGTAATCAGCAGGTTTAAATACCACTGGTCAACATGATTTTTGTCTCACGAGTACCAATAGTTGTACTTAATGCAGCTTTTTATCGTGTTTTGAAATATGTATTCGGAATTTCTCCATCGCCCACAGTTTTTTTTAATTTCAATTTCAATTAATGGATTTAAATAATTATTTTTAATAAACGTTTTTCGTCTATTTGTCCATTGTAAAATAAAATGGGGAACACTTTCATCAGGAGATTTCAGCTATGGAAAAGAGATATCAAGGCAAATGGAATCCTAATATGCTGGCTGATTATTGTTGGACCATCAAGGGGGATGCTCCACAGGCGAAATATAGCAGGAAATCATCATTTCTTACTTTCTAGGTGAGTCCGAATGTTCGAATATTGTGTAGTTACGAATGTAGAAAATAATAAAGTGTTTGAAAATTATAAATGCCAGCCATGGTATTTTTACCTTGTCCTGGTGGAGTGGCTTGCGTGCTTAAATGATCCTGAGAGCTATGGCGGCGGTAGCATTGCTGCCGATAGGGTTACCCATGCCGGACTGGTCGAAGGTGATAAGCCAGACGAAAAAAGTACCTTGGTCGAAAGAGTGACGATCTTTCACCGTAAAAATAGAACCGTCAAGAAATGCGGACATGGATTCAACTGGGGTAAAATTTTCCGGAGGTCAAATAGTCCCCCATTCGGTTCTCAGGGCGGGGCTGCGATGGGCAGGACATGTTGCACGTATGGGGAAATGAAAGACTTGCATGGAAGCTTCTTGTAGGAAAGCCAGAGGGAAAACGCCCAGTTGGTAGACCAAGAATGAGGTGGGAGAATAACATTAACTACGATTTGGGGGAGGTGGATTTTACAGGGAATGATTGGAAAGCATTAGCTCAGGATAGGGATGCATGGAGAGCTTATGTCCGTGCGGCCATGAACCTACGGGTTCGATAGTGCCAGTGTGTAAGTAAGTAAGTAAGTAAGTAAGTCTCTCGGAAACCTTGCGTGATGGAGAAAACATGATATCACATTTGCAGTCAGGAGAAAAAATACTCACAGAATAACATATTTTTCTTTCTGAGACAAAAAACAAGTTATATTTTTTATGATCAGTGTAATTAACCAATATAATTTAGTAGGGATGTAAGTCTCAAGTTGCATAGTCACTTTTTCGAAGATATTCTTTGAATTCCTTGAAACCCCCACTTTCACCGTACGGTGAAAAGTTATAAGATATAGACATAGCCTATATGAACGAACAAAATGTACAAAATGTTTAATAGATTCGAATGGCTTAGAGCAATAACATGATAAGCCACATATTGTCCTTTCCGAGGTATAAGGATTTTAATGTTTCAAAAATTATAAATACTAATTGGGCGGTATTGTTGTTAATACATTGTGTGTCTATATGTTTTAACTCATCACTGGCGCACTTACAAATGATTTTATGGATATTTCAGTACATTTATTTGTTGTTATTTTAATAAATGATATTACTTAACACAATGTGACTTATCATGTTACTGCCCTAAGCCCTTCATTCATTACATTATAAGGTCATATTTTTTTGTACTTTTGGGTCATATTTAATGTCATACGAAGGAAATATCATCATCATCAACAATCACGGATTAAGCCCATGTGGCTTGTTCCGATCTCATAGATTCTCATTCAAAAGTTGGATCCATCTCTTCTTCGGTCTACCAACATTCCTGCGTCCTTTTGGTTTGTATTTAAGTATAATTTTGGGAATGCGATCATCTTCCATTCTTTGAATATGTTCTTTCCATTTTTTCTAGATTATTTTATTCTATCTAAGAGTTTAAAGATATTTAGCTCATTTCTAATATCTTCACTTCTTCTCTTATCTGGAAGTTTGCAACCAGCCACAAAGGAAATATCAATAAAACTAAATATATGGTCACGCATAGAAATATAGCTGTAATGGAAAAGAACAGTTAATGACAAATTATGGAAATTTTGAAGAAGTGGCTGAATTCAAATATCTATTAACAATAATTACAAATAGGAATGAGATGCAGAAAATAATAAAACATAGGCTCAATTCTGGAAATGCGTGCTATTATGCATTACAAGGACACTTGTCCAAACTTTCTAAAAAAAGTTAAACTGAAAATATATAAAACTGCTATTCTCCCAGTTATATCAATAGGTGCGAAACAATGACTATTACTTTAAAATAGGAGAAAAGATTACGAGTATTTGAGAAACAAAGTTCTTAGGAAACATTTTGAACCAAAGAGAGATGAACAGACAGGCAAAAGGAGAAGACCACTAACTTTATAGGAAACCAGATGTAATGAGAACAGTTAAGACTCGTAGACTGCGAGGGCAGGACATGTGGCACGAATAGGGAATAAAAGAGGTTCCATGCTTCTGGTAAGAAAACCAGAGGGAAAACGCCCAGTCGGTAGGCCAAGAATGAGGTGGGAGAAAAACATTAATCATAATTTGAGGGAAGTAAATTATACAGGGGATGATCAGAAAACATTAGCTCAAGATAGGGATGTATAGAGAGCGGCCATGAACCTATGGATTCCATAGTGGCAGTGAATTAGTTAGTTGGGTCATATTTAAACACTTTTAGGTCATAAATGAATGCATATGTTTTTCATTCTTCTTCTTCTTCTTCTTCTTCTTCACTTCACGGACTAAGCAAATTGCCTGTTCCGCCTCACAGTTCTGTCTGTCTTTTCACTGGCCTTCCTACATTCCTTGAACCTCTTGGCTTGTAGTTAAATGCTGCTTTTAGTAATCTTGTTACATTCATTCTTTCTACATGTCTAAACCATTTATCTCTATATTCTTTTATTTTTATCATTCAATTGACATATTTAACTCTGTTCTTAAATCTTCATTCTTTATCCTATCCAATCTTGTGCAGCCTTGTTTTATAATCATACAGATTCGCCCATAGTGAACAAATTGCTGTGGCAAAAAAATCGAAACTTCACACGGTCCACTATTTTATAATAATACTAGCTAATATCCGGCGTGCACTGCTACACCCAAATAAGTGATAATGTGTTTTTGCGTTTAGCTGAATGAGTAAAAGAAAAATAAATATAAACTTATATCGTTATTCTTTTTAGATACCCCGTGCTGATTAACCGGCGTTGCCCGGGAATCTACGCATGCCGATGTACTTGGCATAAATGAGCTGAAAGACAAAATTCGTTATTTTGTGTTTTCCATAAAAGAATACCCGCCGTGCGCTATTACGCTTATCCGGGAATCAACTTATCCCGATCTTCGTAGCATCAATGAAAGACAAAAATGGTTATTGTGAGTGATCCTTAAATGATAAACATCTGCTGTCGCGGACTTTTCTGCAGATTTTTTTGAGATATTCAATTCTATGTACAATAATGTGTATTTGTTATGGTTTAGGCAGCGTAAGCCATTTGAGCTTACAAAAGGCGATATTTTTTCCACGTTTATTCACAACAGAAGGTGATTTTTATGGGTGAAGGACTTGAGCATTAAAACTCTCTTATAACCTATAAAACTGACCTTCCCGGGAAAATCTCGAATATCTTGCACATCAAAGCCCCATGACAATCGGGATGATAGGATATGGCCCTAGCACATTGCTAAAAAGGGGCTCGGGAACTAGTAGTTACCCCGATCTCCTTGGCATCAATGAAAAATAAAAATGGACTATCGCGTGTGTTATCTGTAAAATATAAACACAACCTGTCGCGTTACTTTTTTGTAGAGTTTTTTGAGATATTCAATCCTGGGGAGTACATTAATGTTGTGTACTTGTTATGTTTTTAGGCAGCGCCGTAAGCCATTTAAGTAGTAAAAAAAAAAAAGGGACACTTTTTTCACGTTCATCACTAACAAATATGTTTTTTAAGGGTGTAGGAGTTGAGTACTCCAACACGCTTCCTCTTATAGCCTATGTTCATCCCGGGAATCTCTTGAACATTTTCCAAAAACCCCATCACAATCGGATGAATGGTATGGCCGCGCATAAAGTACAAACAAACATTTATTTTTATATATTAGATGTGATGACGAAATTGTAATAGAGGGTAATGGTCTTTTAGGAACCGGCGTACCCTGTTCAAATTAACACCTAATTTAACATAATGCGTGTTGTATAAATTTATGACATCATACCGATAATAACCGTTGATTGATTGTAAGATGACAAGTGGCTCATTCTAGCGGTCAAATCACGTAATACGATAATGGCTGTCCATGACAATACGTACGGGAGGGTCATTTCCCTTCTGTGTGTTGGCATGTTGTATCTATTTATTCCTTTATTTTCTATTTATTATTTATGAATTTGATTTAATCATCAGGTCCGGATGTGTGATGACGCCATTTTGCGTGTTGTGCCAACTTGCATGACAATTTGTGATTGCGGCTTTTTCATACCGGATACACTGCTATGCATCTTTTATTGCTCATAGCAGCGCTTCCCAAACTTTTTGTTCTTTTCGAGAATTGCATTTTAAGCGATCCCCACATTTATCTCGCTGCTTAATTTCCGCACATGCTTAAAAAATGTAACAGTTTACACAAACAGTTATTTAGACTTCTTCTTCTTCTTCTTCACTTTATGGACAAGGAAAATTGTCTGTTCCGCCTCACAGTTGTTCTGTCCATCTTTTCACTTGCCTTCCTACATTCCTTGAACCTCTTTGGTTGAATGCTGTTTTTGGTAACCTTGATACATTCATTCTTTCTGCATGTCTAAACGGTTTATCTCTATATTCTTTGATTTTATCATTCAATGGATATATATTTAACTTTGTTCTTATATCTTCATTCTTTATCCGATCCAATCTTGTGCAGCATTTTGTTCTTCTAAGGAAGTTTATTAGATGACTAGATACTAAACCTAATTTCGTAACGTGTTGTCTACAATATTTTTATCTATGTTCAGAGTATTTAGTATATGTTGTATATTTAATGTATTTAATGTATTTAATGAAATAAATTTATTGCGACATGTTTAGAGAAAGAGTGATATGGGTTTTGGAAAAAAAAAAAATGACATGAATAATCAACAAATATTGTTGTAAAGTGGGCAAAAAAACATGATAAATCAACGAACATTGTTATTATATATATCAATAATCATTAAAGGTATTTTACGTTTTGCTGAACCTGTATTTTATGTTTTGATAGCATGTTTTGTTAGATTATAAGGTATGGGTTTGGTTGCCTAGCAACTGCAAACTAAAGCGCCACTGATTACACTGAGCAACAAGAAAGAAACTTTTTTTTCTGAGAAAGAAAAATATGTGATTCTGATAATATTTTTTCTCCTGAATTCAAATATGATGTTGGTTTTTCTCCAACACGCAAGGTTTCCGAGAGACAGGAATTTATAATTCTAAACACTTTAATATTTTCTACATTCGTAACTACACAATATTCGAACATTTGGACTCACCTAGAAAGTAAGCAATTACGATTTTCTACTATATTTCGTCTGTGGAGCATCCCTCTTGATGGTCCAACAATAATCAGCTAGCATATTAGGATTCCATTTGCCTTGATATCTTTTTTTCATAGCTGAAACCATTCGAGTTAGCTCATTTGGATTTATTTTAAAATGGACAAATGATGAAAAAACGTTTATTAAAAAAATAATTATTTAAATTCATTAATTGAAATTGAAATAAAAAACTGTGTGTGATGGAGATAATTCCGAATACATATTTAAAAACACGATAAAAAACAGCATAAGTACAACTATTGGTACTAATGAGACAAAAATCATGTTGACCAGTGTTGTAACTCAAGGTGGATATATATTTTCATTGAATGGAGGATCACAGGATACCCTAGCAGATGTAAGATATCAACCTGCAGGAAGAAGGCCAGGACGTCCACTCTAAAGACTTTTGGATGGTATTGCTATCGAGGCCGAAACAGATCAACAAATAGCCTCAATATCATGAATATTGGACATTGACTAGATTGGGGGTCGATTATTATCTGTGTCTTTTATCAGTTATTGCCATTGAGCCCTTTTAGTGGCTACCCCAAAGTAATGATACTTAGATGAGTTTTCTTTTACTCCACATTCCCCTATTTTTTTTTTTTTTTTTGCTATGTGTTTTCTTTCTCTCTTCTGTCCACATTGTTCCAGTTTTTTTTTTCTTGGGTCTGTCTTCTTGTCAACCTGCCACATGCGCTTCTTAAGTTTAAAGGCATCTCTGTTTTCTATCTATATTATTGAGTAATTCCTGCCAATTTTAAGTTCTTTTTCACTTCACCAATCCATTTTATAGTATACACTTGTGCTTTTACTAATATTTTCGTAGAATTCTATTATTTGTTTTGAAAGTCTATTTTAGTTAATTCGTTTAAATGCCCATAAAATTTTAACCTTCGTTTTCTAATATCACTATGAATGTCTGCATTAATTTCATTTCCTTTTTACTTTTGAGTCGGCCGCGGTGGACTAGTGGTTATGCTCCTTGCCTCTGGTCCCGAAGGTCGCAAGTTCATACCCGGCCGGGGTCGATGGATTTTTTTAGGATGGAAAAATCCAAGGAGCAAGTCCTCCGGGAGCGACTTTAAGCCGTGGGTCCCGAGTCTGAAGATTTTCAGGCTCGTAAAAGACCCTTAAGCCTGAATGAAAAGGCCTCTAAGCAAAATTTACCGAATTTTCCCGTCCTAGTGCTACCTTGGTTTTCTAGATGTCTGTATGAGGCGGAACGCTGACCACGGACCACTCAAATGACATCTATACGAAAACAAGTGTAACTAAATTAGTATGGTTCAAATTCTTCCCTGTTGGGGGAGAGCGCCTAAATCCCTGTTAAGGGAAACATGGGCATACAAGAAGACAAGAAGAAGAAGAGTCTATATGATCCACATTATTATTATTATTATTATTATTATTATTTTAATTATTAGTATTATTATTATTTTAATTATTAGTATTATTATTATTTTAATTATTATTATTATTATTATTATTTTAATTATTATTATTATTATTATTATTATTATTATTATTATTATTATTATTATTCATGTAGGGATTAAGTCTGTTGGCTCATTCCGATTTCATAAAAGCTAGAATTGTTAAAATTGTTCATGGGTGTCCAACATTTCTCCTTCCGTGCTGTTTATAATTTAGCAATAATTTTTTTTAATCTTACTTCTGGCATTCTATCAATATGTTCTTTCCAGTTGTTCCTACATTTAATTACTCGGTCTCTAAGTTTGAAAATATTTAGTTCCTTTCTTATGTATCCATTTCTTTTGTTATCCAGCAGAGCAATATCCTGCTATATTTCTTAAAAATCTCATCTCAGCTGCTTCCAATCTTTGTTCTTGTCTCTTAGTGATCGTCCAACATTCTCATCCATACATCAATACAGGAACAGCCATTCCTTTATAAAATTTCATTTTTGTTTCTTGTCTTGTGTTTTTAAGGGTTCTTTTAATAGTGCCACACATTAGATTAAATTTATTTATTTTGTCATTAATATCTTCAAATTTAACATATGATAAATTGAAACCTAGATATTTAAAACTCTTCACTTGCTCTAAAATTGTATTATCAATTACTATTTTTGCTCTTAAGTTATAATGTCCATTAAATGCTAAAATTTTAGTTTTATTCTTTGAAATTTTAAAATTGTCATTGGCACTTATTGGCAATTTATTATTATTATTATTAATATATTATTATTATTATTATTATTATTAATATATTATTATTATTATTATTATTATTATATTATTATTATTATTATATTATTAATTATTATTATTATTATATTATTAATATATTATTATTATTATTATTATTATTAATTATTATTATTATTATTATTATTAATTATTATTATTATTATTATATATTATTATTATTATTATTATTATTATTATTATTATTATTATTATTATTATATTATTATTATTATTATTATTATTATTATTATTATTATTATCGAAAGAGAATAGACTACTGAAGATGAGACCGTTATGGTCTCGAAATTGCGATCTACTTAGAAGATTTATATGAGGGGAGGTAGGAAACATTTGATTTTATCATAAAATAAATCTCATAGTGATTAATTCCTAAAAACGTTCAATAAAAAATGTGTTTTGGAATGAAAACCTGAGGGAAGACGAGGTAGAGGAAGACCTAAAACCTCCTGGAGTCAGGGCATAGGCCTATATATTTGATACATGAAGGAGAAACATCTACAACGAGGAGATTGGATGGACCGACAAAATTGGCTATTGGGAATCGAACGATGATAAAGACACTTAACCGATATACACCGTGTTCCAAAATCATGGACGGGGTTTTAAGTAGTTGGTATAGCTTTACAAACGAAATTGGATGCGTGATTATTTGCTATAATGAAAGAAAAATTGTGAAAGATTTATATCCTGTATGCAGTAATTTGTTTCTTGTCATTATTACGTCGTCAGTGTTAAATTTGTGAAAATGGCGATTCCTGTACAGAAGTTATTCTGTGTGTTGTAATTTGTGAGGTCTAGTTCCATTGTTGCAGTGCAGCGAGCTTTCCGACGGCAATTTGGAATTAATTCTCCGACAGATAAAATTATCCATCGATGGTATAAACAGAAACAACTAGATGTATCTATAAAAGGAAAAGTCCAGGACGTCCACGAACACCAAATGACGCGTCGGTCCGGATGATACGATTCATTCCCATACCCTCCATGGTTTCCCGATCTCACACCTTGTTATTTCGTCCTGTGAGGGTATGTGAAGGACCTTTGTACATACCACCACTTCTCGACGACCTTCCAGACTTGAGAAGAAGGATTGTTGCTGCTGTTGAATCCATTACTCTAAATACGCTGACCACGGTTTGGGAGGAATTCAACTATCGGCTGGATGTGTGCCTTGTAACGAAAGCCGCTCACATGGAACACTTATAAAGTATGTTATGAAAACTCGAACAGTTTCTCTTTAATCTCATGTAACTTTTGTTCTTATATATATATATATATATATATATATATATATATATATATATATATATAAAGGGGTACGCCGTAGCGTAGTGGTTAAGGCACTGAGCTACAAGCCGAAAGGTCGAGGGTTCAAGTCCCGGTGGGTCAGGATTTTTAAACTGACCCAAACCTTCTGGCGGCACTATGGCCCTGGGGTCGACTCAGCCCCTAATTGAAATGAGTACCAGACGCTTGTTCTGGGGGTAAAGGCGGCCGTCACGCAGGGCTGACATCAAGTGCCGACTGTCCAGAAATAGTGGGAGCCTTAACCTCCTACTACCCCAAGGGCCTCCTGAGGCCTGTAGTGGGATTACTTATATATATATATATATATATCATCCGGTATCATGACAGCTGCCGCCGTCTTCCGGAAACCAAACGCCATTCCTCTCTGTCCATCCATTGATTTTTCTCCAATCCTCTGATATTCATAGCTGCTTGTACCCCTTCTATCCAAGTTTTCTTCAGTCTTCCTCCTTTCCATTGGGATCAATTCCATAACAATTTTAAGCAATCTTTGCTCTGGCATTCTTTTGACATGGCCATACCACTGTAAAATTTTATTTTCTATAATGTCTATTATGTCCGGCTCCTCTTGCACACCCATAATTTCCCTTATTTCTTTATTTCGTATTCTATCCATCCTAGATTTTCCAGCTGATCATCTTAAAACATCCATTTCTATACTTAAAATTCTTTTCATTTCCCTGGCAGGAATTTGCCAGACCTCAGCACCATATCTTAAAATGCTCTGAATTATGGTTTGATATATATATATATATATATGTCCACCGCTGTGGTCTCGATGTATCGTGCTGCCTTGTCACGCAGCGGGCCCGGGTTCGATCCCCGGTCGGGGCAGTTTTTCTGGTTGAGGTTTTTATCGGATTTTTCCTCACCTGTAAGACAAATGTCAGGAAAACTTTAAGGCCCAAACGGTCCCCGAAATCATATGGCCATCAACATCATCAACATCACCCTTATCATCATCATCATCATCCTTCACCGGTGTGGAAAGCAACGAGCAACGGGAAGCTACCACATTTACAATTCCCTAGTAAAGCTGGAAGCATAGCATGTAAATGCTTTAATTGCAGTGAAGGACCTGCTTTCGGGCAGAATTACTATGGATGGATATATATATATATATATATATATATATATATATTGTAGTGAAAATTAAATAACTTTGAAACCCCGCCCATCACTTTGGAACATTCTGTATATTATTAATATTATCATTAAAAATAAGTCAGAAATAGACCTAAATAATACCGTGTAATACCTGAAATGATATTTTATGAAATAAAAATATACCTGACCATGTAAAAGTCCTACGATTTATTAACTTAGTATTTTATCGTAATTTAATTATATCTACAATTTTTAAAAAAAGTGGGATTGAAGTCAGATTGAAGAAATGAAGTACGTATGCATTATGATTTCTTGAAGCGAAACCGTGAAGAGAGAGTAGGGGCAATTAAGTGTAGTTAGGGTACGTCCTATAAAACTACTTTGTACGGTACTGCACCTGCGTAGTGATTGCTCGTGACCTCTATGACCTCGGTGCTTGTAATCACGCAGGAGGCGGCAAAATATACACAGTAATTTCTGGTCTGAGGTTCAACTCTCGCTACAGTATCTCCTCTTTTGTTTTTTTTAAGTTATATGCAATCATATTCATTTTTAGATTATATCATGAAATCCTAACAAAGGAGATCAAAAGAAGAGCCCATGTGAAAATCAGGTTCACTCGCACTTTTATAATTTTCACTGAGGCTATACAAAAATCTTTAAAATTCTATGTCACCAACATGAATTCAAATAAAAAACGGTCAATTTATTATTTCAGTATGTGAATAATTATCATAAGTTATGCCACGAGTAAATTCCAAATTATCGATAAATTCACGACTCACGAAGTAAGGAGTGAATTTATCTAGAGAATTTGGAAATCAAGAGTGGCATTTGTTAGGACTATTTAACGAATAAAATTAAGCTGTTTACTCACAAATCATTATTAAAATATAGTTATTTCAAAATATTTATATATTTAATTGTGGAAAGCAACGGGAAGCTACCACACCTACAATTCCCTAGTAAAGCTGCAAGCATGGCATGAAAATGCTATGATTGCAGTGAAGGACCTGCCTTCGGGCAGAATTACTATGGATGGATATATTTAATATAAACGGCGATGTTTGAAAACAAATGAGAAACGTTTGTTATGTTTCACTTGTTCATCACTGCAACCAGATCACATTATTCATTGCCAAAGGATAGCAATATTGTAAGAATGCACCCCAGTGGAGAAAAATGAAACATCAAACTGTATGTTAATTCATTTCTGATGTCCTATGATGTAAATATGTCAATTATATTTTTCTGGAACGTAAATTCATGCGAAATAATACGTTTAAGAAAGTACAAACAGTGGTTTCTATAATTTGTGGTATAACCAATTGCTACAAATGTTTTATATTATATCCCCCAAAGCACTATCTGGTTACATTCGTGCACTATGTATACAATCTGGTAGCCACATGCATTCTAGAATTCTTACATCTTAATATATAAATTATTATATTCAACGTATTTCTTAGAGAGTCAGTCACTACAAAATAATGGTATGACCTATTCAGAATGTTAAAAAGGAAGAGCGTGATTTTGAAGTAATAAAATTAAAATGATAAAATCGAGGTGAAAAAAGACTGTGATTGGTTGTAAATCAAAACTCATTGAAATGTGATTGGTCATTGGCTCCCATTTGCGTCATGAGTTAATTAGTCTGAGAGAAATATATATGTTGAATTTTTTGTCCAAAAAAAATGTGAGAAATACCTTAAAATGAAGAGAGAAGTTGAGCTTAAACTATCCTACAATTAGTATATTTGCAATGTAAAATTCGTTTTAGTTATTGCTCAGACAGTGTAGCAAACTTACCACAAAAACCCGCCAACAAACAAGTGAATCATAAACTAATCTGGTGAACTAACTCACCAATTTTCTCACCCTAACTTGCTCAAACTATCTCTAACTTGTCCATATAACACTAAATCGCCCATTATCTCACCGATTTACATTGATAAAAAAAAAACATGACGCATCGATGCCATGAACATGTCGCCTATACCCAGACAAGAAATAACTCCATAAACTAAGCGAATTACTTAACAGGTCGAATTTATGGTTCAATTTTGTTGTTTTACAGAATATGCGTTTATTATAAACAAATGACTAACGTTAATAGTCGGCCGCGGTGGACTAGTGGTTATGCTCCTTGCCTCTGGTCCAGAGGGTCGCGGGTTCAAATCCGGCCGGGGTCAATGGGTTTTTTAGGACGGAAAAATCCAAGGAGCAAGTCCTCCGGAAGGGACTTTAAGCCGTGGGACCCGAGTCTGAAGATTTTCAGGCTCTTAAAAAATCCTTAAGCCTGAATGAAAAAGCCTCTAAGAAAAATTTACCTAATTTTCCCGTCCTAGTACTACCTTGGTTTCCTGGATGTCAGTATGAGGCGGAACGCTGACCACGGACCACTCAAATGACATCTATACGAAAACAAGTGTAACTAAATTAGTATGGTTCAAATTCTTCCGTGTAGGGGGAGAGCGCCTAAATCTCTGTAAAGGGAAAACATGGGCTTACAAAAAAAAATACTAACGTTGACAGTGTAGCCAATGTTTATACGGTAAATGCCGAAAATAATTTAGTTGAGGCTACAGCAGGCCATGACACCAATCAGTCATAAAATGGTTGCAAGTACGTATTTATTGTTTTGTATTGTTTCAAACAAAGTTCAGTTCATTTAAAATGCAGTGATTTGTTTCGTATAATGTATATTTGTATAAACGTTGTACTTGATATACACAAAGGGCCGTGGTTTTATTCCCGCACGAGGTACGTAATATGTAATATTACAGTATGGTTATTTACGTTGGTAAACCCGAAATTTAGGAAACTGAACTTTCAATCATGGTCAGGACTGCTGTTAATACGATAGAAAGCACTATAGCGCAAAAAAAGTTTCTTTCGTACACTTGACCGATACACTAGAGCGTGCCTCCCTGGATCTGTAGTCATTAGGATTCAAGGGCGACCGTCGAAGACAAACTCGAGAAAAGACAGTAGACGGGTCACGCACCTAGACGCAAACTAGATATTTAAAATTCTGTACCGAGCAGGGAAATCGAACCAGAGCATGAGAAGTGAAAGACATTGCTAGAATTTATTTAAAATAACATCGTGCAAAATTACTTCATGAAACTTGGTGATCTCTCAAGTTTAATTGAAGATCCATAATCTTCATAAATTGTATTAATACTGTTTAACCCTTAAATTGGCAAAACACAAATTTCTTCTGTTAGTTATTTAAATGTGGCGGACCGCAGTGAAAACGGAAACTTGTATAACTGTTATTAGGTATATTGTATAATTAGACACATATTTAAGTGGTTTATTTTTGTTCGTTTTCTTCTGATTTATTTAGAATATTAAATTAATTGAACCAACTGATGTATCCATAAAGATACATTACGAATTTAAGGGTTAAACATTAACCAAAGAAGGACAAGTAGAAAGGTGAATGGAGGAACTTCATAAAAGTGAGCTTCGTGATATTTATGGAAAACCGGATGTAGAAAAAACAATTGAATCAGGTAAACGGCGATGAATACAACATATGGCAAGAATGGGGAATGAAAGAAGTGCATGAAACTGTTTATTTAGGAATATTCCACAATACAGTGTTTCTCCTTCAACCCAAAGTGATTTGTCGCCAGAAGTTCCTGTCTAAAGCGGCCCCTACACATATTAACGTCAATTTATTGCACAATAATTTACATTGTACAATGATATTCGGCGTCTGTAGATCACATTGAAAGATTGCGCAATATATTGAGTCAATCAAAAACAGTTTGACTTTTATTGTGCAATCTAGTAAATATTGCGTTTTCTGTTGGCAATATTGCGCAATACTAGTTCAGTTCTGTGTTAACAGTGTTGGAATAAACATGTTGACTGCACAAGTATCACCCCGCGGATTAATTTATTGAGCAATAATATTGCGCCGTGTGGGTTGGCCAAGTAATATTATTGTACAAAATATTGCGGAATATATGGCCTACATATTGATCGCTTAAAGCATTTTCTTTCCTCAAATCTCTAGCTTGGAAACTTATGTTTTACGAAATCACAGGGAAAGTGGCCAATAGGTGATTAAGAATGAGGATGGAAATTAGCATTTACCATGATTTCAGGAAAATATTTTTCTTCTTATATGTCATAATAGCATCTATTTATTTTATTACATTATATATATATATATATATATATATATATATAGCCTATATAACTTATATATATATATATATGTTATAATTAAATATTTAACATTGAGCAATGCATCGATAAAGCGTCACTGCCATAAAGTAAAAATGTTCTCTTTAATTTGCTTACTTGTTATAGTCTGCTACTAGATGGCAGTGAAGACCGAGTTCTCGCGACATCTAGTAATAATGGGGAATATAATACATATATAAGAAAAATAAATGTTTGAATTGGATTCGCCTGGTGGTGTAATGGATATCACACTGAGGTACAGACTCAGAGATCCGGGTTCGAATCCCGTCCAGGCATTTATTTTTCTTATCATACCATATATATATATATATATATAATGATATTAAGAAATGTAGATGAACAAAGACCAACTGCGGCAGAAATGAAATATATGAGACGTACTGCAGGTTACTCAAGAACAGATCATAAAAGGAATTCTGAGATTCTCGAAGAATTACAAACAGAATCAGACATGGAATGTGTACAAAAATATAGAAACAACTGGAAATCTCACGTATGAAGAATGAGCAGAACAAGAATACCACGTCAAATCTTAAGTTACCAGCCACCAGGCAAGAGATCTTTGGGCAGACCCTTCAAACGTTGGATTGAGACCGTAACAGACCCCTAGGTTATCACATGAAAGGAAGAAGAAGAAATGTTGAATGTGGTAAAATGAGTCCTGGCAATAAAATTCCAATCCAGTATTTGCTTTAACGATTAAGAAAACCAGGAAAGGACTTCAGACAGGTTGGTCAGCAACGGAAAAGTATATTATGAGAAAATGATAAGAAAATATATTTTTCTCAGGAACATATATATATATATATATATATATATATATATATATATATATTTTCTGTGCACGCGATCTTGAATTTTTGGTTTCGACAGAACCTGGGAGAAAGTTATTACCAATTTCTATTAACAATAACTAACCAAAAAACTCACTGGCACTATCCAAACAGTAGGTTCATAAGCTCTCCATACATCCCTATCCTGAGCTAATGTTTTTAGTAATCCTCTGTATAATTTACTTCCCTCAAACATGGTTAATTTTATTCTATCGCCTTATTCTTGGTCTATCTATTGGGCGCTTTCCCTATGGTTTTCCTATAAGGAGTTTACATGCTCCTCTTACATTCCTCATTCGTGCCACATGTCCTGCCCATCGCAGTTTACAAGACTTAACTGTTCTTAACATATCTGGTTTCTCATAAAGATCATGGGTAGAACATATGGCAAGAATGGGGAATGAAAGAAGTGCATGGAAACTTACATTATAGGAAACCACAAGGAAAGTGGCCAATAGGTGATTAAGAATGAGGGGGGAAATTAGCGTTTACCATGATTTCAGGAAAATATTTTTCTTCTTATAATGTCATAATAGCATCTATTTGTTTTGTTTTATTTTATTACATTTATCTACATTTAAATATGTACGGTACTATTCTGTGTTCGCCCGCCTGTCTGTTCATCTGTCTTGGATATAAAAATAACTAAAGAAACGTATTCTCAAATACTCGTAATCATTTCGCCTCCCTTAAAGTTTTTTTTTCAATGCCACATGTTTGTCATTCAACATTTCAGGTATTCTCTCCTGGCATTGGAGTATTGTAACCCACTTCTGAGGTTGGAACGCCTGGAAGGCGTGGTTACGCTGCACCAATGATATGATGGGTAATGATGAGCCAGGAGAGACCTTAAACCAAACTTCATCTAATGAGGTGAATATGATATTGATAATGATGGTCAGATGAAGTTCGGGGACCTTTGGGCCTTAAAGTATCCTGACATTTGTTTTACACGCGAGGAAAACCCCCGAAAAAAACCTCACCCAGGAAACTTGTCCCGAGCGGGGATCGAACCCGGGCCCGCTGCGTGACAAGGCAGCACGCTACCTCGAGACCATGCCGGTGGACACCTCCCTTAAAGTAAGAATCCATATATCGCATCCATCTAACATGTATAAAAACATATATAGGCTATATAATTCTTCTATACGTCTGTACGTGTATTTGTCACTCTATCCTCCCAAATGACTGAAACGATTTTGATTATTTTTGTGCGAGTTTGATTGGGTCCCTCGATGTTTTAAATTCACAATTGGACCCTCTAAAACCATTAAGTGTAAGAGTTCAGCTGAAGTGAAAATTTAAAAATCGCTCTAGAGATCACATTTTTCGATGTTTCACAACGAAACTCCGTACATCCTATTAAAATAATCCGATATAGATATTGTCCAAAAATGAGCGAAATCCGATAATTAGAAGTGGAGATTTACTTGAAGTCCGAAATTAAGAACTGCGTAAACGACTGGACCGATTTTTATGAACATTTGTGTGTGTGTGTGTGTGTGTGTGTGTGTGTGTGTGTGTGTGTGTGTGTGTGTGTGTGTTTCCCTGGATGGTTTAGATATCTCAATTGGTCAGTAGGTGGCGCTGCGTTCGGGTTATATGATATTTTATGTAAGATATAGTCATCTGCATTATCGACATATTCCGCGCAACAGTAATGTGACATCATGCACGCTTCTTGAGCCACTACAGATAGCTGTGAGAGATTTTCTTGCGAACTTATTTAGTAATATCTAATTACGTCTTAATAAGTAAATTTTTTAAAAAGTAATATTTTTATCGTCCGACCATGACACGAGAATTGAAGGTTCGAACAGGACAACGTGTGCTGGGTACGCTAAGATATATTTTAGAAACGCTACGAAGATAAAATTCCCGGTGATGCATAATAATGCATTTCCAGAATTGATCGTATGTTTAATTTCTTTGCACACCACGTTCCTGTTTGTGAACGCATTTAAATTCTGCCAGTTCTTCAAAATTTCCCTCATTTAAGTGTTTTATTTGAAAGATTGATAAATAAATTTTATTTGCATTTTAAGGAAAAAATTACGTGACATTAGAGAAACAGTTGAAAGTGGCACTAAGAATGTGAACAGGATCTAACAATTTTCCGCAAAACACAGGTATCCATGGCAACGCTCAGTCGCTTGAAATATGTTATTTTCTCTAAGTAGATGTAACAGATTTCTTCAGTTAAGACGTGCCTCTTGGATACTATGTCTCCGTACTTCAAATTATAGTCCGGTATGATCCAGCATGTGATGATCACAGAAATGGTGACTAGCAATGAAAAAGTTTCTATTTCTCTAATGTTCTGATCATGCGTATTAACATTTTGATTTAAGAAACCATACACTCATTCAAATTGATACGTCATGTTTTAATAAACAAATGTATATTAATATAATAATAACAGCAATAATAATATTTTATTCGGAATTTTTCTACCCTATAGTTTTTCCTTCAACCTAAAGAAAATTTATTCTTCTAAAAATCCCTGTTTTGCGCATCTTCTTTCCTCAATTCTTTTCTATTCATAACCCTCCCGATCCCATCAAACCACTGTTATTGTGGTTTCCCTCTTCTCCCTCTACCTTCAACAAATCATTGCAATCATTTTCGAAATTCTGTCTTCTTCCATTCTTTTAACGTGGCCAAACAATCTTAATATTTATAATATTAAAAGATTCCGGGCTACGTGGCTGTGGTCTATAACTGATGTTTCTTCTAGACGTTTCTCCCTCAATTGCGGAGGGCATCTTCAAATCGAGTCTACGACAAGGGAACACCACCTTGAAGAACTCGCCACCATTATTATTATTATTATTATTATTATTATTATTATTATTATTATTATTTCTCAATGGTATCTATACATTGTTGTGTGTGCTTAAATGATCCCAAAAACTATAACGGATTATTTTTTTAAACTATATATATAACTCTATAATTACCTACCTTTCTTTTGAGTCAGAAAAATGAACTCTAACTACATATTAGAGGAATATAATTGAAGCAACAGATATTAAAATATAGACTTCTGGTAGGATACACACTCTTTGTCCTAAGAACTAAATAATTATTTGTCAGGAATTAGTCATCTCAAATATAGGCCTATTACAAATAATTGATACTTGGATTTACACCGAAATGCAAACAAGACGAATTCCATTGTAATCATATATGTACTGATAGGACATGACAAAATTTTGAGGTCTATATCGTGTAGGTAAGAGCAGATAAATTCTGAAGGACGATACGGGTCAAATGGTCCAATATATGTAGCCTTTTATTATTATTATTATTATTATTATTATTATTAGGAGGATGCGGAGGACGACGAGGAGGAGGAGGACGAGGAGAGGAGGAGGAGGAAGAGGAGGAGGAGGAGGGACAGAGGAGGAGGAGGAGGACGCGGAGAGAAGGAGGAAGAGGAGCAGGAGGAGGAACAAGGGGGAGGAGGAGGAGGAAGAGGAGGAGGAGGAGGACGAAGGAGGAGGAGGAGCACGAGGAGGAGGAGGACGAGGAGGAGGCACGAGGAGGAGGAGGAGGACGAGGAGGAGGAGGAGGGAGGACGAGGAGGAGGAGGGAGGAGGGACGACGGAGTAGGATGAGGCAGGGACTAGGAGGGGAGGAGGAGGAGGACGAGGAGGAGGAGGAGGAGGACAGGAGGAGGAGGAGGAGGACCCGAGGAGGAGGAGGAGGAGGTAACGAGGACGAGGACGAGGACGCGGACGAGGAGAGGAGGAGGAGGAGGACGAGGAGGAGGAGGAGGATGATTAGTATGAGGAGGAGGAAGAGGAGGACGAGGAGGAGGACGACGAGGAGGAGGAGGACGAGGAGGAGGAGGACGAGGAGGAGGAGGACGACGAGGAGGAGGAGGACGGAGGAGGACGGACGAGGAGGACGAGGACGAGGAGGAGGAGGAGGAGGAGGAGGAGGAGGAGGAGGAGGACGAGGAGGAGGACGAGGAGGACGAGGAGGAGGAGGAGGGAGGAGGAGGAGGAGGACGAGGACGAGGGGGGGGAGGCGGAGGAGGAGGAGGACGAGGACGAGGAGAGGAGTAGGATATTATTATGATACTATTACTATTGTTGTTATTATTATTTACTATTAACATTGGTTGTTATATTAATATTAATATTACTACTGTTGTTATTATTATTATTATTACCTATTACTATTATTATTATTATTGATAGTAATAATAGTGTATTGGTATTAAAGAGTAGTGTAGTAGTATTAAGATCTAGGGGTACGCGATAGTGTAGTATTCCATAAATTGGTTGATAAATTACAAAGACATGGGGGGTTCAATATAAATTTTACGAAAACTGAATATTTAACATTATGGATAGAAGATGATGAAAAGTGAATGAACAAGAATAAATTCACAAATCAATAAATTTAAATATTTGGTATCCATTGTAGGAGATGAAGGAAGAAGCTCAGCGGAAAAAGAAATGAGTACAGGTAAAAAATGGTAGGCCTATATTGAATTCACTTCTTAGGAGTAAGAATAAAGTAAACATCACAAAAATAATAATTTAAAATTCATTAGTAAAAAGTGTAATGTTATATGGAGCTGAAACTTTGACTTAAGACAGGCCACATGGACGTAACTCATTTTATTGGCTTATCTATAATGACTCTTGAGTTCGCCATATACCGGAAGAAAATCAAGAATGACTAAATTAGAAACAAAAGAATTACATATATTATGAAAGTGGATAAAAATATTATTTAAGTAATTGAAGAAAGAAAATTGAGATCATTTGGACACGTTAAAATAATAGGTGAAGATAGAATTGCGAAACTAATTTTGGAATGGAATACTGAAGGCAGAAGGAGAAGAGGAATATCACAGGAACGATAGATGGATGGGATCACAAGGAGCAGGGTTTGAAATCCTTAATTAAGAATAAATAAATAGGAATTAAATCCGTTCAAAATGTTTATCTGGTAATTTTTAAAATCATTTTATGAGTTTTATCAAAAGTGATTTTGGAAAAACTGCACTTAAACTAGCGTGAAATATTTTCCAAGTCCTGTAGAACAACAGTGTGCATACACCAGAGTTTATAGAGCCAGCGATAGCCCACAATCGAACCACATACCGTATCGATTATCATCCTCCATTACTATCCGTCGCTATAAAATATAAATGAGCAATATTTGCATTAAATCTCCAAATCTATGTTAAAAAAATTATAATAATATTATTAAAATTACCAAACGTTTATTAAAAATGGGTGTACACTTACTTATCACTCCCTAACGCTGATCTAACCAGCGATAACCCAAAACAGTGATAGAAAAATTATAGACTAAGTAATATACTCTGTGGAGAAAATAGCAGTTAGCATCACAATATTATCTAACAGTGTCATAATATTGTGATTTGCATATTTAAATAAATACTTCAAAATTATGTAATAATGTTATAAAAATTGTTTGAAAAATTAAAAATATTAAATAATGTTAGTAAATACGGAAGAAGAGCTATAGTTTACAACAATATAATTGAAAAATCAAGCGCTAGTAGAAGTGCAGTTGAGCCGTGATTTTTATTTTGTGATCAACAGGTAAAAAAATCAAATCTTGACCATTATTTCTGAGCAAAATCTTTTCGATGAAATATGATGAACATTTTTCAGCAATGTTTATTAAAATATGAAATATAAAGTCTGATTGAAAAAAAAATACTATTACTCACTTCTTGTAATACTTATTTTTTTATCAAATTTCCTTCCTAGACAAGTTTGACCAGCTGACATTTTACGTTACACATGTGGACACCAACAATATGCATATATACAATTTTTGCGACTTACTCGTTTTCTTCAGAATTTATTGAAAAGCTTCAGGATGCACGAGTTTTATTTCGTCCCTTATTACCTTCATCTTGTACATTATAAACGATGTGCACGCACTGACAATCAGGAATAAACTGCTTGCTGAATTGTTTACATAATTGAAGATTTGTTAGCATTGCTCGAGGAAAAAAAAAAACATAGCTTGTTTGCTAACTTAGCAGCCCTATGAATTCTTAAAAGTAGGAAGAGAGAGGGAGAGACAAGTATAAAAGTATTAACTTAATACTATCTGATATTCTGCAATTGCATTTATGTAAACAATGTGAAAAAAAACTTATTTTTATTCAGTATGATTTTTATTTTTTGCGTGAATTTTTTTATGGAGAATTAATCATAATTTATAATGGTAAAAAGTTATCATTAATTTTACTTGAATCAATAAAACTCACAGATTAATTTTTATTTCCATGGATAAATCAGACATTTTTAATTTATTGATTAAAAATTATTATTACTATTACATATTATTAATCGGAAAAGGAACACCGATATCTTAAAATAATTGAAGACTACGCCAATTTTGAAATATATTAAACAGTACCAACTAAATTGGAAACACCATCTAGAAAGAATGAGTTCAAAACGGATCCCCAAAGCTGTTTATAATTAATAATTATATACCAAGAGGACGAAGATCTCTGGGCCGTCCTATGAAACGCTGGAGGGAAAATTTTCTGTAGGATCGTAACAGGCCTTGGCCTAAAACTTGAAAGGAAGAAGAAGAAGAAGATTAATATTATTATTATTAATATTATTGTTATTATTATTAATATTATTAATATTATTGTTATTATTATTAATATTATTATTAATATTATTATTATTATTAATATTATTATTATTAATATTATTATTATTAATATTATTATTATTATTATTATTATTATTATTAATATTATTATTATTATTATTAATAATATTATTAATATTATTAATATTATTATTAATATTATTATTATTATTATTGATATTATTAATATTATTATTATTATTATTAATATCTTCTTCCTTACAAGTATTAGGCCAAGGTCTGTTACGATCCTATAAAAAAATTTACCCTCCAGCGTTTCATAGGACGGCCCAGTGATCTTCGTCTTCTTGGTATATAATTATAAACAGCTTTGGGGATCCGATTTGAACTCATTCCTTCAAGATGGTATTAATAATAATAATAATAATAATAATAATAATATTGTTATTATTATTATATCATGATAACTTGGAGAAAATGATTATCGATTACAAATCCTCAAATTTACGAATTCTGAAATAGAATGAATTTGACGGCCCATATTCGAAGTATGCTGTCAAACACAGAATTTTGGACAGAATAAAATTATTTTAGGTAAAAAGAAAAAAACTACTGTAGTGTAGATAAAATTAATTATCATTAATTTATTTTTTTTTACAAATGCTCCAGGTTGTCTTTAGACATTCCTGGTTTCTCTCCTGGCATGGCGTACTTGTAACCCACTTCTGAGGTTGGGGCACCTGGAAGTCGGTGTTACGTTGCCCCGATGATATGATGTCTGATGATGATGATAATGGTGCGCTAGGAGAGTCCCTAATCCTAAGCTTAACCTAAGATGAATATGAATGATGATGATTGCGATGGCCACATGATTTCGGGGACCGTTTGGGCCTTAAAGTTTTCCTGGCATTTGTCTTACAGGTGAGGAAAACCCCCGATAATAAAACCTCAACCAGAAAAACTGTCCCGACCGGGGATCGAACCCGGGCCCGCTGCATGATAAGGCAGCACACAACTCCGAGACCACAGCAGTGGACTTTATTTATTATTATTATTATTATTATTATTATTATTAAATTTTCATTATTATATTATCATTATTACTATTATCATTATTACTATTATCATTATTACTATTATCATTATTACTATTATCATTATTACTATTATTATTACTACTATTATTACTATTATTATTATTATTACTATTATTATTATTACTATTATTATTATTATTATTATTATTATTATTATTATTATTATTATTATTATTATTATTATTATTATTATTATTATTATTATTATTATTATTATTATTATTATTAGTCTAGATGCGCGTCTGGGCCAGATAACTTGTAAAGAGATAAAGAGCTAAAGAACTATCTCAGCAGACGATATGTAGGTGCAGTGAATAGTATCTGTACTACACTGCTACTGTTAAGATTTTAAAATATTTAAGATTAAAATAAGCTGAATGCACCACACGAAGTTGTGTGCACGTGTATCCATCTTGTTCCCACGACTGCCAATCCAGGCGAGAAAAATAGATGTGAAGACCGTGGTCAGACTGCATGGAGCTTATTGTTTCGTATTTATCTCGTAAAATTCAGAAATTTATTGAAAACTCTACTTTTTTCTTTACATACGAGTATCTTTGTCACATCCTCGGCTATTGAATTATTTATTTCAAGTCGCTCTTTCTCTCGTATTTTCTAATTCACACACTGACTCCTAACTAAATAACTATATACACTGAGTATAACTAACTAACTAACTAACTAACTAATTTACTAATATAATAGAACCCGGAGGTTATTAGCCTCGCTGACCTTACTTCTCCTCACTTATACTCCTGCTAATATTTTTCAGTCATTCCCTGTACAATGCACTTCTCTCAAATTATAGTTTATGTTATTCTCCCATTTCATTCTTGACCTACAAACTAGGTGCTTTCCCTTTGCTTTCCTTACGAGAAGTTCTCGTGCCACACTAGCATTTCCAATTCTTGCCACATGTCTTGCCCATCACACTCTACGAGACATAACTGCTTTTATTACGCCTATATCTGGTTTCTCATAAAAATCGTACCGCGACATAGCCGAGCGATTAAGAGAAGATGCCTTGGCGCACAGCTACGGGCCTTGCGCTCCTTCGAGTCTCCATGGGGAAGAAATTTTCTTATGGAATTTCGGCCAGTATGGGACCGGTACCCACGATGCATTGTGAGGCATTTGGGTAGCTACAATAAATAGCGGCTCCAGGTTGAGAAAGCCAGCTATAACGGCTGGTGTATCCGACCACATGTCACCCATACACTGGCTAAATGACCTCTGTGAATAACACATGTGGACGTGAGGCCAGCAGCCGGCTGGTAGGCCAAGGGACTTGTAGGCCTGTTGCGCCATGTAGTTTTCTCCGTTCATCTATAATTCATTCTCTGTTTAGTCCACAATTTTCTAAAGCACTTTATTGTCAAAATATTCATAAAGTTTTACTGCAGTAAGAGAGACCATATTTCTCATACATATAGGCCTACTAGGCTACAACTGGAAGAATCGCAATTTTACAATTTTTAACCTATTATTTTTTAGACAATTTGGGATGGAAAGACTTACTTAGGAATATTTATTATTATTCTTCATTGATTTCCTTTAAATTTGTTGATACGAGTAATAAAGGGGGTTGTTTATGACATTATGATTGTATTTAGGTATTTTAACTAAAATTCTAATTTGTGGTGTTAGATCTTAGGATGGGTATACGAACCTGAGCGTTTACAAGCGGGTATTTATTTATTATTTTATACCCTATTGGCATTTTTGCCGTTACTAGTTGGAATGATGTATTTAATTATAAATAATTTAACTAGATTTTTTTTTATTTGAGAATAATTTTAGCATTTTTGTTAAAGATACCTATGTTTTCTGTTCATATATGGCTCCCTAAAGCTCACGTAGAGGCCCCTGTATATCCATCCATAGTAATTCTGCCCGAAGGCAGGTCCATCACTGCAATCATATCATTTACATGCTATACTTGCAACTTTACTAGGGAATTGTAGGTGTGGTAGCTTCCCGTTGTTTTCCACACCGGTGAAGGATGATAATAATGATAAGAATGATGATGATGATGGCCATATGATTTCGGGGACCGTTTGGGCCTTAAAGTTTTCCTGACATTTGTCTTACAGGTGAGGAAAAACCCCGAAGAAAACCTCACCCAGAAAAACTGCCCCGACCGGGGATCGAACAGGGGCCCGCTGCGTGACCACAGCGGTGGACCCCCTTTATATAATGTAACGTAACTCCCTATACTTTATATAATGTAACGTAACTCCCTATACTTTATATAATGTAACGTAATACCATATTTAATAATGTTTATAACCTAAATCTATTTTTATATTACTTTTTCTTGTCTTCTGGTGCTAAATATTTACTTTTAAGAATTATATTCGTAAACATTATATTTGCAGAATGTATAATGCATAGGGGCGGCTCTGCGGGCAAGCCACTTGCTCTCCATCTACGTATCCTATATGTGTTACAATGAACAGAAAAGGCAGTGTGTTTCGGGAGATTGGGTAATCGGTGTAGAAAGGGGATTGAAGGGCATAGGGATGGGTTGGGTATGGGAGAGGAGTACGCGGAATAATAGAAATGTTTGGAGGACAGTTAAGAAGAGACTAATCGATATAGACAGACAGTATATAGAAGCAGAGTGTAGTCAGAAAATATCGCTCACCCTGCAGACAGAACTGAAACTTTCGTGGGGAAGGGAGAAATATATTGACTCTTTGGATGGGGATGATAAAAGTGCTATTGCATGGTTTCATTTGGGGGGATGGATGGCCCATAATTTAACAAATGAGGAAGGCATTAAACTATGCCCACTATGCGATGACCATGAAAACTGGAAGCATATTATAGCATTCTGTAGAGAGACAGAACAACTTAGATTACAGATGCTGCCGGAGAGATTTCTCAGGTCGGATCGAGGGAGAGTGGCGTGTTGGGATCTTTTAGGACGGATCGAGAGTGAATCAAAAACATGCAAATTTTGGGTACAGTAAGAAAATTGAGATATAACAAAATTGTAGATTAAGGATATATGTATTAACAATAAGAAGAATCTCAATATGGTCTTTGTTTCGATCTTTAATCATGTTATATAATAAGTAGGTCTGATAAGTTGAATAGTCTAATAGTGCACTTAATGTCTGCAGGGACGGGGGGAGGGGGTATGAGCGTGCGGTTGTGTATATGTGTGGGGGTGTGTGGGTGTATGTGTGTGTGCTTTTTTTTTCTAATTTGTTTTCTAGCATTTTTTTTTAATATTAATGTACGGAATGTGGATGAATGTAGATATGTATTATTTTGATTTAGTGCAGACATAGATTTTACTTATATGTAGCCTGTTATTGTTTTTTGATACAGGTGTATTTGTAGGTATTTGTTTATATTATTAGTTTTATTTTTTTATTCATGGAAAAATAATGCACGTACGGCCAAGCAGGCCCGTGCGCAATGTAAATGCATATGTATTTTCTTTATTCTGAAAAAAAGGCAATAAATTCCATTCCATATATATATATATATATATATATATATATATATATATATATATATATTCGAGCCTTTGTCACTCCATGTTGGATTCGTGGTGAACGAATCGGAGTCAGGGGAGGTTCTTCTCGGAGTTTTTTCCGTTTCCCTGTTACAATCTTCATTACACCATTTCTCCATACTCATGTCATTCATTCCGTTCCATTTCATCTGCCCCAGGTAATGGTGCAACAAGCCTGATCAGCCGGTATCCATACCTCGACTATCATTACGCTGGACATGAGTGGAGGTCTCCTTCCATGATGGAGATGCTGTCATGAATGATGTAAACATGACGTGAAATAACGCAATGTGTTTCAAGATTACCAAGAGCAGCATTCAACTACAAGCCAAGAGGTTCAAGGAATGTAGGAAGGCCAGTGAAGAGATGGACAGAACAACTGTGAGGCGGAACAGGCAATTTGCCTAGCCTGTGAAGTGGAGAAGAAGAAGTGTTTACAGTGAAGGATGGACGAGTTGAATGGTTTCCATATATTCCATGATCTAGCAAAAACACGAAATGGCCTGCAGTTGAGTCGTTATAATATCCGGCGTGGATACACCTAAAGGCTATCCGCTGTTAAAGTGATCCTCATCAAAACAAAACAATGTGACCTGCTCGCTTTTCATTGGTTATGGATACTGACGTTACGATGTAGAAGCAATAAGTACGCAAAAAAGTAGTTCCCTTCATTAAATTAAAAATATTTCCTCTGAATATAATTGTCAATCTTCGTGAATTAAAATGATAACAATAGGCCTATTCAACACACAGAAAATATTCTAAAATATACTTAATCAATAACACTGGTCAACATGATTTTTGTCTCATGAGCACTAATAGTTGTATTTAATACAGTTTTTTTATCGTGTTTTCAAATATGTATTCGGAATTTCTCCATCACACACAGTTTTTTTATTTTAATTTCAATTAATGGAATTAAATAATTATTTTTTAATAAACGTTTTTTCGTCCATTTGTCCACTGTAAAATAAAACCAAATGAGCTAATTCAAATGGTTTCAGCTATGGAAAAGAGATATCAAGGCAAATGGAATCCTAATATGCTGGCCGATTATTGTTGGACCATCAAGAGGGATGCTCCACAGGCGAAATATAGCAGAAAATCGTCATTTCTTACTTTCTAGGTGAGTCCGAATGTTCGAATATTGTATAGTTACGAATGCAGAAAATATCAAAATGTTTGAAATTATAAATTCCTGTCTCTCGGAAACCTTGCGTGTTGGAGAAAGACCGATATCATATTTGAATTCAGGAGAAAAAAATACTATCAGAATCACATATTTTTCTTTCTGAGACAAGAAAAAAGTTTATTTTTTTGTTGATCAGTGAAATTACTACTTAAAATAGTTTATTACATATGGTTGATGTATTTGAGTCATGCTTCAGTCGATTATGATGCAACAAAATGGATGAAAGTGTAGAGTCCTATGTTGCTGTGTCGCCATGTATTTTTTTTAACACAAGTCAGGTAAACATATGACCAGTGGTAAACAAAACTGTTATTTTAAATGTATTTCACACTTGCTCCCTGTCAATGTGACAGTAATTGTGGCGCGAATGGCGGAAGGATACAATTGGTGTTTGTTTATGTTGGGATAACTCTAAGAGCGGATAGGGTATATCCGATTTTTTGGCGGGACCGATTCCCATAGTTTACAAAACAAAGCGGCGTTGTCAAGTCAGTACGGTCTTGTGCGGTGGACGAATCAATTGGAGTATTATTACAGTGTAATGTTATCTGTGAATTTAAGCGTCATAATACCGGGGAGGAGTCAAAAGACTATAAATTCACAAACCAAAGAAACAATTCTTAACGTTAGAAATTATTTCGAAGAAGAACGTGAGAACGCTGGTAGTAGTACAAAATTAAAATATAAAATTATGGAATATTCACCTGAAAGGTTCGTCTCCTCAACTTAATTAATTATTTAAGTGTGGCGCTTTCGGGACTTGTCCCATCATCGGCAGTATTCAAAACTGGTGTTTCACTGAAGATCTGGTAGAGGGGGTTACATGTATTGGGTTCGTTTTCGTTTATCAGATTGTCGTTGTTTTGAGCTGCTTTCATGATTTCCATCTCTTCGAGTACGTTTATCTTCGCTGGATTATTTTCTCTGTGCATTACTGTTAGGGTGTTTTCAATGTTTAACATGCGATGTCCTTAATGGATAACGTGTTTTGCATAGCTTGATTTTCCTTCTGCGTGAATAAAGTCTCGAAATGTTTTTTAAATCTGATGTTAAAACTTCTGTTTGTTCTTCCTATATAAATTTGTTGCAGTCTTTACATGTCAATTTATATACTCCTTTGCTGTTGAAAATGTTATTTTCTTCAATGTTATTGTTTATTATGTTGTTTAATTTCTTATTAGTTCTGTATGCTATTTTTACGTTTTTATCGGCTTTCTTTAGTGTATTTGCTAATTTTGTCGTTTCTTTTCCTGTATATGTAAGTGTTAACCATGTTTTCTTTGTTATCAGATTCTTTTTCTAGTTTAGTTATGTTGGTTATATTGTTTTTTTTTCTTTTTTGTTTATTTACGAGTTTATCTATGATTTCTTCATTATAGCCATTGGTTTTTGCCATATATTTAATGTAGTTGAGTTCTTGAATAAAATTATATTTTTGGGGCATATTTCAATAAAGAAAAATCAATATTTTTTGGGGAATAGGTTTAATTTTCTTTTTTATAATGTTTACTAAAGTTTGAATTACTATAGGAGGGCTAATTTTTAATTTTTTTTTTCTAGTTCTCCTGCAGTTTCTTTAGGATTGGACCGAATTTATTTAGCAATGGAGCAAGAAAATTTGTTGCATCCAATTTCTAGTTATCCTTCAAAAGTTTTGTTTATTAACTTTGGAAATGAAGAAGTTTAATAGGCATACAAAATAATCAAATTATTTAGGAAAAAATGAATTTCTACTCAATTATATCCTAATACGGATAAAATAGGAAAACAATTTAAATATGCGGAGTAGGAAAATTAAGTGTATATATTCCTTCTTGTGGATATTCAAAATGCACTTCCAGAAGCTATTGTTTATACAGATATCAATAAATATCGGAGTCTTTGCTTAATGGAAGTTTTAACATTAGTACGAAGGAAGACTTTTAATATCTTCTGTAAATGTGACGTGTGTCTGTTGTCACGTGACCTTGACGACAACCATTGTTAGTGAAGCTACTAGTCAGCTGATCTAAATCTGCCGTGTGATTCGATACCGGTTTTTACACCGGCTCTACCATAGTAATGTATGTTCGATCCTTGCCACATAGCAAAGGTTGAGTTGTCCATCCGTGTACTACACAAACGTACAGCTTTATTAGACATCAAAGGTTTGAATAGGAACTAACGCTCTTCATTGACGTCATCCCTATCTTATTTCGAGCCTAGTTGACTAATATATACATGTAAACATGGTACAAATTCTCGACTTAGCTGAACTGTTTTAAGTGCATAAATTTGTTTGTCTTAAGCATCCGATTCCGATTGAGGGTCTTTCCACTTTTCAGCGGTTGCCCTTTTACCAGCCGGCTGCTGGCCCTTCACATCCACATGTGTCAATCACAGAGGTAGATGATCAACAGCCAGTGTAGGGGTGACATGTGTCGAGTCCCCCAGCCGTTATAGCTGGTTCCTCAACCTGGAACCGCTACTTATTGTAGCTCCCCAATTGCCTCACGATGCTGGGTGGGCACCGGTCCCATACTGGCCGAAATACCATGAGAAAATTTCTTCCCCCATGGAGATTCGAACCAGCGCAAGTCCCATAGCTCTGCGCCAAGACTTCCTACCTTAACCGCTCGGCTACGGCGCGGGACAGCATCCAAGATCAAGTAATTATAAACAGACACGTTAACAAAAAATAAAAGAAACTCCGTTGTGCAATAACTGCGTTAACTAACCGAATTCCTTAGTAAATCAAATTTATACTCCGATTTTGCTACCTTACAGAATATATATTTCTTTTGTTTATTAAATCGTATGTATCAAGTTTCGTTGCAAGTAAACATGGCAACCGCTAGAGCAATTTTTAAAGTTTAGGTTAACTCCTATTTGTATATAAGCATTTGGCTTATGTTTTTGAATATACCTTTCTACTTTTATTTAAATGGCATATAACAATGTTTTTTGCCAAAAAATATGGTCGCTAGAGTTATTTTTAAATGTTCGTTTGATTTTAACACCAACTCTTAATGGTGGTTAACGAAATTTATTTTTCTTTACTCAAATGATTGCTATATGAAGATTTTTGTTGAAAAATAATAATAAGGCCTCGCGTATAACGTAAAGAGAGAGACACACACATTTTCGTCATGACCACTTTGAGTGTCCAAGTCCACCGCTGTGATGTCGAGGTACCTTATCATGCAGCGGACCCGGGTTGGATCCCCGGTTAGGACAAGTTTCCCAGGTGATGTTTTTTTCGGGTTATTTCCTCACCTGTAACACAAATATCAGGAAAGTTTAAGGCCCAAACTGTCCCCGAACATGATCTGGCCATCATTATCATATTCATTAAGTTTAGGATTAAGGCCTCTCCTGGCGCATCATTACCATCATCACCTATCATATATCAACGAGTTAGCGTAACTCCGCCTTCCAAGCGCCCCACCCTCAGAAGTGGGTTACATTCTAGCAGAGAATACCAGAATGTCAATATGACAACGTGGTGGCATTGAACAAAAAAAACTTTCAGTGCCTATCATGATAGGGTCAGAATTAACATTTCTCGAGGTAGCGTGCTGCCTTGTCACGCAGCGGGCCCTGGTTCGATCCCCGGTCGGGACAGTTTCCTGGCTGAGATTTTTATCGGGGTGAGGAAACTTTAAGACCCAAACGGTTCCCGAACATCATGTAGCCATCGGAATCATCATCATTCATATTCTTAACAAACAGCAAACACAAATTACACACACACACATACACTAACACAAACAAACACAATTACTCTCATATCACGTATCATCAAAACAATTATCATTACTCCACTATCATCATCATCATCACCCATCATGTCATCGGGGCAACTTAACCCCGCCTTCCAGGCGCCCCAACCTCAGACGTGGGTTACAATTACGCTAATGCCAGGAGAGAACACCAGAAATGTCCAAAAGGGCAACCTGGGGCATTCAAAATATTTTTTCGTTAGTACTACTGCAATAGCTAATTTCCTTTGGACTTCAGTAAAAAAATGTAGAAACAAGGAAGTGAGAACCATGATAATTAACAAGTCTGCCAACAGAAACGGCCAATATGAAGATCGGAAGTAATGTTTTACTTTCACTTAACAAGAATACGTGAAGTAATGCAATGCCTTAAAATATTTTCTAATTGAATCTTCTTTATGAATTAAAACAACGATGTATAGTCCAAGACGTACTCATAGACATAAATAATGGTGGCACAGAATATCTAAGTCACTATTTAGCCCGGGGCTTCACGGACGCGTGTTAAACGACAGTGATTTGTTTTTAATAGCGTGGCTTTCTTATAAAGATTATAGAGTTTACTGTTTGGAATATTTTATCAGTCATGTGCTGAAATTAATGAGGTTAAATAGGGGCAAATCTGCAATAACAAAATAGGAATTTGAATTCTAAAACAAAAATATTTTAAATGCAATAATGAGTTCAGTGGCCCATGGTGTAGAAGAAACGTGGGAATTAAAATCTGAACAATAAATTAATTAAATTCTGCAGAAATGGATTTTTAGAGGCGGTTCAGCTGTAATTTTTTTATTATATGCAACTTTCCTCATTAGAGGATTGCCTCAAGGACAAAGTGATACAGACAATTAATTTTTTTGAATTTATGAAATACATTTTGTAAATACATAAAAAATTCAAATTGTAGGCCTAATTGAAGTATACATACTACAAAGTAGAAATTTTGTAAAAATGGTTTCTTAAAATTGAAATTGATCCTCTAATGGCAACGATGGCAATTTCAGAAAGATACACTCTCTCCAAATCTAAGGAATTCCAAAATTTGGCTAGGAATCCTGGTGGGGACAGCGTAATTAAACAACATATGAATCTTCAAACATCAACTGAAGATTTCATAAAAAAAATAAAATGGTATATCATGTAAAAAGAATGACAGAAGAGAGATTCCTATGAAGAATACTGGAATGGGTGTCATTTTGTAGAAGGTGAAGAGAAGAACGGCCAAAAATTAGGTGTAATGATGGTCTTTTGAGCATTATGAGGGGAAAAAAGATTGGATGGTAGAGATTGGAATGACAAAGAGATGTGAAGAAGAATGGCAGTAGATTAATAGGCGGAGGAAAATGTGAAACATTGTGAAACCGGCTGAATAAAAATAAGACTAATTGAAGACTACAGTGAGGGGGAAAAAAAGTAAAGTCACTTTTTCGTTGAAACGTAGAACGCGTATATTTATTTATAGGCTTAATTTCTTACCTGTATGCTAAACTTTGGAGGTAAATAAACCTATGATGATCAAACTGTGTATTTTACCGTTTTGCACTTTTAAATTACAGTGTTTTTCATGGAGAATGCAATGACACATCAAACTCCATTTCGACAAAAAAAAAGCAACTTACCGTTTCTTTCCCTTACCCTGTTAATTAAAGTAAAGTGATCCCACAACAGGCCCGGAGGCCCTTGGGGTAGTAGGAGGTTAAGGCTTCCACTATTTCTAGACAATCGGCACTTTATGTCAGCCGGGTTGTCAGCCCTGCGTGACGGCCGCCTTTACCCCCAGAACAAGCGTCTGGTACTCATTCCCGTTACCCTACTATTCATAAATTCCTACCATTTGTAAATAATTAAAAATAAATATTTAAAACCCTGGATAGCACTAATGGATAACCCTAACTATCTAACTAACTGGCACTATCGAACCCGTAGGTTCATGGCCGCGCGGACATGAGCTCTTCAAACATCCCTATCCTGGGCTAATGTTTTCCAATCATCCCCTGTATAATCTAGTTCCCTCAAATCATGGATAATCTTATTCTCCCACTTCATTCTTGGTCTACCAACTGGGCGTTTTCCCTCTGGTTTTCCTACAACAAGCTTCTGTGCACGTCTTACATTCCCCATTCGTGCCACATGCCCTGCCCATCGCAGTCTGCGAGACATAACTGTCATTATATCTGGCTTCCTGTAAAGACCCTGCAGTTTACTGTTATGTAGTCTTCTCCATTCACCTGTCTGTTCATCTCTCTTTGGTCTCTTTGTTCTTAAGAACTTTATCCTCGAACACTGCTAATCTCCTTTCCTCCCTTAAAGTAAGAGTCCAAGTTTCGCATTCATAACATATAACAATTAAAATATAAAATATCTACCTAAAAGGTCCGTCTCCTCAACTTTATTAGTTATTTGTTGTTAACAACGACCATCTGATAAATGAAAACGCACCCAGTACGTGTAACCCACTCTACCAGAATTTCAGTGAAACACCAGTTTTGAATCCTGCTGATGATGGGACTAGTCCCGAAAGCTCTACAGATAAATAACTAATAAAGTTGAGAAGACGGGCCTTTAAGTAAATATTTCATAATTTTATATTTAATTTTGAATAATGCCTCAACGGAAGTTATCATGAATCTTATAAATGTTGAATAATACAACTGATAGAATAATAGTTATATATATTTAAAAAATGCTTAGCTGTTATGTTGGCCACTAGATGTCAATCGTAACCATTTTCCGCTACCTCTTGTGTGAATTGAGAATACTACATATTTAAGAAAAATGTATGTTTGTGTTGGAATACTTGGGTAGCTCAGGTCGTTAGAGCGCTAAACGTACAGAGTTTGGAGACTCGGGTTGAAATCTCGACTCAAGCATTCATTTTTCTTTATATATATATATATATATATATATTCTGTTTAAAGTTTTTTGAAAGGTGTTGGGACGTCAAAAGTCTCTGTAATGCATAATAGCACGCATTTCCAGAATTGAGTCTAGGCCTATGTTTAATTTCTTTGTGCACCTTATTCCTATTTGTGATTATTGTTCCTATGTATTTGAATTCAGCCACCTCCTCAAAATTTCTCTCATTTGTCATTAGCTGTCCATTTGCATTATATAATGTATTTGTATGTATGAACATACATTTAGTTTTATTGATATCGTTTTCCAGTCCCTACTATTCATAAATTCCTACCATTTGAAAATAATTTAAAATGTATGTCTAAAACCCTGGATAACAATATCAATACGGATATGAATGCAATAAAAATAGCGATTTGTAGCTGAAACACAGAAAGATGGTCGTTAAAGAGAGAAAGATAGGAAAGGAGATATGTGATGTTTGTGAACTCTAAGTGAAAATAATGAATTTTACAAACAGTTGAAAGTTAGAGTTAAATATATTTTATTGAGCATGACGTGACTTCGCGGGAGTTCAACTGTTTATGAAACGACTTCAAACTGAGCGTTAAATTAACACCGGCGCATTCCAATCAAATAAAATTCACAGGATTTACATGTGAACTAATATACATGGAGTGCCAATCATACATTGTTATCATATATACACATCGATGGATCTCAAACACGCTTACACGCATAACAGGCCCGCACCAACACAAAATAATAATAATAATAATAATAATAATAATAATAATAATAATAATAATAATAATAATAATAATAATAACAACGATTCGTGACCATCGACCCCAGCCGGGTTTGAACCCGCGACCCTTGGGACCAGAGGCAAGGAGCATAACTACTAGTCCACCGCTGCCGATAGCTTGATTCTAGATATCATGACATGTTTAATATAATTCATTCCTGTAAGATAATGTTCATTAATATTGATTGTTAGATATTGTTTTATTTATATTAATTTTTAATCTGCATTTTGCATATTATCGGCCGCAGTGGACTAGGTGTTTATGCTGCTTGCCTCTAGTCCCGAGGGTCGCGGGTTGAAATCCGACCGGGATCGATATATTTTTTTAGGACCGAATAATCCAAGGAGCAAGTCCTCCGGGACTCCGAGTCTGAAGATTTTCAGGTTTATAAAAGATCCTTAAGCCTGAATAAAAAGGTCTCTAAGCTAAAATGTACCTACCTCAACGTCCTAGTAATACCTTAGTTGCCTGTTAGATGTCTCATTCAGTCAGTGTGTTGACTGCATGTCATTCAAGTCATCTATAAGCAAATAAGGTAACTAAAACTGAACTTGATCTAGTAACTAACTCCTAAAAAAGGAGAGGCTATGGCTCTATAAAGAGCTATGCCATAGTACATAGATATCATCATCATCATCATCATTCAGGGATTAAGCCTGTTGGCTTGTTCCGGTTTCATGAAAGCTAGAATTGTTAAGATTGTTCAGACCAACTTCTGTGTGGGCGTCCAACATTTCTCCTTCCGTGCGGTTTATAATTTAGCAATAATTTTGGAAATCTTCCTTCTGGCATTCTGTCAATATGTTCTTTCCAATCGTTCCTATATTTAATTATTCGGTCTGTAAGTTTGAAAATATTTAGTTCCTTTCTTATATTTCCATTTCTTTTTCTTATCCAGCAGAGTATATCCTGCTATATTTATTAAAAATCTCATCTCAGCTGCTTCCAATCTTTGTTCTTGTCTTTTAGTGATCGTCCAACATTCTGATCCATACATCAATACAGGAAGAGCCATTACTTTATAACATTTAATTTTTGTTTCTCTTCTTGTGTTTTTAAGGGTTATTTTAATAGTGCCACACATTAGATCAAATGTATTTATTTTGTCATTAATATCTTCAATTTTAACATATGATAAATTGAAACCTAGATATTTAAAACTGTTCACCTGCTCTAAAATGTTATTATCAATTACTATTTTTGCTCTTAAGGTATCATGTCCTTTAAATACTAAAATTTTAGTTTTATTCTTTGAAATTTTTAAATTGTAATTGGCACTTATTTTTTCCAAATTAAAAATAGCTCTTTGTACATAGATATATGTTTCATATTCGTCGACTAATTTCATTTTATTAAAATATTAAAGATATTTATTTTATATAATAAATTGCCAATTTAAAAGACACGTGTTGATTTTTTGACATTTTAAATATATATTGTTTGTGAGTAACCTCAGAGCAAAGAAAGGACAACAAAATGAAGATGCAACAACTAACATAAACTACCAGAGAGTATAGCATTACACGGTGAATATGGAGATAAGTAAATCGTACACATGGCAAAACTTTTCAATTCGCATTTCAATTTATATTTTGAATTCGTGAGCGAGGGGCCCGTAACCACAATAAATAACGCAGTAATATTGTGAAGAGATAAGTAAAAAAAATACGAGTTATTACACGTCCAAACTGCCATCAATAACTGGTGTAGTGTGCTTCTTCAATGGAGGCCATGACACCTGTACAGGTGCTGTTCTACTGCCATCTTCACACGAGATGTATCCCTTGTGGGCAGTAAATGGATTTTAAGATACAGATTATAGTCGGAAAAGTGGGCGGCATTATGCATTAACCGGCTATACGCCATTATCTAAGTTTCGAGAAAAATACGTTTTTAGACAATAGTGTTGTCTGTCATATTTACAGGAAAGGCGACCACGATTTAAAGTTCAATTTCCTAACCTATAAATAACTAATCAATTTATTTGGCGTTTACCAGATGAAAATCCATTTTTATGTTAACTAAATAAAAATAAAACAAAGTTTTATATGGTTTCCATATTTATTTTAATACAAATTCATTACAGCTGTTTCAATATGTTGTACCATCTTCAGATGAATTTTATCATGATTACAAATGAACTTTGTTATTATATAAGAATTATATAATTTTGTTATTATATAATAATTGCATATATATATATATATATATATATATATATATTTCATTCATAGTGTTCTGCTCAAGAGCAGGTCTTTCACTGCAAACTCAGCATTCTCCACTCTTTCCTTAACTGAGCTTTCCTTTTTGTATATGCATACAAACTATTTATTTTATAATATATATAGTATAGTATATATTATTTTGTTATTATATCCATCCATAGTAATTCTGCCCGAAGGCAGGTCCTTCACTGCAATCATAGCACTTTCATACTATGCTTGCAGCTTTACTAGGGAATTGTAGGTGTGGTAGCTTTCCGTTGCTTTCCACACCGGTGAAGGATGATGATGATAATGATCAGGATGATGATGATGGCCATATGATTTCGGGGACCGTTTGGGTCTTAAAGTTTTCCTGACATCAGTCTTACAGGTGAGGAAAAACTCAGATAAAATCCTCACCCAGGAAAACTGTCCCGACCGAGGATCGAATCCGGGCCCGCTGCGTGACAAGGCAGCACGCTACCTCGAGACATTCTTCAGACGAATTTTATCATGATTATATAATATATATATATATATTATATAATAACAAAATTAATTTGTAATCATGATAAAATTAGTCTGAAGAAGGTACAAAGTACTGAAACAGCTGTTACGAAATTGTAATTTAATAAATATGAAAATCATATAAGACTTTTGATATGGGAAGGACAAGAACCACCATAAAGCTGGAACAAATCCATTGTAATACCAATCTTCAAAAAAGGAAGTCGCCAAATCAAAGATAACTATCGTGGAATTAGCTTGTTGAACTATGGATATAAAATGTATGCTAATATAGTTAAGAATAAATTGAGGAAAATTTATGAAAAATATAGCCTAATTGGAGAAGAGCAGAATGGATTCAGAAAAGGTAGATCTTGTACAGATGGATTCTTTACTCTAAAACTACTATTAGAAAAGCACAAGGAATTCAATATAGAAACTCATATCGCCTTCGTTGACTTCATAAAGGCTTTTGACAAAGTAGACAGAAATATATTACTACAAATTTTAGCTGATGATAACGTTCCACAACAATATATTACTAATATCTTCAACATCTATAAAGATAATGAAATCTCTGTTAAACAAGATGGCAAATTATCTTCTTGGGAAAAGATCAACACTGGAGTAAGACAGGGATGTGGACTTTCACCGGTGCTTTTCATTATATACATGAATAAATTAATAAATGCATGGAGGAAAACACAACGAGGATATATACCCATCAATAGGAACCTCAAACTCGATGCTATTCTTTTTGCAGACGATTTAGCTCTTCTGGCACTTTCCGAAAATGATTTGCAACGATCAATTTATAATTTACAAAAAATAGGTGCCAAATTTAATATGGAAATATCAATTAACAAAACTAAAATTATGGCATTTCATGGGAAGGACCCCATACAAAGTAAAATCTGTCTCCAGAATAAAATTTTAGAGAGATCTAATCAATTTAAATATCTTGGATATTATCTCTCTATCTGGGATGAAAAGATTCCCTGAAAAAGTTACTAGTTATAATAAAGTTTAGGAATTATTAATCAAGTTATGAAACCATCCCTTGTACAAAAAAACACCAGATTACGTTTATATAACACTTTGGCTAGACCAGTGTTGACCTATGGTAGTGAAGCATGGACACTAAAAAACAACATGAAAGCAGAATAACGGCTTGTGAAATGAGATTCATGCGCAGAACAGCGGGTTACACCAGATGGGATCGGAAAAGGAACACCGATATCTTAAAAGAATTGAAGACTACGCCAATTTTGGAATATATTAAACAGTACCAACTAATCCATATTTGGTTCGTCTTCCGGGCTTATAGGCCGTGGTCTGGTTGTCTTCTTACTCGACGTTTCATCTACTGCTGCGGTAGACATCATCAGGAGATACTGCGTGCTTTCTGTGAACTCCTCAACAGTCGGCTGCAGACTGGTGGTAGGTCGTTGGAAACTGTCTCTCTGTTTATAGCTAAACCCCGGGTGGAGGGGAGGTTTTCTGCGCGCACCGAGTTGTGCGCTGTATTGCCGTGTGCCGAAGTCATAGGCTTCGTTGTCGTGTTAAGCAGTGCTGGGATCCAAATTTTGTTTATCTTCAAGGTTTCTTCTTTTTTGTTGAAGAAATTTGGATCCCAGCACTGCTTAACACGACAACGAAGCCTATGACTTCGGCACACGGCAATACAGCGCACAACTCGGTGCGCGCAGAAAACCTCCCCTCCACCCGGGGTTTAGCTATAAACAGAGAGACAGTTTCCAACGACCTACCACCAGTCTGCAGCCGACTGTTGAGGAGTTCACAGAAAGCACGCAGTATCTCCTGATGATGTCTACCGCAGCAGTAGATGAAACGTCGAGTAAGAAGACAACCAGACCACGGCCTATAAGCCCGGAAGACGAACCAAATATGGATCAAGACGCCGGCCGTGAAAGTCTACAATTATATAGTACCAACTAAATTGGAAACACCATCTTGAAAGAATGAGTTCAAATCGGATCCCCAAAGCTGTTTATAATTATATACCAAGAGGACGAAGATCACTGGGCCGCCCTATGAAACGCAGGAGGGAAAATTTTCTATAGGATCGTAACAGGCCTTGGCCTAATACTTGGAAGGAAGAAGAAGAAGATATAAAACTTTATTTTTACACGCTTTATATTAGCTTGACCTGTATCTATCTCTATAACGGAATCTTTTAACACGATTTTCACCCACTTAAAAACATTATATCGACTTAAAACTTTGTATACTTGTAAAGGACCAATGACAGTACAATAATTTCATCAATATTTTTTAAGATCCTGGCCAGGATCATCAGGACATCAAAAAAAATAAAAACCGGTATAATAGGTTGAGGACTTATCGACATTTTAGTCTATCGTTATAACTGCTCAATTGGTAGAGCGGTGGACTGTAATTGTATATAATTTCAGTAATCCAAAGGTCGCTGGTACAAATCCGGTCCGGAGGATTTTTTTAGAAGAGTTTTAAGCAATTAAATTATCAATGGGTTCCGGTTTATGACAATCAATTAAACTAAAAATTTAAAAAAATTAATAATATTTAAAAAAAACTAAAACAACACGCTTTATCAGAAAAACAAACTACAAAATAAAAACAAATAATAGTTTTAAAAAACTAAAACATCACACTTTATTAGAAAACCGAACTAAAAAATGAAAAATAATTTTAATTTCCAACACGCTTGGGATAAAATTAAAGTGGTCAACAAAATAATCATCTCCAACACATTTAGAAAAAACTAGTTATATACAAAAAAGAAATCATTTTACCATCAAAAGCGTGGGGTGTTTTTTATGGTTTTCACGTTTTCTTCTTAAAGACTTTACTTTTACCAATATCTGTTTATTATCAAATATACGCTTTTGAAGGTAAAATTATTTTTTTGTAGATAACAGCAGTTTTATTCTATATGTGTTGGAGATGATTTTTTTGTTGACCACATTAATTTTACCCCAAATGTGTTCGAAATTAAAATTACTTTCATTTTTTAGTTTAGTTTTCTAATAAAGCGTGTTGTTTTAGTTTTTTAAACTATTAACTCTCAGGGGTCCTCATCTAGGGGATATGTGAATGGCGACCACAAGGTGCCCAAGCTGTGCAAAACATTTCTTCCACTTACTTGTGTTTTGTACTCTTTTAACTTTACTATCTAACCTCTCTTGGTTAACTCTTGTTTTTTCGACCCCGACGCTATTAGGGCATCCGAGGGCTAGGGAGTCTTTCCTTTCTTCCATTTCTTCTTTCATTTATTTTCTTTTCTTCTCCAGAAAAGCCTGACCAGAGGTTATAAGATGGCAGCCCCATCACTGGTCTTGCCTTCCTTTGGCCGGCAACCAATCGAAGGGACTATTATTGTGCTTTCAAGTCTTATACGAGAATTTCCCGGAAGGATCAAACTAATACGCTGGAGGGAAAATTTTCTATAGGATCGTAACAGGCCTTGGCCTAATACTTGGAAGGAAGAAGAAGAAGATATATTATATAATTAACATAGGCTATAAATAACTAAGTAACTACATTGTAATATTACAATAATAGTTCACCGCTGTGGTCTCGAGGTAGTGTGTTGCCTTGTCACGCAGCGGGCCCGGGTTAGATCCCCGCTCGGGACAAGTTTCCTGGGTGAGGTTTTTTTCGGGATTTCTCCTCACCTGTAAGATAAATTTCAGGATACTTAAAGGTCCAAACGGTCCCCGAACATCGTCTGGCCATCATTATCATCAATATCATATTCACTTCATTAGATTAAGTTTAGGTTTAAGGTCTCTCCTGGCGCATCATTACCCATCGTCATCACCCATCATATCATTGGGGCAGCCGTAACCCCGCCTTCCAGGCGCCCCAACCTCAGAAGTGGATTACAATACGCCAATGTCAGGAGAGAATACCTGAAATGCCAAATGACAAACAAGTGGCATTGAAAAAATACATAGGGCCTATATATATTACAATAATATGTGGTTCAGTAAGAAGATATTTGAGAAATAAGACCATGAGGGAAACTCAATTGAAATTTTACAAAACTGTAGCCGTTCCAACGTTAACATACGGGTCTGAGACTTTGCCTTTAACGATCTCTGATAAGCATACAATTGAGACAATTAGAAATGAGATTTCTGAGATCTGTTGCAGGTGTATCTTTAAGAGATCAGAAGAGAAGTCAAGATCTCAGAGATGAATTACAAATATATAATATAAACTAGAGAATATACAGAAATAAATGTAAATGGTTTGAACATGTACAAGGAATGCCAAATAATCGTTTATCAAAACAGATGCTTCATTATAAACCTCAAGGCCAAAAAAAATGTAGGAAGACCAAAACGACGTTGGAAGGACGACCTGTAGTATATTGTGCGTCGGGGAGCGGAACGAGTCAACAGGTCCATACCTTGAAGAAGAAGAAGAAGAAGAAGCAGAAAAAGAAGAAAATGAAGAATAAAAAAGGAGAAAATAAAGAAGAAAAAGAAGGAGAAAATGAAGAAGAAAAAGAAGGAGAAAAAGAAGAAAAAGGAGAAGAAAAAGGAGAAAATGAAGAAGAAGAAAAAGGAGAAAAAGAAGTAGAAAAAGGAGGAGGAAAAGAAGGAGAAGAAGAAAAAGTAGAAGAAAAAGTAAAAGAAAAAGTAGAAGAAAAAGTAGAAGAAAAAGTAGAAGAAAAGTAGAAGAAAAAGAAGAAGAAAAATATTATGTAATATTACAAATTACCTACCTAGGGCGGTAAGTAAAACCACCGCCTTTTATGTATACTACATAAAATGTAACCTATATACAAAAATATATTCAAAAGGTAGTGTTAATATAGGCTACGTTATACGCATCAAATCACTGCATTTTAAATGAACTGAAATTTATTTGAAACAATATAAAACAATAAATACGCATTCGCAAACATTTTATGTCTGATCGGTGACACGGCCAGCTGTAGTCTCAACTAAATTATTTTCGGCATTTAGCGTATATACATTGGTCAGACTGCTAACGTCAGTCAGTTGTTTATAATAAAAGCAAATATTCATCATCATCATCATCATAAACAACAAGAACAAGGATTAAGCCTGTTCCGATCTCATTATAGGTCGAATTGGTCCTTCCATCTCTTCAATGATCTTCCCAACATTCTTCTCCCTTTTGGTTTATAATTATACATTCTTCTTGGTATGCGCTGTTCATTCATTCGTAATACGTGCTGAAGATAAGCATTTTGATAATATTTTATTCTATCACAGAGATTAAATATATTAAGTTCTGTTCTTATATATTCGTTTTTTCTTTTTATCGGTCCTTTGGTATCCTGCTATTGCTCTCAACATCTTCATTTCAGCAGCCTCTATTTGTTTACTATCTGCCTTTGTTAATGTCCAGGTTTCACATCCATAGATAAGAGATGGAACTGCCAATACTTTGTAAAATTTTAAAATAATTTATTTTCTAGTTTTATTCAATAAAGTACGTTTAATTGTGCCACATAATTGAATCCTATTTTAGTGTGTTTATCTAAATTTCTGTCATTACCTAAATGACATCCCAAATAATTAAAATTCTGAACTTGGTCTATTATTACATTGTTTATCATTATTTTTGTTCTTATTGCACATTTTCCTTTCAGAGCTAATATTTTTGTTTTAGATGTAGATATTCTTAAATTGTATTTTAGAGAGATATTATTTAAAGTATAAAAGAATTGTTGTAAAGCATTTTCTGATGCTGTCATTATTACTTGATCGTCTGCAAAAAGCAGAGTTGTCAATACACTATTTATATTAATTTGTTCTTACCATTCATTTATGACATGGTCCAAGAATAAATTAAATAATACTGGTGACAATGGACACCCTTGTCTTACTCCCTGGTTTATTTCTATGTTTTGTTTACTAATTTTATCTCCGCAGTCTATTTTAAAAATTGTTTCTATATATAAAATCTGAATGGTTCTTGTAAGGTGTTGAGGAATTCCTTTCATTTCTAGTATGTTCCATAATTTATTTCTACTTACACTATCAAATAAAGCAAATATTTCCAACAAATATATTAGGGCCTACTTTACTATTATTTATTATTTTGAAAAGACCATCGTGCAACAAAAAAAAAAAGAACACACGTTTATGAAGTGTTTTACAGAATCTCGGAAATTAAAAACCCCTTCTGTAAAAACCACTTCCCAACCTCCCATTGTAATCAAATATATAAAAATGAATGCTTGTTTGTTTGTTCGTATTTTATTCGTGCCATATCGCTGCACGCCGGGTTTTATACAATCTGATTTTTGTTTCGCGTGTCGGATATTTTGTATTTGAATACTTTATTAACTGAAAAATAAAATTTCTTAGTATTTTGTATTCTTTCATTTAGGCTGCTGACAGTAAGTGTTAATTCTAACAAAACCATCACAGTCTTATTCAATTAATGTATATAAGATATGACGTATTATCTGCCTAACCTTAAATTGAGAAACAGTAATTCATCCTGCCAGTTATTTATATATTCCGTACCGCATAGAAAACAAAATAATATAAAACTTTAAGTTATTATTGTACATTACTACGTAATTTGATGCAAATGTTACTACTTTCTACTCATTTGTTTTTTCTATTGAACATATGTCTGTTTGTCCTGTATAGACTTCTAAACCGTTCAACCGATCTTCGTGAATATTTCTTTGAACAGAATTACAGAAGCGGTAAGTGTTAGCCGTTATTTATTATGTTCTAAAATCATTAGATGTAGGAGTTCACCTGAAACGAAATTTTAAAAATCGCTCTAGCAATCGCAATTTTCGATGTTTTACAACAAAACTCGGAATGTCGTATTAAAGTAAACCGAGGTATGTATTTTCCAAAAATCAGTGAAATCCAACCATTAGAAGTGGGGGTTTACCTGAAATTTAAAATTAAGAATTTACTCTAGCAACCGCCATGTTTGCTTTGTATCAATATATACCATATATTTAATTAACCCTCAGTATTTAATTTATTAAGGCGTAAGAGCGCACGCCGGGTATTAACTAGCATACTATAAAAGTGAAGTCAATCTTCACTATTTATAGTAGCACCAAACTAACAGTACTGTATATTACAAGTTATTTTCCTTGTTTGGCATTTATGCATCAACAATCTAAGAACGGGACATTCGAAGCTTATATGCATGACGCAAAATTTAGATTAGCATTTATGAAAGTCTGATTCCATAGCAGTTTGTTGTAAAAGATATAATCTCTGATAGGCTGATAGCGTTTACATTTTCCTTTAATAATAAGGCTATATTTAAAGATTTGGCGCTAAAACTGTGCGTACACTTACTTCATGAGCCAGTGTAACAGATGACATTTTTTAAAAGGCGTTTAGCTGGTTGATGCATAATAACACCCAAGTGGGGAAAAGTTCTAAAACACAAAATTTAATGTGAGAGGTGGGTATTAAAGAAATTATTTAATTAATATATTTGACTTAGGCTATAACAGCTGGAGTTATTATGATGATCTTGAAGCAGATTTCCGGGCTTGAGGATGCCGGACGCAGTCTCTGCCTGAACGTCGGGGAATTTCAAGCCTCAAGAACACGGCCAACAGCCCAGAAATCTTCTACAAGATCATCATATAATAATAACAATAATAATAATGCTTTATTTTAGCAGGCAGAGTTAAGGCCATAAGGCCTTCTCTTCCACTCAACCAGCGAATAGTAGAATTATGCAAAATTACATATCATCATCATCACTCCAGGGATTAGGCAATTGCCCGTTCCGACTTCATAATGCATCAGCCCAACGTCTTCTAGGTCTTCCAACATCACGTCTTCCTCTTGCTTGATAATTTCTTGCTAACAATGATAAAAATGATAAAAAGACTAATATTAATATAAGTAGAAAGCTCCAACCTACTATTCTATTTAATAATCTAATTTCCCCTAAAAGATTAATAGAAGGAGGGGCCTCCTTACTCATTCCATCCATATGATCAATCCATTTCAGTCTGTAATTCGTGACCTTATCCAATAAAGGCTGTACTTTCAATTCTTCTCTTATATCCTCATTTCTTATTATATCAAGTAAATTACAAACATATTACAATTTTAAGATATCAAGTAAATTACTTACATATTACAATTTTAAGATATTATTAAAATACAGACTAAACAAAATACAATGATGATGGATCTAATACTAGCTAATACTAACAAAAACATAGAATATAATAAAATTAAAATTATATAAAATAAAGTAAGTAGCTTCCTAGATGAGTATTAATGGAATGCTCTATATAGTTGTTATGCAGTTAATGTTTTAATTGTGTCGAACTTAAGATTTCAGTTAATTTGTATTTAAATAATGATAGCGATTGACAGTCCCTGACATGACTGGGAAGTGAGTTCCATGCTCTAGTCATAGATATTTTGTAAGATTCAGAGTATAGACATGTCCTGTGTTGTGCTATCAAAAGTAAAGAAGAGTCTTGTGATCTTGTTCCTAAATTGTGATGAGCCGATAAATTTTGAAAACGTGTTGTTAAATAACTTGGTAAATATGTGTGCAGAATTTGGAAAAGTAAGGTATGTGAATGTAAATGCCAACACTCTTGAAAATCTGCGACATCGAATTGTTGAAGCTATGAATTCGATAACTCGTCCCCAGATAGAGAAACTCGGAACCAGATAGATCATGTATTAGTGGATAAACGCTGGCACAGTAGCATCATCGATGTTAGATCAATTAGAGGGACAGACTGCAATTCGGATCATCATCTGGTCAGAGTGAAAATCAGACAACGGCTATCACATATGAGAGGAACAAACACTAAAAATGATTCTGTAAAATATCAATTTAAAAACTTGAAAAATGATGAAATGCGGCAGGAATACCAAATCAAAATTGCTAATAGATTTGAAGTACTGGAATCTTCAGATGCCAATGTGGCAAACGAAGAAGAAACTGATATAAATAAAGAATGGGAGGCTATAAGAGATACTATTAAATTGTCAGCATCAGAAAGCGTTGGTTGTTTAAAAAAGAGGCAAACAAGAAATGGTTTGATGAGGAATGTGCCGACATTGTAAACAAAAGAAAGCTAGCAAAAATGAAATGGTTACACGAGCCAAATGAGGTAAATTTAGAGCAATTGGGTACTATTAGACGGGAAACCACCAAGTTACTAAAGAGTAAAAAGAGGGAATATTTGAGAGAGAAGATTAATGATCTTGAAATGAATGCAAAAAATAGGAACATTAGAGAATTATATTAGGGAATTAGTATAGAGAAGAAAGGATTTCAGGCTAGAACAAACATAATTCGGAATGAAAATGGGGATATGATTGCAGATTCCAGGAGTATATTAAATAGATGGAAAAGTTACTTTAATCAGCTATTAAATGTACATACAGAACAGGACATTGAGGAGGATAATTACAGACAGCAGAAATGCTAGTCGCAGAGCCAAGTGCATTAGAGGTTGAAATGGCGATTGAAAAATTGAAGGTGTATAAAGCATCAGGTTCAGATGAGATCCCAGCAGAACTGATAAAATCAGGGGGAGAAAAATTGATGAACAAGATACGCTGGTTGCTTAGTATGATTTGGGAAAAAGAAGCTGTTCCAGACGAATGGAAGGAATCAATTATCGTACCAATTTATAAGAAAGGAGATAAAACTGACTGCAACAACTACAGGGGCATCTCATTACTTTCAACTTCGTACAAAATTCTAACAAATATATTAGTAAGCAGACTTACTCCCTATATTGATGACATTCTAGGAGATCATCAATGTGCATTTAGAAGAAACAGGTCTACAACAGATCAGATTTTTAGTATAAGACAGATTTTAGAAAACAAATGGGAATATAATGGTACTGTACATCAACTATATGTAGACTTCAAAAAAGCATGTGATTCAATTAAGAGGGAGAAGTTATATAGTATCCTGCTGGAGTTCGGAATTTCTAAAAAGTTAGTTAGACTTATACGAATGTGTCTAAATGGCACAAAGAGTAGGGTGCGTGTAGGCAAACAGTTTTCGGACACTTTTGAAATCCAGAATGGGTTGAAGCAAGGAGATGCACTATCTCCTCTACTATTTAATTTTGTACTAGAGCATGCCATTAAATCTTTAGAGAATGAGGAAGGCTTACAACTCAATGGTATTAATAAGCTGTTAGTTTATGCTGATGATGTAGTATTGTTGGCCGATAGCGAGGAGATACTAAAGGACAATACGCACACACTATTGAGTAACACTAAGAAATTAGGACTGGAAGTAAATATCAATAAAACTAAATATATGGTCACACGTAGAAATTCATTATATAATGGAAATGGACAGCTAATGACAAATGAGGGAAATTTTGAGGAAGTGGCTGAATTCAAATACCTAGGAACAATAATCACAAATAGGAATGAGATGCACAAAGAAATTAAAACATAGGCTCAATTCTGGAAATGGGTGCTATTATGCATTGCAGAGACTTTTGATGTCCCAACTCCTTTCAAAAAACGTTAAGCTGAAAATATATAAAACTATTATTCTACCAGTTATATTATATGGGTGCGAAACATGGACTCTTACTTTAAGGGAGGAAAGGAGATTACGAGTATTTGAGAATAAAGTTCTTAGGAAAATTTTTGGACCAAAGAGAGATGAACAGACAGGTGAATGGAGAAGACTACATAACAATGAACTACATGGTCTTTATAGGAAGCCAGATATAATAAGAACAGTTAAGTCTCGTAGACTGCGATGGGCAGGACATGTTGCACGTATGGGGAATGAAAAACGTGCATGGAAGCTTCTTGTAGGAAAGCCAGAGGGAAAACGCCCAGTTGGTAGACCAAGAATGAGGTGGGAAAATAACATTAACTGTGATTTGAGGGAAGTAGATTATACAGGGAATGATTGGAAAGCATTAGCTCAGGATAGGGATGCATGGAGAGCGTATGTCCGTGCGGCCATGAACCTACGGGTTCGATAGTGCCAGTGAGTAAGTAAGTAAGTATGAATTCGATAACTAGAGGCCAGCTGTTTCGTGTGTGGCAAAAAATGAGCCATCGTTTTGATATTTGTCTTGTAACACATGGTGCTCATATTGAATGCATAAAATAGTGAAATTTGTACTTTTCTCTTTTCAGGAACGTTGGAATTGTGTTTCTGTTTTTTTGTAGTTTGGAAGAAATAAATGTTTAAAGTCTGTTCCATCTTTCTGAATAGCCTTGTAAAATGGACTGTTAATGAGAAATTATGGAAATATTGAAGAAGTGAAGGAATTCAAATATCTAAGAAAAATAATTACAAATAGTAATCAGATGCACAGAGAAATTAAAGATACTCTATATTCTGAAAATGCATACTATTATGTATTACAGAGACTCTTGTCGCCCCAACGTCTCTCAAAAAACGTTAAACTGAAAATATACAAAATTGTTATTCTCCCAGTTACATTATATGGATGCGAAACATGGGCACTTACTTTAAAAGAGCAAAAAGGTTATGAGTATTCGAGAAAAGAAGTTCTTAGGAATAATTTTGCATCAAAGAATGATGAACAGACAGGCGTACGGGGAAGACTACACAATTGTGAGTTACATGATCTTTATAGGAAAAAAAACTCCTGGCGCGACAGGCCTACAAGGCCCTTAGCCTACCAGCCGGCTGCTGGCCTCACATCCACATGTGTCAATCACAGAGGTAGATGATAATCAGCCAGTGTAGGGGTGACATGTGGTCAGCATGTCGAGTTCCCCAGCCGTTATAGCTGGTTTTCTCAACCTGGAGCCGCTACTTATTGTAGCTACCCAAATGCATCACGATGCTGGGTGGGCACCGGTCCCATACTGGCCGAAATACCATGAGAAAATTTCTTCTCCCATGGAGACTCGAACCAGCGCAAGTCCCGTAGCTCTGCGCCAAGGCTTCCTGCCATAACCACTCGGCTGCGGCGCGGGACATCTTTATAGGAAACCAAATGTAATTAGAACAGTTAGTTCAGATAGGCTGCGATGGGGATGACATATGCCACGAATGGATTATTAAAGAAGGGCAATTAAGCTTCTTGTAGGAAACTAGAGATAAGAGTCCAGTTGGTAGATAAAGAATGATATGGGAGAATGACATTAACCATGATTTGAGGGAAGTAGATTACACAGGGGATGATTGGAAAACATTAGCTCAGGATAGGAATCTGTTAAGAATGTATGTCCGCGCAGCCTTGAACCTACGGGTTCGATAGTGTTAGTGAGTTAGTTTTAAATGAAATACTGATGTGTGTGAAGTTAAACTCAACATAAAATTACATGGCACGAGCGCCTAGAAGGCTGTTGGCCAACCAGCAACTATTAGTCTCACATACACATGTGCTATTTACACTGATAGACGATCATCCAGCCAACATAGCGGACACATGTGGTCAGCATACAGTATCGAGTTATCTAACTATTTTAGCTCTTTTTTACAATCCTGAGTCATTACTTATTATAGCTATACAAATTCCTCACTATCATCATCAACATCATCCAGGTATTAAGCCTATTGGCTCGTTCCGGTTTCATGAAAGCTAGAATTGTTAAAATTGTTCAGACCATCTTCTGAGTGGCGTCCAACATTTCTCCTTCCGTGCGGTTTATAATCTAGCAATAATTTTGGTAATCTTCCTTCTGGCATTCTGTCAATATGTTCTTTCCAGTCGTTCCTATATTTAATTATTCGGTCTGTAAGTTTTAAAATATTTAGTTCCTTTCTTATATCTTCATTTCTTTTCTTATCCAGCAGAGTATATCCTGCTATATTTCTTAAAAATCGCATCTCAGCTGCTTCCAATCTTTGTTCTTGTCTTTTAGTGATCGTGGAACATTCTGGTCCATACATCAATACAGGAACAGCCATTACTTTATAAAAATTATTTTTTTGTTTCTTTTCTTGTGTTTTTAAGGGTTCTTTTAATAGTGCCACACATTAGATTACATTTATTTATTTATTTTGTCATTGAATATCTTCAATTTTAACATATGATAAATTGAAACCTATATATATATATATATTTAAAACTGTTCACCTCACTATATAAAGCATTTATTAATAAAGAGTTGAAATATTGTCCTACGTCTCCGAAAAAAAAGCGTAGATACTGTTAAAACCAAACAATCTTTAGAAACAAATTAAATCGATATTCTGAGGAAAATTGTACGTAAATCAAGGAAAGCTCAAGTTAGAAATGAAGAAACAAGGCAGCTGAATATTAAGGCAACACGTTAATGGGTGGAAAAAAGAAGATTTTCATGGAATCAACATATATCTCACATGACACCAGATAGAGTTATATGCATAGCAAGAGATAAGTTACCAGAGGATGGGAGAAGGACACCTGGAAGACAAAAAAAAGAAAAGAGATGGAAGAATTAATTTTAGATGGAACAGGTCATAGACCTAAACAAAGAGAAGAAGAAAAAGAAGAAGAAATGTCTCACGATGGCTGGTGGTACCGGTCCTATAAGGTCCGAAATTCATCAGAAAAGGTCTTTCGGAATAGAGACTCGAACCGAACATTTTACTTAGCTCTGCGCCAAGGTGCGATGCCAATATAAATAATAAATATATAAATAAATAACAAGGTAAGAAAGGTAATGTTATCCCACCACAGTCAGCAGAAGAATAATATTTATATTATAAGTGACTTAGACAACTAAAGAGAAATTGTCTGTCTGGACCGAGATTCATACCCATATCTCCAGCTTCACGCGCGAACGCACTAACAAATTGTGCTATTCAGGCAATCCAGGATAGAGATCCAAATTCCTCTCTATTTAAAAATCCACTGTATCCCTTTTATTCACATTACAACAAGGTTGCTTCTACTACGACCTCCTGAAGGATCCTCGCCTTGTCGTGGCGGTGGGGGTTTGCGTGTTCTAATGATCCTGAGATGTATGCCGGCCGTAGCATTGCTACTGTAAGGGCCTCCGAAGCCGGACAGGTCTCAGGTGAACAACGAGACTAAGAGGGATATCCTAGTCCTCCAAGTTGAGCGTAAAACTGACCTTCCTTACTTACTGGCACTATCGAACCCGTAGGTTCATGGCCACGTGGACATAAGCTCTTCATATATCCCTATCCTGAGATAATGCATTTCAATCCATTCCCTGTATAATCTACTTCTCTCAAATCATAGTTAATGTTGTTCTCCCACCTCATCCTTGATCTACCAACTGGGCGTTTCCCCTCTGGTTTTCGTACAAGAAGCTTCCATGCACGTCTTTCATTCCTCATACGTACAACATGTCCTGCCCATCGCAGTCTACGAGACTTAACTGTTCTTATTATATCTGGCTTCCTATAAAGACCATGTAATTCATTGTCATTAGTCTTCTCTGTTCACCTGTCTGTTCATCTCTCTTTGGTCCAAAAATTTTCCTAATAACTTTATTCTCAAAAAATTCGTAATTTAATTTCCTCCCTTAAAGTAAAAGTCCATGTTTCGCACTCACATAATATAACTGGTAGATTAATAATTTTATATATTTTCAGCTTAACGTTTTTTGAAAGGAGTTGGGACATCAAAAGTCTCTGCAATGCATAATAGCACGCATTTCCAGAATTGAGCCTATGTTTAATTTCTTTGTGCATCTCATTCCTATTTGTGATTATTGTTCCTAGGTATTTGAATTCAGCCACTTCCTCAAAATTTCCCTCATTTGTCATTAGCTGTCCATTTCCATTATATACTGAATTTCTACGTGTGATCATATATTTAGTTTTATTGATATTTACTTCTAGTCCTAATTTCTTAGTGTTACTCAATAGTGTGTGTGCGCGTGTGTATGTGTGTGTGTGTGTGTGTGTTGTCCTTTAGTATCTCCTCGCTATCGGCCAATAGTACTACATCATCAGCATACACTAACAGCTTATTAATGCCATTGAGTTGTAAGCCTTCCTCATTATCTAAAGATTTAATGGCATGCTCTAGTACAAAATTAAACAGTAGAGGGGATAGTGCATCTCCTTGCTTCAACCCATTCTGGATTTCAAAAGTGTCCGAAAACTGTTTGCGTACACGCACCCTACTCTTTGTGCCATTTAGACACATTCGTATAAGTCTAACTAACTTTTTAGGAATTCCGAACTCCAGCAGGATACTATATAACTTCTCCCTCTTAATTGAATCATATGTTTTTTGAAGTCTACATATAGTTGATGTACAGTACCATTATATTCCCATAACCTTACCTCGTAAAAAATCGAATGTTACGAAACCCTAAACCAAGCCTCGGAGAAATGTGGAGGAAGAGGATTGGGGAGACCAGAGTTCGGTATGGGCTGTAGCGCCATCTGATGATGATGCTTCTACTATGGAGACACTATAAAAAACTCCAAGCGCGATAGACCTAGAAGGCCCTTGGCCTACCAGCCGGCTGCTGGTCTCACATCCACATGTATTAATGACATTAGTAGACGATCATCTAGCCAGTGTAGGGGTGACATATGATCAGCATATCGAAACGAAATAAGCGTAACTAAATTCGTCTGGTTATGAAAATTCGTACTAGGGAAACACCCATCTCCCCGCGCGAGATCAACATCGGACAATCAGCATCATCCAACCGTCCATAGTAATTCTGCCCGAGGGCAGGTCTTTCACTGCAATCATAGCATTTTCATGTTAAGCTTTGCAGCTTTACTAGGGAATTGTAGGTGTGGTAGCTTCCAGTTGTTTTGCACACCGATGAAGGATGATGATGATAAGGATGATTATGATGATGATGATGATGACGATGGCCATATGATTTCGGGGATCGTTTGAGCGTTAAAGTTTTCCTGACATTTGTCTTACAGGTGAGGAAAAACCCCGATAAAAACCTCACTCAGAAAAACTGTCCTGACCAGGGATCGAACCCGGGCCCGCTGCGTGACAAGTCAGGACGCTACCTCGAGACCACAGCGGTGGAAAATCAGCATCATAAGAGAACAAAAAGAACATAAACCACAAATTAATCTTCTGACAAGGGAACTGTCAACAATTGCATGCCGAAACATATCTTGAAACATTTCCCAGATAAGCGTTTTGATCCATTAAGGCCATATCGAAAAAAAATAATCTTCCGCTTTTAACTGCAACGTATAGAAAACGAAGCCAGAATCCATCAATGGCAACCCATTGTCCGAAGTAGATGAACGTCCCTGCTTGAGTCAGGAGTGGAGTGAGGCGGGAAGCTGGTCTGACGGCAGATTGTGAAGGTTACCCAATCCACATTGTCAGCAGTTGTATTACTTCCTTGTAGTTTAAATGAGAGATTTGGCGCTGGATTTTAGTGTCTTGCAGTTAAAAACTGCAGATAATGTTTTGGAAATGGCCTTGGTACATCGCAACGCTTCTCTGGCAGAAATTTTAAGGTATATTTCGGCATGCAATGGTTGACAGTACCTTTATGAGAAAGAAATTACAAAATAAATAAATATAAATTTCATATGAATGAAAATGATGTCCCACAATCCCCAATCACTTGCTGAAGGACTTTTCACACTCTAGGAGTGAATGCAGTATTCATTCTGCCCAAGAGCAGGGTTTTCACTGCAAACTCAGCATACTCCACTCTTTCCTTAACTCAGCTTTCCTTTTTGTATCTGCATACAAATAATTTATTTTAATATTGTCAGGATTTTTAAACTGACCCAAACCCTCTGGCGGCACTATGGCCCTGGGGTCAACTCAGCCTCTAACAGAAATGAGTACCAGACACTTGTTCTGGGGGTAAAGGCGGCCGTCACGCAGGGCTGACAACCCGGCTGACATAAAGTGCCGATTGTCTAGAAAAAGTGGGAGCCTTAACCTCCTACTACCCCAAGGGCCTCCGGGTCTGTTGTGGGATCACTTTACTTTACTTTACTTTTACTTATTGTCTATCATTTGATATCTTTTTCTGCCTTTAACTTTTTTTCCGTTGACCGTTTTCCTTCTAGGGCATCCTTCAGCAGGCAGTTTCTTCTCAGCCAGTAACCAATTCAATTTCTTTTCCTCTTCTTTATGAGTTCCAGTATTGTTCTTCTTTCACCCACTCTGTCTAGCACATCTTTATTTCTTACTTTGTCTGTCCATTTTATACGTTCCATTCTTCTCCATATCTACATCTCAAAAGCAATATAAAAATTAGAATATTCGGTCTGGGATCTCAAATAGCGGAAACTAATGCGGTCTTTTAGTCCTTAACAAATTTTGATTGGACGATAGAATATAAAAGCGAGAATATACAAAGCTTGGTGTAGATGTATGTATAATTTCTAATAGTAGAGCAACATAATACATCCTGTGATTATAGCATAGTTGGAGGATAAACGCTTACGTCTGATCAAATAAGACAAATCGAAGTTTCAGAAATGAAAAAAGTCTTCACTTTGTAACTGGATATACGTTATTCGATCACAAAATAAGTGCTGATATCAGAAAGGAATTGAACATATAACCAATCACAACATTAATAGAAAAAATATAATAAATTGGAAATGCCTCGTCCTACGAATGAAAAGCACCAAAGTGACAACTGTTTTAGGCTATTCTTTTCACATCTGACGCGACTTTTTTAATTCCTTTATAAACTCCTGCCAAACATTATTCTTAGGATTCCATTTTCAAATGAATTCTCACCAATAACAATGACTTTTACATTATTTCAATATAGTTTTCTATTTTATTTAACTACATACATAGCATGAAGACGTGGCAGCCATATTGATTTTAACGAATATTCTAAGCAAACAACAAAGTCGTCTTCCAGTGCAGCCAACATAGAGTATGTACTAATTAACTGTACACATACACTTCAGAATTACAAAACTTACCATTTATTTGAAATATTTGCAATAACTGATAAAATAGATACATATAGAAAAAATGGAAGCAACACATAGACAGAATGAATGAAGATAGATATCCAAAACAAATAACAAAATACAAACCTAAAGGCACCCGAGATGTGGGCAGATCTAGAAAGAGATGGGCTGAAGTCAGAACGGGTCAACAGACCTAATCCATGAATGCAGATGATGATGATGATGATGACCATTTACTTTTGGGCGTTCCAATCTTTCACAGGTTAGAATGCTTAAGTTGATTTTAGGTTGGTCCTTCACAAGTTAGAGTACTTAAATTGCGTTAGGTTAGCCTTTAGGTTTGTTAAATACCGTGTATATGTTGGCTACAACGCGTGATTCCATACAGTAAATCGCTTCGCATTTGTTAGCGCATGCGCATGGTGTATGATTGGAACTTAAGAAAAAATGTTCGCGTCACAAGTAGTAAAGAATCCCCCGGTTTTATATTACAAACCGAGGGGGACAAGAAATATAGGTTGACTTTAGAGAGATGTCATGAGCAATTTAGGAAGAACAATCCTACATACCTAATCCTTGATGACGATGATGATGATTGATGGAGGAAAAAGGAAATAGTTATTTTTTATGGAAAATGAATATATAGCTGATATATATAGGCCTATTATGTACACGTGTCACGGAATTTAATATTTCCGGGTTGTAAATTTCAGAACATTCGCTAAATCAATAAATTTATTACATTAAAGTCTGAAATAAGTTTAATGCAAACATAAATAAAAATGTATCTTGGATAATAAGATTAAAAATCAGCAGATAACTGGAACCAAAAATCGTGCAGTTTGTAAATTAAAGTTAAAGTGGGAGCAAAGAACGCATTTGACATTCGTTGAACTTCTCTCTCGATGTGGAATTAAGTAAAATAAATTCATGAAAAATGGCTGAGAATCACGGCCGTGTAGATAATTTAATTACGCAGACATGTTGATTTTGTTACGACGCTCGGCGTGACCTGGGGGTCGCGACCCTTAGGTTATAAATCTCGAAACGGAACGAGTAGAGTAGTTCAGCTACTATGCTCCTTCAAGGAGAAGTCTACCTGTTGCGTTACATCCACGCCCCCAGAGCGGACAAAATTTACCTTACATAAGTTACAAAGCATCAAATAATAAAAAAATTATGAACGATAACTAAATCAATGGTATCATTGAAACCGGAGGTTTAAGGCTATAAGGACAAGCGCTCTCTTACATCCCTAGCCCGAGTCAATTGTTTGTGTTTACCTATCATTCCCTGTAGGCCTATAGTACTAAAACTCCATGGCGCGACAGGTCTAAAGGCCCTTGGCCTACCGCCGGCTTCTGGCCTTACATCTACACGTGTTATTCACAGAGGTAGAGGATCGATCATCCTACCAATGTAGGGGTGACTTGTGGGCAGTATGTGGGGTTTCCCCAGCCGTTATAGCTGGGTTTCTCAATGGTAGTAGTAGTAGTTCTGGTCACTCTACTGGGAAGCAAAGGGCCTTGATAAAAGCTAGCCAACGCACTTTGTTGTTTGCCAATGCCTTAATACACCTTCCTGATAGTATTCTTTTAACAATTAATAAATTTAATTATTTATGGAATTAATATTAAGATTAACAAATATTTTCTTTTGTTTTCTTCTTCTTCGTTCCAAGTATTAGGGCAAGGCCTGTTACGATCCTATAGAATTTTTTCCCTCCAGCGTTTCATAGGACGGCCCAGTGATCTTCGTCCTCTTGGTAGATAATTATAAACAGCTTTGGGGATCCGATTTTAACTCATTCTTTCAAGATGGTGTTTCCGATTTAGTTGCTACTGTTTAATATATTCCAAAATTTGGTGTAGTCTTCAATTCTTTTAAGATATCGGTGTTCCTTTTCCGATCCCATCTGGTTTTGTTTTAAATATTTTACAATCGTAAAATTAGCTTTCTATATCTCATTATTTTTGTTTTTTATATACATTAGACAGGGACAATTTAATATGTCTTGCTTGTATACATTTTATTATCAGTTTTAGTCTTAATTTTAACTAACATTAACTGGTGCATTATAGATCGTAATATAATAGATTATCTTTTTGATCAACATTTTTACTTAGTATTTAATATTAGAGTTAATTGAGATCGTTATATTCTGATGTAATATATGTTTGTCCTGGTGAGTGAAAGAGAAGGCCACATGGCCTTACCTCCACCAGGCTAGATAAAAATCTATAAATCTAATTTCATTCCAATTCATCCCTGCCTGTTCAGCTTCATCCCTGATGGTATTACTCTAGGTCTTCCTCTTCGCCTTCTCAATCCTTGGAGGTTCCAATCAAATGCAATTTTTGTCATGTCCTTCTCTCTCCTTAACACAAATCCAACCCATTTCCATTTTCTAAATGTTATTACTTTGCAAATTTAATTTTGATTTGTTCTTCTCCAAAGATCTTTATTTGTTATAATCTCTGGCCACCAAATTTCCAAGATATTTCTCAGTCAATGATTTATAAAGATTTGAATTTCTTTACAGTTTGTTTTGTAGCCTTCCAAGTACCACAGCCGTAAAATAAAATTGATTTAACATTTGAATTAAATAATCTGAGTTAAAGTCTTAAGGACATTTGTTTTGACCTCTAAATTGATTTCAATTGAATGTAAGCATAGTGCTTCTACTCCCAACATGGAGCCGCTACTTCTTGTAGCTACAAAAATTCCTCACGATGCTGGGTGGATATCGGTTCCATAGTGGCCGAAATTCCACGAGAAAATGTCTTTCCTCATGGAGACCCAAACCAGCGCAAGTCCCGTAGCTCTGCGCTAAGGCCTCTTGACTTAACCTCTCGGCTACGGCGCCTGTATAGTTCACCTCCATCAAATCATGGTTAATATTATCTTGTACCCTACTCTTGACCTACACAGTACTGTTGGTATCACAGCTTATCGGCCATGGAAGGAAGTGGGCTGGAAGTTGTTGTGTGACTCTATCGAAGGAGGGCAAGTTCGGAATTATAATGTAGCGTGCTTTACAAAAACATATACTCACCCATAATTTTAAAAAATAATAAAATATTTAGAGTTAAAAATATGAAAAAATAAAATTAGATGTATTAAACTAAAACTTATAAAAAACATACACAAACATATATATATATATATATCCATCCATAGTAATTCTGCCCGAAGGCAGGTCCTTCACTGCAATCATAGAATTTTCATGCTATGCTTGCAGCTTTACTAGGGAATTGAGTAGGTGTGGTAGCTTCCCGTTGCTTTCCACACCTGTGAAGGATGATGATGACGATAATGATAAGGGTGTTGATGATGATGGCCATATGATTTCGGGGACCGTTTGGGCCTTAAAGTTTTCCTGACATTTGTCTTACAGGTGAGGAAAAACCCCGATAAAAACCTCACCCAGAAAAACTGCCCCGACCGGGGATCGAACCCGGGCCCGCTGCGTGACAAGGCATATATATATATATATATATATATATATATATATATATATATATATATATATATATATATATATAATATATATGTATATATATATTATAATGGAAATGGACAGCTAATGACAAATGAAGGACATTTTGAAAAAGTAGCTAAATTCAAATACTTAGGAATAATAATTACAAGCAGGAATAAAATGCAAAAAGAAACTAAACTTAGGCTCAATTATGGAAATGCATTGCAGGAACACATGTCCCAATTCCTTTAAAAAACATAAAATTGAAAATATATAAAACTGTTATTCTTCCAGACTAAAACAAGAAGAGATACTAGATTGAATTTTATAAAACATTGGCAGTTCCTGCATTACTTTATGGGAGCGAAACTTGGGTAATGATCAAAAATTGCAAAGTAGAATACAAAGCGCAGAAATGGACTTCCTTAGAAGAACACAAGATTAGACCGGATAAGGAATGAAGATATAAGAACAGAGTTAAATATATATCCATTGGATGAGAAAATCAGAGAATATAGAGAGAAATGGTTTACACATGTGGAAAGAATGAATGTAACAAGATTGCCAAGAGCAGCATTCAACTACAAGCCAAGAGGTTCAAGGAATGTAGGAAAGCCAGTGGAAAGAATGAATGTAACAAGATTGCCAAGAGCAGCATTCAACTACAAGCCAAGAGGTTCAATGAATGTAGGAAGGCCAGTGAAAAGATGGACAGAACAACTGTGAGGCGGAACAGGCAATTTGCCTAGCCTGAAGTGAAGAAGAAATCATATGATTCAATTAAGAGGGAGAAGTTATATAGTATCCTGCTGGAGTTCGGAATTCCTAAAAAGTTAGTTAGACTTATACGAATGTGTCTAAATGGCTCAACGAGTAGGGTGCGTGTAGGCAAACAGTTTTCAGACACTTTTGAAATCCAGAATGGGTTGAAGCAAGGAGATGCACTATCTCCTCTACTATTTAATTTTGTACTAGAGCATGCCATTAAATCTTTAGAGAATGAGGAAGGCTTACAACTGAATGGTATTAATAAGCTGTTAGTTTATGCTGATGATGTAGTACTACTGGCCGATAGCGAGGAGATACTAAAGGCCAACACGCACACACTATTGAGTAACACTAAGAAATTAGGACTGGAAGTAATATCAGTAAAACTAAATATATGGTTACACGTAGAAATACATTATATAATGGAAATGGACAGCTAATGACAAATGAGGGAAATTTTGAGGAATTGGTTGAATTCAAATACCTAGGAACAATAATCACAAATAGGAATGAGATGCACAAAGAAATTAAACATAGGCTCAATTCTGGAAATGCATGCTATTATGCATTGCAGAGACTTTTGATGTCCCAACTCCTTTCAAAAACAGTTAAGCTGAAAATATATAAAACTATTATTCTACCAGTTATATTATATGGGTGCGAAACATGGACTCTTACTTTAAGGGAGGAAAGGAGATTACGAGTATTTGAGAATAAAGTTCTTAGGAAAATTTTTGGACCAAAGAGAGATGAACAGACAGGTGAATGGAGAAGACTACATAACAATGAACTACATGGTCTTTATAGGAAGCCAGATATAATAAGAACAGTTAAGTCCCGTAGACTGCGATGGCAGGACATGTTGCGCGTATGGGTAATGAAAGACTGCATGGAAACTTCTTGTAGGAAAGCCAGAAGGAAACGCCCAGTTGGTAGACCAAGAATGAGGTGGGAGAACAACATTAACTATGATTTGAGGGAAGTAGATTATACAGGGAATGATTGGAAAGCATTAGCTCAGGATAGGAATGTATGGAGAGCTTATGTCCGTGCGGCCATGAACCTACGGGTTTGATAGTGCCAGTGAGTAAGTAAGTAAGTAAGAAGTGAAGAAGAAGAAGCTATTCTTCCAGTTATATTATATGGATGTGAAACATGAATTCTTACTTTAAAGGAGGAAAGAACATTACGAGTATTTGAGAAATCTAAATGCAGTGATTTGTTTCTATAATGTATATTAACACTAATTTTGGATATATTATTTTATACATATTGTACGTAATATACATAAAGGAGAGTGGTTTTACTTCCAGCCCTTGGTATGTAATTCGTAATATTACAATATAGTTATGTAGTTATTTATGGGTTGGCAACCCTGAAATTTAGTAAATTGAACTTTCAATCTTGGCCGCAATTCCTGTAAGTACAACAGAACGCACTATCGTGCAAAAATATAATTATTTGTTTTTTTTTCTACAACATAAGTAATTTTGCATGTCATTTGTATACATAATTTGTAGACACCCTGTATCATCTTTGGAGAGCAGTCTGTTGTTTCACTTTTTCTTCTATATGGAAGATGGACTTGTCGATTTGTCCTCTATATGATTGACACATAATCGTTACCAAGAAAGCAAGCTGAATATAGGATCCTAAGAAGAATATATGATCCTATAGGGGATAAAAGTGGATATTGGAAAAGTTTAAAAGCATTATTGGCGATGGACCACGTCAGGATTTTCGGGGTTTTCTCGGAGTTCTCCCATTTCCCGAATTTCATCCCACCAACACTCCCCAACTCCCCTTCCCACCCCTTCATGTAATTTCATTCCTCATTCATTCATTCATTGCATGTCACCCTTCACCTCAACTGTGGGTAAAAAAAGTTTGGTTTTGCCAACCACAGGTGTTCAAAGTATATGGTTGTGAGGGTCCAATGGAGGGCACTCAAGTACCACAAACAAAATTATAAAAACATATTCAATTTTAAGTGGATTATATTTATAAGAAGACAAATTTGATATGGAATTCATGGATAAGTAGGTTGAAAAACAAATATGAATCATGGGGTCTCACAGTAAATTTTAAAAAAACAGAATATTTGGCAATAAATAGCAATGAAAGAGAAAATTTAATATTGGAAGAAGGAATTCAAATAAAGCAAGTGAAACAAACTAAATATTTGGGAATAATTATGGATAACATTGAAGGTATAGGCAAAGAGAACATAAAGCATAGAATTGAATAGCAATATAATATCATCGTTAAGTTCCATGTGGTAGGATAAGCATATTTGGAAAGACACAAAAAAATATATTGGTAAAACATTGGTGGAATCTGTTGCAATGTATGGAAGTGAGGTATGGACAATCAATAAGTACTACAAGAATAGACTAATAGCTCTAGAAATGGATTATTTACGCAGAAGTGCCACAAAGTCAACATTAGAACATGTTACAAATGACGAAATTATAAGCAAAATGGAAGCAGAAGAAGGCATAATTAAAAGTATTGAGGAGAAGGAATTAAAATGGTTAGGACATATTTTAAGAATGGAAGACGAGTGGTGGCCGAAACTACTATATCAATGGCAACCGAGCATTTAACATGGAACGAAAGCACGAAGATAATAATGCAAGCTAGAGGGCTAAGCATTGAAGATGCCCAAGATCGTAGGCTTTGGAGGTTTGGCACGGGAAGACGGCAGCAGCTGTAAAAACCCGAAGATAGATAGATAGATAGATAGATAGATAGATAGATAGATAGATAGATATTTATATGAACTTAACTATAAAATTATTTCTTACGTCTTTCCATAGTAGTTGTGGTCTTCCTAAAGGCCTTTACTGCTGAGGTGCCCAATCACGTACTTTCTTCATTAATCTACTGTTCTCCATTCTATCATAGTTCCAATTTAGTCTTCTATCATTTATCCAGAGGTTTATAGGTTCAATTTCACATTCTTCCCTAATAATAGAACTGCGAATTTTCTCTCTCAGCAATTTCCCTTAAAATTTTCATCTCGGTTATTTCATTAATTTGTTTTGTTTTTGAGTTTCTGTTTGGCATTCACAACCATATGTTAGAACTGGTCTTATGGCTGATTTTTAAATTCTTACTTTTGTATCTATTCCAAAATTGTTATTTTTCCAAACTACCTATTGTTTAAACATCCCAATATTTTGTTTGCATTATTTGCTTCATGGAGGATTTCATTTGTTATTCTAAAATAACTTTTAATACACGGTGTTCCAAAATGATGGACGGGGTTTCAAAGTTATTTAATTTCCATTACATGATTATATATATATATATATACATCTAACCGATAGTCAAATTCCTCCCTAACCTTGGTCAGCATATTTGTGGATCCAACAGCAGCAACAATCCTTCTCAAGTCTGGAAGGTCGACGGGAAGTGGTGGTATGTACACATGGTCCTTCACAGGAAGAAATCATAAGGTGTGAGATCGGTAGACCGTGGAGGGTATGGGAATGAATCATGTCATCCGGACCGACGCGTCATTTGGTGTTCGTGGACGTCCTGGAGTTTTCCTTTCACAGATACATCTAGTTGTTTCTAACTATGTATACCATCGACGGATAATTTTATCTGTTGGAGGATCAATTCCAAATTGCCGTCGGAAAGCTCGCTGCACTGCAACAATGGAACCAGACCTCGCAAATTGCGACACACTTAATGACTTCTGTATAGGAATCGCCATTTTCACATATTTAACGCTGACGACGTAATAATGACAAGAAACAAATTACTGCATACAGGATATGGAACTTTCACAGTTTTTATTTCATTATAGCAAATAATCACGCATCCAATTTCGTTTGTAAAGCTGTACCAACTACTTAAAACCCCGTCCATCATTTTGGAACACGGTGTATAACTTTTTATTAACAAATACTGCTCTTTTTAGATTACCAATGTTCTTCCTTATGACTCCAAACCTGAGTAATCACATATGGGGGCAGAACAGGGGGCAACGGGAGTGTTATAGTCCTTCGTATCGGCCATGACCCCAAACCAAAAACATTCCAGTATCAGTCATGAGTGTAGTACTTGATTCGGTGGAAGACCCACAACAAACTAAATGACACCATACAGTAAACTTCCATTCATTCCATAATACAGGGAAAACGCAATAGATATTTCAAATCGCAGTGCTAGGACAGTTTGACCTCCCCTTTTTAGTAGAAATGAAATATTAATAAATTAGAATTAAGTTATTTCTAAAAATCTTCACGGAGTCGTCACTTTGCCCGAGACGTCTAGGCATTTGTTTTTGAAAAAAAGGTACAGAAAATAAATGAACAAGTGAAATGTATTTGGAATAGTTAGAGTAAGTATTCAATGCAAGTTCTAGGCATGATGCTGGATTCAACGTGCATAACGCATCGCAAAGTGCAACGTCTCAACACGTTTCATATAACAGTGGCATATGTAACATCCACATGCAACCATCTTTGTTATAAATCTTGTGAAATTAATGGACTGATGGGAGACGTAAACAATTGCAGCCATCCTCATTGTCTGTTTTCAAATACATCTAAAGTTTCCAAAGAAAGCAATAATGATAAATTCACTTGTTAATTTATTTCTCCGAACATACTAAAGTATTTCTTTTATTATCTTACAAGGAAACTGCCAACCATTGCATGCCGAAACATACTAATTAATTCACTGGCACTATCGAACCTGTAAGTTCATGGCCGTGCGAACATAAACTCTCCTTACATCTCTATCCTGAGCTAACGTTTTCCAATCATTCCCTGTATAATCTATTTCCCTCGGATCATAGTTAATGTTATTCTCCCACCTCATTCTTGGTCTACCAATTTGGCGTTTTCCATCTGGTTTTCCTACAAGAAGCTTCCATGGACGTCTTACATTCCACATTCGTGGTACATGTCCTGCCCATCGCAGTATATGAGACTTACCTGTTCTTATTGTAACTGGCCTCCTATAAAGACATTGCAGTTCACTATTATGCAGTCTCCTCCATTCGCCGAAACATACTTTGATTTTTTCTCAGAGAAGCGTTGTGACGTACCAAGGCCGTGTCCAAAAGATTTACTGTCGTTTTTAACTGCAAGGCACAGAATTTGAAACTAGAATCCAGCAATGGCAACCTACTGTATGGACAGATGAATTCCTTGTGTGAATAATAGCGAAGTGGAGTGTGGCGGGACGCGGCGGGAACGGCAGGTAGTGAAGATTATCCATTCTACCAATTTTGCAATTGCATTAGTTCCCTATAGCTTAAATGAGAGTTTTAGCGCTGAATTTTAGCGCCTTAGAGTTAAAAACGGCAGATAATTTTTTGGACACGATCTTTTTACATCACAACGCTTCTCTGGATGAAATTTGGAGGTATATTTCGACATGCAATGGTTGAGAGTTCCCTTGTTAGTTTAATATTTTTATTTTTAAGTATTTTTACGTGTCTCACGCCACCAGACATTACATGGAGATGAGCTCCGAGATGGGATTTTAAATTCTGCATTATAAACACAGGTTTATTTATTTTTTTTTTTTTGCTATACAATGGCATGTATAGTTCAGTTCTGGCTTTTTTAGCCGCATTTCAGTACTATATGTTGTTTAGTATAAGACAGATTTTAGAAAAGAAATGGGAATATAATGGTACTGTACATCAACTGTATGTAGACTTCAAAAAGCATATGATTCAATTAAGAGGGAGAAGTTATATAGTATCCTGCTGGAGTTCGGAATTCCTAAAAAGTTAGTTAGACTTATACGAATGTGTCTAAATGGCACAAAGAGTAGGGTGCGTGTAGGCAAACAGTTTTCGGACACTTTTGAAATCCAGAATGGGTTGAAACAAGGAAATGCACTATCTCCTCTACTATTTAATTTTGTACTAGAGCATGCCATTAAATCTTTAGAGAATGAGGAAGGCTTACAACTGAATGGTATTAATAAGCTGTTAGTTTATGCTGATGATGTAGTACTACTGGCCGATAGCGAGGAGATACTAAAGGCCAACACGCACACACTATTGAGTAACACTAAGAAATTAGGTTTGGAAGTAAATATCAATAAAACTAAATATATGGTCACACGTAGAAATTCATTATATAATGGAAATGGACAGCTAATGACAAATGAGGGAAATTTTGAGGAAGTGGCTGAATTCAAATACCTAGGAACAATAATCACAAATAGGAATGAGATGCACAAAGAAATTAAACATAGGCTCAATTCTGGAAATGCATGCTATTATGCATTGCAGAGACTTTTGATGTCCCAACTCCTTTCAAAAAACGTTAAACTGAAAATATATAAAACTATTATTCTACCAGTTATATTATATGGGTGCGAAACATGGACTCTTACTTTAAGGGAGGAAAGGAGATTACGAGTATTTGAGAATAAAGTACTAAAAGAAAATTTTTGGACCAAAGAGAGATGAACAGACAGGTGAATGTATAAAACAGACTACATAACAAGGAACATAACATGGTCTTTATAGGAAGAGCCAGATATAATAAGAACAGTTAATTCTCGTAGACTGCGGATGGGCAAGGACACATGTTGCACGTATGGGGAATGAAAGACTTGCATGGAAGCTTCTTGTAGGAAAGCCAGAGGGAAAACGCCCAGCTAGGGTAGACCTAAGAAATGAGGTGGGAGAATAACATTAACTATGATTTGAGGGAATTAGATTACACAAGGGAACTGAATGGGAAAGCGTTAGCTAGGGGATCAGGGATGTATGGAGAGCTTATGTCCGTGCGGCCATGAACGTACGGGTTCGATAGTGCCAGTGAGTTAGTAAGTAAGTATGTTGTATAGTGCGGTAAGAGGGGAGGGCGAGGTGCAGGTACTGACAGTGACTACACTCAGTTGTCTGAAAACATAATAGTTACTACACGTTGAATTTTTTTATCTACTAGTTCTGTGTTAGTGAATACTTATGTTTTCTCATATGTTTGGAGTGTTCATTATAGAATAGTTTTGTTTTTATAACAATTTATTTTATTATGCGGTGGACTAGTGGTTATGCTCCATGCCTCTGGCCCCGAAGGTCGCGGGTTCAAACCCGGCCGGGATCGATGGATTTTTTAGGGCGGAAAAATGCAAGGAGCAAGTCCTCCGGGAGGGACTTTAAGCCGTGGGTCCCGAGTCTGAAGATTTTTCAGGCTCGTAAAAGATCCTTAAGCCTGAATGAAAAGACCTCTAAGCAAAATTTACCGAATTTTCCCGTCCTAGTACTACCTTGGTTTCCTAGATGTCAGTATGAGGCGGAACACTGACCACGGACCACTCAAAATTACATCTGTACGAAAACAAGTGTAACTAAATTAGTATGGTTCAAATTCTTCCCGGTAGGGGGAGAGCGCCTAAATCTCTGTAAAGGGAAAACATAGGCTTATAAAAAAATAATGTTAAAAGATTCCGGGCTATGTGGCCGTGGTCTATAACTGGTATTTTTTCCAGACTTTTCTCCCTCAACTGCGGAGGGCATCTTCAGTAGCCAGTCTACGATAAGGTAACATCACCTAGAAGCACTCGCCACTGAAGTTGCCCTCCACAGTTGAGGGAGAAACGACTGGAAGAAATAGCAGTTACAGACCACGGCCACATTGCCCGGAATCTTTTAACATTATTATTACGGGCCATGAAAGCCTGCATTCCACAATGTATTTTATTTTTATCATTAATAAGAAAATGTTTTTTGCATGGCTAATACTTCCCTCCCCCACTCGAAATGTCCCCTGCTGCCACGCGCCTTAGGATTCACCAAGACGGCTACAGTCACCAGAACTGGACTATAGGGTCTCCCTGGATGAGTTCTCAGCCTAATGCCAGGAACACATCCGGAACGTCATAATTATTTAAGACAAAACACGCCAATCACTCATCTTAGTTTATACCGTTAGATTAAGGTAAATATAAGAGAGATGATTGTGATAATCTATGATCCTGCTGCAAGATTACTACGTTCATCAAGTGTATGAACAAAATCAATTTTTTTTTTCATAAAAGTGTGAATGACTGAATACATTTTTTCCGAGTTGCCTATTAAAATTCGGCCGCAGTATGTTTAATCAAAATGTAATTTATTTCTTCTTCTTCTTCCTTCCAAGTATTAGGCCAAGGCCTGTTACGATCCTATAGAAAATTTTCCCTCCGGGAAATTCTCGTATAAGACTTGAAAGCATAATAATAGTCCCTTCGATTGGTTGCTGGCCAAAGGAAGGCAAGACCAGTGATGGGGCTGCCATCTTATAGCCTCTGGTCAGGCTTTTCTGGAGAAGAAAAGAAAATAAAGGAAAGAAGAAATGGAAGAAAGGAAAGACTCCCTAGCCCTCGGATGCCCTAATAGCGTCGGGGTCGAAAAAAACAAGAGTTAACCAAGAGAGGTTAGATAGTAAAGTTAAAAGAGTGCAAAACACAAGTAAGTGGAAGAAATGTTTTGCTCAGCTTGGGCACCTTGTGGTCGCCATCCACATATCCCCTAGATGAGGACCCCTGAGGGGTGTAATTTATTTATTTATTCGAAATAATTTGTTTCGCCTGTTATTAAAATAAATTGTAATCCACTTCGCAGCAATCGATGTATAGAGCTTGAAAAGTTTTGGTTGCCATTGCAAATTTGGCCATAAACCTGCTCGCGGCTACAGCAAGGCTGTGACACCAATCAGTAATAAAATGGCGGTAAGTGCGTATTTAATGCTTAACATTGTATCAAATAAAGTTCAGTTCATTTAAAATGCTATGATTTGTTTCGTATAATGTATGTTAACACTAGACCCTACCTTTTGGATATATTTTTGTATATACATTGTATGTAGTAACACATAAAGGGCAGTGGTTTTACTTCTCGCTGCGAGGAGTTACGGCCAAGTTTGCAATGGCAACCAAAACTTTTCAAGCTCTATACATCGATTTCTGCGAACTCGATTATAATTTATTTAATAAGAAGTGAATCAAATTATTTCGAATAAATTAATAAATTATATTTTAATTAAACATACTGGCAGCCAAATTTTAATAAGCAACTCGGCAATAGTGGATTCGGTCATTCACAATTTTATGAAAAAAAAATATTTTCTTCATACACTCGAACGTAGTAATCTTGCAGCCGGATCTTAGGCTATGATGACCGAGTAATGAACGGGGACTATTTGGATCTTAAAGTTTCCCAATATTTTGTCTTACAGGTGAGGAAAAACCCCTGAAAAAAATCTAATTCAAGAAATTTGTCCCGACCGGGGATCGAACCTGGGCTCACTCTGTTTAAGGCAACTACGTTGCCACTAGACCACAGCTGTGGCTAAATTACTCACACTTACACATTTATTTATGACTACTTCAGTATTTAAAACTGCACAATTTACTTTCATTTGATTTTCCGTTAATACTATCACAAACATAACGTCAAGAGATCTGCAAAATCTCTCAAAATTATGGCCTTAAAAGGTAACAGAAAAATAACAAATAGAATAGATATTGATAACAAACGTAATTGCGTTTTCGAATGTAAAAATATAGTAATTTTTTATTTTATTTTAACGAACTTGGCCAAATAAGGTTTGTCAAAAGAGATTCAGTGTAATTAAAAAACATCAAAAATTTTATTTATTTTTAAAGAGTAAAAAGAGGCAATAATTGAGAGAGAAGATTAATGATCACGAAATGAATCTAAAAAATATTGTATTGTATTGTAAGTCCATGTTTTCCCTTTGCAGAGATTTAGGCAACTCTCCCCCCTACAGGGAAGAATTTGAACCATACTAATTTAGTTACACTTGTTTTCGTATAGATGTCATTTTGAGTGGTCCGTGGTCAGCGTTCTGCCTCATACTGACATCTAGGAAACCAAGGTAGTACTAGGACGGGAAAATTCGGTAAATTTTGCTTAGAAGCCTTTTCATTCAGGCTTAAGGATCTTTTACGAGCCTGAAAATCTTCAGACTCGGGACCCACGGCTTAAAGTCCCTCCCGGAGGACTTGCTCCTTGGATTTTTCCATCCTAAAAAATCCAACGACCCCGGCCGGGTTTGAACCCGCGACCCACGGGACCGGAGGCAAGGAGCATAGCCACTAACCCACCGCGGCCGATTAGCTAAAAAATATAAACATCAGAGAATTACGAGTATATCGGGTAATTGGAAGGTTTCAGGCTAGAACATATATAATTAGGAACGAAAACGGAGATATGATTGTAGGTTCCACGAGTATATTAAATCATCATCATCAACAACAAGGATTAAGCCTAATGGCCTGTTCCGATCTCATTATTGGTCGAATTGGTCCTTCCATCTCTTCAATGGTCTTCCCAACATTCTTCTCCTTTTTGGTTTATAATTATACATTCTTCTTGGTATGCGCTGTCCATTCATTCGTAATACGTGCTGAAGATAAGCATTTTGATAATATTTTATTCTTTCACAGAGATTAAATATATTAAGTTCTGTTATATCTTCGTTTTTCTTTTTATCGGTCCTTTGGTATCCTGCTATTGCTCTTAACATCTTCATTTCAGTATATTAAATAGATTGAAAAAATACTTCAATCAGCTATTACATGCAGCAAAACAAGATATTAGAGAAGATGATTTACTGACAGAAATATTGTCACACAGCCAAGTCTCGTAGAATACAATGGCAGGACGTATGTCACGAATGGGGAATGAAAGATGGGCATGGAAACTTCACGTACGAAAACTAGAGGGAAAGTTCCCTGTAGCTAGGCCAAGAATGAAATGGGAAAATAACATCAGCAGTAATTTAAGGGAGCAAATTATACAAGGGACGATTGGACAACACTGAGGAAGGGGTATATGGAGAGATTTTTTCCGCGCAACCATGAACCTGCGGGTTCGATAGTCCCAGAGAGTTAGTTAGCCTACATGAATAGACTATACATCGCTTCTGTTCAGCCCACCGCTTTCTTGATCTTCCTAACGATTTTCGTCCTCCAGGCTTATATATCAATGTCATCTTTGGTATTTGTCATTCTTTGCAGATGTTCTATCCAATAGTTTCTGTGTTCTTCTATTTGTTGAAATAAGTGCTTATACTTTAGTTCCTCTCTAATATTCTCATTTCTAATATGTTCTTCTCTTGTACAACCTTCCACAGCCCGTAGAAATCTCATTTCCGCTGCCTGAATTTTACTTTTTTTCCTTTTCCTTCAGGACGCAGGCCTCACTTCCATACATCACCACTGGCAGTGCCATCGTTGAGTAAAATCTTAGCTGTGTATCCTTTCTTACTTTGTTCCTCAGTGTTTGTCTGATTGTTCCATAAATATGCTGAAATTTCTATATTTCCTTATTTATATCTTGCTCTTCTTCATTAGTTATATCGCAGCCCAAATACTGGTAGTGTGAAACCTGTTCCAACACTTTATCTTCTATTACTAATTTTGTTCTTACTGGATACTTTCCATGGAACGCCAATACATTAGTTTTTTTTTATTTTGAAATAATTTATATTTCGCCTAGTTTTCTTTTTCCTTTCTTCTATGATAACATTATAATGATATTGTGAAAAGAAAAATTAATGTCTTAACCAGGAATCGAAGCGTGGACCTCTAGTTCTCCAGACTAGTGTGCAGCCCTCTACGCCATTCTAGACCTGGCACAAACATTAACAATTCCTTCCACATATACAAATCTATAATTCTCGTTTCGTCCGCTATCAGGTAGGAGTCACTACCATCACCAGCGGCCGGCTTCGTTTACAAGTATCTATATTTGAGAAGTCCACCGCTGTGGTCTCGAGGTAGCGTGCTGCCTTGTCACGCAGCGGGCCCGGGTTCGATCCCCGATCGGGGCAGTTTTTCTGGGTGAGGTTTTTATCGGGGTTTTTCCTCACCTGTAAGACAAATGTCAGGAAAGCTTTAAGGCCCAAACGGTCCCCGATACCATATGGCCATCATCATCATCACCATCATTCTTCAGCGGTGTGGAAAGCAACAAAAAGCTACTACAGCTACACAATTCCCTAGTAAAGCTGCAAGCATAGCACGAAAATGCTATAATTGCAGTGAAGGACCTGCCTTCGGGCAGAATTACTATGGATGGATATTTGAAAATTTTACACCACCACTTTTATAAGCAGTAAACGATGTTATTTAACATTTTCCAATACTGTTATTTTAATACAGTTCCAATAGTGGATCATATGATAATATTACAGTGATATTGTGAAAAGAGAAATTAATGTGTGAACCAGGAATCGAAACGGGACCTCTAGCTCTCCAAACTAGTGTGCAAGTTTCGTGTTGTAGGGAGCTGTAGCGATATTTTTAAGTTTTCAAGCAAGAATGGTTCTCTAGCTAATTCATATACTGACTTGGATGAGTACTCTATCCAAAGATTTTATGTAATAAAAGGAGAAGCTTGGTTCATGCTGCAGAGAATGAGATTTTGATGCCAAATGAAAGTCTGAAATTAGCCACACAGAAATACAAGAGTACATAACAGTTTTATAGTTTGTAGTACAATACTTCATATCCAATTTAACTTTTTAACAGTGTGTTTTACCCTCATGTTATTACCCTAGCTTTACATCCCCGCATAAAAACTTTGCTAGTCTGTATCTCGACTTTTTGTTACCTTCTTCAAATACGATTTCAAATGGTGGAAGGGGTTGTTAGTTGAGCCCTCTCACAATCCTTGAGGGTGTTACATGGCAATTCAATCCCTTTCTATCGCCTCAGAATGATCATCAGGGGGTTGTGATCTCTCCTAAAGGCAGGGTAAGTAAATGCAACATTTTTCCTTCCTACTCTTCTTCTTCCACATTCTGTTTCCTTCTAATTTCAAGATTTATTCACTTCCTTTATTATATATTTAAATAAGTTAATTCTTATTTTATTTTAGCGAATTGTGAAGGAGTGTACCTATTGATATTTTATTGAAATATATTTGTAATTGTTTTACAAAATCTTCATCAATCCTATTTAAACTGACAGTTAGATCTACAATATATATATATATATATATATATATACCCAAGGCACAAGCACTAGTTTATTCGGGTGTCAGCATTGTGTACAACATTTATTTGTGAATAAAATGTATTCTTAAATAAATAAATAAATAAATTATATATATATATATATATATATATATATACATATGTGTATGTGTGTTGCTAGTTTTTTTAGAACCAACTCAGAATATATATATATATACCCATCCATAGTAATTCTGCCCGAAGGCAGGTCCTTCACTGCAATCATAGCATTTTCATGCCATGCTTGCAGCTTTACTAGGGAATTGTAGGTGTGGTAGCTTCCCGTTGCTTTCCACACCGGTGAATGATGTTTTCCTAACATTTGTCTTACAGGTGAGGAAAAACCCCGATAAAAACGTCACCCAGAAAAACTGCCCCGACCGGGATCGAACCTGGGCCCGCTGCGCGACAAGGCAGCATGCTACCTCGAGACCACAGCGGTGGACATATATATATATATATATTATAACTATATTTTGACATTTTGGCAATGAAGGCAAATATGATATGAGAAGAAAAATAAATGCTTGAGTCGGGATCTAACCCGAGTCTCTAAACTATGTACGTTTAGCGCTCTAACCCACTGAGCTACTCAAGTATTCCAACACAAACATACATTTTTCTTATATATGTAGTATTATCAATTCACACAAGAGGTAGCGGGAAGTCGTTCCAACTGACATCTGGTGTCCACCATAACAGAAAAGCAAATTTTTAAAGAGAATATATGTTTGTGTTGGAATACTTGAGTAGCTCAGTTGGTTAGAGCGCTAAACGTACAGAGTTTAGAGACTATGATTCAAATCCCGACTCAAGCATTCATTTTTCTTTTTATATCATATATATATATATATATATATATATATCGATTTTAAAAAAGTAAGATCGATTTTGTTATCCAGCAAAAATCGTACCATTAGGAATGGCGGTTCACCTGAGGTGAATATGTTAATATCTCTCTACTATCCGCAATTTTCGATACTTCGCAAAGAAATTAGGGGCATGCCATTGAAATAAAACGAAATCCAACTGTAAAGGATAGGGATTTACCTTAAAATCATAATAGAAAAATCGTTCTAGCGGCCCCCATACTTGTTTTTTTCTTTTTCGCAAGTAACCAGATATTGTATAATGTATTTTACAGGAACCCGGGGTTCTACCTATTAAGGAGGACCAAAATGGATCGCTCACCGCCAACACTTAAGTGATGGTCGCAGAGCTTTCCATCTATCTATCTTACCTGATATATACGATTTAACTAGAAAAAGAAAGATACATGCCGTAAACCCGTAAAATCGGACCATATATTCGATTTGCTCAGGATTTCGTTTAATTTATGAAGTTCCTGCATGATGGACTTTATTATTATTATTAACTAACTAACTCACTGGCACTATCGAGGGTTCATGGCCGCGCGGACATAAGCTCTCCATACATGCCTATCCTGAGCTAAGGCTTTCCAATCATTCCCTGTATAATCTACTTCCCTCAAATCATGGTTAATGTTAATCTCCTACCTCATTCTTGGTCTATCAACTGGGCGTTTTCCCTCTGGTTTTCCTACAAGAAGCTTCCATGCAAGTCTTTCATTCCCCATTCGTACCACATGTCCTACCCATCGCAGTCTACGAGATTTAACTGTTCTTATTATATCTGGCTTCCTATAAAGAGCATGTAGTTCACTGTTTATGTAGTCTTCTCCATTCACCTGTCTGTTCATTTCTCTTTGAACCAAAAATTTTCCAAAGAACTTTATTCTCAAATACTCGTAATCTCCTTTCCTCCCTTGAAGTAAGAGTCCATGTCTCGCATCCTTATAAAAAAATAATAATAATTAGTATTATTATTATTATTATTATTATTTTTTTTTTTTTTAAATTAACGTTTTAAAAGAACGCTATACCAAATAAATTCGCTTATTGGGGAGCAACTACAAATAACAAATGTAGAATATGACATCAAAAATGCATCAGGAAAAATAACTCCCTACACAGAGAGAAAATTACATCAAACTGCATCCCATAATTAGCTTTAAAGTATAAAACAACAGTTAACAGAATAGGTTACTTGGGCCAATTACGGAAAATATGGTATCCCTGAAATCTTCTTAAGGGAAAATTATTATTAATAATAATTGTTTTTTTTGTAAGCCCATGTTTTCCCTTTACAGAGATTTAGGCGCTCTCCCCCTACAGGGAAGAATTTGAACCATACTAATTTAGTTATACTTGTTTTCGTATAGATGTCATTTTGAGTGGTCCGTGGTCAGCGTTCCGCCTCATACTGACATCTAGGAAACCAAGGTAGTTCTAGGACGGGAAAATTCGGTAAATTTTGCTTAGAGACCTTTTCACTCGGGCTTAAGGATTTTTTACGAGCCTGAAAATCTTCAGACTCGGGATCCACGGCTTAAAGTCCCTCCCGGAGGACTTGCTCCTTGGATTTTTCCGTCCTAAAAAATCCATCGACCGCGGCCGGGTTTGAACCCGCGACCCTCGGGTCAGAGGTAAGAAGCATAACCACTAGTCCACCGCGGCCGACTAATAATAATAATAATAACAATAATAATAATAATAATAATAATAATAATAATAATAATGTTTTATAATCTTCCTTTCAGAATATTAAAAAGAACAATCATGTCGTATTAACTTTGAACCTTATGTCATTATGCCCATGAATATTGTAGTGTTGGCTAGCTTAGACACAATAATAATAATAATAATAATAATAATAATAATACGAAGAAGAAGAAGAGGAAGATCGGCAAGAATATCTAAATTAGACAAAATAAAAAATAATACAATAAGAGAAATTATGAAAGTAGAAAAGAATATTGTACAAGAGATTGAAGAAATCCAACTAAGATGTATGGACATATAATGAGAAGAAGGGACACAGAAACGAACAAAGATGTATTGAAGGGATACCTCCTGGAAAAGGGAAACGTGGTAGACCGAAGCCAACGTGGATAAAGGGAATTCAAGACAACATAAACTTCAGCAGAAGAAAAGCCGGATTGATAAACCTTATGACGACCACAGCAAGAAAAAGTATAAAAAGAGTTTTGGAATACATGACCAGCTTAAAATAGCGACTTGGAATGTCAGAGGCTTGGGAAGCAAGGAATTTGAACTAACAAAAGAAATGAAAAATAAAAGTATAAATATATTAGCTGCCTCAGAACAAAGAAAAAATTGAAAGGATCACAAATGATAAATGATATGATGATGTTTTACAGTGGAGTAAGTCAGAAAGAAAGAGCGAAAGCAGGAGTGGCGATATTTGTGGATAAGAAATGGGGATCCAAAATAGACACGTATAATTGTATTAACGAAAGAATAATGACAATGCGATTTAAGCATAATAGAGGACATATGACAATTATAGCAATATATGCACCGGAGGAAGGGAGAGATGAAGAAACAAAAACATTTTATACTACTCTACAAAAGGAAATAAATAAGATAAACAAGAACGACATAATAATATTATTAGGAGACTTTAATGCTAGAGTGGGGAATCAACCAGTGGCAAATGTAATTGGGATCCATGGAGAAAATGTTATAAATAAAAATGGACAAGAATTAAAACAATTTGCAATTTTTAATGATTTTAAAATAACAAATACATTTTATAAGAAAAAAGATATTCACAAATACACATGGTCAGCACGAGGTTTTCGTTCGCTGATAGATTATGTGTTAATCAATAAGAAAGCATCATCATTATTAACAGATACGAGAGTATTTAGAGGAAGTGACATCTATTCAGATCACTATTTAGTAATCTCAAAAATAAATATATTAGCGAGATGGAAGAAAACTAAAAACAAATATAGAAATAAAGAGACCACATTCAAAGTACATTTATTACAAGATAAAAGTATACAAAATCTGTATCAGAATAGGCTAAATGAACAATTAATATTAAAACCTACTTCCGAAGAAATAAACCGAGAATGGGATAATATAAAAGAAAGCATTGATAAAGCAGCATATGAGGCATTAGGAACAAAATATAAAATATATAACAAGAAGGGTTTAAGAATATGGAATGAAGAATTAGAGAGGATAATAAAAGATAAAAAAGAGGCTTATCACAAATATTTACAGAATAGAACACCAGAATTAAGAGCTGATTACAAACATAAATGTGCAATAGCCAAAAGAGAAATTAAAAAAGCACACAAAGTCAGTTGGGATAGATATATAAGCAGACTAGAATACGATATATACATGGGCAGCAAAAAATAGCCTATAAAGTAATGAAACATCTAAATAAACAAGAAAAAGATACAATACAGATCAATGCAATTGAGGAGAAACAATGGGAAGAACATTATAAAAAACTGTGGTATAATGAAAATAAAATAACTAAAGATAACATATATGAGTGTGAGATAGGAATAGATATGATAACAATGGAAGAATTAGAAGAAGTACTGAAAACAACAAAGAACAGAAAGGCAGCTGGAATAGACGGAATTAATATGGAATTAATAAAATATGGAGGAATTTTTTTTAAACTGAGATTATTACATTTTTTAAATTTATGTTGGAAACAAGCAACAATACCAGAAACCTGGACAACAGCAATAGTACAATCTATTTTTAAGAAAGGAGAACGTAAAGACTGCAACAACTACAGAGGAATAAGCATTTTAACTGCAGGCTATAAAATATACTCAAGAATCTTAACATTTAGGTTAAAACAAATAACAGAGGTAATGTTAACAGAAGAACAAAGTGGATTCAGGCCAGGGCGTTCATGTATGGATAATATATTTACGATAAAAGAATTTATAAACAAAAGAAGAGAATATAACATGGAAACACACATAGCTTTTATTGATTTTGTCAAGGCATTTGATAAAGTAGACAGAGGAAAACTCTGGACAATTTTAAAAGAAAAAGGAATTCCGAAACACTTAATAGCAGCTATAAAGAGTTTGTACTGGAACACAAATTTTGTTATAAAAACTAGAAATGAAGTAAGTAAAAATAAAATTCATACTAATCAAGGAGTTAAACAAGGATGCAGTATCTCTCCAGTTTTATTTAACCTATACATCAATGATATAATAAAAAAATGGAACGAAGAAACAAATAAAGGAATAAAATTAGATAAAACACACTACTTGAAAACATTATTATACGCTGATGACCAGGTAATAATAGCAAATACAGAAGACGAACTTCAGAGGAATATTTTTAAGCTACATAATATATGTGAACAATATAATCTCAAAATATCCATAGAAAAAACTAAGGTAATGGCATTCCAAGGGAAAAATCAAATCAGATCGAAAATAGTAATAGGAAACAAAATCATAGAACAGGTGAACCATCTCAATTATCTAGGATGTGACATTTCATTTAATTATGATAATGATATAAATAATAAAATAGCAAAATTCCAGGGAATATGTGGTACGATAAAACGAACACTAAATAACAAAACAACAAGAGAGACCCAACTGAAATTTTATAAAATGTTGGCAGTACCGGTACTGCTCTATGGTTCAGAAGCCTGGATACATAAAAAACAAGACCTAAGTAGGATAACGGCAGCAGAAATGAAATTTTTGAGATCTGTTAAAGGGTGCACTAAGGAAGACAGAATCAAGAACACAGAAATAAGACAGGAACTTGAAATATTTGCAATAACTGATAAAATGGATACATATAGACAAAAATGGAAGCAACACATAGACAGAATGAATGAAGATAGATATCCAAAACAAATAACAAAATACAAACCTAAAGGCACCCGAGATGTGGGCAGACCTAGAAAGAGATGGGCTGAAGTCGGAACGGGTCAACAGACCTAATCCATGAATGAAGATGATGATGATGATAAAGAAGAGAAATATGACAGAAGCAGACACACAAGATCGGGAAGTATGGAAGAAAAAATTGTATATTTTGGTTGAGGATACCTGTGTAAAATAAGAGAAACAATCCTGAATAAAAAAGTACTAATAACCACTAAATTTGAGGGAGTGGATCACCTGACATTAAACCAAACGAGAGTGCAGGAAAATTCAAAATAAAATTAGAATAGCGAAGTGATATGGTGGGAGTGAGGCATAGACCCACACCAGTTTGATTTCAAGGTCCATTACCTCTCCTTCCAACCTTCAAATTCCACTATCTGTCAAATTAAAACAAAAACCGATTCTATCTAAATCGTTTTATCATTCCGGAAAAAAAGTCGAGATTCTGAATTTACATTGTAAAATCTATAAAACATAGAGTTTGTTTGGAAATTTACGTTTGAAATGTTACGATTTGTAAAATAACTGAATAATATTTAGCGTTTTTTTTTATCTTCCAGCGCCCAATTAATGCTTAATTTGACAAATCACTCATAATGTAGTTGAAGGGGGAAAAATGCACCTATTCTGGGATACCTACACTCTTGGCGGCTAAATTCGAAGTGGCTGACTAATGGGGATCAATTTCTAATCTTTGCCTATAAGGCGGTATTGGCGAAACTCAATTTCTCGCGACAGTTTATTTAAATGTGTCGGACCGAAATGAAAAAAAATCATGCATAACCGCACTGTTATGTAATTAGGCACAATTTTAAGTAATATCTCCAATAAGATTATCTTCTTCTTCTTCTTCACTTCAAGGGCTAGGCAAATTGCCTGTTCCGCCTCAGTTATTCTGTCCATCTTTTCGCTGGCCTTCCTATATTCCTTGAACCTCTTGGCTTGTAGTTAAATGCTGCTTTTGTAATCTTGTTACGTTCATTCTTTCTTTGGGCCTTAAAGTTTTCCTGACATTTGTCTTACAGGTGAGGAAAAACCTCGATAAAAACCTCACCCAGAAAAACTGCCCCGACCGGGATAGAACCCGGACCCGCTGAGCGACAAGGCAGCATGCTACCTCGAGACCACAGCGGTGGACATAATAATAATAATAATAATAATAATAATAATAATAATAATAATAATAATAATAATAATAATAATAATAATAATAATAATAAACAAAAATAATGACAACAAGAATAATAATAATAATAATAATAATAATAATAATAAACAAAAATAATGACATCAATAATAATAATAATAATCATAATAATAATTTTTGTTAGGAATATTCTACAATACAGTGTTTCTCTTTGAACCCAAAGTGATTTGTCGACAGAAGTTCCTGTCTAAAGCAGCTTCTTCCCTCAAATTTCTAGCTTGCATTCTTCTCTTCACTCCATTCATCTATCGTTCTCTAGGTCTGCCTCTTCCACTTCTTCCATTAGCTTTCCAATTAAGGATCTTCTTTGGTATTCTCTCTTATCCCATTCTTTTGAGATGTCCATACCATTTCAAACTTTTTTCTTCTATTTTTTTTCTAATATGTTTTTCAACTTGCATAATTTCCCTTATGTGTTGTTTAAATAATAATAATAATAATAATAATAATAATAATAACAATAATAATAATAATAATAATAATAATAATAATAATAATAATAATAATAAAGGTAAAGTGATCCTACTAACAGGAGATGATTGGAAAACATTAGCTCAGAATATGAATATATGGAGAGCTTTTGTACGAGCGGCCATGAACCTACGGGTTCAGTAGAGCCAGTTAGTTAGTGAGTTAGTTTGATCCCATCACAGGCTTTAGGAGGCCATTGGGATAGTAGGAGGTTAAGGCTCCTACTTTTCTAGACAATCGGCACTTTAGGTCAGACGGGTTGTTAGTCCTACGTGTTGGCGCCTTTACCCCACGACAAGCGTCTGGTACTCATTTCGATTAGAGGCTGAGTAGACCGCATGGCCATGGTGCCGCCAAAAGATTTGGTTCAGTTCAAAATCCTAATCCCACCGGGACTCGAACTTCCGGTTTGTAACATATTGAATAATAATAATAATAATCTTCTTCTTCTTCCTTCCAAGTATTAGGCCAAGGCCTGTTACGATCCTATAGAAAATTTTAGGACGGTCCAGAGATCTTCGTCCTCTTGGTATATAATTATAAACAGCTTTGGGTATCCGATTTGAACTCATTCTTTCAAGATGGTGTTTCCAATTTAATTGGTACTGTTTAATATATTCCAAAATTGGCGTAGTCTTCAATTCTTTTAAGATATCGGTGTTCCTTTACCGATCCCATCTGGTGTAACCCGCTGTTCTGCGCTTGAATCTCATTTCACAAGCCGTTATTCTGCTTTCATGTTGCCTTTTTAGTGTCCATGCTTCACTACCATTGGTCAACACTGGTCTAGCCAAAGTGTTATATAAACGTAATCTGGTGGTTTTTTTTTTTTTGTACAAGGGATGGTTTCATAACTTGATTAATAATTTACCAAACTTTTATTATGACTAGTAATTTTTTCAGGGACATCCTTTTCATCCCAGATAGAGAGATGATGATAATAATAATAATAATAATAATAATAATAATAATAATAATAATAATAATGATGATAATGATAATGATAATAATAATAATAATAATAATGTATTAAATCCTCATGGATTTCTGCTTTTATAAAAAATGCATTCTTTAAAAATCCTGTTTGCGTTTCCGTATTATCTTCTATACTGACATTTGAGAATTCGGCTGATTTTTTTTAAGTTACTTCAATTAATAAAATAGTATAAACATGATCACAATAAACCACATAACAAAAGGAAAATAAAAAAGTATTAAAATTATTATATTGTCACCCCCTGATCCCCTGATTAATGTTTCATATATATGTCCATCGCTATGGTCTCGAGCGGTCCCGGGTTCGATTCCCGGTCGGGACAGGCTACTGGGTGAGATTTTCTTCGGGGTTTTTCCTCACCTTTAAGACAAATGTCAGGAATCTTAGGGCCGAACGGTCCCCGAAAATTATCCGGCCATCATCCTTATCATCATCCTCTTTCACTGGTGTGGAAAACAAGGGGAAGCTACCACACCTATAATTCCCTAGTAAAGCTGGAAAGCATAGCATGAAAATGCTATGAATGCAGTGAAAGACCTTCCTCCGGCAGAATTACTATGATATATATATATATCATCATCTTCAACCATCACCGATGTGGAAAACAAAGGGGAAGCTACCACACCTATAATTCCCTAGTAAAGCTGCAAAGCATAGCATGAAAATGCTATGAATGCAGTGAAAGACCTTCCATCCGGCAGAATTATTATGATATATATATATATATATATATATACATAAATATCCCTAACAAATGGTAGCTGCCCACACAATCAGGATATGTACCTTAAATATCAAAATAAGTTCAAATTTCGCTTTATAAAGGATAACAGACGAAAAATTTTAAATAAAATGACATTCATTACGTTGAATGACCCCAAAGAAAATGAACCTGAGACTTTACGATTGTTATCAAACCGTTACACCACGAATTTGTAAAGAAAGGAAATAAATTAAGTAGTTTTGTAGAATTCTTCGGATTCTCTAATAAATCAACAATAGAAATGTCAACAAGTTTAAGGCGTACAGCGAATACCCTAAGGGGGAGCCCAAGCAGAGTTTTCCCAGACTCATCTTCAAGTTCACTGCCCCTACACTTTCACCTGCTGACACGCCCACCCCCCTCGTGTGACGTCACTCAATTAATTACAACGCATGTCCACTATTTAAGATAAACCATCTCTTCCCTTCGGAAGGTCAACTGCCGATTATGACGCTATATTCAATATCACATTAACTTATTAATCAATAGCTTGAGCCATTTTTACACTCATCACTAGGGCAAGGCATTTAATGACCTAAAAAATGCAAAAAATGGCCAATAAAATGAAAAAGTGAATAAAAAGTTAAGAGTTATCAATAAAAATATTATTTATTAGATTAAATACTCACTTGATTACTGAATTACATAAAATTTAACTTAACATCAAAATATTAAAAGAAAAGTATTTAAAAAATACATATTACAGCACCTTTTATTGCAGAAAACCCATTTCAATTTCACAGTGCACTTTTACAGCAATTTTGAATTGCAGTTAACAATCAGAATAAGGGTAGAAGCTAGCATATGCTCTAAGAAATTGAATAAAATTCTTAGAAGTGGGCAAGTTCATTATGCACGTACCTCGAAAAATAGTGGTAGTAGTTAGCAAAACAAACTACTTAATTCCAAGAAATTGTATTGACAAGGAAAAATACTGAATTATAATAAAAATCTTAAATCAAATATAAATAATGTCACAGCCTTCTGTAAAAGTGTAAAAAATGCTAAAAATGACCTAAAAATTGCTAAAAAATGACCTATCCCTAAAAAAGTTAAGAAAATGCAAAAAAATGCCCTAACGAATTGCTTTTATTTAATCCGTTTTTAATGCCGTACATTTCCATATATACAAGCTATGTTTCAACCTTCATAAGAAGAAGATGCAAAATCATTAATTCCCTTGCCCTACTCATCACATTCCACAACAGAATAAAACAGGAAATATATTCTATTACCCTCTAGAGATTAATACGTTATCTAAACTATTTAAAAAATTGTAACTAGAGTTTCAGTGTGAATGTCACATCGTATCATATTTGTCTTTAGGCACAATATAGTGTAGGTTAGTTTTGTGTATTTCTTGTGTTTGAAGGTATATTTATCAACGAACCCTCGAAAGGGTCAAACGGGACATAATGTGGAAAATATTGGAAAGCTACCAAGTCCCCAATAATCTAATAAATTCTATAAAAAGTTTATATGAAACCACATTTATAAAAGTAAAGTTAGATCATGGGAAAATAACAGATAAATTTGAAATTAACCAAGGTTTAAGACAGGGATGTGGACTATCTCCATTACTGTTTATTCTATATCTAAATAAAATTGTCCAGGAGTGGAAAAAACTAAACCCCCAGGAGTAAAAATATGTAGAGGAAATCAAATACAAACAATAATCTTCGCAGATGATCAAGTACTTCTAGCGGAGAATGAAGATGATTTGCAGAGATCAGTGTTTAAATTGCAGAACACCCTGGAAAAATACAACATGAAAATATCTGAAAATAAAACCAAATCCATGACAATCACTGGAAAGGGACTTTCGAGAGTAAAAATAATAATAAATAATAAACCGATAGAACAAGTAACACACTTTAATTATTTAGGTAATAATATATCACAGTTTCATAATCAAAAAGATGTGGAAACAAATTTAGAAAAATATAACATTAAATGGTATAATTAGGAGAAATTTTGGAAAACAAATGAGGAAAGAAATCCAATTGAGATTTAATAATGCCATAGCCAAACCTGCTCCACTATACGGAAGTGAATGCTGGACACTTCGAGCAAAAGATAAATCCCGCATTAATAGTTCACAAATGAGATTCCTCCTATCACTAACTGGAGTAACATTAAGGGATAGAATGAAAAGTGATGAGATAAGGATGCAGTGGAATAGTAGGGAAATGGTTGAACATATACAATATTATCAGATTAAATGGTTCCAACACGTCCAGAGAATGTCAAATTCCCGTTTACCAAAGATGATTTACCACCTCAACCCTAAAGGCAAAAGAGACCTCGGAAGACCCTTCAACCGATGGAAAGATCAGTTTTTGTAGTCGCAGAACGGGCATCATCACCCAATACTGCATTCGGAAGAAGAAGAAGAAATAGTGTAGGTCACGAAATCTGTACAAAGTAATTCGAGACATTATAGAGTCAAGATTTGTATAAAAATGCTACAGATAAATACTGGCAACAGGCTAAAGCGATGATACAGAATCATTGCCACTGCTAAATTATTAACTTATTTTTTGCGCGATAGTGCGTTTTATCGTACTTATATGCAATAGCGACCATTATTGAAAGTTCAACTTCCTACATTTCGGGGTTGCCAACCTAAATAACTATACTCTAATATTACATTTACACCCACGTGCGGGAAGTAAATCCACTGCCCTCTATGTATACTACGTACAATGTATATACAGAAAATATCCAAAAGGTAGTGTTAATATACATTATACGAAAGAAATCACTGCATTTTAAATGAACTGAACTTTATTTCAAACAATATAAAATAATAAAGACATACTTGCAGCCATATTATCAATAATTGTTCTCAAGGCCTCCTGTTTTTTCAACTAATAAACATTGTCCACACTGATAACGTTTGTCAATTGTTTATAATGAACGCAAATATTTCCAACAAATATATTATTTTACTATTATTTATTATTTTGAAAACACCATCGCGCAAAAAATAATGTATAACGCACGTTTGTGAAGTGTTTTACAGAATCTCGGAAATTAAAAACCGAGCTATCGCTCGGTTTTTAAACATTTTCCTCGATTCTGTAAAAACCACTTCCAACCTCGCATCGTAATATACACTTCGATATCGTGCAAGATTAATTTCCTTTCAACTTTCTCTATTTTTCAAGACTGATTCCAATAGATTTGTCTTGAGAATGCAAATAAATAAATATTTATATTCTTCTTTATGTCCACCGCTGTGGTCTCGGGGTAGCGTGCTGCCTTGTCACGCAGCGGGCCCGGGTTCGATCCCCGGTCGGGACAGTTTTTCTGGGTGAGGTTTTTATCGTGGTTTTTCCTCACCTGTAAGACAAATGTCAGGAAAACTTTAAGGCCCAAACGGTCCCCCAAATCATATGGCCATCATCATCATCATCACCCATCATATCATTGAGGCAACGTAACCCCGCCTTCTAGGCGCCCCAACCTCAGAAGTGGGTTACAAGTACTCCATGCCAGGAGAGAAACCAGGAATGTCGAAAGACAAAACCTGGGGCATTTGGAAATATATATATATATATATATATATATATATTCTTCTTTATTAGGAATTTTTCTACAAAACAGTAGTTTTCCTACAACCCATTGTAAATTTTACTCCTCCATAAAGCCCTATTCTCTGCGTCACTCTCTGTTAATCCTCTCGACACCAAACTCCTATGCAGTACTTGAATCCACTGTTACTTTGGTCTTTTCTTTCTTCTGTTGCCTCCGCTTCAAATTTTAATATCATCTTGGGTATCCTGTCATCTGACATCCTCTTTACATGGCTCTTCAGGCTTTTGAATACCTTGAAGCCCCATTTACAATTGCAGATTCAGTTATTACATCAAAACTAACTACAAAAAGATTATTTTATTTAAATAATAAGTATTATATAATAACCCTTATAAAATTAACAAAAAATAAGTCAAGTTATATTGAATTGCACAATAAAATTTTCATAAGTAATACCACGAGTGATTTCCAAATTATCGATAAATTCACGACTCACGAAGTGAGGAGTGAATTTATCTAGAGAATTTGGAAATCAAGAGTGGCATTTGTTAGGACTATTTAACGAATAAAATTAAGCTGTTTACTCACAAATCATTATTTAACTATAGTTATTTTAAAATATTTATATATTTAATGTAAACGGCGATGTTTGAAAACAAATGAGAAACGATAGGTACGCTTCTACTGCTTCTTTTGTTTATCACTGCAACCAGATCATACTATTTATTGCCAAAGGAACGCAATATTGTAAGAATGCTCTCTAGTGGAGAAAGAAAAAATGAAACACATCAATCTGTATATTAATTCATTTTTGATGTCGTATGATGTAAATATGACAATTATATTTTTCTCGATTATTACCTGGGAAAAAATACATTTAAGAAAGTGCAAACAGTGGTTTCTTTTTTTGGTGGTATAATCAATTGCTACAAATGTTGACATGTAAGCACTATTATATACAATCTGGTAGCCGTATTTGTTATAGGCTCAGTCACTGCAAAATAACGGTCAGACCTGTTCAGAATATTAAAAAGGAGGAGCTTTGTTTAATATATGATAATCCTAACACTGATAAATATTTCGTGAAACACGACTCTGATTGGTTGTAAAACAGAAATCATTGAAACGTGATTGGTCATTGACTCCCATTTGGGGCATGAGTTAAATAGTCAATGTAAATGAAATTTTGGCCAAACCATTTCAGACTTATTTCTTCAATGACTTGTAAAACATCTTTTTGAACATCCATTATTTCTCTGATTTTAGTGTTTCTAATTTTGTCTCTTCTTGAATTTCTTGAAGCGCACATACACGCGCGCGCACACACGCACGCACACACACACACACACACACACACACATATATATATATATATATATCCATCCATAGTAATTCTGCCCGAAGGCAGGTCCTTCACTGCAATCATAGCATTTTCATGCTATGTTTTCAGCTTTACTAGGAATTGTAGGTGTGGTATAGCTTCCCGTTGCTTTCCACACTGGTGAATGATGATAATAATAAGGATGATGATGATGGCCATACGATTTCGGGGACCGTTTGGGCCTTGAAGTTTTCCTGACGTTGTCTTACAGGTGAGAAAAAAACCCCGATAAAAACCTCACCCAGAAAAACTGCCCCGACCGTGGATCGAACCCGGGCCCGCTGCGTGACAAGGCAGCACGCTACCTCCCTCGAGACCACAGCGGTGGACCTATATATATATATATATATATATATATATATATATATATATATATAAAGTAATGAAAGAGTATACTTATTCTCCCAGAGGTCGCAATGGCCCAGAAACGTGGACAATGAAAACACCAAATGAAAATCATCTTCGTGTCTTCGAAACGAAACTTGTCAGGATAATGCATCGTCTGGTAAATATAAATGGTCACTTAAGAATGGGATCAAATAAAGAAATTTGAAAGTTATTAGGAGAAGATATTCCGAGTTTTGTCAAGCCACATAGTACGAATTCAAGATAAACAATCCAAAAAAGATTGTTGGTTGTCAGATTGTAGTGAAGAAGACGGAGAGGAGACCAAGGAAAACATGAATGGACGACGTTAAGAAGAACACTGCAAATTTCTGATTTTAGAAGGGAAAGTGGATGCTCTCACAAAAACGTTACACTAAAAAATATATATAACTGTTATTCTTCCAGTTATATTATATGAATGCGAAATGCAGTCTTTTACCTTAAGAGGAGGAAATGTTAAGAGCATTTGAGAATAATGATTTTAGGAAAAAATTTAGATCAAAGAGAAACGGTTAATGGAGAACATTGAGCTACACGATCTTTACGGGAAACCAAATATAATAATAACAGTTAACCATTATTGTAGACTTTGATGGGCGGAATATGTGGTACATATAAGGAATAAAATAGGAAATTCTTCGACCATCTATCTGGAACCCATAATTCTCTTCAACTCTATTTTAGGTAATTCCGAGAGAATAAAGCCATTGAGGTTCTTCTCGTAAAAAGATTTTTGAGGAAAAAAATTACAGATTTTAAACGATCCTATATAGTAGATAGACTACCGAAAATGATTATAAGACTTTAGCGGCCGCAATTTTTCTTATCAGAACCAAACTACTTATTCGTCCCGCGCCGTAGCCGAGTGGTTAAGGCAGGAAGCCTAGGCACAAAGCTACTGGACTTGCGCTGGTTCGGGTCTCCATGGAGGAAGAAATTTTTCTCATAGAATTTCGGCCAGTATGGGACCGGTGCCCACCCAGCATCGTGAGGCATTTGGGTAGCGACTCCAGGTTGAGAATACCAGCTATAACGGCTGGAGGACCCGACATGCTGACCACATGTCACCCCTACACTGGCTAGATGATCGTCTAACTCTGTGATTTACACATGTGTATGTGAGGCCAGCAGCCGGATGGTCAGCCAAGGGCCTTCTAGGCCTGTCGCTCTTGGGGTAAAAGTAAACTACATATTCTATACATAACAAACTTGATCTTACTTTTTTAAATTGATTGCTGTATGTCAATATTGGTAGAGGGAAAACGCCCAGTTGGTAGACCAAGAATGAGGTGGGAGAATAACATTAACTATGATTTGAGGGAAGTATATTATACAGGGAATGATTGGAAAGCATTAGCTCAGGATATGGATGTATGGAGAGCTTATGTCCGCGTGTCTCCTATATTAAGTCTCTCCAAATCTGGCTTTCCTTTTCCAATTCTTCACACCTAGAATCTTTTTTGCACCCTCGTCCACAGCATCATTCTATCTGTTCGTCCCAAGATCATGTTTGCTTTCGCTTGTAATGAGGCTCTCATTGCTCCAGGTTTGTTGAGAGTGGAACCAAACTTGACATACTTACTCACTGGCACTATCGAACCCGTAGGTTCATGGCCGCGCGGACATAAGCTCTCCATACATCCCTATCCTGAGTTTATGGCCGCGCGGACATAAGCTCTCCATACATCCATATCCTGAGCTAATGCTTTCCAATCATTCCCTGTATAATATACTTCCCTCAAATCATAGTTAATGTTATTCTCCCACCTCATTCTTGGTCTACCAACTGGGCGTTTTCCCTCTACCAATATTGACATACAGCAATCAATTTAAAAAAGTAAGATCAAGTTTGTTATGTATAAAATCAAAGCATTAACGTATAGGAGTTTATCTGAAACGAAAATTTAAAAATCGCTATAGAGGTCGAAATTTTATTTGTTTCGCAACGAAACTCAATATACGCTATCAGAACAAAACGAGAAAAGCATTCTCCAAAAATCAGAAAAGTTCGATCACTATACGAGGGTGTTTACCTGAAAACCGAAATTTAAAAATCGCTCTAGCAATTGCCATGTTTGGTTAGTATCAATGTATAGTTACATTAACCCTACAAGAGTCATTAGTTTAATTTATTCAATATTTTTAACAAAGTTAAGGAAGAATGAATCAGCAGATATATTTTTTTTTTAATTGTGCCAAATTATTCAACAATAAGTAATAGGTATTCTTACGGTTATGCATGATTTGGTTTTCACTAGAGTCTAACACATTTAAATAAGCTGGCGTCAGAAACTCAGTTTTTTTTATTTAGCAGAAGAAATAATATTGTAAACCAGTAAAATTGCGTCAGAAACTCAGTTTTTTTAATGCCATATACCATCTTCACTTCTCGCAACTGGGATTCTGTACCACAAGAAATAAAGGGCTGCCGGACATTGGCATATTTTAAAACAAATCTAAATTTATATTTGCTCTAACCTCGACTTCATTATTACCCAGTGTAAGGTGTATATATATATATATATATATATATATATATATATATATATATATATATATATTAATTGGTGTTTCTCGTATAATTTATCATATGTATATTATTATATTTTCATTATTTTATTATTATCATTATTATGTTATTATTATTATTATTATCGTAAATATTATTATTGTTATTATGGTATAAAATGTTGTTTGTACATGAAATTTACATTGCTACATTTAATGTATCTTTAACTGTTTATAATAATTATAATATACTAATTCTTATTAATTAAATAAAAATAAAACGTAGTTTTATTTGATTTTCATATTTATTGTATAATTCAGTGACAGCTGTTTCGGTACACTGTACCTTCTTCAGACATGTTAACAAATTATGAATTGTGTTCCAAAAAATTGTTTAACATGTCTGAAGAAGGTACAGTGCACCGAAACAGCTGTCACTGAATTATACAATAAATATGAAAATCAAATAAAACTACGTTTTATTTTTATTTAATTAATAAATATGGATTTTCATCAAGTAAACACCAACTCAATTAATTACTAATTATTAGTATAGTGTATATCTATATTAGTAAATATTTATTTGTATTTGTGCTGGTTGAGTGGAAGAGAAGGCCTTAACTATACCAGAATAAATAAAACATTATTATTTATTATTATTATTATCATTATTAATAATAATTATCATCATCATCATCATCCATCATCATCATCGTCATCATCATCGTCATCGTCATCATCGTCATCGTCATCATTATTATTGTTATTATTATTATTATTATTATTATTATTATTATTATTATTATTATTATTATTATTATTATTATTATTATAAGAAACAATATTGTAAACCAGTATAATTGCGTGAGAAACTCAGTTTTTTTTTCTTTTTTCCAATTTAACAAAATAAATAAATAGTAAACCAGTATAACTGGCATGGAAGCTTCTTGTAGGAAAGCCAGAGGGAAAACGCCCAGTTGGTAGACCAAGAATGAGGTGGGAGAACAACATTAACTATGATTTGAGGGAAGTAGATTGTACAGAGAATGATTGGAAAGCATTAGCTCAGGATAGGAATGTATGGAGAGCTTATGTCCGCGCGGCCATGAACCTACGGGTTCGATAGTGCCAGTGAGTGAGTGTGTGTATAACTGGACCATACATTCAACTTGCTGAGGAATTCGTATAGTCTACGCCGTTCCTGCGTGACGGACTTTTTATAATCTTCATTTAGGCCTATATTTACAATTTTAAATTTACTTCTGATGATTTTCTAGCGTCCAGTATGCAGTCCAAGAAAGAGGTAAGAGAATAACATTAAAATGATTTGAGGGAATTGAATTATACAGGGTATGATTGAAAAATATTAGCTCAGGATAATAATAATAATAATAATAATAATAATAATAATAATGTTTTATTTATTCTGGCAGAGTTAAGGCCATAAGGCCTTCTCTTCCACTCAACCAGCACAAATACAAATAAATATTTGACAAATATAGATATACACTATACTAATTATAAACAGTTAAAGATAAATAGGGATGTGTGGAGAGCTTGTGCCCGAGCGGCCATGAACCTACGGGTTCGATAGTTCCAATGAGTTAGTTAGATCGTTTTATATTTTATCCAATCTTATGTTTCTTGCCAAATGTTTCAGAACGTTCATTTCTACATGGTGGAAACATGTTACAGATTGGAACAAAGATCGGTTGACGGAATTGTAGGCCTACTATTTTTGGGAAGTTGTGTCACTATAAACCTATTAAATTGAAGAATTGAGAAATCTAGTTACTGTGTTTAGTGACTGATAGATGGCGACACTGAAGCTGATTGGTTGAAAACCTCATCCGCTGTATAATATAAAGATACAACAACTAGTGTCGGTAAGTTATTGGACAATTGTTAAGAATTAGATCTGCCAATCACAACAATTTAGCCGTGGATAGACTTCCAGGTGTGCTGTAGAAATAGTTAGACAAGGCCCCCTACGACCCAATCACATGGCAAACAACTTCGATATCTCGATTACATCTCCCGGTGAGATTTTCTACACTCTTCTTGTTTCATAAATACATTTACATATGCAAAAGTGGCACATGGAAACATTAAAATACCCCTGTAACTAACTAACTCACTGGCACTATCGAACCCATGGGACATAAGTTCTCCATACATCCCTATCTTCAGCTAATCTTTTCCAATCATCTCCCGTATAATCGATTTCACTCAAATCATGGTTAATACTACTTTCCCATCTCATCCTTGGTCTACCAACTGGGCGTTTTCCCTCTGGTTTTTCTACCAGAAGCTTTCATGCCCCTCTTTCCTTCCCCCATTCGTGCCACATGCCGTGGCCATGACAGTCTACAAAACTTTATTCTTCTCATTATATCTGGTTTCCCCATTTCTTCTTCTTCTTCTTCTTCTTCACGGTTTAGGCTTATTTACTAGCCTGTTCCGGCTCCAAATTGCTGCTCTTTCCATCTTTTCTTTGGTCTTCCCAAACTTCTTCTTCCTCGTGGTGAATAGCTGTATGCTGCTTTTGGTATTCTATTCTCAGTCATCCTTGCCAAGTGTTCTTTCCAGTTTGTTCTGTACTTTTCTATTGTTGTGTTTAATTCCCCCTACTTTTAGTTGTCTTATTTCTGTGTTATGTTTTTTTGTCTGTTATTTGATATCCTGCTATTGGTCTGAAGAAGGTTTCCCCATGTAAATACTTAAATTAACAATATCCATCCATAGTAATTCTGCCCGAAGGCAGGCCCTTCACTGCAATCATAGCATTTTCATGCTATGCTTACAGCTTTACTAGGGAATTGTGTAGGTGTGGTAGCTTCCCGTTGCTTTCTACACCGGTGAAGGATGATGTGATGATGATAATGATAAGGATGATGATGAAGATGATGGCCATATGATTTTCGGGGACCGTTTGGGCCTTAAAGTTTTCCTGACATTTGTCTTACAGGTGAGGAAAAACGCCGATAAAAACCTCACCCAGAAAAACTGCCCCGACCGGGGATCGAACCCGGGCCCGCTGCGTGACAAGGCAGCACGCTACCTCGAGACCATATATATATAATTGAATATGTCTATTAGGGTGGGCCGAAAAAACTCATTTTTTTTTTATTTCGAAGTTGTAATAGCGCAGAAAAGTTGCGAATTATATAGCTAAAAAAAGGAAAAAATATAAAAGTCGGTTGGCATCTTCCGGTCGCGCAAAGGCTCTGAAGTCTGGCAAAATATAAAAAAAACTTCATTTTTGCAATTATTTATTTTTTTAATATCAAGTAGGTATTGCTGATCTTTGCTAAGCACGTTTATGTCTATCTGCTGCCGTCTTCCCGTGCTAAACCTCCATAGCCTACGATCTTGGGCATCTTCGATGCTTAGCCCTCTAGCTTGCATTACTGTCTTCATGTTTTCCATCCATGTTAACTTTGGTCTCTCTCTTTTCTTCTTTCTGTTCGGATGCCATTCATATAGTTGCTTCGGCCATCGCTCATCTTCCATTCTTAAAACCTGTCCTAACCACTTTAATTCCTTCTCCTCAATTCTTTCAATTATGCTTTCTTCTGCTTCCATTATGTTTCTAATTTCCTTATTTGTGATATTTCTAATTTAGACTTTCAAATATATTTTTATATTATTACATCGCTGAGAGCATAAAAAAATGTATTTCCTTTCATTAAACAGGGTTTTATTTACTTCAGCTGCCATATCAACATTGTCAAGATTATTCCCAATAATTCGAAATTGTTTAACTCTGTTGAAAATGATGCTTCTATTTCTATAGCATTTACTCTTTTCCACGTATTAATATTTCGAGATGAAATTACTTTTATTATTATTAATTATTAATCTCAGCTTGGTTGCTTCATTTACAAATTTATTTAATGTATCCTTTAAGAAATATTACATTTCGACGCATTAATACAATGTTCGTCTGCATGTGCTAGGCACTGTGTCATTCTGTTAAAAATGGCACCTCCTGAATTTGCTGTCACTGCTCTCTAAATTGATTGATTGATTGGCTGATCCCCGTTTATCTCATTCGACATGGGTTCCTTCCTAGTGGGAATTTAGTTAACCAGACGAATTTAGTTACATTTATTTCCCTACAGATGTTAGCGAAGTACATGTTGTTAGTACTTGCCCTCGAGGCGACATCTAGTAACAAACTAAGATATTACTTGGATAAATGAAGGTCGGTAAAATTTTGCTCAAGATCTTTTCATTTACATTTGAGATTTTTTTTTTTCGAGCCCGAACATTTTCAAAATCGGGACCCACGGATTAAAGTGTCTCCCCAGAGGGCTTGTCCCTTGGATTTTTCCATCCTGAAAATCCACCGACCCCGGCAGGATTTGAACCCGCGAACCTCGGGACCATATGCAAGAAACATAACCTAATGCATATACTTTACACCATGTGATGCGAAAAATCTTATTAAGTTTCATTCATACAACCATGCGCATGCGCCAACAAACGCGAAGCTGTTTATACTATGGAATCACGGGATGCAGCCAACATATACATGATATTTAACGAACCTAAAAGATAACCTAAGACAATATTTAAGTACTCTAACTTGTGAAACACCATCCTAAAAGCTAACCAAACGCAATGTATGCATTCTAACCTGTGAAAGAATGCAACGCCCAAAAATAAATAGTAAGTTCTGAAATTCTGATGTAAGTGTGTACAGTTAATTAGTACATACTCTATGTTGGCTGCATTGGAATATGTATTTGTTGTTGCATAGATTATTCGATAAAATCAATATGGCTGCCACGTCTTCATGTAATTAAATAAATATCCTCTACTCGTGTGTAACTCAGGATCGGGTCGAGGGATGAGATGAGATGAAGCCCATATACAGAGGTCTGTGAATGACAAGAGTGCCGGCCGACCACGCCTGACGCACCATCACGAGGCAGATGAACGAAATGAAGCGAAATCGATCAGATGAATATGGAGAAATGGTGGAATGAAATTGTGACAGGGGAAAAGGGGAGAAAAAGCTGCCCAAACTCCGTTTCGTCCAACACCAAACCCACATGGAGTGACCGAGTCTCGATCTCGGGACCCCAGCGATGAGAGGCGAGCATCTAACCGCTTGCGCCACGGAGCCGCCATTATGTAGTTAGATATCATAGAAAAATATATTGGAATAATCGTTAGGAAAAATTTAATAATCGTTGTAAATGGGGAGAAATGATTTGAAAAATGAAACCCTAAGAATAAAATTTGACAGGAGTTTATGAAGGGATTAAAAAAGTCGCGTCACAAGGTTGTAAAATTTAGCCAAAAATTCTACACATCCATCCTTCCTGGTAAAATCTAAGGGACAAAGAACCTTCTTCTTCTTCTTCTTAGTCATAATATGTAGGATTTTCACCCTGTTTATTTCCAAAATCACTCCTCGGAGGAAGGAAAATTGGAAGTGCATTCATTGTCTGTCCATCTCTTGGCTGGATTAGTGTCCCCGCAAATTTAACTGACCTTCCCATTCAATTAATACCTTAGTTGCCTAATAGATGTCTCATTTAGGCAATGCGCTGACCACATATCACTCGCAGACATCTGTAGGGAAAACATATTTACTAAACTACTGATAGGGAGCAGCTGTCTCCACGCATGACGTAGGAGAGTACACTACTACTAAATAGGCACTAATTCTTACTCACTGGCACTATCGAACCCATAGGTCCATGGCCGCGCGGACATAAGCTCTCCATACATCCCTATCCCGAGCTAATGCTTTCCAATCATGCCCTGTATAATCTAATTCTCTCAAATCATAGTTAATGTTATTCTCCCACCTCATTCTTGGTCTACCAACTGAGCGTTTTCCCTCTGGCTTTCCTACAAGAAGCTTCCATGCAAGTCTTTCATTACGTGCAACATGACCTGCCCATCGCAGTCTACGAGACTTAACTGTTCTTAATCTATCTGGCTTCCTATAAAGACCATGTAGCTTATTGTTAGTAGTCTTCTCCATTCACCTGTCTGTTCATCTCTCTTTGGTCCAAAAATTTTCCTAAGTACTTTATTCTCAAATACTTGTAATCTCCTTTCCTCCCTTAAAGTAAGAGTCCATGTTTCACACCCATATAATGTAACTGGTAGAATAATAGTTTTATATATTTTCAGTTTAATGTTTTTTGAAAGGAGTTGGGACATCAAGAGTCTCTGCAATACATAATAGCACGCATTTCCAGAATTGAGCCTATGTTTAATTTATTTGTGCATCTCATTCCTATTTGTGATTATTGTTCCTAGGTATTTGAATTCAGCCACTTCCTCAAAATTTCGCTCATTTGTCATTAGCTGTCCATTTCCATTATTTAATGAATTTCCACGTGTGACCATATATTTAGTTTTATTGATATTTACTTCCAGTCCTAATTTCTTAGTGTTACTCAATAGTGTGTGTGTTGTCCTTTAGTATCTCCTCACTATCAGCCAATAATACTATATCATCTGCATAAACTAACAGCTTATTAATACCATTAAGTTGTAAGCCTTCCTCATTCTCGACAGATTTAATGGCATGCTCTAGTACAAAATTAAATAGTAGAGGAGATAGTGCATCTCCTTGCTTCAACCCATTCTGGATTTCAAAAGTGTCCGAAAACTGTTTGCCTACATGCACCCTACTCTTTGTGCCATTTAGACACATTCGTATAAGTCTTACTAACTTTTTAGGAATTCCGAACTCCAGCATGATACTATATAACTTCTCCCTCTTAATTGAATCATGATTTTTTGAAGTCTACATGTAGTTGATGTACAGTATTATTATATTCCCATTTCTTTTCTAAAATCTGTCTTATACTAAAAATCTGATCTGTTGTAGACCTGTTTCTTCTAAATCCACATTGATGATCTCCTAGAACGTCATCAATATACGGAGTAAGTCTACTTACTAATATATTTGTTAGAATTTTGTACGAAGTTGAAAGTAATGAGATGCCCCTGCAGTTGTTGCAATCAGTTTTATCTCCTTTCTTATAAATTGGTACGGTAATTGATTCATTCCATTCATCTGGAAGAGCTTCTTTCCTTAGTTACCTAATATAAGTCTGAATTAAGCAATGCGCTGACCACATATCACTCGCAGACATCTGTACGGAAAACATCTTTACTAAACTCCTGATAGGGAGCAGCTGTCTCCACGCATGACGTAGGAGAGTACACTACTACTAAATAGGTACTAATTCTATGAACAGTAATTAAATAGTAAAAGGGCATAATGTTACTTGATTAACATAAATGTGGTTTACGTACTTGTTTCAAGTTGAAATGTTAAAGTCGTTAATAATGCATGCACATATCTTGCGTTTGTTTACATCTATAAAATAGTGTTTGAATCACGAAGTTTGTACATGATGTCTCAGCATGATGGTTCATCGTACCTGCCCACAACGGAAATGCACCACACATTTCCCACAAAGCATCTTCTTGGAATTTCTCCACTTCGTCGACATGTTCAAAAAATGTCTTCCCCATATCTTTTATTTAATGGCAAATCAAATTTTTAAGGGAATGAGTAAAAATTTTGGCCATTGTCCGGAAATATACCATTTTAGTTTTTTTGGAGAAAAAGAATATCTCTGGATATATTATCTACGACCTGTGTCCATTGATAACACTGGGCAACAAATTTTGGGTTACTTTTTTATCCTCTCAGTTTTTTCGCGAGTCTCATATATTTCAGGCACCCTGAGTTCAAAAATGTCAGATTCACATTCATAGCATCAATAGTTCTATGGAAAATTAATATATTTTAAAATGTGGGAATTAACACAAAAATGTATCCACAAATATAGATGGAATAAATACCAGCTTATGTTGGTATTGTATCTGATCATATGAAATGGGATTTTGTTTCAGCATCACTGACTTGGCCATCAAATTTATTAAAAATGAAGTTGTGATCACCCTTTTCTTTTGTGTTGCTGTGGAGTGTCCCTCACCAAACTCCAAACGTTGTCCCCCATCATGTTTATATCCCACCTGCCCTGATATCTTGATTCCATGTTTTTGAGATCCTGATGGAATCGAGCTCCATGTTCTTCACTCACATGGCCCAAATTTGGTCTAAAGAAATCCAAATGTGAGTGCAGGTAATGAATGTAATTTAGTTGACATTTTGCAACCTTATGTACGATATGTACTCAGCAAGTTTTCAATCAACTCTCGGTAATCGTGACTCTTCTTATTTCCAAGGAAGCCATGCACGAAATGCTTGCCATGCACTTTTTATCAACTGGTGTCATCTTTCGTTCTAATTCTGCGGACTCCAGTATCTGTCTTATTTGAGGTCCTGTATAAAAACTCCAGCAAATACTTTTGCATCAGACAAAACATGGGAACATAGAAAGTGAATATGTTGTAAAACATCTGACGATATAACTAAAGCTTTAACATACTGTTTTTCTAGTCCCAATTTAATGTGGAGAGGTGATAGTAAGATCTTCTTCCTGTCAATAAGAGGTTCATGTAGAACATTATTTTTTCCTGGAACAAGTTCGTTTCTTGAAGGCCACACTTGTTGGATGTAGTGTTGGCCAGTTTCTCGGTTGTCCCATAAACAAAGGAAACATGGATACATGGATGCGATCGGACCGTTAACATTTGGAGAAAAATAATATTAACCAATCATATACTTAAAATTGAAAAAGTAACGAAAACAAAAATCATGATTACTATCGAACCGTCGACATTCGGAGAAAAATAATCACATATTTGAAATCAGCGCAAAAAAACTGAGTTATAAACACTTAAAATATGCAGGAACATTTTCATTGTTACTAAGTGTAATATATCCATAAATATTATTTTTTAAACTATACTTCACAGTTATAAGATCAGTTGTAACCTATTCTAGTGAAACTATGACACTTAAAGAAGCAGAAAAGCAAAAGCTTTTAGTCTTTGAAAGGAAAGTAATAAGAAATATCTTTGGAGCAATAAGGACTCAGGACGGATCATGGAGAACTCGAACAAATTAAGAAATAAATAGAATTATAAAAAATAAGAAATATAATTAACTTCATTAAAGCTTCATTGGACACATATATAGAATGGATGGTCAGAAAGCTCTACAAATGGAAGCAATTAACCCCTATATTGGACAACCCAAAAAAAGATGGAAAGTTGAAGATGTAAATTATATAAAATTGATGAAGATAAAAAATTGGAACAAATGTGTCCAGAATAGAAAACTATGGAAAGAACGCTTTGAGAAGGCCAAAGCATTTTCCAATTGAAGCTGTAGTGCCTTATTAAGAAGAATATATTATCAATGGGTATCATATCTGGGACAAATTTTAAATACCTAAAACTCTTGTATCATAAATTATGTCATAGGTCTGGACTATACAAATATCTGTCATTATCATCCTCTTATCATATTCTTACGTCAACCGATGTGGTCTCGAGGTAGCGTGCTGCCTTGTCACGCAGCGGGCCCGGGTTCCCGGTCGGGGCAGTTTTTCTGGGTGAGGTTTTTATCGGGATTTTTCCTCACCTATAAGACAAATGTCAGGAAAACTTTAAGGCCCAAACGGTCCCCGATCATATGACCACTATCATCATCCTTCACCGGTGTGGAAAGCAACGGGAAGCTACCACACCTACCATTCCCTAGTAAAGCTGCAAGCATAGCATGAAAATGCTACGATTGCAGTGAAGGACCTACCTTCGGGCAGAATTATTATGGATGGATCATATATTTTCAGAAGTTCTATTCCAAATGCGCCTCCCTTCATCTCCATCTTCCCATGCTTTATTCCTCTCAATTCTTCTCATTATATTTTTCTTTACTTGATTGGTCCATCTTTCCCAAAGTTATTTTCCTTGTACCTTGCGATTCAACATTTTTTCTGGTAAACTTCTCTTATCCATTTTTTAAGATGTTCAAAGTATGTAACTAAATTAACTCACTGGCACTATCGAACCCGAAGATTAGGCCAGTTAAAAAAGCCAACCACTGCGAATCAAACCCACGAATTTCCAGCTTGCAGCATTTTGTCATAAACAGGTCAGGTCAGCCAGCATCCTTTCATCCCATCTTAATCCACGACCTGGTATTAAGTCAGACGAGAGTATAGCGTTTCTTTTACATAATGATAATTAGAGGCTGGATTTATATGTTTTATTAAATAATTATAATTAGTCAATTGGCATCATCGAACCCGTAGGTTCATGGCCGCGCGGACAGAATCTCTTCACACATCCCTATCCTGAGATGTTTTCCAACCATCCCTTGTATAAATGAATTCCCTCAAATCAGGGTTAATGTTATTCTCCTACCTCGTTCTTGGAATTCCTATTGGCGTTTTTCTTCTGGTTTTCAAACAAGAAATTTCCATACCAGTTTTTCATTCCTATTCGAGCCACATACATTGACCATGACAGTCTAAAAGATATAACTGTTTGTATTATATCTGGTTTCTTATAAACAGGAAACACCATTATTGAATCAGGAGTCAACAGATAATAGGCCTACTTCTGCTGATGATGGGACTAGTCCCGAAAGCGCTACAGATAATAATTTGTAAGTTGAGGAGACGGACCCTTTAGGTAACTATTTTATAAAAATATCAGCTTTTTTTCCCCCAACATCAGCTTTTTCTCCTTCGATTTCTTTTTTCGATCTAACTCTGCTTCCTTATATCTTGAATAAGCATTTCTCTTTTGATTTGAATGCAAGATAGATGCATGTCACTTTACGAATTCCCGCCATTTCCCGATTGATTTCAAATTCCTAACTCATTCCCTGTCTTCAAGATTTTCCCAACTGCTGGGCATCCTGTATAAAGATCATATTTATATCAAAGATTGTGTAACTTGCTAACGATTTTAAGAACTTCATTTCTACTGTTTTTATTTCCTTAGGTTTTTTTTTTTGTATTTGTTCAATTTTTGCATCACTACAGAGTGTTTAAAAAGCCATGATCCAAAGTAAAAATAAATCTACACCACAACTGCCATGCTGGACGACATGGACCAGAGAGTGCAACCCCCAGAGACACGTCACAACACGACTCGCAGTGCATGGATTTCATAACAAGGTGTGTATAAACAAGAAGTTCCACGAGCCGACCGAAGAATGCAGGTGTGTGTTGTGTGGACAAAGATGTAGGAAATACATCATAACATGTGAGAAAAGAACAAAAACTATTACAGACTACAGTAAAGACTAAACAACCACTAATGCTCAACCTGAGTGCACATTTCTTCTTCTTCTTCTTATTATTATTATTATTATTATTATTATAAAGTAAAAATAAAAACAAGCAAAAAAGTTCCAGTAATCAAGCACTCCAATACTAACCGGTTACGAAATAATGTCTTTCTTTGTGGTTGGACCTCGTTGAATACTTACTACTTTTTCCAACAATACACCAAGAGGGAAAAGGGAGTTACTACATACGGATAAACAAGGAAACGATTACAGAACTTTATGGTTGAGATACCAACTTAAACTATCAGGTGCTTGTGAAATGGTGAATCTCCAGTAAATTTGCAGTTTTTATGGTTGTTTCTGCTTGAATTGAATGGCATGCTTATCTCGTAAATAAACTGTCATTGCTTTTGTTGGAATTAGTAGCTTTACTTAGTATTCAGGAGAACCCAACCAGCAAAACATAAATAAATAAAATAGAATAAATGTAGTCGATCTGTTAATTTCCGGACCATTGTTTGCGATACTATTTTTTACTTAACTTTTACTTCTCACTACTACATTGTGGATCATCTATTTTAAAAATAATAACTATGTAAGTTGGCATAAAAAATCCAGCAAATATGGCATCTCCACCAACAAGCTATTCCTGCGCAGCCGCTAGTAAGCGGCCAAGAGAGACTGTCTCACTGGCAACCATGAAGAGGTAAGTCACCGACTCATAAAAAATACAGGAATTGATATAAAATGGGGAAAGTAAATAAATTTAGAAAGAAAAAGGAAACAAATGAAAGGTGAAAAGATAAGTGATTTTCGAAGTGTTGGCCTTTGTCCAGATGCACGGGACATGCAAAGTAGAGAGATGCATTGTCGGGAGTCCTTTACGATGCAAAAGCCGACATCTTTTAAATGCAGGAGACAACTCGGACCGGAAATAAGATATAAGATTTCTTATTTTTAACTTTCTGTCTGTTTCCCCCGCCATCACGTGAGTTGCATAACCTTGTGGGAAAATCTTTTGTCTTTACCAAATGCACACGTTTTCTGGTAACCATGGCAACGAGATAAAACACTACAGAGGACTCTAACCTCCCTACTGTCAATTAGAACTCGAGTTTTCATTTGTTTCCTAAGGCAATTGTTTCAACTGCTTAATATTATAGTAGCAAAAAGCAATGGACTCGGCATTGGTGGTCTAGATGTAAAGTTCCTTACATCTGCTCTCGGGTACAAACCTGGCTGGGGTCGATGGATTTCTAGGATGGGAAAACCCAAGGGATAAATCTTACGGGAGGAACTATACGTCCCGGGTACAGAGTCTGAAAATTTTTGTGCTCATAAAAGAATCTCAAGCATAAATTATAGACTCTGAGCAAAATTTAATCGGCTCTACCCATCCGAGTAATTAAATAATAACTTTGTTCCCTACAAAGTGTATGTTTGTGGCGATAGGCTAACCACTTGTCATTCGCTGACTGTAGGGAAATATGGTTTTCAGGGAGCACAGCTTCTATAGCATAAGTGTATGACCGCATTCTTGTCTAAAGATAACACATTTTCTGTAAAAAATAACAGTGGTCGGAAATAAAAACTAAATGAAGGCGACAGGACACTCCTGAAGAGGACTGTGTCACAACATTATAAATTTACTGCAGATGAAGTGATTTCAGAATTAAATATACATTTAAGGATGCAAATTTTTACCAGAAAAGTGAGGAGAGAGCTGCACAAATTGTATATTTATGACAGAGAAACAATTAGTATAAATCAATTGATTTGATGAAAATCCATGATGTTTATTTATTAAATAAAACTAACAAAGTTTTATATTATTTTCATATATATTTATTTTATTTAATAAATTAAAATTACTAAATTATTGATTACAGACTAAACATTTGGGTGTCCGACAAATTACAAATATGAAATTCTCGATTATTTCCCGTTTTTTCATGGCATATAAAAATAATTGCCGAGTATAACGAGTGCTAAATGTAATTAATTCTAGTAAAGTGGACTCTTACTTTAAGGGAGGAAAGGAGATTACAAGTATTTGAGAATAAAGTACTTAGAGAAAATTTTGGACCAAAGAGAGATGAACAGACAGGTGAATGGAGAAGACTTAGAGAACATTTTGGACCAAAGAGAGATGAACAGACAGATGAATGGAGAAGACTACTTAACAATGAACTACATAGATATAATAGGAACAGTTAAGTCTCGTAGACTGCGATGGGCAGGACATGTGGCACGTATAGGAATGAAAGAGTTGCATGAAAGCTTCTTGTAGGAAAACCTGAGGGAAAACGCCCAGTTGGTAGACCAAGAATGAGGTGGGAGAGTAACATTGACTATGATTTGAGGAAATAGATTATACAGGAAATGATTGGAAAGCATTAGCTCAGGATAGGGATGTATGGAGAGCTTATGTCCGCGCGGCCATGAACCTACGGGTTCGATAGTGCCAGTGAGTAAGTAAGTAAAGGTAATTCTGTAAAAATATGTTTACATTACTTCATTAATATCTATTTAAAAAAGTTTGAGTTCTTCTTCAATGAACAGCACTTTCTGGTTTATATTTTTTTCCCCCTCTTTCTTTTCTTCCAACTATTTTATAAAAATCTCAGATTTTATTTATTTTTTCAACATAAGTTTATTCTTCTTCCGACAATTTATTTTTTCGCTCTAACTCTGCTTCCTTGTACAATATGTAACATTCTTAATTGTACAGTCGAAAGTCCCGCGCCGTAGCCGAGTGGTTAAGGTAGGAAGCCTTGGCGCAGAGCTACGGGACTTGCGCTGGTTCGAGTCTCCATGGGGGAAGAAATTTTCTCATGGTATTTCGGCCAGTATGGGACAGGTGCCCACCCAGCATCGTGAGGCAATTGGGTAGCTACAGTAAGCAGCGGCTCCAGGTTGAGGAACCAGCTATAACGGTTGGGGGACTCGACATGCTAACCACATGTCACCCCTACGCTGGCTGTTGATCATCTACCTCTGTGATTGACACATGTGGATGTGAAGGGCCAGCAGCCGGCTGGTAAAAGGACAACCGCTGAAAAGTGGAAAGACCCTCAATCGAATCGAAAGTTTTATAAACAATAATTCATATTCCTTTAAATATAGATTATGATCTGATTTATGTCCATACATATTATCTAATAGTAGGGAAATGCGTAGTATATTGATGCAAAATTAAACTTCGTATTCTCATTAAATTGAAAACAATGTTTATAATACTGCTGCAGTTTTATTTGTACACTATACCAAACGTCCTTGATAACACAGTACTTACGCTGTTACTGGACGTAAGAGATGGTTAAATTCAGTCATTTGTTTACTACTTTATTCAGTAGAGTTCAATATGAATAAAGCAAAGGAGCTAGAGAGCCAACTTAAAGAAACAATAATTAATAATTATATTTTTTTCTCTTTCTTTTCTTCCAACTATCGAGAGGCTACTCAAGAAAAATAGGATCAATGATTAATAAACCCCACTCTACTGTGAATTATATTGTTCATCATCATCATAGTACATTCACGAATTTAGGCCATTTGTTGACCTGTTCCGGTCTCAAGAGAAACACCATCCAAAAGTCTTTTGAGTGGACGTCCTGGTCTTCTTCTTCCTTCAGGTTGATATCCTAACATTTGTTTGGGTATTCTGTGATCTTCCATTCGATGAACATGTTGCATCCATCTTGACTTATAATCAGAAATTTTGTTTTATAAAGGTTCCATGTGTAATTCTTCTAAGATGTCTTCATTTTTTTTTGTGATCTAGTAGTGTGTATCCTGCAGTCCTCCGAAGATCCTTCTGGATTTTTTCATGTTGAGACTTGAAAGTAGTTTTGAAGTTCCTTAGGACAGGTTACTGGCCCGACGCTAAGTAGTCCAGTGGTAGGGCTGCTACCTTTTAGTCTCTGGACAGACATTAGGGTACCGCATTTACTCAGTACCCGATGGAACGGTTATACCGCCGTGACTCGATCCTCAGAGCCTCGTTTGTATTACGAGAACGTGAGGATGAGAATTGGGTAGGAGAGGTTATACACACGTCACTACCCCTTAAATTCAGAAAACAATGGTTCAACTGCAAATATTCCAAGGAAGCCAAAGACAAAGTTGCTGAATCAGGGAGAAGAAAATTTCATTATCAGGCAAGTAAAAATTAACCCTAGAATAAGTGTACCTAGAATCAAGCAATTATTGGAACAAGTATCACAAAATAAAGTATCCCACCAAACAGTTATTGTGGCAGCATGGCTATCGAGGCAGAATCCCTAAGAAGAAGCCATACGCAAACAAGAGGAACCGTACAGCATCATCATCAACAACGATTAAGCCCAATGGCCTGTTAGGATCTCATTATAGGTCGAATTGGCCCTTCCAACTCTTCAATGGTATTCCCAACATTCTTCTCCCTTTTGGCTTATAATTATACATTCTTCTTGGTATGCGGTATTCATTCATTCGCAATACGTGCTGAAGATAAGCATTTTGATATGTTATTCTTTCACAGAGATAAAATATATTATGTTCTTATATCTTCGTTTTTCTTTTTATCGGTCCCGTTGCCTTGGTATCCTGCTATTGCTCTCAACATCTTCATTTCAGCAGCCTCTATTGGTTTAGTTTACTATCTGCCTTTGTTAATGTCCAGGTTTCACATCCATAGATAAGAGATGAAACTGCCAATACTTTGTAAAACTTCAAAATAGTTTATTTTCTAGTCTTATTCAATAAAGTGCGTACAGCAAGACTGAAATTTGCCAAGGAGCATCTGGACAAGAGCCAAGACTTCTGTAACAATGTGATATGGTCAGACGAAACGAAAACAAATATTTTTGGATCCGATGGGATAAACTGGGTATGGAGAAAGAACAATAAGTTACAGCCTATTAAAATGTGAATACCATTCCTACAGTTAAGTACGGAGGAAGATCCATTCTTCTTTGGGGCTGTATATCCTCAAAGCGATGGGTACTATCTAATTCATCGATGGTACTATGGACCAGTGGGTCTACAATGACATTCTGAAAAATGATGTGAAACAAAATGCCCTAAAAATGGGTATGTTTGCATCTTATGCGTTTCAGCAAGACAATGACCCGACATTAATAAGCGATGGTTGATTTGGAACGTCCCCAAGCAGCTAAGAACGCCTGCACAATCTCCAGACTTAAACCCCAATTGAGCACTAGTGGGGAATTCTAAGAAGAAAGGTTCGTCAATGGAACGTTTCATCTAAAAATGATATTATGAAGTGTTATTTTGGAAGAATGGGGAAAAATTACCACAGAAACTTGTATCAAATTAGTACAATCAATGAGAAAAATATGTAAAGCTATTATTAAGGCCAGAGCACATTCCACAAAGTATTAAGTATTTCAGTTGTGTAAATAAGTTTTTTTTTTGTTAATTTATTTCAATGTACAAATAACAATGTTGCACAAAATAGTACAAGTTTTCCTTTATAATTGTTACCGTTTGGAAATTTGTAAATTTAGCCTTTAGTTTGTTTCTGTTACATTACTTACTCACTGGCACTATCGAACCCGTAGGTACGTGGACGCGCGGACATAACCTCTCCATACATCCCTATCCTGAGCCAATGTTTTCCAATCATTCCCCGTACAATCTACTTCCTTCAAATCATAGTTAATGTTATTCTCCCACCTCATTCTTGGTCTACCAACTGGGCGTTTTCCCTCTGGCTTTCCTACAAGAAGCTTCCATGCAAGTCTTTCATTCCCCATACGTGCCACATGTCCTGCCCATCGCAGTCTACGAGACTTAACTGTTCTTATTATATCTGGCTTCCTATAAAGACCATGTAGCTCATTGTTATGTAAGTCTTCTCCATTCACCTGTCTGTTCATCTCTCTTTGGTCCAAACAGTTTCCTAAGTACTTTATTCTCAAATACTTGTAATCTCCTTTCCTCCCTTAAAGTAAGAGTTTCTGTTACATTAATGAATACTTATTAAGAAATAAAACTAAAAAGTATGTATTTTATTTAAGTGTAAACCGGCTATATTTTATTAAAAAATCCAACTGTACAAATATAAATGTTATATACTGTGTATTGAATAAGCATTTCTCATTGAAAGAACTACAATGTTCGTATATTAATTTTTTTAAGTTCACCAGCTTCAACCATAGCATCGTAAACAATTCGCTGAGCTACAAATTTTTTACAAGAGTACTGTTCATTAACCGAAAATATTAATAAGAGAATTGGTCGATCGTATGCGAAAAGTGGAAGATCGAACAAAAGACGCTTGTCAAGAGTTATGTTAACTCTTAAATTCGGAATGCATCCTATAGGACTCATTGTTTTAATTTATGTAATAGTTTTAATGAACAGAATAAAGCTAACGATAAGAAATTACTGAAATGTGTGTGTAATTACGAGGGCTAGGATTTTTATGTATGGGAAATTAAAAACGTGCACGGAAACTTCTTGTAGGAAAACCAAAAGGAAAACGCCCAGTTGGTAGACCAAGGGAGAATAACATTAACAATGATTTGAGGGAAGTAGATTATACAGGAAACGATTGGAAAACATTAGCTCAGGATAGGGATGTAAGGAGAACTTATGTCCGCGCGGCCATGAACCTACGGGTTGCATAGTGCCAGTAAGTAAGGATTTTTATGTACTAAAAGTTAATATTGCAACACAGTATAATGAGAAGTTAGACTTATGACTTTCTTTTGTTTTGGTTTCACACACAAACAGTTTGATATATACTATCTGAATTGCAATCTTATCTTTTATTAGACCTACATAAACATCTTAGCCCTACTTATGACTATATTTTGTTTTTTGTTTCACACACAAACAGTTGAATAGTATAATGAGAAGTTAGACTTCTGACTCTCTTTTGTTTTGGTTTCACACACAAACAGTTGAATAATATATACTATCTGCATTGCGAACTTATATTTTATTACATAAAAATCCTAGCTCTAGTAATTAAATAATATACCTAATAATAACAGTTGTGCACGATTTCGTTTTCAGTGCGGTTCGTCACATTTAATTAACTGATAGGAGAAATTACTGCTTTGCCAATTTAATGGTTAATAATGCGTGTGTTCAATAAGCTGATTGTAAGCTTACTGCATTGAGACAGAGTTGACCTGGCTTGTTGAACAACGCGTGCTCAAGTATGGTTTTGTAATGCGATATCGTGTTGGCAAGAACCGGCATTTCTTTTAGCGGTGGCAGGTTGACTCCACCAAAGTATGCTACAGTTTCATAAACATTTATTCTATGAAATATTCCATTATATGTAAACATTTTTAGAATGTGGTTTAACGATTGCGATTGTTTTTATTTGAATACAAGATATTTGCACGTCGCTTTACGAATTCCCGTCTATTTTCAGATTGCTTTCAAATCCCAGACTTAATCCCTGTTTTCAAGATTTTCCCGACTGCTGGACACCCTGAAAATGTAATAATGCAAAAAAAAATTGTTGATATGGACACAAGTCCCGGACTGGTGATGACTGGAAGAATGTAATACGACCTGACGAGTCAAAATTTACATATTTCGCTATTTCTGCTGGGGAGAACACCAAAATGAGCTTACAACTTTCTCAAATTGTTTACCGCCTATAATTAATTAAACATGTTTGAGATGTTAATGCTTTTTTTAATGCCCCCAGTTTTTGTCCTTAGATATTTCTGGTGTTCTCCCCTGGCAATGGCGTAATTGTTACCCACTTCTGAGGTTGGGGCGCATGGAAGACAAGTTTACGTTGTCCCGATGATATAATGGGTGATGATGATGATGATGTGATGATAGTGGTGTGCCAGGAGAGTCCCTAATCCTAAAACTTAACCACTGTGCTCTCGAGGTAGCGTGCTGCCTTGTCACGCAGGGGCCCGGGTTCGATCCCCGGTCGGGGCAGTTTTTCTGGGTGAAGTTTTTATCTGGGATTTCCTTACCTGTAAGAGTAATGTCAGGAAAACTTTAAGCCCCAAACGGTCCCCGAAATCATATGGCCCATCATCATCCTTACCGTTATCATTATCATCCTTCACCGGTGTGGAAAGCAACGGGAACCTACCACACCTACAATTCCCTGGTAAAGCTGCAAGCATAGCATGAAAATGCTATGATTGCACTGAAGGACCTGCCTTCGGGCAGAATTACTATGGATAGAATTTAAGATGAATATGAATGATGATGATTGCGATGACCATATGATTTCGGGGACCGTTTGGGCCTTAAAGTTTTCCTGACATTTGTCTTACAGGTAAGGAAAAATCCCGATAAAAACTTCACCCAGAAAAACTGCCCCAACCGGGGATCGAACCCGAGTCCGCTGCGTGACAAGGCAACACGCTACCTCGAGACCACAGCGGTGGATTTTGAGCAGCAATATCATTGTAGTTTTAGGCAGTATAGTGACAAAATTTGACCATATAATGAATGAAGAAATAAGAAGCGAATTAGAAATAGATTCAATAAATGATAGAATTCAACAACACCACATAGAACGGAAGAAACAAGATTGCCCAAAATAGCATACCATTATAAACCAAAGTGATTACTGGATGTAGGAAAACTTAGGAAGAGATGGAAGGAATCATTGTAAATTCGGAACAGGCGAATCGCCTAAACCTTGAAGTGATGATGATGATGATTGTGACAGTGAATGGCAAAGAAGTTGTTAAAATTTATGAGGGCATTCTAGGAGACCATGTGCACTCAATGGTATTGTCGCCTCACTATGATGGTTGTCCGTTTATATAAAAGCGGGTACCACGTAACAATGCTTGACAATGATTAACATGCGGAATTATTATAGTGGCGGTAGTCGACATCTTTGCATTCAATTATATATAACAGCTGCGGGGAAACAAAGCGAGCGGCTGGACGCCATCATAGTGAGGCTACAATACTACACCTGAGTTTCACTCGATTTGTGACCGATAGCGGGAAAAGTGACTGCGAACAGTGAGTAATCAACTCGCGCTGTCCATGTTAGAGGTCACAAGTGAAACTCACTGTACTATTATTTCAAGAGGATGATTGGAAAAACTGTACTTAAACTAGGGTGAAATATCTTCAAAGTCCTATAGAATAACAGTGCGCATGCGCCAGAGTTTGTAGAGCCACCGATAAACCACAATCGAACCACATATTGATTATCATCCTCGATTACTATCTGTGAAATTTAAATTAACAATATTTGCAATAAATCCCCAAATCTATGTTAAAAAAATATATTCTTCTTCTTCTTCCTTCCAAGTAAGGCCTGTTACGATCCTATAGAAAATTTTCCCTCCAGCGTAAATAGTTTGATCCTTCCGGAAAATTCTCATATAAGATTTGAAAGCATAATAATAGTCCCTTCGATTGGTTGCTGGCCAAAGGAAGGCAAGACCAGTGATGGAGCTGCCATCTTATAGCCTCTGGTCAGGCTTTTCTGGAGAATAAAAGAAAATAAAGGAAAGAAGAAATGGAAGAAAGGAAAGACTCCCTAGCCCTCGGATGCCCTAATAGCGTCGGGGTCGAAAAAACAAGAGTTAACCAAGGGGAGGTTAGATAGTAAAGTTAAAAGAGTGCAAAACACAAGTAAGTGGAAGAAATGTTTTGCTCAAAAAATATATTAATAATATTAAAATTACCAAACGTTTATTAAAAACGGGTGTACACTTACTTATCGCTCTCTAACGCTGATCCAACCAGCGGTAGAAAAATCATAGACTAAGTAATATACTCTGTGGTAGCAGTTAGCATCACAATAGTTCTAACAGTGTCATAATATTGTGATTTTCATATTTAAATAAATACTTCAAAACTGTCTAATAATGTTATAAAAATTGTTTGAAAACGTTAAAAATATTAAATAATGTTAGTTAATACAAAAGAAGAGCTATAGTTTAGAATAATATAACTGAAAAATCAAGCGCTAGTAGAAGTGCATTTGAGCCCATATTCGTAAGACTGGTTTAAGGAGCATGAAGTAGAAGTAACGCACCTAAAATGGCCGCTTCGATCTCCAGACCTGAATGTTTTTGAGGCAATGTGGTGTGAATTAGAAACCAGAGTGACATATCCACTCATTCCTCTCTGAAAGAACTGGAAAAAACTCTCCATGAAGAATGGTAAAGAAAAAACATTCGACACAGTCAAGAGATCAAATCGCTTCAATATATTGGAAGACAGAAATATACCAAATTTACTTCTGCAGAACATACAAAATATTTACAAAGACAACACCATAAAGGTTAAATTAAGTAACAGATTTTCTGAAGAAGGAATTATAAATCGTGGTGTGAGACAAGGCTGCCCCCTATCCCCAATACTCTTTGCAATTTATGTCAACGAAGTAATATGTTGCTGGAACAAGAAATATAAATTTGGAATAAGAATATCAGAAAATACAAAATTAAACACCCTATTGTTTGCAGATGACCAAATAATAATTGCAAATTCAGAAGATAATCTACAGAAAGGTCTGTATGGACTTAACAAAATTACAGAAGAATATGGATTGAAGATATCTACAGAGAAAACAAAAATTATGGCATTTCAAGGTGTAGATCCTGTCAGAAGTAAAATTGTACTGGACAATAAAATTTTGGAGCAGGTGAATAATTTTACATATCTAGGATGCAATATCTCATATGAAGAAGAAAAGGATGTAAATGCAAAAATATCTAAATTTTTAAGAATTTTAGGGTTAATAAATTCTATCTTCAAGCCACAGTTAGTCCAAAAGCATTCAAGACTAAAAGTGTATAAAACACTGGCTCTTCCAACTCTTTTGTATGGTAGCGAAGTATGGACGTTGAAACAGAAGGATATACAGAGATTTAGATCTGCTGAAATGAGATACCTTCGGAGGACTGCAGGATCACAAAAAAAAATGAAGACATCTTAGAAGAATTACACATGGAACCTTTAAAAAACAAAATTTCTGATTATAAGTCAAGATGGATGCAACATGTTCATCGAATGGAAGATCACAGGATACCCAAACAAATGTTAAAATATCAACCTGCAGGAAGAATAAGACCAGGACGTCCACTCAAAAGACTTTTGGGTGGTGTTTCTCTTGAGGCCGAAACAGGTCAACAAGTGGCCTAAATTCGTGAATGTACTATGATGATGATGATGAAGAATGGTACAAGATATCTATAGAATACAATCATGCATTATATGTAGAAATGAAACCTGTCCTTCCAATGACGCGAGATTGAGGAAGCTTCAACCATACAGTAGAGGTCGCTCTAAACTGTGGTCAGATGTAAACAAGAGTAGAATTTAGACTTACAAAATATAGTTCAGTGGAGCGTAAGTTGCACACTGATTTTTCGGAATATTTTGAGTAAAAATATAACTAATGTAGTTATTCTAAACTGTTGCTGCAACCTGACGGTACAGATAACTATTTTATCTCCCCTTTCCTTTAACGCAATATATAATGGTCGCTGATATCATGTTTACGAGATAATTGTTCCATCTCTAGTTATACGAATAAATTCCAAGAAGAATATTGCAGCTGTTTCAAAGTGCATTAATTATGACCTGCAAGGTGTTTCTATTATTTTGTCTACCCTCTGTATATAAAACAATATTAATGGGAAACTTCCAATAAATATGAAAGAATAATTGGAAAAACTGCACTTAAACTAGCGTGAAATATTTTGTCCTATAGAACAACAGTGCGCATGCGCCAGAGTTTATAGAGCCAATGAAACCCACAATCGAATCACTTATCAATTATCATCCATGATTACTATCCGTCGCTATGAAATTTAAATGACCAATATTTGCAATAAATCCCCAAATCTATGTTTAAAAAATATATTAATTATATTACAATTACCAAACCTCTATTAAAAATGGGTGTACACTTACTTATCACTCCCTAACGCTGATCCAACCAGCTATAACCCAAAACAGCGATAGAAAAATCATAGACTAAGTAATATACTCTGTGGAGAAAATAGCAGTTAGCATTACAATATTGTCTAACGGTGTCATAATATTGTGATTTGCATATTTAAATAAATACTTCAAAATTGCCTAATAATGTTATATAAATTGTTTTAAAATATTAGAAAATGATGGTAAGTACAAAACAAAAGCTATAGTTTACAACAATATAACAGAAAAATTATGCGCTAGTAGAAGTGCAGTTGAGCCCTTCAAAATTGTCTAATAATGTTATATAAATTGTTTGAAAAAGTTAAAAATATTATATAATATTAGTAATAGAAGAAGAGCTATAGTTTACAAGAATATAAACTGAAAAATCAAGCGTTAGTAGAACTGCAGTTGAGCCCGAATAAATTCCAAGAAGAATATTGCAGCTCTTTTAAAGTTGTGGTCCTCACTGTATTAACGGTGACTTGTAAGGTGTTTCTATTATTTTTTCCACCCTCTATACATAAAACAATACTAATTGGGAAACTTTCGATAAACATGAAAGAATAATTCAGATGAATTTTCTTGTTACATGAAAAACATCCCATCGCTCCAGACAGGTTTGAACCTGTTAATACTAACTCAAAGGAACGCAAATTGCAGCTGTTTTATAAACTGTTTCTAAAAATTGTTTACTTGTATAATAAAACAGAGGACGGTGAATCATTGAATGAAGTTGAATATTCAAGATAAGGCTTGAAAGATACTCATTCGACATCGTTACAAGCCTCACCGCAGTGCTTGGGAAGAAAGTGACGTCATAAATGCACTGCAGTTGCCATGATTTTATTTCACTTTGTATTAAAACTAATGTACATGAGCTTTGTCTGATACTAAACATTTCTTAAAGTTCCACATTAATATAATTAACTTATGTAATTAAAATATAATCGTATATTAAGTTTAAAACAGTTATATATTGACGGATGTATATGCCATAATCCAAAATTTACTACAGATAAAATATCAACTTGAAGTGCCTTACCTTTCGAAGCGTTATCGTCTCGAAAAAACTTCCATCCGCACTAAATATTCTTCCACAATTAAAACACAATCACTGTACACATAAAAACACATCACAAAACTATATAAAGTAACTTCCAAAAACTTTAAAACTTACACAATTACGAGACGCGACTACTTTGCGAGCGAACTCAGTTATTCCGCCGGAATCCGCAAGATGTCACTCATATCGATAAATTAGACAAAATAGCTAGTGTTTTAAAAGAATATATAATATTAATATAAATGTATTAATATTTAAATAGAAAATTATGATTTAAAATTAATTTAAGAACAATTGCATATTATAAAACATCAGATTGTAAATCCATTAAGAAATAAAACTTAAAATATGAATGTTGTAAAGCATTAGTTAAGATAATGAACACTAGAGGCGCTCACAAAACTTACAAGATTATAAATGTATACAGTCGATTTTGACAATATATTTAAATATGTTACAGCTTCCAATTTAAATTATTTATTTCAAACTAGCCTGACGAAGCATTTTTATTAATGATAATTGTATACTACGTTTTATAATAAATGTATTAGATAAGACCTTGAAACATGCTTGTGCGTACAAACAACGAGCCGGACCGCGGGAGGGCGTTGCTTGTTTTGTTTTGATGCTGGTATACACATAATGCACTGTGTATAGTGACTTAAAGAACTCTTAGTTCACAAACTTGCCACTCTGTCTCATCGCTTGGTTGCACAGTAACCCTATTCGGTTAATAAAAATAAATAATTGTAACATGTATATAGGGAGATTCTAAATTCATATTACACATTGTAATTTTATAAGATACCTTATTTAATATAAAGTTTTGATGAGAAACCCATGTCCGAAAATGTGTTTAATTACCACAAACATGAAAAGATAATATGGAATCTCATCATTTAACCAGGGTTACCTAATCTAAGGGGCTTACATAAAAATGAATGTTTGTTTGTTCGTACTTTATGCGCGGCCATACCATCGATCCGATTGTGATGGGGCTTTTCGCATAATGTTCAGGAGATTCCCGCGATGAACATAGGCTATAAGAGAGTTGTGACACTCAACTCCTACACCCTAAAAAATCGCCCTTTGTAGTGGAAAACGTGAAAAAAGTAGCTCTTTGGACGCTTAAATGGCTTACGCTGCCTAAACCATAACAAATACAATAAATTAATGTACACAGAATTGAATATCTCTAAAAGTTCTACAAAAAGGTGCCCGACAGCATATGTTTATCTCTTAAGGATAACTCACAATAACAATTTTTTCTTTCATTGATTCCTAGAAGATCGAGACAAGTGCATAGATTTCTGAGCAAGCATAGCAGCACATGGCGAGTATTCTTTTACGGATAACTCATAATAACGAATTTTGTCTTTTAGCTCATTTATGCTAAGAAGATCGAGGTAAGTAGATTCCCGGGTAATCAGCACGGGGAATCTTAAAATAATTACGATATACATTTATAATTATTTTTCATTTTACTTATTCAACTAATCATAAGTAGTACATTAATTTTTGTATTTCAGCGCATTTATGCCAAGAAGATCGGGATGAGTAGATTCTCGAACAACGCCGGGTAAACAGCACAGGGTATCTACAAATAATTACGATATAAATTTTTCTGCCGACTTATTTAACTAAACATAAAACACATTAATTTTCGTATTTCAGCTAATTTATGTCAAGAAGGTCGGGATAAGTAGATTCCCGGGCAACGCCGGGTAATCAGCACGGGGTATCTAAAAATATAAATTTGTATTTATTTTTCCTTTAACTTATTCAACTAAACAACGTTAATTTTCATTTATTTAGGCACAGCAGCGCACGCCGGGTATTAGCTAGTAGGCTAAATAACATTTTCTTGAGGAACAGTTGTCCAAAAATGAACTCTTTTTATCGTCACAATGATGAAAAAATTATATCGAATTTCCCTACGTCGATGTGCCCAAGCAATTGTACATTTCGACCATTCCACCTTTCCATAACATTCAGATGCGGAATTATCTGATAAGTAAAAAGTTGATGGTTCAATTAAAATAGTCAGTGTCAAATCTTCCAAGAATTCCGCCAGCATTTTCTGCAGGAATGACAAGTATATGTGTCACATTAGGTCGTATGTAAAACTGTAAACACAAGACAATCAGGTGACTTTAGACGTTCCCCTTTGTTAATACTCGTATATGTTATCTAGTGTGAGGTAGGATATAGTATTTTAAGTTTTCATTCTTGTCATCATTACAGGAACGAAACAGTGCTTTTCCGGACATGTGTTCTCCAACAAAACTTTATCTACTAAGTCCTGTCAAAAACTCTCAGAAGTTTGTAATAAGACTTCTAAATCACCATACATAAATATAATTTTACATATAATAAAATAACGTAAAATTCCTTAGAATATGCCCTACAACCATAAAAATTGGGCACTTGTCGAATTCTAAATCCCATGTCTGCTACGGCCTACGTTGAAGAACCCATGAATAATACATTCCTTCTCATTGGGATATACTCATCTGGTATAGGGATGTCTCGCAGAAAGAAAAATGTTAAAAACCATTAAAAAAGTATTATATGGGTGTTTATGCAAGAGTCCATATAATTAATCTATACCTGAACTTCATATGAGAGTGGTTTGTTCCAGATTGCTGGTCCTGCTACTCATTTCATAAAGGTCTCAATGTTACCCAAAAAAACATTTTGACGAAGACTAACTAATCCTGTTGTAAACAAATACAATTTAGTTTTCTCTCTCTCTTTATCTTACTCTTTCTCTCTCTGTCTCATTCTCCACCTATCTCTTTCTCTATATCTGTCTATCTCGATCTCTCTCTATATTTGTCTATCTCTATCTTATTCTCTTTCTCTCTTTTCTCTATCTCAATATCTCTCTCTCTCTCTCTCTCTCTCTCTCTCTCTCTCTATATATATATATATATATATATATATATCTGTCTATCTCTCTCTATCTATCTATCTATCTATCTATCTATCTATCTATCTTTGGGTTTTTACAGCTGCTGCCTCTTCCCGTACCAAACCTCCAAAACCTACGATCTTGGGCATCTCAATAAGATAATAAAATTGGCAGGTAAAAATATATAGTAAACCCTTTACTCATGTCTGGCATAATGCCAGGTGAATGGATGAGATGAGATGAAGTCCTATTATTGAAAGTCCGTGATATACAAAGATGCCGGCTTACAGGCCTATTGCATCATCACAGGGACAGATGAAATGTAATCAAATGGATGCCATGAAATTGGAGAAGTTTTTGGTTGGTGAACATGGGAGAAACCCTGAGGTAAACCAACCCATGTCTCCTTTCATTCAATTATTCTAATATGACATCTACAATTAAACAGGATTAGGAAAGGAATTTAAAAAAACCAAAACAGAGAATTAATTTAACCATGAAAAATATATATATATCATCATCATCATCATCATAGTACATTCACGAATTTAGGCCATTTGTTGACCTGTTTCGGCCTCAAAGAACACCATCCAGAAGTCTTTTGAGTGGACGTCCTGGTTTTCTTCTTCCTGCAGGTTGATATCTTAACATTAGTTTGGGTATTCTGTGATCTTCCATTCGATGAACATGTTGTATCCATCTTGACTTATAATCAGAAATTTTGTTTTCTAAAGATTCCATGTGTAATTTTCTAAGATGTCTTCATTTTTTTGTGATCTAGTAGTGTGTATCCTGCAGTCCTCCGAAGATATCTCATTTCAGCAGATCTAAGTCTCTGTATATCCTTCTGTTTCAACGTCCATACTTCGCTACCATACAAAAGAGTTGGAAGAGCCAGTGTTTTATATACTTTCAGTCTTGAATGCTTTTGCACTAACTGTGGCTTGAAGATAGAATTTATTAACCCTAAAATTCTTAAAAATTTAGATATTTTTGCATTACATCCTTTTCTTCTTCATATGAGATATTGCATCATAGATATGTAAAATTATTCACCTGCTCCAAAATTTTATTGTCCAGTACAATTTTACTTCTGACAGGATCTACACCTTGAAATGCCATAATTTTTGTTTTTTCTGTAGATATCTTTAATCCATATTCTTCTGTAATTTTGTTAAGTTCATACAGACCTTTCTGTAGATTATCTTCGGAATTTGCTATTATTATTTGGTCATCTGCAAACAATAGGGTGTTTAATTTTCTATTTCTGATATTCTTATTCCGAATTTATATGTTTTGTTCCAGCAACATATTACTTCATTGATATAAATTGCAAAGAGTGTTGGGGATAGGGGGCAGCCTTGTCTCAACCACGATTTATAATTCCTTCTTCAGAAAATCTGTTATTTAATTTAATCTTTATGGTGTTGTCTTTGTAAATATTTTGTATGTTCTGCCGAAGGTAAATTTGGTATATTTCTGTCTTCTAATATATTTAAGAGTTTTGATCTCTTGACTGTGTCGAAAGCTTTTTCAAAATCTATGAAAGCAAAATGTGTTTCTAAGTTGAATTCTCTTCTTTTTTCAAGCAATAGTTTAACAGAAAATGCTGAATCAATACAAGATCGTCCTTTCCTAAATCCATTTTGACATTCCATAAGGAATTTTTCACTGAAACTTTTCAATTTTCCATTTAAAATGTCTGCATAAATTTTGTAGCATGTGTGTTAACAAACTGATTCCCCTATAGTTGTCCATTTTTCTCTTGTCTCTTCTTGAACAGGGGTATAACAATGCTTGTCTTCCATTCTTGTGGTATATATATATATATATATATATATATATATATTTTGTTTAATTATATAAGACCTAAACCTGTGACTCGAACTTATCATTCCTTGATAATGGCATGTGGGATCATGCCGAAACGTCGGAGTCAGTGGCCAGGGGCAGAACTTGAATCCAAGACGCGGAAAATCCAAGAAAACTTTCTTATTCATATATATAGTCAGCTACTAGATGGCAGTGAAGACAGTGTTCTCGCGACATCTGGTAATAATGGAGAGTATAATACATATATAAGAAAAATAAGTGTTTGGATTGGATTCGCCTGGTAGTGTAATGGATATCACGCTGAGGTACAGACTCAGAGATCCGGGTTCGAATCCCGTCCAGGCATTTATTTGTCTTATCATACCATATATATATATATATATATATATATATATATATATATATATATACACACATAGCATGGCTGGGATAGAAATATCAAGATGACTTAAATATATGAAAGTACTAACTTCAAAAAAATTGAGCCTACATATGAAATAATTCATTTAAAATTTATTTTAATGTAAAAAATGCAAAAATTCATTAAATTATTCATGGAGTTTAGTTGAAATCAATGTGGCCAACTTTTATGTTCAATTAGAATGATTAATCGTGATTTTTAACCATTAGTCTAATATATGTGAACAATAAATCACTTTTTTTTGTTTCTTTTTCCTTTGTTTTATGGCTTCCTACACTCCAGATGCTTTAATTAAAAAGTAATGCAACAATCACATGAGTTGATTTCAGTTGTTTTTATTATTAAAAGTTAGAAAATAATTGTTAAATTTGTTTATCTTCACTTTTAGAACATCTTAAGAGAATATTCTTGTAAAAATAAAATCAATATCCAATTCAGGATATCTATAGAGTGGAGATAAACAAATGCAACAATTATATACTAACTTTTAATAAAAAGAACAACTGAAATGAAACTTTTAGTTAGAGCATCTACTGTTGTGTTTATCTATATTCAATAGACATATTGAATAGGATGTAGGAGAGTCCTTGCATCCTATGATTTATGCATAATAATAAAATTCCCTCCTATTATCAGATATGAACAATTATTCCTTGATCCCTGTAACCCAAACACAGAATGTGTGTATTATGTATACATATATTCTCAAACTTGCTTATATAGATGCTAGATATAGCTGAGTATTTTGATGACATCTAGGAATGAAAGAATTATATTGCTCCAAAATTCATGGTTTTAAAATTAACTCTCTATTATAATCACAATTAAAATTTATTTGTTTATTAATATGAACTTACTTCCATGTTACATTTTCCTTGTGATATCTTCTCAAAATAATTAGTACATAGAAAAAATCTAGAAAGAATAAAAATTATTAATCATACTCTCACTCTCAAATTAAAACATACACTTTCACTCATAACGCCTTAATAATATAAATTAAAATACGGTAACTAACATAAAATTACAATCTTCAATCTTACTATGACATTTAATTCCTGATAATTTCTTAAACTCAAATAACATTTATTTTATAGTAGAGTATAGATACTTAGAAGACTTTTATTTTTTAATCTGAATGTTTAGACATTGTTGTGACATCTAATATACTATAAAATGTTACTTTCTTAAATTACTATGCTATGGGCTATTATGAGGTTATACTTAATAAATAAGTTGGGTCTGCCGACATCTTATCTCATATTTTGTAAGACATGTTTCAAAGCATCTCTGCTCCATCATCAGTTGATCCATATCTTACAAGAAACAATAAAGTAAAATGATGACAGACTCAATTATTTATTTATTATGCTTACAGTTTGCAAGTAATTAATTGAATATGCTATGAAAATTGTAACTCTCAGGGGAGCGATATTACTCAAATAAAGTACCGGAACTTATAAAAACCCACTTTTAATTAAATACCAAAATTAATTATAAACTTGAAAGGAAAATAACTAATTATTGAACTCAAATACAATTTTTCCCTTGCAACAAACATTATTATTATTATTATTATTATATTATTATTATTATTACGATAGAAAACTCACCATAAGTAACATATCAACTATCTTTTGAAATAATAATAATCTTAACTTTTTCCTGAAAATAAGAGATTACAGAATCAATAAATTTACTATGTTTGTCAATATTATTATTTTAATTGTTTCTATTTCAATAACCACGGTCTTGCATTTTGCTTTAAGATGGTGAAAGTATTGTTGAAATGTTTATTTTATATGTGTTAAAACATTTTGGACTCTGGTTCTTTTTCAATTTCTATGGAACAATATATTTTAATGCTTTTGTAAAATAGAGAAATGAATACAAATTTTCCTAGATGAAACAGTCATTATTGTAATAAATTATTTAGTCACAATCTTGTGAAATCATTTATATGTTTAATGTTAAAGTAATAAGTTTACTTAGTTTTTTCTTGCAATCTATACTCTGAAAAAAAACACAATCATATATATAGTAGGTCATTCTGCAATTTATTGTAAACCTTATATAAGTTAAAAGATAAAATTAATAAATATAAAGTATATTTCTGTAGGTAGAATAAAAAATAAATAATTCTAGGGATTAAATGTCATAAATAAAGTTGAGGCAAATAAGATATTATTAAACTCCGATATCTGAAAGGATTATTCTCAATACGTTACTCAAGAAATCAAATCTTAATTATTTCGATTCTCAAATGTTGGTTACACTCTTTTTAATTAATTATATAGTTTCTAATTAATAACAGGTACCAATTGCATTACAATGTAAAAATAGAAATAAATATTCATTCCTTATCATAGTTAATAAAAACACTTGAAGAAAAAAATAATTAAAATTAAAATATGCATACATATTTTTCTAGTAAATACATATTATTATATATATCACATCCTTATAACTTTCCAAAATGTAAATTCAATTTATGTAAGTGTTTGTAACAGTCATTTTTTTAAGGAAGATATTTCTTAAAATCAAGTGTTTGAATTTATTGAATTTTATTTTTATAAAAAATGTATTTCATAAAGCATATATTTATGCATACAATTATTTAGGCCCTACTGAAAGTTTAGCTAATGTTTTAGTGATAAGGTTATGGAATTTGATTTTCATGCTGGAAATGCATTTAATTACAAAAGGGAATTATTTAAAATTGTCAGAACTTCTTTTTGCATGTATGATTAAATTTCTATCTTGCTGTTTGTTCCAACAATAATCAGTTTCATGATCATCCTAATTATAGATAAGTAAATTAATCTATCCAAAATATCTGTACTTAGAAATATATTTTTTCATATGTCAGGGAGGCAGTCAGAGAACAGAAATTTAGAAATAATTACATCTAGAAGTGTTGAAGCCAATAAAATTTAATACTAGTAAAATTCATATCAAATTCCATTGAGGTGTACTGTCATATGATGGAAGTTAAAAATTAAAATGTACCTGTTGGCAGGTGCCGTCATCCTTCACAATATTGTAACAAAGTTGAGGACGACGGCACCTGCCAACAGGTACATTTGAATTTTTAACTTTCATCATACAATCAAATTTAATTATAAATTTCCCACTCCCCAATGCCCCAGGTTATCATTTCGACATTTCTGGTGTTCTCTCCTGGCATTGGCTTAACTGTAACCCACTTCTGAAGTTGGGACGCCTAGAAGGCAGAGTTATGTTACCCCGATGATTGAAAACCTAAATCTTTTCAATGTCAGGATGTATTTGGGCATTTCCATATGTGATAAAAAAATAGTTTGTAACTTTTAATGAAAAATATTCTAAATGACAAAAACATTTTTTGAAAGCCTTTTCAACAAAATATCTACATTTAAATTTAGATAACAGTAGATTAAAATTCTTATGTGCATGAAAAACAGAGAAATTTGTACTATTCCTTATGGATTACAAATGTTCCAAAATTTGTCACCAGGGTCACACCAATTGTGCTACTAGACAAACCAAACAATGTCAAAATCAACTGAATTATATCATAAGAATTTAGGAAATCAATTTAAAATTCATAGTAGTCTGGAAATTGGCTGAATAAAAAATGCAATGAGCTTTTAGACTGGAGATTTTAATCTGGTGGTCAAGTAAAAAACAATTGACTGATACGTAACTCCTCGGGATCCAAAGATCATAAGCAACAAGCATTTATTATCAAGTGGGCTATGGTTATAGGGCAACAGTTCTAACTAAGAATTAAAAATGTATACCATACTACAGGAAATATAATGTTTATATAAATTTCATATTTTCTCAACAGTGAAATGTACAGCCCTACAGGGATAATAATACCATATAATTCCAACATAAATATTGAGGAATCAGATAATTATTTATTCATATTATCTTGACATGACTGTACATTTTAGATTGTATAAATATATGCATTATTATATACAAACACTGTACTTCCTATATTATAATTTTATTTTAATAATAAAAATAAACTTTGTTTCTATTTAAAATCAAATCAAATGTTTCATACATTTCCTCATACAAATCTTCTAAGTAGATCGCAATTTCAAGACCATAGCTGACCCATCTTCAGTACCATCTTGGCTACTGATATTATGTCGATCAGAAGAACCACTACTTCTTCTGCCCTCTGTTGGTGGACCGACAAACCTCTGGATCAAGAATTCCCGCGAATCCTGATCTGGTCCAGAGGTTTGTCGGTCCACCAACAGAGGGAAGAAGAAGTGTTCTTCCGATCGACATAAGATCAGTCGCCAAGATGGTACTGAAAGATGGGACCACTATGGTCTTGAAATCATGAACTACTTAGAAGATTAGTATGAGGAGAGGAATGAAACATTTGATTTTATCTTAAATTAAACCTCATAGAGATTTATTCCTATAAAAGTTCAATATTTGTTTCTGTTAATTAAAATACAAGAAGAAAGTTGGGAAATTAATTATATATATTCTTCTTGTAAGCCCATGTTTCCCTTAACAGAGATTTAGGCGCTCTCCCCCTACAGGGAAGAATTTCAACCATACTAATTTAGTTACACTTGTTTTCTTATAGATGTCATTTGAGGGGTCCGTGGTCAGTGTTCTGCCTCATACTGACATCTAGGAAACGAAGGTAGTACTAGGAAGGGAAAATTCGGTAAATTTTGCTTAGAGGCCTTTTCATTCAGGCTTAAGGATCTTTTACGAGCCTGAAAATGTTCAGAAATTTGATAATGTTTAATGTATTCCAAATTTATTTATGATTTATTTTTTTAACTCGGAACCCACAGCTTAAAGTCCCTCCCGGAGGACTTGCTCCTTGGATGTTTCCATCCTAAAAATCCATCGACCCCGGTCAGGTTTGAACCTGCGACCCTCAGGACCAGAAGCAAGGAGCATAACCACTAGTCCACCGCGGCCAATTAATATATATATATATATATATATATTATATATAGTAAAGTGATCCCACTAGAGGCATTAGGAGATCCTTGAGGTAGTAGAAGGTCCCATATTTTCAGACAATTGGTATCAGATTATATGTCCTGTATGACTGCCACTTTCACCCCCAGAACATGTGTAATACACATAATGTTGAGTGATTCCGGGTTATGTGGCCGTGGTCCATAGTTGGTGTTGATACCAGACGTTTCGCCCTCAACTGCAGAGGGCATCTTCAGTGGCGAGTGCTTCTAGGCGTGTTTCCTGGTCGGAAGATCTACTTAGAGTGAGTCGACTTAGATCTTCCGACCAGGAAACACGCCTAGAAGCACTCGTCACTGAAGATGCCCTCTGCAGTTGAGGGCGAAACGTCTGGTATCAACACCAACTATGGACCACGGCCACATAACCCGGAATCACTCAACATTATGATTACCGGCCGTGAAAGCCTGCATTCAACTATGTGTAATACATATTTCCATTAGAGATTGAGTTAACCCTAGGATCATGGTGCTACCAGAAGGTTTATACCAGTTTAAAAATTTCTATTCCATTGTAAATCAACTCCTCAACTTAACAGCTCGTACCATAGCTTACTGTACACATTTTAAAGTATAGGATGTGATATAGAATAGAAAATGACATAAAATTGAATGCCATATTTTTATTTTAAAATGTTTCACATACACTATTAACTACTTATTAATAACACATTAATATTACTACTTAAAAATAATTCTAAATCTATTTAACACTGGAGAAGAGATCTCCGTTTGCTCAAAGTCGCTGCCACATAAAATAAAAGTTGTTCGAACGCGGAGAAAATTCTAAAATTCCATTTTATTCACGAACCCATTTCAAAAAATACATTCTTACCCATTTCATTAAGAACATTGTTAATATCTACTGTAGGAATTGCATAACGCATGGTCAGTAAATGTCAATTTTATGCTTTTTTTTTATCGTATATACTTTTCATTATGTGATCCTCCTGCAAAAATGGAGGATTCATTTTATTGACTAAAATCAGTTGTTAGGTATATTTATTAATGTAATATACTATAACTTTAATATGATTCACGGTTGAATCATTAATCGCGTCTCTTGGAGATCCTTTCTCTGTCTTTAAAAACTTGCAACTTAACTTTCAGGAAGGCATGCAACTTACTATTAACATTGGGGCGTGTTCCTCTCATCTGTAAAGTACGATAATGCCATTTTTGTTAAATCTTCATTTCTAAAAAATTCATTAATAATAAATATATTTTTTTCATTTTAAAAATAAATATTAAGGACAACACCACATTAGGACCAGCAGCATCAACCATCATACTAGATAATGTAGCAAAGAAGGACCTGCTGAAGATGGAACGGATGTTCTGAAAAGCCTACAGGCATAAAGAATACATATTTTATAAGTTGAGGACGACGGATTTTACCTAAGAAGGTATATTTTAACCTATTTTATTTTATGACTCTCCACCTCAACGGTTTTAACAATGGATTTTATTAGTATTGAAATATTAAGGAAATCATTTAACTGCCAATATAATTTGACCAATCAAACACACAGTGTGAAGATGTTGAAAAGTAAGGGAAATATGCGCTCATAATAATTTGCAGAAAACTACAAAAGGAGAAGGTAATAGTCAGTTTTGGTATTGGGGTGAAGTTGAACCACACCAACATTTTTTGTCAGAAAATAACCTCAAAATTCAATTGTTAATACATTTTTTACAGTGTTCTGCCCTAGGGCAGAATTACTAGGGAATTATAGCTGTGGTAGCTTCCCACTGCTTTCCACACCAAGTGATGATGATGATGGCCAGATGATGTTTGGAGACCTTTTGGGTCTCAAAGCTACCTGATATTTGTCTTACAGGTGAGGAAAAAACCTGGAAAGAAACCTCACACAGGAAGCTTGTCTCGTCCAACTCAGGAAATCGAAACTGGGGCAAGGCTGCATGAAAAGGGCAGTATGCTGCGGATACCTCAAGCCAATAGTGGTGAACTTGTTGGTAAGACTTACTTAATCACTGGCAACTATCGAACCCATAGGTTCATGACCGAGCAAGAAATCAACTATACATACATCCCTATCTGAGCGTAACGCTTTCCAATCATTACCTGTATAAAATCTCCTTCCCTCAAATCATAGTTAATGTTATTCTCCCACCTCATTCTTTGTCTTACAAACTGGGTGTTTTCCCTATGGTTTTCCTACAAGAAGCTTCCATGCAGGACTGGTGTTGGTAATCTAAAATTAATTTAAAATTCTTTATACCTTCATCTCATATCCAGTCTTCTAATGCAACTGGTTGACAAAACTGTGACTTGTGGTTTAATCTTCAGTAACAGCTAGACTGATGTTAGGTAGTTCACGGAGAAGCTGCTTCCGACTCCATCTGTTGGTGGACTGATAAACCTCCGAATCAAATCAAATTCCTTGGCAATTTCTTTTCTTTCTTGAAAAAACTTACGAATTTTGAAATTCCCAGGGAAAAGGATTTGATTTACAAGTTCTTAAGTCAGACAAAAGATGGGGGTACGTGGGAGTTCACAACATAAAATTAACAGTTTTTGGAAAAAGGCTGACAATGGTATGCCAAGGCATATTGAAACATGTTCAAAAGAGACCCAAGTTCTGATGTAAAGATGGTCCTATTTGATCACCTTATTTCCATTACGCACAGAACCTCATAATGTTGCTTCCTAAAGTAATTTATTAACATATTGTATGTAATTACAATTATTTTTAAATTGGCATTCCTGGTAATGAAATTTCAACCAAGCATTTGCTTGAGCATAGTATATAACCCATTTGCCTCAAAAGACGAGGTAGACTCACCAGCATTAAATGGCCTTCAACTCAGAAGACGAGGTACACTCGCTTTACTCTGATGTTATATCCATCCACAGAAATTCTGCCCTTGGCAGAGAAATCTTTAGTTAACATTTATGAATAGTACAGGAATGTGTTTGGCCTTCACCCTTATTGTGATCTCAAGTACTATTATCTTTTGTTTGTTTTGAATTTCTGAAAGTAGACAATATAATTTACGGCAATTTAAATCTAATTTCTGGGGAAATGCATTGACCATTTAAACCTGGAGCAAATGGGTTAAAATGTTATAATTGGAGCCAACTCACTCGGTTTTATAATTTTGTTGTTAAATAAATCATTTCTAGTTAAATCCCTTATAAGGCCTGCTTTAAATTTATAAATCTAAAAGAAAAATTATTTAATTGAATATTTCAGAAATGAAGATTTAACAATTAGATATTGTAATATTAACTTTTTTAAAAATGCAAGTACAGTCATTTCAAAACATATCTTGGAATGTCACTTTCTTTGTTAATGTTGTTTCAGTGAGATCTTAAAAACTGAAGAAATTTGATATGAAATATCCTGAAGTTACTAGGCACAGTTGTGTTCACCTATCACCTAAAGTAGCTACCGTATCTAATAAGCCGTCATTTTATCTAAGTTTTACATCAACCGAGAACTTGTCGACAAAGCCTGTGCTTCATGTGACATTGCCAACCTAAAATCTCAGTGTTGCAAGACTAAGATATCCCCAAAACACATGCAAGAGTTAGAGATTTTTTTATTTTATATAAAAATAGCATTCGTCACATTTACACCTTAATGAATTTCAAAACGTGTTCTACATAAAGTTTTGAGAGAATTTATCTTGTTCCAATATTTTTGGAAAAAGGGGAATCTTAATTAATGCTTTTTCTATGAAATAAAGTGCTTTGTTAGAGGGGATGAAACCATTAATTTCTGTAAAGATGATAATGAGATGTTAAAATGAATGCAATATTCACTGCTATTTATGTAACCTTCCCCAACTTACTAAGTAAGTAGGTGGCATATTTTTATTCCTAAGACTCTCTGTCAGCCGTGGTGGTCCAGTGGTTATGTTCCTTTCCTTCAGTCCCAAGGGTCATAGGTTTAAACCCAGTCAGGGTCAATGGAATTTTAGGATGGAAAAAGTCCTCCAGGAGGGACTTTAAGCCTTGGGTCCTGAGTCTGAAGAATTTCAAGCTTGTAAAAGAACTACAAGCCTGAATAAAAAATGCTTCTGTGTAAAATCTAACTGACCTTCATCCATCCCAGTATACCTTATTTGCCTACAAGATGTTTCATTGAGGCAATGTGCTAACCACATGTCACTCAATGACATATGTAGGTAAATAAGTAACTAATTTAGAATGGTCAAGAACTCCCGTTAGAGGAGCACCCATGTCTCCATGAGGGATGTATGAGGTATATACATAAATATAACTGTAATAAATAATATAAGCTTTCAAAATGGAAGATAAAGAGAAGCTATATTTTCTTTGGCAATAATAAAATAAATGAACTTTTCTAACTGTAGTCACTTGTTCTTATATAAACATTTCTAACTTCAAGATACTGTAAATAAAAAGTGGAGATAAACAAATGCAACAATACTTTACTAATATTTAATAATAGAAAAAACAATTGAAATATTAGTAAATAATTGTTGCATTTTTTTTTTCAACTTGAGTGAAGCATTATTGAAATAAATTTTCTTTCTCTTCCTTTTTTTCTCCCAAACTATTTAATCAGGTACATATATGGACCAATTTAACTTTTTTTTTTTACTTTATACTTTTCAAAATTCTTAAACATCTAATATATTGTGAGTTATTGTTTATTTTTTATTTCACTCACCTCATACTTTATAAAGTTATGAGTGAAATAAAAAATAAACAATATTAAAAACCACATAGTGTTATTTCCTATCTACATAACTTAATATTGTGAGTTGTTGTATCCAGTAGGCTGTGTATAAATCTAATTATTTTGCATAGTACATTGTATATCCTGTAAAAATTACAAATTTGACTCAATTGGGGTTTGCCTTTCGACATAGAGGGTTAATGTTGTGCAACAAATAGGATTGGAAACAATAAAATAAAATAAGAGTACAACTCTTATTAAATATATTGTTACTCCCCTTTTCCAAATATAAATAAGAACTTTCTCTCAAATATCTTTATTATAAAAGAATAAGATAGATATAGTTTTAAATATTAAATTTCCAATTTTTATATTAGTAGGCCTATATAATTAAATGTTCTGTAAATTTTACTTTTTTGTACTCTTTTAGAAATGAATTTATCAATCTTAGAACTGTTTGAAATTCATTTGTTTTCAATCACACAAAAAAAGACAAGGCATCTCGTGTAGAAATCTCTAGAAATCAGCTCACACACACACATACACACACACACAAGTATGCAAAATTGCATGCATCGTCATATCCGGTTAAGGTAGTAAATTTCCGTCACAATTCTGTACGTCTCATTTCTCATAAACCTCAAACTTCAAAATAAAAGGCATCTAACTTTCCTTCATCCTTGTGTCACAGTAGGTAAACATTTCCATTCAATGTTCAATATCTTGAACAATTGATCATTATTCACAAACTCACCTTGGGTCAATAATTTAATTTCTGTTATTAACAGAGATCACATTTTTAACATAGCCATTGTTACATGCCATGCTTATGTATCAGCCATAATGGCTCAATTTTATGGTGATTATATTATTTCATAATCTGCCATTTTGTCTTGGTTTGTCTGCATATAATGGAGAGATCATGTAAGATATACTGCTGCTAATAAATTACATTATGTAAAATATAAGTATCACTGAGATCTCAATCCATATTATTGGTAACAATATATCTCCTATAACATATTGATATGTTACTATATTAGTAAGCATACAACAATTCCACTGTTAGCAGGTGAATTATTTATGCTATGATGTCATTATTAGTATATTCTATGCTTTTCTCATCAGTTCAACTAACAAATATCTCATTCCATCCAATTAAGTGCCATTTCATAATATGGTAACATGTTTACCATAAATAATAACATATTTTCAATTAAAAACTCTTTAATAAACATGCATTTTCTGGGAAATTTATAATTCCCAAGCAATTTCAAGAGTTTATTAACCTATCCCATCTGTTTCACAAGCTGAAACTAAAACTGCAGAACTCATGGCAATCACTGCCATCTATGTTTCAAGTCACTAACTGTTTCAACTAGTTCAACAGATATTTGCCAACAAATAATCCATATTTACATGGAAAATTATTACGAATATATGAGATAGAAGTGATAGCTGAACTGAGAAAACTGCATATGTTCGCTGCAGACTAAATTCAAGTTCTATAGCCTTTGAAGCCGAAGCTACAATTGGCAATTTTCTATTTTAATGATCGTCTTTGAGCAATTCCTTTGTTTTCTTTTTTAAATTTACAACAACTCAATCCAATAAGTTCTTATGACTAAAAATTAACTTAAAATTATTTACTGCAAATACATACAAAACACACACATCCTATAGCATACATATTTACATAATAAACTAATAATATGATTTATATATTAAATAATTATTACCTTTTTTATAAATATCTATAATCATACATTTTGTATGAACACAATTCATAGAATTCATTATAATAAACATCTTTGATCATTCAAAGATAAATTTGACTTATATTTTCTCACCCTTAAATTAAAAAGGAATATGAAACCATCAAAATTGGTTCAATGGCAGTGTTCAGTTATTGTATTAATTTTCTTTTTCAGTCCAGAGGAACTTAAGTCCCAGTATGAAAAATATATCATTGGTAAAAGACTATAAAAATTAATCTTTGTAAATTACAACATATACTAAATTTTACTAAGAAAACAGTATATACATACAAATGTAATATGTACGATTTTATACATATATATTATATATAGACTACAGATTTACTAAAAATTTTAAGTTATTTATTTTATAATTCAATACTATTTTTATACAATTTACAATATATTTAAATACTTTATAGATAAAAATTGTATTTAACATTTGAAATACTTTACATTTTCTTTAATATACAATAATATATTAAACTAATTAATTCATTATTTATTTCAATTTTTTAAAAAAACATAATTACAGTAATAAAAAAAGTTTCTTTTGAAAAAATTAAGATACATCATACTGGAACATTATTTTCCTGAAAAGAACAAAAAGAAAATGTATCTTGCTCATTGGTTAATTAAAGTATTATTGAAAGAGAAACAAAAAATAAAAAAGTTCCTGATTCTTTCTCCACAAAAGAAAATCCAAGCGTGAACCACTGACTGTCAATGAGCATATTATGTAACTGCCATTTTATTCTTACCATACAAAATACTGAACCCGCAAAATTTGAAAATAGGAACTCTTTTTTCTAAAAAAATAATCTAATATGAATAGATTAACCCTTAAATTGGCAAAACATACATTTCTTCTATTAGTTATTTGAATGTGGCGGACCGCAGTGAAAATGGAATCTTGTGCAACTCTTATTATTAGGTATATTGTATAATTAGACACATTTAAGTGGTTTCTTTTTGTTCGTTTTCTTCTGATTTATTTAAAATATTAAATAATTAAACCAACTGATATATCCAATAGGATACATTACGAAATTAAGGGTTAAAGAAAAGAAGATAACAGTAGTAAGATCAATTTTAGAATGCAGGAGAGATGAGGTCAGATGAAATAAAAATAAAACAGAAATTGAAAAGCTCCTTCAAAAAAGGATGTAAACCATCAATTTCTGCAGAAGTGATTATTTACATAAACTTCCTCAACCTACTCAGTAAGTAGTTGGTATACAGTTAAAAGAGATTTATCATTCCACTGAAATTGGCAATAAAGTAGTGTCCCATCAATCAAATAATCAATTAATTTTTATTATTGTTATAAGCATAAAGTTTGATGCTATAGACAGGGATCAGAAAACTATAATACAACATTTGTCTCTGTATATTTACATCACAGTCAAAATTCTCATTAAGGTATTTTTTTTATAGGAGTCTATTTTAGTAATATTTTTAATCAATTACACCCTATTCAGGATGTCTATAGAGTGGAAATAAACAAATGAACAGTAGATGCTCTAACTAAAAGTTTTGATTTCAGTTGTTCTTTATTGTTGAAAGTTAGTAAATAATTGTTGCATTTGTTTATCTCTGATCTACAGCCATCCTGAATAGATATAGTAGAAAGAATATTAATTTCTGAAGGTAATTTATTAAACATGCTTATTCTTAATATCCTGCAACATTTTTTCTTTTTGATTTTCTTTAGTCTTGTATAAGAAATGCATATTGATAGTTACATCTTGTGGGAGAGTTATGAACATTGAATCTAACATAGAAACTCCTAACATTCTTTTTAACTCTGATTAAACTGAATGCAATACAAACTCTATCCTTACTTGAGGAAGATTATCAATTTATACCTGCAAAAGACAAATATTTAAGAACTAGACAGGGAAAATCATTGCTTGAAACTCAAGATACATGTTGTACTTTTGAAGAAATCACTAAATTTATTAATGATTAAAAGAAAATATGGTAAAAATAACATGGTGATATAATAGGAAATGAGAGACCGATAAGAAAAATAAAAAAGTTTTAAAGAGAAAAAAACTTTGAAAAATGGACAAAAGTATCTGAATATGAAACTTAGTTGAAAAATTATTCTCTGCAGTAAAACTCCTATCTACCACATAATTACGATATATATCATAAAAAAAATATATAAGGGGATTCTATGCCACCATGCCATATATTTATATGTAAATTCAAATAAAAAAAACGAAAAACACACAATTTATTGCTGCAGTATTGAATAATTACCTGAGAGAAAAATATATGTTAATTTTTCCCAAAGAATAGTGAGAAACGCCTTAAAATGAAGTGAGAAGTTGAACTCAAAGTAAGCTAAAATCACCACATTTACAATGTGAAATATATAACAACAATTACTCAGAAATTGTAACCAACTTATCGCAAAAGCCTGCTAATAAACAAGTGAATGCTAAACTAATCTGGTGTACACCAACTTGCCCTTTTCTCACCCTAAATTGCCCAAACTAATACTTTCGAAAAAAGCTCTACTGGCTTTATAAAGTAGTGTTAAAGTTCCCAATAAAATGTCTTCTTAAATAAGAAGACACAATTTGCATGATCAAACAACAGTTCTTAGCATTTGAAACTAAGGAATTATCAATGTATAAGAGAAAAATTTGTGTTTGGATTGGAGTGCTCAGGTAGCTCAGTCGGCAGAGCATTGGCATAGAAAGCCGAAGATCAAACCCCAGTCTGAGCATATATTTTTCTCTTCAAATATAATACTACCCCTCAGGAGCCCCATCTAGGGGATATGTGGATGGCGACCACAAGGTGCCCAAGCTGAACAAAACATTGCTTCCACTTACTTGTGTTTTGCTCCTTACTTTTATCTTTAACCGATCTGGTATTTCTTCCACTTACTTATACCAGACTCTTTTAACTTTACTATCTAACCTCTCTTGGTTAACTCTTATTTCCTTTACCCCGACACTATTAGGGCATCCGAGGGCTAGGGAGTCTTTCCTTTCTTCCATTTCTTCTTTCGTTTTCTTCTCCAGAAAAGCCTAACCAGAGGCTATAAGATGACAGCCCCATCACTGGTCTTGCCTTCCTTTGGCCAGCAACAATCGAAGGGACTATTATTATGCTTTCAAGTCTTATACGAGAATTTCCCGGAAGGATCAAACTTATGACGACCAAAGCAAATATCTCTGGGCCGTCCAATGAAATGCTGGAGGGAAAATTTTCTATAGGATCGTAACAGGCCTTGGCCTAATACTTGGAAGGAAGAAGAAGAAGAATATAATACTAACGGGCTCATTTTCTAATCTAAGTTGTTCACTAATATAGGTGAACTCCAGGGATAGAATTCCTTTATATGTGAGTAAACATGTTGGTAATTGTCTGTAGCGGTAACATAAAAAATAATAAATAATTTAAAGATAAAGGTAAAAACTTTTTTCAAGCTAATTACATAAACTTATGTGTTTTATCACGTTGACCAACATGATGTTAGCGGTCACTTTTTCTCCAATTGAATATTCACAAGTGGCACGATGACATAGAATAGCTGAATATAACATGAAATATTAAAAATATATATTTATTTTTTATTTCAAGCACTGAGGACATCTGCAACACCCTAAATTGACCTTTAAATACAGCATATAATGTCTCAGAATCTACCAAATGGTTTTATTTCAATTTTTCAAGTGATATTTAACAAATACTTGCACACAATTTGACACGAAAATTTCTTTTCCAAAGAAATTATTAATATGATGATCTTTAAGAAGATTTTCGGGCTGTAGGCCGTGGTCGTGAGGCTTATAGTTCCCTGACGTTTCGCCAGTGACTGCGTCTGGCATCCTCAAGGGTTATCTTGAGACTGGCACTTCTGTCAACTGTCTATCCTATTTGCACGTTCACCGCGATGTGTTCGTAAGTTAGATCTGCCTTCTGATTGGTCCACGTTAGGGACTTCCATTGCTCCAATGAGATTACTGTTTGATTGTCTAGTCAACTGCACTTCTAGAGTCGACTGGACCATCAAACAGCAATCTCATTGGAACAATGGAAGTCCCTACCACTGACCAATCAGAAGAATGTACAGTCGACTAGACCATCAAACAGCAATCTCATTGGAGCAATGGAAGTCCCTAACACGGACCAATCAGAAGGCAGATATAACATTGCGGTGAACATACAAATAGGACAGACAGTGGACAGAATTGCCAGTCTCAAGACAACCCTTGAGGATGCCAGATGCAGTCTCTGGCAAAGCGTCGGGGAACTATAAGCCTCACAACCACGGCCTACAGCCCGAAAACCTTCATCAAGATCATCATAGCAACTCCGGCCGTGAAAGTCTATGTGAATACCAATAATTAATAGTTCAGTACTTTGTATGGTTTCCTTCAAATTTGTATTATGATCATTAAAAAGCACCTTTTGTAAAAAATATATACAGATCCTATCTGTAGTGAGAAATTTGCAAAAATACCTGTTGTACCTACTTGTTGATGGTAACTCTTCAAATTGGAGGTGGTCCCCTGACATATCGAAGTTGTGGCGTTAATGAGAGGTTCAGGTTATTAATTGCATCACAACAGTGAGGCTCCAGAAGGCAAGCCACGCAGAACAGAGCAACTAGTGCCATCTGGAACGGCAGAGCAGCTCTCATTACCCTCCATAACCATGGTCTGCTCTTCCCTGGTTCTGGGTCATCCTCTGGGTCTCCTGCACTCACCAGGAACTGACGCTTCTCATTTGTTTGATGCTTTTTTCTTCTACTGTAAATTATAGAAAAATATAAAACATTAAGATACCTGCTCCATACGAAGTCATATTTTAAGGAGTTTTGCAGCCAAATTTGGGACTATTAAAATGAGTAAGATAATTAGGGCCTGGATTCATAAGTTTTAAACTGTTTTCTTCCTCGCTAAATGTAGGTTTGATATTTTAACTTTATTATTCACTTCATTACCACGGAGTCATAAAGTAAAGTGATCCCACAACAGACCCGGAGGGCCTTGGGGTAGTAGGAGGTTAAAGCTCCCACTGTTTCTAGACAATCGGCACTTTATGTCAGCCGGATTGTAAGCCCTGCGTGACGGCCGCCTTTACCCCCAGAACAAGCATCTGGTACTCATTTCCGTTAGAGGCTGAGTCGACCCCAGGACCATAGTGCCGCCAGAGGGTTTGAGTCAGTTTAAAAATCCTGACCCCAACGGGACTTGAACCCTCGACCCTCCGGCTTGTAGCCCAATGCCTTAACTACTACGCTACGGCGTGCCCCTACCACAGAGTCATATGATTGAATTCTACAGAGTTTTCATTTTAAAACTTCTCTGTCTAAATAACTATTTATTTAAATTTAATGGAATTAAAAAAAATCACTGTTGGCTATTATAATTTTATTTATGAGGTACGGGACTATGAAACTATGAAAAATCTTTAATATTGTTATTATCATTATTATTATTATTATTATTATTATTTTATTAATATAAAGACTACATAACAATGAACTACATGGCCTTTATAGGAAGGCAGATATAATAAGAACAGTTAAGTTTCGTAGACTGCGATGGGCAGGACATGTTGCACGTATGGGGAATGAAAGACGTGCATGGAAACTTCTTGTAGGAAAGCCAGAAGGAAAACGCCCAGTTGGTAGACCAAGAATGAGGTGGGAGAACATTAACTATTATTTGAGGGAAGTAGATTATACAGGGAATGATTGGAAAGCATTAGCTCAGGATAGGGATGTATGGAGAGCTTATGTCCGCGCGGCCATGAACCTAGGGGTTCGATAGTGCCAGTGAGTAAGTAAGTAATATAATCATTATTATTTTTATAACCAACTTCATGACCTGGTAGTCAGAGATCCGTTTTGTATAATTTCATTATAGAGTCTTTCCTGGCTTTATTTTTCAAAGTTCTTTTTAGTGTATTAATGACAAATTTAATCCAATCAAGTGAATGATAATTATGATAAGATGGTCAGATGATGTTCGGGGACCGTTTGGGCCTTAATGTTGCCTGAGACTTGTCTTAAAAGTAAGGAAAATCCCCGAAAAAACCTCATACAGCAAAATCGTGCCGACGGAGGTTCGAACTCGGACCCGCTGCGGATAAGGCAGCACGCTACCTCGAGACCACAGCGATAGACTTAGTTTCAATTAAACTTGGTATATATTATTCAATTATCATAAGTAATGCCACGAGTGATTTCCAATGTATCTAGATGATTTGAAAATAATGGGTGGCATTTGTTAGGACCATTAAACGGATAAAATTAAGCTGTTTACTCACAAATCATTATTTAAATATAGTTATTTTAAAATATTTATATATATAATGTAAACGGCGATGTTTGAAAACAAATGAGAAATGTTTGGTTTATGTTTCATTTGTTCATCCACTGCAACTAGATCATATTATTTACATTGCCAAATATGATTGCAATACTGTAAGAATGCACCCTAGTGGAGAAAAAAAATTAAACAGTTCAAACTGTATATTATAACATAACCAACATTATAGGTTATTAATTATTTTTTAGGAAACAACTCCGTAAAATCATTATTTAAAAACACAATTATTTAACCCACAATTATCAAATGTGTAGGCCGAAGGAATCTGTTCATTATTTGCTATATTCAACGTATTTGTTCGAGAGTCAGTCACTGCAAAATAATGCTCTGACCTGTTCAGAATATTAAAAAGGAGGAGCTTCCTTTATTTTGGTAAACACAATTCGATAAACATGGAGGTAAAACACGATACTGTGATTGGTTGTAAAACAAAATTCATTGAAACGTGATTGGCTATTGACTCCCATTTGGGGCATGAGTTAAATAGTCAAAAGAAACATATAGGGTCTGTTGTGTAAATAAAATAGTCATTAAATCGATTTGCTGACGAATTCCCTTAGTTATTGCAGTTCCTGCGTTAAGGACTTCATTTTTCTTAAAACATTTGTTTCGATTACTACACTCAAGGAAAGGGTCACAGCTTATTTTAAAAAAAAATGGTAAGAATAAACACAGAAGAAAATTACACTGAGCAACAAAAAATAAACTTTTTTTTTTCTCAGAAAGAAAAAATATGTGATTCTGATAGTATTTTTTCTCCTGAATTCAAATATGATATCGGTTTTTCTCCATCACGCAAAGTTTCCGAGAGACAGGCATTTATAATTTCAAACACTAACATTTTCTACATTCGTAACACACAATATTCGAACATTCGGACTCACCTAGAAAGTAAGAAATGACGATTTTCTGCTATATTTCGCCTGTGGAGCATCCCTCTTGATGGTCCAACAATAATCAGCCAGCATATTAGGATTCCATTTGACTTGTTATCTCTTTTCCATAGCTGAAATCTCCTGATGAAAGTGTTCCCCGTTTTATTTTACAATGGACAAATGGACGAAAAAACGTTTATTAAAAAATAATTATTTAAATTCATTAATTGAAAATGAAATAAAAACTGTGGGTGATGGAGAAATTTCGAATACACGATAAAAAACTGCATTAATTACAACTATTGGTAATCATGAGACAAAAATCATGTTAACCAGTGTTATTTGGACGAAGAAAGATTGATAGGAAAAATAATTGTCGAGAGAAACACGTAGCCTAGAGTTTGTTGAAGATACAATACCTTGGAATAAAAAAGGTGGGATTATTAAAGATATAAATGAAACTCAGAGCATATAGGCGGGCCTCCTGCCAAACAGGCGAATAAAAAAATCTGAAAACGCTGAATTGAGTTGAAGAACCACAGATCCAAGGAGAGCTGACGTTTATGGTGAAATTAATGTCGAATTCTATATAACAGGTTCATAAATTATCTAAATATGGGACCCGTTTTACTTCCTTAAGTGGACGTGGAAAACAATAAAACGAATTAACATACACGTCCTATACGTGTCTGTTTCCCTCTCAAAACCCTTAGCCTTTCGCCTCTACGGACATAATTTTGTTAGATGACGCACAATAATTGCATTTTGGTTGACAATTGAAGTAGGTCTACGATACCTTGCATTGATGACATCTTACAAGGACACATTTTTGGTATTGGTTTCTTAAACGTTTTGAAAATTTTACGACAAAATTGACATAGAACTTCTCTTCTTCTTCCTTTTTGGTTCGTTCCGGCTCCAAATATTATAGATGCTGTGTCCATCTCTTTCGTGGGCGTCCCCGATCTCTTTATCCTCTTGGTTGATAATTCAGACTCTTCTTAGGCAATCTGTTGGTATCCATTCTGCAGACATGTTCATACTATTTTCTCCTATACTCTTCTATATTTTATCTGTTAAGCTGAATATTTGTACTTCTTTACGGATATCTTCACTCCGTTTTTTATTCATTAAAGTATATCCTGCCACAAATCTTCAATATTTCATTTCTGCTGATTCTATTCTTTTCAATTAACTGTTTATTCAGAATCCATATTTCTGAGCCATACAATATTGCAGGTACAGCCAATACTTTATATAATTTTAAATGTGTTTCTTTTCTTACTTTCTTTCCCAGTGTTCTTTTAAGGGAGCCACATACATATTTAAATATTTGAAATTTATTATATATGTCTTTCTCTATTACAACCCAAAAATAAACCTAGATATCTCAGGTACGAAGAATGAGCAGAACAAGAATACCACGTCAGATCTTAAATTATCAGCCACCAGGCAAGAGATCTTTGGGCAGACCCTTCAAACGTTGGATTGAGACCGTAACAGACCACTAGGTCTGCCACATGAAAGGAAGAAGAAGAAGAAGAAATAAACCTAGATTGTTGAAATCTTTTACTTGTTCTATCGTTTTGTCATTTAGTACTATTTTTGTTCTTTCCATTTCTTTGCCACACTGGACCATTACTTTAGTTTTTTTACGAAATTTTTAGGTTGTAATTTTGTGAAATATTATTTAATTAAAAAAATTGCTCTTTGTAAGTCATTCTCTGAAGTAGCCATTACAGCCTGATCATCAGCAAATATGAGTGTGTCAACACGGATTTTATTATTAGAATGTAAAGTTACTTGCCATTTTCTGACAACTTCGTCAATATATAAATTGAAGAGAGTGGGTGAAAGAGGGCATCCTTGTCGTAATCCTTGATTTATTATGATTTCATATTTCGATTTTATATTTCCACTCTTTATTTTGATATTTGTATTTGCATATAAGCTTTGAGTAGCTTTTATAATATGTAGAACTTAATTCATGAATTGTGTAGATAGATGCCGCTTTTCACTCACTCACTGGACTATCGAACCTGTAGGTCATGCACATATGCTCTCCATACATCCCTATTCTGAGTTAAGGTTTTTCAATCATCCCCTGTATAATTTACTTTTGTCAAATCATGGTTACTGTTATTCTCCCACGAATTTCTTGGCCTACCTACCGGGTCTTTTGCTTCTGATTTTTCTACAAGTTTCCATGCCCCACTTCCTTTCTCCATTTGTGCCACTTCTACCCATCGCAGTCTATGGGACTTAACTGCTCTTATTTTAATATATCTGGTTTCCCATAAAGATCATGTACCTAACTGTTACGAAGTATTTTCCATTCGCCTGTCTGATCAACCCTTTGTCATTAACTCTCCATTTCCATTATAATGTATTTGTATGTGTAAACAAATATTTAGTTAAAATATATATGCAGTCAATATGCCCATTTCACCAATTAATGTTTTAAAATGGTCAACAAGTTTCTACAGCCAAGCTGTCATTCTCAAGACCAGATATTGACTGAAGACAAAACTGATAATAAATAAATAAACAAATTCAGTTCAGAACTGAATTTGTTTATTTATTTATTATCAATTTTGTCTTCAGTCAATATCTGGTCTTGAGAATGACAGCTTGGCTCAGAACTGAATTTGTTTATTTATTTATTATCAATTTTGTCTTCAGTCAATATCTGGTCTTGAGAATGACAGCTTGGCTGTAGAAACTTGTTGACCATTTTAAAACATTAATTGGTGAAATGGGCATATTGACTGCATATATATTTTAATAATTTATCACCAAGAAGATCACTTGTGTATTAAATATTTAGTTTTATTGAAGTTTACTTCCAGTTCCAATTTCTTAGTGTTACTCAATGCAATGCCCGTTTTATCTAGCGTATTTTATTACTTAAGTGAACTGAATTTCGATCGATTTGATTTTAGGATTTATTTTTCTCGACTATTTAACTCAAGCCCAAATGGCAGTCAATGACCAATCATATTTCAATGAATTTTGATTTACAACCAATTACAGCCTTCTTCACCTCGATTTTATCGCCTTCGTTTCGCAAAGTGGCTCCCAGATTGTATATATACTCCACGAATGTAACCAGATTCTGTTTCCGAGATATAATAGAAAAACATTCGTAGCAATTGATTATACCACAAAAATAAACAAACCACTGTTTGCACTTTCTTAAACGTATTATTTCCCAGGAATTAACGTTGTAGAAAAATATAATTGACATATTTACATCATAGGACATCAGAAATTAATTAATAACCTGTAATGATGTTTTTAATTTTTTCTCCACTAGGGTGCATTCTTACAAGATTGCGATTCTATTTGGCAATAAATAAGATCTGGTTGCAGTGATGAACACATGGAACAAGAAACGTTTCTCATTTGTTTTCAAACATCGCCGTTTACATTAAATATATAAACGTTTTAAAATAACTATATTTAAATAATGATTTATGAGTAAACAGCTTAATTTTATTCGTTAAATTAGTCCACGATGTCACTAAGTGACGAGTGAATTTATCGATAATTTGGAAATCACTCGTGGTATTACTTATGAAAAATGCCCCTATTTCTTTTCCATTCGTGCCACTTCTCCAGCCCATTGCATCTATGAGACTTAACTGTTCTTATTATATCTGGTTTCCCATAAAGATCATGTACCTAACTGTTATTAATTCTTCTCCATTCGCCTGTCTGATCATCCCTTTGTCATTAACTATCCATTTCCATTAGGGTGCGGCATAAGTCAACCACTGAACGCGGTTGCAAGGAAAAAAACCAGATTGGTTAAAACTGTGGTTTGAATACGGAATCTTCATAATATAATCTCAAACACTACTGCTTAAAAGTTAATGGAGGTCATTTTAAACAACTTCGGTAGTTTTTTTTTTTAGATGTTGTAAGCTACAGAAGATATTTCTATTTTCGGTTAACTGACTTATGCCACATCCTGTATGTTTTTTCTACGTGTGAACACACATTTACTTTTATTGATGTTCACTTACAGTCCCAATTTCTTAGTGTTACTCAATATAGTGCCCTTTTTTATTTAGAAAAGCGATCCCACTACAGGCCATAGGAGACCCTTGGGATAGTACAAGGTCAAGGCTCCTACTTTTTATACACAATAGGCACTTGGTGTCAGCCGGGTTATCAGCCCTTCGTGACGGCCGATTTTACCCCCAGAACAAGCGTCTGGTACTCATTTTCGTTTGGGGCTGAGTCGATCCCAGGGCCATGGTGCCACCAGAAGGTTTGGGTCGATTTAAGAATCCTGAACCCACCAGGACTCGAACTCTCGACCTTCCGGTTTGTAGCGTATTGCCTTAACCATCTACGCTACGGCGTGCCTCCTCTTTTTTTATCTGGCTTATATTATTACTTAAATAAATTTCGATCGATTAGATTTTAGTATTTATTTTTCTTGAAAAATGCTAATCTATTAAAACTTGAAGATCGTAACAATAAGTATAATATAAATAATTTTAACATTGTAGTTCACTTAACTGAACTAGTTCAAAAACAACACTTTTCTACTCTGTTACAGACTGTTTTGTTTAAAACAAAGGAATAATGTAGTGTGGATGTTGGCAGAATTTGATGATCTGAGTGGCTGCAATTTCTCTCCTTGGAAATGTCCCACAAGAATCTTGATAATAAGAGGGATCAAGAATAGTTGACATTTTTGCTGCTAGATGTGTTAAAGAGTTGCTTGAGGGTTGGAGTGACGAAATCAGGTGATTTCTATGCGGTTCTGCTTCACGAGAAGGGAGAGGGTAGAGAGTGTAATGAGATAAAAATGGAGTGGTGAAATTTTTAAAATAAGAGAGGAGTTAATATTTTTTTATGAAATATGTTCCCCTTGATTGTCAGGGCTCAATTGCGTAGCTTAAAAAATTAATAACCAGGAGCTGAGTTTGAAATATATTTCAGAACACCCTATATTTCCTTATAGGATATGGAACCGTTTTCTGACTACCGTTTCCCAAAGCTGCTTCATTTGCATTTGCATTTGCTAAGATATGAGAAGATCAATAATTAATTTTAAGGAATCGTTCAATTTGAGCGAATCACAGAAAATAATAATTGATTTGATACGTTCCTTTGATTCCTTTATCTCATAACTTCTCCGAATATTAATAAGTAAGATATCGTATCGCACAATGTGCATGTTTTGTTCACTAAGTTTTAGAGAAATCTGTAAGTGAGTTTACTTTCTTTTAGCACCACATTAAATTATATCGGTCACATTTTCACCCACACTTGCACTTTTCTTCCGGCTCATGGTATTTCTCTATCTGATAAATCCGGTGACGTCCTTCCATCACAGTTGTGGTCTTCCTGAAGGCCTTTTCTGCTGAGGTGTCCAGTCACGTACTTTCTTCACTAAACTACTGTTCTCCATTCTATCTATGTGATCGTACCAATTTAGTCTTATCATTTATCCAGAGGTTTATAGGTTCAATTTCACATTCTTCCCTATTAAAAGAGCTGCGAATTTTCTCTCTCAGCGATTTTCCTTAAATCTTTCATTTCGGTTGTTTTCATTAATTTTTTTTTTAGTTTAGTTTCTGTTCGGCATTCACAACCAAATGTTAGAACTGGTCTTATAACAGATTTGTAAAATCTTACTTTTGTTTCTGTTCTTAAATTTTTATTTTTCCAAACAGCATTGTTTAAACATCCCAATATTTTGTTGGTATTATTTGCTTGATGGAGAATTTCATTTTTATTCTGTTGCTGCTATTAATTTCTATTCTTAAATATTCGAATTTCAAATAAAATCGTTTCTGCAATAAATAAATTTAATTAAATATACTAAATATGGTCCACCGCTGTGGTCTCGAGGTAGCGTGCTGCCTTGTCACGCAGCGAGCCCGGGTTCGATCTCCGGTCGGGGCAGTTTTTCTGGGTGAGGTTTTTATCGGGGGTTTTCCTCACCTGCAAGACAAATGTCAGGAAAACTTTAAGGCCCAAACGGTCCCCGAAATCATATTGCCACCATCATCATAATCACCCTTATCATCATCATCGGTGTGGAAAGCAACGGGAAGCTACCACACCTAGAATTCCCTAGTAAAGCTGCAAGCATCGCATGAAAATGTTATGATTGCAGTGAAAGACCTGCCTTCGGGCAGAATTACTATAGATGGATACTAAATATACAACAAATACTAGCATAATCTGAACGTAGATAAAATATTGTACACAACACGTTACATAGTTAGGTTTAGTAACTAGTCATCTAAATAACTAGTTTAACCCTTAAATTCGCAATGTATCCTTTTGGAGACATCAGTTGGTTCAATTAATTTAATATTTTAATAAATCAGAAGAAAACGAACAAAAAGAAACCACTTAAATGTGTGTCTAATCATACAATATACCTAATAATAAGTTACACAAGATTCTGTTTTCACTGCGGTCCGCCACATTTAAATAACTAACAGAAGAAATTTGTGTTTTGCTAATTTAAGGGTTAACGTCCCTTTAAGGAGAGACGCTAGCACAGAAGATGAAGTAATTAAAGAATAAATAAAAAATACAAATCCCATAAATATCAATTATAATCAATCAAACATGAAAGTTACCACAATACTTCTAAAAATAATCGTAGGCAAGAAAGTAAAACCAATTATTATTTGAAGTTCAAAGGAGATGGTGGAAGTGAGTAGTTAGAGTATTTGGAAGTGAGCTAAGTGAAATTCGAATAAGAGTAAGTGATTTGGATAGAAGCAATCGTGAAGTGATTTTTTTTCTGTAGTTAAGAAGTAAGTGTGAAAGTTCATTCCAGAAGATATTGTTAGGTTTGGAGGTCCCGTACGTGCACATCATTCACGAGACGACCCCTGGGGTTGTCGAGCATGTTAATGAGTGGGCATATCGATTTAAAAATCAGATCTGTTCTCACGCCATCTCATTCATTACCTTGCAACTTTACATCAACTATCTTACAATGATATGTTTTAGATAACTTAAGTATAAAATCAATCTTCAATCATGATTGGATTATTACGTTCTCAAGCATAGATATACAAAAGTGGAAACATTTATATATATTTATTTTCTTTTTTGCAAATGCCCCAGGTTGTCTTTCGATATTCCTGGTGTTCTCTCCTGACATGGCATACTTGTAACCCACTTCTGAGGTTGGGGCGCCTGGAAGGCGGGGTAACGTTGCCCCGATGATATGGTGGGTGATGATGATAGTGGTGCGCCAGGAGAGTCCCTAATCCTAAGCTTAATGTAAGATGAATATGAATAATGATGATTGCGATGGCCATATGATTTCGGAGACCGTTTAGGCCGTTTTCCTGACATATCTTACAGGTGAGGAAAAAACCCGATAAAAACCTCACCCAGAAAAAATGCCCGACCGGGGATCGAACCCGGACCCGCTGCGTGACAAGGCAGCACGTTACCTCGAGACCACAGCGGTGGACACACATTTACATAATTAAGAACAGTGATAAATGTAAATGGTAAAAAAGGTTGAAAGAATAGAGCACAGTTTAAAAGTCTATAACTTAACTAAACAATTAATCTACAATTAATTAATAATTAACATAAAATTGAGACAACAGAAATGATATTTACGAGATACGTTGCAGATGTATCTTTAAGAGAAAAAAAGAGAAGTCAAGATATCAGAGATGAATTACAAATATATAATATAAAAGAGAGAATATACAGAAATAAATGTAATTGGTTTGAACATACACAAATAATGTCAAATAATCGTTTATCAAAACAGATGCTTCATTATAAACCTCAAGGCCGAAGAAATGTAGGAAGACCAAAACAACTTTGGAAGGACGACCTGTAGCATATTGTGCAGCGGGGAGCGGAACTGACCAACAGGTCCATACCTTCAAGATGATGATGATGATTAATCTGGAAGAAATATATACCTATCAAGAGTAAAATGGCAATGTATAAAACTTATTTCAAGCCAGTTAATATGCAGCTGAGACTTGGACATATACAAAGGACTTGAGCAGAATCCAGGCTACAGAAATGAAATTCTTACATGGAATGGTACATAAAACAAGAAGAGATAGAATAAGAAACGACAAAATCAGGGAGACATTAAATGTAGATAAATTAACAACAGACATAGAAAAAATAGACTAAACTGGTTTGGGCATGTAAAAAGTGTAGAAAAGGAAAGCATATCACAAAGACTGTTAAATCTCAAGATACAAGGAAAACGACTGGAAAGAACTAAATGAAGAAAATCATGGGAAGTTAGAGATAGCTGGAAGCATAGGCCTATTTGGAATCGACCTTCCGAAAGGAGGACACGATAAGATGATGATGATGATGATGATAAAATCATTAAATTTTACAATACTAACTCACTGGCACTACGAACCCGGAGGTTCATAAACACGCGGACAAACACTTACTCCATGGCAGGACAGGCCTAGAAGGCCCTCGGTCTACCTGCCGGCTGCTAGCCTCACATCCACACGTGTTAATCACAGAGGTAGACGATCATCCTGCCAGTTAGGGGTGAAATGTGGTCGGTATGTCATGTCCCCCAGCCGTTACAGCTGTTTTTTTCAACTTGGAGCCGCTACTTATTGTAGCTACCCAAATCACTCATGATGCAGGTGGGCACCAATCCCACACTGGCCGAAATTCCACGCTAAAACTTCTTCCCCCATGGAGAACGCGGACATATGCTCTCCATACATCACTATCCTAAGCATTCCAATTATTCCCTGAATAAATAGCGGCGGATGTCCGAAATGGATGAGAATTGGGAAATAGTAGAATAAAATTTGTGTCGGGGGGGGGGGGGGAAACGCCGAGAAAACCCTGTCCAAACTCCGTTTCGTCCACCACGAAACCTATATGAAATGACCGAGACTCGATCTCGGGACCCCAGCGGTTAGAAGAGAGCGACTAACCGCTTGCGATCGGAAAATAATAATAATAATAATAATAATAATAATAATAATAATCATTTTATTTATTTAGCAGGTTTCACATCATCTTCGAGCCTCATGGACTAGCGGTCAGCGTTTCTAACTACAGTTCATGAGGTCCCGGGTTCGATTCCCAGTAAGACCATAGGCATTTTTCCTTAAAGGGAATTATTCGTATAGTTGCCCATGGTAGGTTAAGTTTAGGTTAAGGACCTCCCTGACATTCATTATCATTTATCACCATCATATCATAGGGATAACGTAACTAATGCATTGGAAAAAATATATAAAAAATAAAAAAGCATCTTCCTGCGCTCAGTTAATTTACTGCCATTCTTCCCCACATCTCTCTGTCATTTCAATCTTCAGCGTCCAATCATTTTTCCTTCATGCTGCCTTGCATTAGACGTTGGTTCGTCAAGGATAAAGGAAGAGAACGTTAATTAAAAAAAACTCCCGGTCCTCCAGGTTGGAGGTTGACGCATCAGGCTAATTCCCTATTCGTTTCGAAAAAAATGTACAATGCTAAAAAGTCCGAGAATGAAATGCCGGACGGATTTAACAATAATAATAATAATAATAATAATAATAATAATAATAATAATAATAATAATAATAATCCATCCATAGTAATTCTGCCCGAAGGCAGGTCTTTCACTGCAATCATAGCATTTTCATGCTATGCTTGCAGCTTTACTAGGGAATTGTAGGTGTGGTAGCTTCCCGTTGCTTTCCACACCGGTGAAGGATGATGATGATAATGATAAGGATGATGATGATGGCCATATGATTTCGGGGACCGTTTGGGCCTTAACGTTTTCCTGACATTTGTCTTACAGGTGAAGAAAACCCCCGATAAAAATCTCACCCAGAAAACTGCCCCGACCAGGGATCGAACCCGGGCCCGCTGCGTGACAAGGCAGCACGCTACCTCGAGACCACAGCGGTGGACATAATAATAATAATAATAATAATAATAATAATAATAATAATAATAATAATAATAATAATAATAATAATAATAATAATAATCATAATATAATAATAATAATCATAATATAATAATAATAATAATCATAATATAATAATAATAATAATAATAATAATAATAATAATAATAATAATAATAAGCAACATGTTATAATTTAAAAGTAATACAACTAGTTTGTCCAATTCCACCAATTTGTCTTTTATGACATTTCTGGCTTTCTCCTCTGGAATTGGCGGAACTGTAATCCATTTCTTAGGTTGGGGCACCTGGAAGGTGGAATTACGTTACCCCGATGATATAATGAATGATAAATGATAATGAGTGCCAGGAGAGTTCTTAACCTAAAGTTGACTTTAATTCCAGACCATGGGCAATCACAGGAGGAAAAATTCTTATGGTCTGACCGGGAAGCGAACCCGGGACCTCATGTAATGTAGTCAGAAACGCCGACCACTAGCCCATAAAATACAACAATTAAACGACTTGATTTCAGTTGTTTTTTTTATTAACAAAAGTTAGTTAATAATTGTTGCATTTGTTTATCTCCATTTTCTTACTTAGACCATCATGTTTTATGTTCCAAGATCCACATACTGTTATTTGCACTAGAATAGCAAAATAATTTTACTAAGGTGGCATATGGACCATGCTCCATCATTCAAATATTCTCTTAGTCTCAATATAGTCATCCCCTATCGATATAATAGTCCAATTTTGGTAGAACATTGTTTAAAGGACCGCAGTGTGAAAAGGAAGGAAGTGAGACAGACTCCTGACACGTGAGTTGAAGGAACTATTTCATTAGTTTTGGAGCTTGTTCGTTAGTCTTTCTCTTCAGCATCTGGTCTGGCAGAGAAATAATTACTCTTAGATCTCCATTACATGGAGGTCGCCGGTCATGGGTCGCTTTAATATTCGATAAAGTACCGCTCCTACACAAAACTGATGGGGGCCACGTCCTGGTGATGTCAGCTTGCAGCGTCCGACTGGCTCACTTCAATCAAACTCAAAATTACTATAAATTACATCTAAGTTGCTACATGATATTTAGAGGAAAACAGATAAGTAAAACTTTTTCAAAGCGAAATCGCAAGGGACCAATTATTTTTTCCACATTAGACAACTTTCCGCATTATAAAAAATTAACCAATTTTATATTATGTATTTTTATGTACCTTGGAATAATATTGTAGTTCCGTTGGAAACCCTAGAGTTGAGAAGGCTGAAATTAAAATAATAATGGAATCTAATTTCTTTTTATGTACAGGCTGAACCGTCTATCCCCCTTTAGCAAGAAGAATAGCACATGCTGGGGCATCAGTAGATTTGGCAATTTTCTCTCTTGAAGTATAGTATGTATGAGCGACTTCGAAGGTAACGCGCGAAAAAAACAGTCCGTTTCGTCAGCGTTAAAAATGTCTCTTAGGCGCGTATCCTGAAATTAAAGTAGGCCTATACAGTTTCGGTTTCCACTCACTAACTATGGTCCGGAAATTTGGAGATTTCTTGATCGCGGACTTGTAAAATACTCCCACAATTCGTTGGATTTTTTTCTTCATTTTACCATTTCAAGAATAGTTGCAATGACTAAATAAGATGTTAACTCAATATGGCAGGGCACCGTCATGCTGAAAAATGAAATCGGGTACATCTTATGTCAATAGGGGGAATTTCTGATGATGGATTGGCCATGATGGGTTGAATGATCTGCCATTAATATTGTGGTCCCCCAAGGTCCTCCGATCTTACAGCATGTGATTTTCTTCTTGTGGAGTATATGAAATACACTATGTACATACTCCCATTTCCACAGAACTTACAGCATTTTTATTTGTGTTTTAAAATTAAAATTAAAATTTTGTCATTATTTCGCGTACTGAGAGTTTGTTTTTCTTTGTCTTCAATCACTTTTACTTTTTCGTTTAATGACAATGATACATACGATTTAGCCATCTTTATTCCGTAAATTCAGACGCTACCTGTGAAAGATACGTACACAATCGGTCTCAGATCTTAAAATAATTTAAGATTTTACAGTGCACTGGTTATTTGTAAGACAGATGTCACATGCCAAATATGTGTTAAATTAACCTGTGCGGTGAGGCCAAAAGAAAGTTCCAAATAAAGGTAGAAACTCTACTTCTCCCGGAGGCAGGAATCATCAGTTATCACTTATTGTTAATTCGCTAACGGGAATTCAATGAAGTGGAAACTTATTTCTGTCTCTATCTTTCTGCCTTATAAACATTTTTTTCATGAATTGTGTAGAAATATCCTTCCGTTTCCGCGTTGGACAGATTCCGTTTTATATAAAATAAATCATCATCATCATCACCACTCCAGGGATTAGGCAATTGCCCATTCCGACTTCATAATGCATCAGCCCAACGTCTTCTAGGTCTTCCAACATCACGCCTTCCTCTTGCTTGATAATTTCTTGCTAACAATGGATATCTCTCCTTACTCATTCCATCCATGTGATCAATCCATTTCTGTCTGTAATTCGTGACGTTATAAAATAAATACACGTAAAATTATTATTATAATTTTGCCGGGCCAATAAATTTGTTCACATTGGACAGATTTCCGCATTATTCAAGTTCCGGATTAAGCAAGTTTTACTGTATAAAAAGATAAATTAAGTTTTGTAAACTGCGATGGGCAAAACATATAGCACGAATGGAGAATGAAATAGTGGCATGGAAGTTTCTTATAGGAAAACCAGATAGAAAACATCCTGTTGGTGGACTAAGAATGAGGTGGGAGAATAACATTAATCATGATTTCAGAGAAGTGGAATATACAGGGGAAAACCAGAGAAAAACGCCCAGTTGGTATTTCAAGAATAAGGTGGGAGATGGCATTAATCGAGATTTGAGAGAAGTAATTACAGGAGGCGATTGGAAAACATTACGTACCTCAGGATAGGGATTATGGAGAGTTTATGTCCGCGCGGTCATTAACCTATGGGTTCGATAGTGCCAGTGAGTTAGTTAATTTATGCGTAAGTTGGGTTACATTTATTTTATAGGCCTGAACCGAAAGTGCGTTTTTCGGCTCATTATTGTAGCGTCGTTCTCCTCCCTAGACGGGAATATTTATGAACTATGCCAATATCCCTTTCTCCTTGTATTTACCCCCACTCTCCCCTCTTTACCCTTCCTGCCGCGCTGTGTCTACGGCGCATCTCCCCTCTACCTCGGAACCTTCATATACGTGGTGCACAGGCAGAACGTTATCATTCAAGCATTCATTCTTTCTTCGTTCAGTTGTTTAAGCAGATTCAAGGTTTGAATCAGCATCCAGTCCGAGATGCGATTGGAGCTCTAATGGACAAGCTCGTCTGAAGCGGAGAAGTGGCGTGGTTTAGTTGGTCCGGCAGACCAGGGAAGAAGTTGCCCCTGGTTCGGACGCTAGCATGAGTGAGATGTGAGGTATGGTGTGGTTTTTTTTTGTATTGTAAGAGTATCGTCATTTATTTGTTTATATTTTTTTTTTCCTAATTGAATGATCGGAATATTTTTTGTTAATTTGTTTTTAATTCAGACAACTTGTTTCTATTAAATGTCATCTTTTATACAACTTATCTGCTACTTCATTAATGTATACGTAGTTGTTTACAATCCTATACGGAAATTCACTCATGTAGGAGATTATTTCCAGCTCCCTTGCTATTTTGCTGTTTAGCTTCCTCGATTGATAATTATAGTCATTTTCACTCACTCTATGTATTTGAGAATTATTATTTATGTCAACATATCTGAGAGAGAAAGATGAATCGATTGCTGCCTTCTATGGGCCCAAGGCAAGCAACTTTCTTATTGATAACCTTGCAGGATATCAGAGCCCCGTTAATAGAGGTAGCAGCTACAAAACCCGATCCCGGATAAATGGTGGTTAGCGTGGTTTTTATAAAAGCTACAAATGGTTGCGCAAAAGCGTGGTTTATTAGAGAGGTTAAACTATGCTCACTCACCCCGACCCCACAGGCCTATATACAGGGGTAAAAAAATATCTAATATTCTTTAGAACATTTTGTTTCTATTCCACCAAGTTATATACTACGACATTGGAGGAATTATAATCCACTTCTGAGGTTGAAGCAGCTAGAAGGTGGATACCCAGATGATACGATGGGTGTTAAATGATGACGAGGAGCGGCGAAGTCATTAAACCACCTAATTTCAGACCATGAGCGATCACAGGAATAATTGCCTTTAATTAAAAAAATCGTGGGTTAAGCGGGAATCGAACACGAGACCCCATGAGCTGTAGTCAGACGCTTTGGCTACAAGATTATAAAAAAATCTATTTCTTCTTCTTCTTCTCCTCCTTCCTTTCAAGATAGAGTTGTATTACTAAAAACATCAACTTGCAAAATAAAATAACTAAATATAAATACAAGTTATGAAATAAGGCAATAAACATATATCTTAATTATATTATTTTTGGTCTGGACATCTTACCTCAATATTAATGTTGATTTGTTCTTGGACAAATCAACATTAATATTGAGGTAAGATGTCCAGACCAAAAATAATATAATTAAAATAACCTCAAAATATAACTTCCTAAAATTAAATATTAAACATATATCTAACTTGAATGAAAAATTAGTTGAATATGGAGTAAAATGAAGACAATTGAACGGTGTTATGCATCAGCCAGCTATGCGTCTTGAGAAAAATACGTTTAAAGTTTAAGTCAATTTTCACAATTTATTGTATCGCCAAACTAACAATACTGGATATTTCAAGTTAATTTCCTTGTTTGACAGTTATGCATCACAATCTAAGAGCAGGAGCATTTGGTAATTAAGAGCATGATGCAAACATTAGATTAACATTTATGAAGATCTGGTTTCATAGCCATTTGTTGCAAAACATATGATCTCTGATAGGATTGATGCTGTATGTATTTTTCTTTAATAATAAGGCAATATTTAAGGATTTGGTGCTACGATTGTGTGTACACTTACTTCATGAGCCAGTGCAACAGATGGTATTAAAATATAAAGGTTTTAAAAAATGGACTTTGCCGGTAGATTGATATCATGGACGAATTTTAAACTGGCTATCAATAACTAATATAATAGCAAAACTGATACTAAAACACAAAGTCCAAGGTTGGAGGAGTCAAGGATGGCCACTGTCAAGATGAGTGGATTAAAATTTTGGATCAAAGAAAAATGAACAGTCAGGAAAAAATGGAGAAGACTACATAACAGTGAGCTACATGATCTTTATGGGAAACAAGATATAATAAGAACAGTTAAGTCTTGTATACTGCAATGGGCAGGACATGTGGCACAAATGGGGAATAAAAGAGGGAATTGGAAAGTCCTTGTAGAAAAACCAGAGGGAAAGCACCCAGTAGGTAGGTCTAGAATGGGGTGGGAGAATATCATTAATCCAGTAAAATGCAATTAGAAGTGGAAAGAAAAAATTATAAAACTAAGTATCAGAATTGAATTATTTAGGTGTATTAATGACAAACACTAAAAATTTAATAAAAGAAGTAAAAAAACAAGCTGATAAAGCAGCACAATTATCAGGATACATGAAATATTTAATTTTGCACAACAAACATGTGTCAATAGAAAGCAAAACCCATATATACAAAACGATAGTTCGACCAGTTATCATATATGGAGCAGAAACTAGGGCTGATACAACAAAAACTAAACAAATAATAAGCACATGTGAAATGAAAATCTTAAGAACTATTCAGTGGAAAACATTTGATAAAATACACAACACAGAAATTAGGGACAAATGTCATTAGAAAGAATGGAAGAAAACCGACTTGCAAAAAGAGCTAAAGAAGATAGACCAATGGACGCGAAGGGAGAAGAACAAGAGGAAGACCAGCCAAGAGATGGATAGACAGTGAATGCACTTCCAATACGTCTTCCTCCGAGGAGTGATTTTGGAAATAAACACAGGATGAAAATCCTACAAATTATGTTCAAGAAGAAGAAGAGGAAAAAGATTATACAGGGGAATGAATGGAAAACATTAGCTCAGGATAAGGATGATGAAGGGCTTATGTCCACGCAGCCATGAACCTAAGGGTTCGATGGTGCCAGTGAGTTAGTATTTTTGGAGCTGGAACAGGAAATGTCTTACCCCCAAAGTAGAAGATGTAAAACTAAGCAAATGTATAATTCAATAAATGAATGAGTCATTTCTTATCTCACCTCATAGTTTATGTTTTCTTAAACACGGGAACTGCAGTTTACAAGAGGAAAATCTAACCTCTTTGTTAACTCTTGTTTTTTGCGACCCCGACGCTATTAGGGCATCGGAGGGCTAGGGAGTCTTTCCTTTATTTTCTTTTCTTCTCCAGAAAAGTCTGACCAGAGGCTATAAGATGGCAGCCCCATCACTGGTCTTGCCTTCCTTTGGCCAGCAACCAATCGAAGGGACTATTATTATGCTTTCAAGTCTTATAGAAGAATTTTCCGGAAGGATCAATTTTCTATAGGATCGTAACAGGCCCTGGCCTAATACTTGGAAGTAAGAAGAAGAAGAAGACATCCCTCCCATTTTCAACCGACATTATGACTACTGGATTTTCGTTGGAATCTCCATCTATAACGTTACCATATGGCGTTGATTTTTTGAACTTCGAGATTCATGGCTCTAAATTTGTTCTTCTGAATATGTATCTTCTCCCAAACTGACAATTATAAACTTTTTTCCAAATGTTTTAGAAGTTTTGACTCTTTTTCAATTTTATGACTCTCCAGCAAACTATATGCTACAATAGCTGATTCTTCAATTTCACCATTTTTAATATTTCTAAAATGTTCCTTTGTGCAAGTGTCCAAATTCCATTTGTTTTTCATATGTATACTTTATTGCAGTCTTTACAACTAATTCAATAAATTCCAGATTTTTTACTATCTGTGGTATTCAATTTCTTATTGGTTATTAACCCATTGGCTCCAAAGCATGGAATGGTTCTGTGGTCTCGCCCGGTGGACTGACGACCGAAGCATGGAACTGTTCCGTGATTGTGTTTACATCTTAGTTCTACTTTTCATTTAGAGATGGCATTAACATTCACTTTTACATTCCTCTTGGGTACATTTCTCTTCATGCATTTGGCAGCATTGGAGTCAAAACTATCGATAAATGGGAAAATAATACCATAACACATCTTTGCACGACTACATGACGACTACTGCATTTGTGAATAAAGATGGCTGCAGCTAGGAGCTTGAATGCAGACAAAATTACCAAAGTTTTAGTAGAAGGCGATGAAAATGAGCTTGTAAGTGATAAACTGAATTTGATTTGAGTCATTCTGATCCTGAAAGTAAAGTGAAGAAAAAGATAGCTGAAGTCCGTTGTTTGTGCAATAAGTGTCAGGTACCGCTACATGTAGAGGACTGTTTCGAACCCTATCATGCCAAGTTGGACTATTGAAACAGTGAAATAATGTTAGATTTGTCCCGTGACCTACTATGTTAAAGGATTGAATCAGTTAGGTTGAAAATAATTGATAAAATTTGATATAAATAAAAATAATAAAAATGAAGTGTTTCTTCCGATCGACATAACACCAGTCGCCAAGATTGTACCGAAGATGAGACCATTATGGTCTCGAAATCGCAATTTACTTAGAAGATTTATATGAGGAGAGGCAGGAAACATTTGATTTTATCATTCATTAAACCTCATAGTGATTAATTCCTATAAAACTTCAATCCCATCTACTGTTAATTTTTCCTAAAAAAAATTCCAGTTCCAAGTGACATAAAATAGAAAAAAAAAATCAGGCTCAATGTGTTAATAGAATACCAAGGCTAAATTTATTTATCAGTGCCAATGTAATATTGAATTTCTTAAATTTTTTTTTCAAAGAAAGGAAAACAATTCAAGAAAACTACTTATTCATTGAATTACGAACCTTATAATGTTTATTAATCTTAAAAGAATTGAAGACTATGCCAATTTTGGAATATATTAAACAGTACCTACTAAATTGGAAACACCATCTAGAAAGAATGAGTTCAAATCAGATCCCCAAAGCTGTTTATAATTATATACCAAAAGGACGAAGATCAGTGGGCCCGTCCTATGAAATGCTGGAGGGAAAACTTTCTATATGATCGTAACAGGCCTTGGCCTAATACTTGGAAGGAAGGAAGAAGAAGATAATGTTTATTTCCCATATTTAACTACAAAGTGTATAATAGCTTACCTTGTTGCTGTGAGTGGTCGATGAACTGACTGTACAGAACTATTACTGCTGGGTAACTGATCTTGCCTCCACACACACAGCAGTGCGCACTATCAGATCCCTGCATGCACGCTGTAAGCCACGCAGTTCGTTCTCAGTCTGCTCAATGCGCTGAAAAATTAATAAAAACCCACACTTATAAGATTTTTGTCTGCTCATGAATTGCCTGATTAGCACAACTTATTAGTATAAACAGCACCTGTAGCCAGAGATCTTGGGTTTAAGTTCCGAATCAGGCAGAAATTTTTCTCTTTAGTTGTATAAATTCCTATTGTTTTATTTAATGCAAGGATTTCTCATCTTCAATAATTCAGCTTCCTAAGATCCATTAGAATATTATCTTTTTTTTAATATAATAAATTTGGGAATTTTTAACATTATTAGGTTTTATTGATAAGAATCAAATGAATCGTGAATTCTTCTTACCTCATACTTCTATGTTTTTTAAACACAGCACCGCAGTATCGGCGACCATCATCACTATCATCAGCTGTTTTCATGACTGTAAATTTTTTCTTATGCCGGTAATTATCCAAACTGCCATCTGGTGCTCTTTTGAAGGAATCATTATCTAAACTACCATCTGTTGTATTTTTGAAGAACTTTGTAATCAAGCTTGGTTTCTCCAGAATCTCGAAGTTCATGGTGCTAGTATGGTTTTTTTGAATATATATCTTTTCCCAAACTGTTAAATCCAAAGGTTTGGATACATAATTAAATAATTAAATTAATGTTTTTATTACCTCACCTCATATCCTTTTTCTTCTATACTGCAGTTTCGGAGCTTATCTCCATCGTCAGTAGCCTCTGGTCGACCGGTGTTATGTCGTTTCTTGGCGGTTTCCTTCTTACTTCTATCGGTGGACCGATGAACCTCTGGATCAGGTCAAAATTTGCAGGAGTTTCAAAATTCATGAGTTCGTCTTTTTTGTTTTTTTGGATATGGATTTTTTCCCAGACTGTGAGTTCCTTTAGTTTTATCTGTTTGTTTGATTAGGCTAGCTTCTGTATCAATTAAATGTTTTTCAGACCAAGCATGGGCTGCTACTGCTGACTTGTCCACTTCACCCTTTTTTACATTTCTAAGGTGTTCCTTCAATCTAGTTTTTAAATTTCTTTTTGTTTTTCCTATATAGATTTTGTCGCAATCTTGACATTTGATCTGATATATTCCTGATTTATATTCTTCTCCAATTTTTTCATTTTTGTTGGTTTTAATTATATTGTTTAGGCTGTATTCATTCTTTGGGGCCAATCGAATGTTAAACTTATTGAAAATTTTCTGGAACTTGTGGTGTTTTACAGGATGGTAAGTGAATTTTTTGAATCTTATGTTCTCTTCTGTTTGTTTTTTAAGTGTGCTTTCATTAATTAGTTTTTGCCTTTTAAACTTATTTATTTTCTTGTGTACCATGTTCTCTTCATAACCATTTTCTATTGCTACTTTAATGATGTATTCTTTTTCTTTTTCATATTTTTCACGGTTCAGGGGTACATTCACCAATCTGTGTGTTAGGCTATTGAATACAGCTTCTTTGTGAGCAAAATGGTTGAATCCTGATGCCTTAATGTAGTTATCTTTATGTGTGTTCTTTCTGTATATTCCAAATTCTATTTTGTTTTTTTCGTTTCTAGTTAGGGTTAGATCCAAAAATGAGATTTGTCTGTCAGTTTCAGTTTCCATTGTGAATTTTACAGTTTTGCTCTGAAGGTTCAGGAGTTTTAAGGCATCTTCTATTTGTTTATGGTTTATAATGGCTATTATATCGTCAACGTATCTGCGCCAAAATTTGAAAGTTAATGGGTGTCACCTTGTGATTTTCTGTTCAAAACTACCCATGAATAAATTGGCCAGAAAGGGAGATAGGGGGTTCCCCATGGAAAGTCGTTTCAAAAGTTTTGCTTCTTTTTTAATTCTATGATTCTTTAATAAAATATGTGCTGCTATACTTGATTTTTCAATTTCTCCATTCTTTATGTTTCTAAAGTGTTCTTTTTTATGAGTTTCCAAGTTCCGTTTTGTTTTTCCTATATATATATATATTATATATATATATATCATATTGCAATCTTTGCAATCAATTTGATAAAATCCAGATTTTTTATTGTCTGGGGTGTAACTTTATTATTAATTAACAGGAGATATATTTTAAAAAAACCATACTAGAACCATGAACTTTGAGATTCCGGACAAACCAAGCTTGATTACAAAGATCTTCAAAAATACAACAGATGGCAGTTTAGAAAATGATTCCTTCAAAAGAACACCAGATGGCAGTTTGGATAATTACTGGCAAAAGAAAAATTGACAGTTGTGAAAACAGCTGATGATGGTCATGATGGTCACCGATACTGCAGTGCTGTGTTTAAAAAAATATAGAAGTATGAGGTAAGAAGAATTCACAATTCATTTGATTCTTATAGAATATTATCTTCCCATCTTTATCTAAACCTACCTATATATTTTGCTCAAAACTTTCCCAATAAAATATTTTAAAGTATTCCTAATTCTTAACTAATCACACTATTTGATCTGCCCATCTCAATCTTCTTAAAAATTCTGATAGTATTAGAACAATGATATAAATTATAGGATATCTCTTCAGATATAATTATTAAACTTAGATATAACATTTTGTTCAATATACTTTAAGAGACCAGCATCGATACAAAAAGTACAGTGTATATATAGTGAATACATCTCATTGATGGATAAACATGTGTGTACATTATTTAATAATGAATCTCAGATTTTTAAAATGTTTACTAGTGACTGTACTTTTAATAATGACATGTTAACAATGATGTGTACAGGCCGGGTACTCAACTGGTTAATGCAAGATTCTCATCTATGCTGCCATTACAAATTTCAATCATCAGGACATCCTTGGTATTGGTATGCAGTTATTTTAATGTAAATTTTGACTTTAATTAATTTTTTTAATATCAACTGTTACAATTTAATTTGTTTCCGACATAGCATTGTGTGTGTTATTACAACCAGCAACATTAAAAATTGAAATGATTATTGTGCATAAATTTATCGGCTTGTAACAAACAGCTGACTAAGGTCGCATGCTCTATTATACATGTTGCATGTAGTAATACATTGAAAAGTTAATGTGTGTTTTTTTTTGGGCTGGACAGACAATAATGTTCCACTACTTGGATAGACATTCCATTCTCTGATATAAATGTTTCTTCCATATCTCTCACAGTTGCTGTTCAATATCTTCTAAAAAACTTTAGAATTGCCCCATATATATTGCTAGAAATAATTTAATTATACTAGAGCCCAGATTTGTATGCAAAGTAAAGTACTAAATATGCATGAGAAATATAGAAAATATGCACACTGAATATGCAAAAACAAACTGTAATAAAATCAATTAAATTAATATTTAATTTTAGGAAGTGATATTTTGAGGTTATTTTAATTAAATTATTTTTTAGTCTGATCATCTTACCTCAATATTAATGTTGATTTGTTCCTGAACATGTTTCGATTACATCATAATCATCATCAGCATCTTGCCCAGACTGGTTAGATTTATGTTGCACACTCTGGATACATAATATAAATTTGGATACTAAATTATTAAAACAGTTAGAAAATACAAGAGAGCTGAGTATTTGGGAAAAAATCTATATTCAGAAGAACAAAAACAGAGTTATGAATTTTGAAATACCAACAGAGGACCTTGTTTGGAGGTTCTTTGGCCAACCATAGGATGGAGCTGACATCGACATCCAGGGTGTGCAACACAAATCTAACCAGTCTGGGCAAGATGCTGATGATGATTATGATATAATCGAAACATGTTCAAGAACAAATCAACATTAATATTGTGGTAAGATGATCAAACTGAAAATGACTTAATCAAATACATTATTTGCTTTGTAGGTAATCTTAATGTATTCCTAGTTTTTACAATAGATAAGGGAGGTTTTCATGAGGTCTTCTTGCGTGAAGCTCCTTTGTATTGTATTGTATTGTATTGTATTGTATTGTAAGCCTATGTTTTCCCTTTACAGAGATTTAGGCGCTCTCCCCCTACAGGGAAGAATTTGAACCATACTAATTTAGTTACACTTGTTTTCGTATAGACGTCATTTTGAGTGGTCCGTGGTCAGTGTTCCGCCTCATACTGACATCTAGGAAACCAAGGTAGTACTAGGATGGGAAAATTCAATAAATTTTGCTTAGAGGCCTTTTCATTCAGACTTAAGGATTTTTTACGAGCCTGAAAATCTTCAGACTCGGGACCCACAGCTTAAAATCCCTCCCGGAGGACTTGCTCCTTGGATTTTTCCATCCTAAAAAATCCATCGACCCCGGCCGGGTTTGAACCCGCGACCCTCGGGACCAGAGGCAAGCTCCTTTGTCTGTCAGTGAAAAAGGTTTTATATAATGAAAATGTCCTTTCTACATCACTTGATGTCACAAGTACATGTGAAAAACACCAGAGTTTTTCTTCAGTGAATTACGCTTATATCCAATTGATTGCAGATACTTTATTAATTTAAAAAAGTATTAAATAATCATAAATTAATTAATTACCAGTAATTAGCTGAAGGGAAAATTATAATTTAATATTACATTTTGCATACAAATCCGGGCTTTATTAATTATTTATATACCACATACTTAATTTGTAACAGTTACCTTTGCCATGTTGACTAGAGCTTCACTTCCAGGTGCCAGCACTGTCTCCATGTGTCTTGCCAGACGCCTCAGTGCTGCAAGTCGCCTCTCTCTCTCACTCAGTTCTTGTTCAGAGCCCGAGTCAGAGATACCACTGTCTGACAAGGAACCCTCTGTGCTCTGTGGAGTTGTAGAGGTAGAAACTAAATTAGTTGTTGTGCATGTATCTCCCAGAATCAACGGGCTCTGCAACAACACAAAAACAATAATTTATTAGAAAATATACTGAAAAACATAACAAATAAATGGCCGTGGTCTGGTTTTATTAACACTCGACGTTTCGTCTACTACTACGGTAGACATCCTCAGGAGATTCTGCGTGCTCTTTGACCTCTTAACTCTTCAAATGTCGGCTGCACACATTTGAAGAGATATGAGGTCAAAGAGCACGCAGAATCTCCTGAGGTTGTCTACCGCAGTCGTAGACGAAATGTCGAGTGTTAATAAAACCAGACCACGGCCATTTAGCCCGAAAGACATAAAATACATGAATCAAAATACCTGCCGTGAAAGTCTACAATTTTACATAAAAAATTTTCTATAGGATCGTAAGAGGCCTTGGCCTAATACTTGGAAGGAAGAAGAAGAAGAAGAATAAACATTTGGCTGCTGAAATGGAATATTGGAAAAAGTCAGCAAGAGTTTCATGAAGAGAATAATAACAGAATTGTAATTGAAGACAGCATTCTGGAAGATATCATAATCAAACATTACATATGGTGCGGACATATAATGAATGAAAAGAAACTATTTTACTAGGGCATTCGATAAGTAATGGCGACACTGTTGCAAATCAGTGATCCTAGTGATGATCAAAAGTAATCTAACAAGAGGTTGCGTTTTTCTGAAAAAATCATGAGCGACAAAGTCGCAAGTGATTTTATCTAATGAAATACTCAACCTCGCGTTGCACTTGGAGCAACTAATTAGCGAATAATACAACATCACAAGCTAAAAATAATTATAATGTTTAATATTCACCAAATGTGAGATTATGTATTCCTATCTTACTTCCGGGCGATTTCTAAGCTGGCTGTTTAGTTATAAATAGCATATATTTACTGTTAAATCTCTTTGGGCTTGGGAAAAATCAATAACAGATGATTCTATGAGAAATAACTTACTTACTCACTGGCACTATCGAACCCGTAGGTTCATGGCCGCGCGGACATAAGCTCTCCATACATCCCTATCCTGAGCTGATGCTTTCTAATCATTCCCTGTATAATGTACTTCCCTCAAATTATAGTTAATGTTATTCTCCCACCTCATTCTTGATCTACCAACTGGGCGTTTTCCTACAAGAAGCTTCCATGCACTTCTTTCATTCCCCATACGTGCCACATGCCCTGCCCATCGCAGTCTATGAGACTTAACTGTTCTTATTATATCTGGCTTCCTATAAAGACCATGTAGTTCATTGTTATGTAGTCTTCTCCGTTCACCTGTCCGTTAATCTGTCTTTGGTCTAAAAATTTTTCTAAGTACTTTATTCTCAAATACTCTTAATCTCCTTTCCTCCGTTAAAAGTAAGAGTCCATGTTTCGCATCCATATAATATAACTGGTAGAATAATAAATAATAGTTTTATATATTTTCAGTTTAACGTTTTTTGAAAGGAGTTGGGACATCAAAAGTCTCTGTAATGCATAATAGCGCGCATTTCCAGAATTGAGCCTATGTTTAATTTCTTTGTGCATCTCATTCCTATTTGTGATTGTATGAGAAATAATTATGAACAATAATGCATATTCATTATGCAACATTTAATAATTTTTTTAGAGCAACAGAACTAACCTTTTTTTTTTGGTAATTTTTGAAGTTGTTTTCTTTTGGCATTTCTTACTGTAACATATCGATCATACATTGTTGAATCAATATCCTTGTCAAAGAAGTTAATTTGTGGAGATATCTCTCATTACGAACAGGAAGAGGCATGATTATCAGTCTATAAGTTAAATAGTCACTGTAATCTTGTAGTATGTTATTGAGTAGTCTTTTTTTGTATAAATTTGTAATATTGAAAGTCTTGAAATAGAAATAATTTGTGAATACATTCACTGTTTCTCACATTTAGTAAGTAATACCACCCTAAAAAGATGTTCAGTAGAATTTGTTTAGAATTTGGAATTGGGTAGTACACGAACATCCACCAAATTCACCAGGCGGGAGCAATTGTGAATGTAACTTATTCTCAAACATCAAAAAACCTCTATGAGGCTTTGAATTTCAATCAAGAGTTGATATCCAGAAAGCTCCAGATTGATCAGTTAAAGGAGATATCCAGAAATGGTGCTGCAGATGGAGTGTGCCATCTTCCATCTAGACAATCAGCACTTGATGTCAACTGGGTAGTTAGTCTTGCAAGCCTTAGGAGGCCCTTTGGGATAGTAGGAGACAAGGCTCCCACTTTTCTAGACAATCAGCACTTGATGTTAGTTAGTCTTGCATGATGGTCATCTTCAATCAGAACAAGGAACCGGTACTCATTTTTTGTTAGAGGCTGAAGTTTTGGGTCGGTTTAAAAATCCCGATTTCACCGGAACTAGAACCCACCACCTTCCGGCCTGTAGCGTATTGCTTTATACAACTATGCTATGGCGTGCCTCCGGTCTTATATAGTTTAGGTCTTATGTAGTTGGCCGGTTCGGAAAACGTGACCCATTTAAGGTTTAGGACTTATATAGTTGCAACTATTTTCGGCTTCAAAACGGACCACAGTGAAAACTCAATGTGTTTAATTATAATATACTTTCAATGTAAAAGAGGACATGTACAAAAAATTAAAGGAAAAATGTGGGACATTTTTAAAAAGGTGTGGCATTAACAAAATATAAAAAAAGAACAGTTATTTTCATTTTACCACGACACTGTTGCCAATAAAATTTATAAGATTCAACCATTCACATATCAAAAACCATTAAAGTCGATGTGTATTATTATTACGTTTAAAAATATGTATTTATCGCTGCAAGGGGTATAAAAATCCATTAACTAAATCTCTATCATCCAAGTTAAAATTATATTTCTCCAGCGCCAAACTTCCAGAATCAATGGGAAATCTCCGACCTTGGCTGCACTGAACATGGACTGACAATTTAAAAAAAAATACCAGTTACCAATAATTGAAAGTAAAAAAAACAAAGATTATAGACCATACAGTGTAACGTGGTCGTACAACTGGCGCTTTCTAACGTTCATATTTATAATTACCATAGTAAAGAACAAAACGAAAGTCGCCATTCATAAATACAATGACAAAGCATCATCCCAAAAGCAGGACATTTGAGCATCCCCAAGAAAACTTTCGGTACAGCGGAACATTTTCCAAAAAAACAAGACTGTCCCGGGAGAAAAGGGACCGAATGGACACCCTAAAAAAGACCTAAAGTAGTGACTCGAAGCTCATATTACTTGATAATGGCATGTGGGATCATGCTGATACTTCCGAATCAGTGGCCAGAGGCCTATCTTGAACCCATGACGCGGAAACCCCAAGAAAACTTTATTAATCACTAACTAATACCCGGCGTGCGCTACTACGCCGAAATAAATGAAAATTGATGTGCTTTTATATTTAGTTGAATAAGTAGAAGGAAAAATAATTATAAATTTATATTTTTTTAGATATCCCATGCTGATTACCCGGCGTTGCCCGGGAATCTATTTATCCCGGTCTTCTTCACATAAATTAACTGAAATACGAAAATTAATGTGTATTATGTTTAGTTAAATAAGTAAATGGAAACATTTACATCGTAATTATTTTTAGATACCCCGTGCTGTTTTCCCGGCGTTGTCCTTGAATCTACTCATCCCGATCTTCTTGGCATAAATGAGCTGAAAGACGAAAATTAATGTACTTCTTATGATTAGTTGAATAAGTAAAATGAAAAATTATTATAAATGTAACTTATAGCGTAATTATTTTATGATTCCCGTGCTGATTACCCGGTGTTGCCCAGGAATCTACTGATCTCGATCTTCTTGGCACAAATGAGCTAAGAGACGAAATTCGTTATTGTAGGTTATCCGTAAAAGAATACCTGTCATGTGCTGCTATGCTTGCACAGGAATCTACGTACTTGTCTCGATCTTCTTAATATCAATGAAAGAAAAAAATGGTTATTGTGAGTTATCCGTAAGAGATAAACATATGCAGTCCCGGACTTTTTTCTAGAGCTTTTTGAGATATTCAATTCTGTGTACATTAATTTTGTGTATTTGTTATGACTTAGGCAGCGTAAGCCATTTAAGCGTCCAAAGAGCTACTTTTTTCACATTGTCCACTATAAAGCGCGATTTTAAGGGTGTACGAGTTGAGTATCACAACTCTCTTATAGTCTATGTTCATCCCGGGAATCTCCTGAACATTTTGCAAAAAGCCCCCATCAGAATTGGATCAACGGCATGGCCGCGCATAAAGTACGAACAAACAAACATTCATTTTTATATATTAGATATAGGCATATACATAAGATTTTGTTGAAGCGAATCAAAGCACTGTATTAATGTAATGCAGACAACAGTGTGGATGAATATGAATTTTCACAGGTGACCTAGAGAGGCCGCTCCTATACAAACACATGTCTATGGGTGTGACTATTAATGGAACAAACACTTTAATTAATAATGTTTACTTTCATCATCACTCTACTAGCATAGTTACTACAGCGTTTTCTTCATTACAACATACAGCGAGTTGATATTATTATAAGGTCTATACAGGGTGTTTCTAAATTAGACCGACATACTTTGGGACCAGATAGATAACCTTCGTTGAAAGATATTTTGTTAAGGAACCCATGGCCTGCGATACTTCGTTTCGGTGCTAGAGGGATCTTACAAGAAGGGATAGAAGAAAACGGATAACACACCTTTCAGTACAAGAGAGCTTATCATTGCTACTATTACCCGCCGTAGCGTAGTGGCTAAGGCACTGAGCTACAAGCCGGAGGGTCGAGGGTTCAAGTCCCGCTGGGGTCAGGATTTTTAAACTGACCCAAACCCTCTGGCGGCACTATGGTCCTGGGGTCGACTCAGCCTCTAACGGAAATGAGTACCAGACGCTTGTTCTGGGGGTAAAGGCGGCCATCACGCAGGGCTGACAACCTGGCTGACATAAAGTGCCGATTGTCTAGAAAAAGTGGGAGCCTTAACCTCCTACTACCCCAAGGGCCTCCGGGCCTGTTGTGGGATCACTTTACTTTGGGGGCACGCCGTACCGTAGTGGTTAAGGCACTGTGCTACAAGCCGGAAGGTCGAGGGTTCGAGTCCCGGTGGGGTCAGGAATTTTAAACTGACCCAAACCTTCTGGCGGCACTATGACCCTGGGGTCGACTCAGCCTCTAACTTAAATGAGTACCAGACGCTTGTTCTGGGGTAAAGGCGGCCGTCACGCAGGACCGACAACCCGGCTGACATCAAGTGCCGATTGTCAAGAAAAAGTGGGAGCCTTAACCTCCTACTACCCCAAGGGCCTCCTGAGGCCTGTAGTGGGATCACTTTACTTAAGGGGGCACGCCGTAGCGTAGTGGTTAAGGCACTAAGCTACAAGCCGGAGGGTCGAGGGTTCAAGTCCCGTTGGGGTCAGGATTTTTAAACTGACCCAAACCCTCTGGCGGCACTATGGCCCTGGGGTCGACTCAGCCTCTAACGGAAATGAGTACCAGACGCTTGTTCTGGGGGTAAAGGCGGCCGTCACGCAGGGCTGACAACCCGGCTGACATAAAGTGCCGATTGTCTAGAAAAAGTGGGAGCCTTAACCTCCTACTACCCCAAGGGCCTCCGGGTCTGTTGTGGGATCACTTTACTTTTACCCGTTCAAGGAGTAAGCGCAGTTGTTGACGGAGGGCACTGCAGTCGTGTTTATGCAGGAATAGAACACGTGACATTGCTATCTATGAGTGCAGAGGGGAACGGGACGTAGGACGCTGACAGTGAACACTGCCTTAGATGACGTCACGTGTCGCAATTCTTCCGCCTGCAGAGATATTTTGAACGACTAATATCGCTTGGTTTGTTTACTTCCGAAGCTCAGCAGCATTCGGTATCAATTACAGCAAGTTTGTTTACATCCATTGGTACGATCTGTTAGCCATCTGAAAGCTACATTTGGCGCTCGTTGGATAGCTAGGGGTGGGCCCACTGCCGGGCTCGTTGAGAAAACCAGCTATAACGGCTTGTTGATCCGACATTCTGACCACATGTCGCCCCTACACGTGTTCGATGATCATCTACTTCTGTAATTAACACATGTGGACGTGAGACCAGCAGCCGGATGGTAGGCCAAGGTCTTCTAGGCCTGTCGCGCTTGGAGTTTTATGTTGGCTGCATTCCGTGATTCCATAGAGTAAACCGCTTCCCGTTTGTTGGCACATGCGCATAGTGTATGATTGGAACTTCGATAACAATTTATCATAAGTAATGCCACGAGTGATCCCTCCATGGTATCTTTACCTTGTCGTGGTGGAGTGGCTTGTGTGCTTAAATGATCCTGAGAGCTATGCCGGCGGTAGCATTGCTGCCGATAGGGTTACCCATGCCGGACTGGTCGAAGGTGATAAGCCAGACGAAATAAGTACCTTGGTCGAAAGAGTGACGATCTTTCACCGTAAAAATACAACCGTCAAGAAATGCGGACATGGGTTCTACTGGGGTAAAATTTTCCGGAGGTCAAATAGTCCCCCATTCGGTTCTCCGGGTGGGGACTACTTCAGGGAACCCATGCCAAAGGCTCAAACACAGGGACATGTTCCTAGGAACATGGAATGTTAGGACTTTATACAATAGCGGGGCACTAGAGATATTAACGCGGGAATTGGATAAATCGCCCTTGGATATAGTCGCTTTACAGGAAGTTAGGTGGCCAGGAGAAGGTAGTCAGGAATCAGGAAGCTTTGCATTATACTATGGGGGTGCAGAAAGACCTGCATTTGGAACGGGTTTTTTAGTCAGAAGGAGGATCCTATCCGCTATCCGAGATATTAAGTTTGTTAGTGATAGGATATCATACATAATTCTAAAGGGTAAACGACATGATTTTATAATTGTAAATGTACATGCCCCCACAGAAGATAAAGATGACAACATCAAGGATGAATTCTATGAAGAATTAGAATGCTTATTTGATAGCCTTTCACGATATCATATGAAAATTGTCTTAGGAGATTTTAATGCAAAAGTGGGGCAGGAAGATATATTCAAACCAACAATAGGCAAATTCAGTCTTCACGAAGATAGTAACGACAACGGGGTTAGATTAGTCACATTTGCCACATCAAAGAATCTCATTGTTAAGAGCACAACATTTCAGCATAAGGATATTCATAAATACACCTGGACGTCCCCAGATGGAGAAACTCAGAACCAGATAGATCATGTATTAGTGGATAAACGCTGGCACAGTGGCATCATTGATGTTAGATCAGTTAGAGGGACAGACTGCAATTCAGATCATCATCTGGTCAGGGTGAAAATCAGACAACGGCTATCGCTTATGAGAGGAACAAACGCTAAAGATGATTCTGTAAAATATGAATTAAAAAACTTGAAAAATGATGAAATGCGGCAAGAATACCAAATCAAAATTGCTAATAGATTTGAAGTACTGGAATCTTCAGATGACAATGTGGCAAACGAAGGAGAAACTGAAATAAATAAAGAATGGGAGGCTATAAGAGATACTATTAAATTGTCAGCATCAGAAAGCATTGGTTGTTTAAAAAAGAGGCAATACAAGAAATGGTTTGATGAGGAATGTGCCGACATTGTAAAGAAAAGAAAGCTAGCAAAAATGAAATGGTTACACGAGCCAAATGAGGTAAATTTAGAGCAATTGGGTAGTGTTAGACGGGAAACCACCAAGTTACTAAAGAGTAAAAAGAGGGAATATTTGAGAGAGAAGATTAATGATCTTGAAATGAATGCAAAAAATAGGAACATTAGAGAATTATATCAGGGAATTAGTATAGAGAAGAAAGGGTTTCAGGCTAGAACAAACATAATTCGGAATGAAAATGGGGATATGATTGCAGATTCCAAGAGTATATTAAATAGATGGAAAAGTTATTTTAATCAGCTATTAATGTACATACAGAACAGGACATTGAGGAGGATAAGTTACAGACAGCAGAAAGGCTAGTCGCAGAGCCAAGTGCATTAGAGGTTGAAATGGCAATTGAAAAATTGAAGATGTATAAAGCATCAGGTTCAGATGAGATCCCAGCAGAACTGATAAAATCAGGGGGAGAAAAATTGATGGACAAGATACGCTGGTTGCTTAGTATGATTTGGCAAAAGAAGCTCTTCCAGATGAATGGAAGGAATCAATTATCGTACCAATTTATAAGAAAGGAGATAAAACTGATTGCAACAACTATAGGGGCATCTCATTACTTTCAACTTCGTACAAAATTCTAACAAATATACTAGTAAGCAGACTTACTCCCTATATTGATGACATTCTAGGAGATCATCAATGTGCATTTAGAAGAAACAGGTCTACAACAGATCAGATTTTTAGTATAAGACAGATTTTAGAAAAGAAATGGGAATATAATGGTACTGTACATCAACTATATGTAGACTTCAAAAAAGCATATGATTCAATTAAGAGGGAGAAGTTATATAGTATCCTGCTGGAGTTCGGAATTCCCAAAAAGTTAGTTAGACTTATACGAATGTGTCTAAATGGCTCAACGAGTAGGGTGCGTGTAGGCAAACAGTTTTCAGACACTTTTGAAATCCAGAATGGGTTGAAACAAGGAGATGCACTATCTCCTCTACTATTTAATTTTGTACTAGAGCATGCCATTAAATCTTTAGAGAATGAGGAAGGCTTACAACTGAATGGTATTAATAAGCTGTTAGTTTATGCTGATGATGTAGTACTACTGGCCGATAGCGAGGAGATACTAAAGGCCCAACACGCACACACTATTGAGTAACACTAAGGAATTAGGACTGGAAGTAAATATCAGTAAAACTAAATATATGGTCACACGTAGAAATACATTATATAATGGAAATGGACAGCTAATGACAAATGAGGGAAATTTTGAGGAATTGGCTGAATTCAAATACCTAGGAACAATAATCACAAATAGGAATGAGATGCACAAAGAAATTAAACATAGGCTCAATTCTGGAAATGCATGCTATTACGCATTGCAGAGACTTTTGATGTCCCAACTCCTTTCAAAAAACGTTAAGCTGAAAATATATAAAACTATTATTCTACCAGTTATATTATATGGGTGCGAAACATGGACTCTTACTTTAAGGGAGGAAAGGAGATTACGAGTATTTGAGAATAAAGTTCTTAGGAAAATTTTTGGACCAAAGAGAGATGAACAGACAGGTGAATGGAGAAGACTACATAACAATGAACTACATGGTCTTTATAGGAAGCCAGATATAATAAGAACAGTTAAGTCCCGTAGACTGCGATGGGCAGGACATGTTGCGCGTATGGGGAATGAAAGACGTGCATGGAAACTTCTTGTAGGAAAGCCAGAAGGAAAACGCCCAGTTGGTAGGCCAAGAATGAGGTGGGAGAACAACATTAACTATGATTTGAGGGAAGTAGATTATACAGGGAATGATTGGAAAGCATTAGCTCAGGATAGGGATGTATGGAGAGCTTATGTCCGCGCGGCCATGAACCTACGGGTTCGATAGTGCCAGTGAGTAAGTAAGTAAGTAAGTAATGCCACGAGTGATATCCAAATTATCGATAAATTCACGACTCACGAAGTGAGGAGTGAATTTATCTAGAGAATTTGGAAATCAAGAGTGGCATTTGTTAGGACTATTTAACGAAGAAAATTAAGCTATTTACTCACAAATCATTGTTTAACTATCCATCCATAGTAATTCTGCCCGAAGGCAGGTCCTTCACTACAATCATAGCATTTTCATGCTATGCTTGCAGCTTTACTAGGGAATTGTGTAGGTGTGGTAGCTTCCCGTTGCTTTCCACACCGGTGAAGGATGATGATGATAATGGTAAGGATGCTAATGATAAGGATGATGGCCATATGATTTCGGGGACCGTTTGGGCCTTAAAGTTTTCCTGACATTTGTCTTACAGGTGAGGAAAAACCCCGATAAAAAACTCACCCAGAAAAACGGCCCCGACCGGGGATCGAACCCGGGCCCGCTACGTGACAAGGCAGCACGCTACCTCGAGACCACAGCGGTGGACTTGTTTAACTATAGTTATTTTAAAATATTTATATATTTAATGTAAACGGCGATGTTTGAAAACAAATGAGAAACAAATGATACGCTTCATTTGCTTCTTTTGTTCGTCACTGCAACCAGATCATATTATTTATTGCCAAAGGAACGCAATATTGTAAGAATGCACCCTAGTGGAGAAAAAATGAAACACATCAAACTGTATATTAATTCATTTCTGATGTCCTATGATGTAAATATGACAATTATATTTTTCTGGGAAAAATACATTTAAGAAAGTGCAAACAGTGGTTTTTTGGTGGTAAAAAATTGCTACAAATGTTTTTATATTAATTCCCGCATGCGCTACGTGTTGACATTCATGCACTATAAATACAATTTAGTCCACCGCTGTCGTCTCGAGGTAGCGTGATGCCTTGTCACGCAGCGGGCCCGGGTTCGATCCCCGGTCGGGGCAGTTTTTCTGGGTGAGGTTTTTATCGGGGGTTTTCCTCACCTGTAAGACAAATGTCAGGAAAACTTTAAGGCCCAAACGGTCCCCGAAATCATATGGCCATCGTCTTCATCATCATCCTTATCATCATCATCATCATCATTCTTCACCGGTGTGGAAAGCAACGGGAAGCTACCACACCTACATTCCCCTAGTAAAGCTGTAAGCATAGCATGAAATGCTATGATTGCAGTGAAGGACCTGCCTTCGGGCAGAATTACTATCGATGGATATACAATTTGGTAGCCGTATTTCTTAGTCAATCAGTCACTGCAAAATAATGCTATGACCTATTCAGAATGTTAAAAAGGAGGTGCTTTCTTTATTATGATAAACTTTAGTTGGTAAATTCTAGGCGAAACACGATTGTGATTGGTTGTAAATCAAAAACCATTGTAACGTGATTGGTCATTTGACTCCCATTTGGGACATGAGTTAAATAGTCAAAGTATTTCCTATAATAGTAAATCGACAAAACTGTTTGTCAATAGACAGCTGCGAATCGTCGGGATCTTACACCGAACTGGTCACTGCTTCGTGAGTTAGATGGGCAAGTTATTGGTTATGAAAATAACTTACTAACCCCGTTAAAGGTGCAATATGTTAATAACATCTTCCCTATGGAGATATGTGCTGGAATGCCCTCATATGAAGGCATATTCAGAGATGTGCTCGTGTTGGAATGCGAAGCGGTTTATTAGGCTCGCAGATATGTGCGAGGGATGTGGTTGGTTTGATTTATTGGTCTCATCTCGTCTTGTTGTGGAATAAATTCCAACTTTTCCTCCCTCACATGTACAATTTCCTAGTTTTGGAATTCTAGCCCATAAGTCTGCACAGCAACAAATTCGTCGTACTGTTACTTCATTCTTACTTATAACTAATTTTAAGAAACGTTCTGTACCATTGAAGATATCGTGACAACACAACAATCTGCCAGGATACAAGCTGCTGAAATGAGATTCCTCAGACCAATATCAGGATATCAAAGAACAGACAAAAAACATAACACAGAAATAAGACAACTAAAAATAGAGGAAATAAACTCAACAATAGAGAAATACAGAACAAACTGGAAAGAACACTGGCAAGGATGACTGAGAATAGAATACCAAAAGCAGCATACAACTATTCACCACGAGGAAGAAGAAGTTTGGGAAGACGAAGGAAAAGATGGAAACAGCAGCAATTTGGAGCCGGAACAGGCTAGTAAATAAGCCTAAACCGTGAAGAAGAAGAAGAAGATATCGTTAAATATTTAAAAAAACAATACAATTTTCTACCTGTTGTTGTAGTGGTCCTCAATAAATTGTATTTGTATAAAATATTAAGATAGGCCTTTCGGAAACGGTTCCATTTTCAAAACTATTCATGGAACCGGTTCCAAAAGGCCTAGCTGAATATTTTATACAAATATAATTTGTTGAGGACGACTGCCATAACAGGTACAAAAGTTTGGTTGTTTTTTTTAAATATTACACTGGCCAACATGATTTTTGTCTCATGAGTACCAATAGTTGTACTTAATGCAGTTTTTTTATCGTGTTTTCAAATATGTATTCGGAATTTCTCCACCACACAGTTTTTTTTTCAATTTCTATTAAAGCATTTAAATAATTGTTTTTTAATAAACTTTTTTCGTCCATTTGTCCATTGTAAAATAAAACCAAATGAGCTAACTCGGGAGATTTCAGCTATGGAAAAGAGATACCAATGCAAATTGAATCCTAATATGCTGGCCGATTATTGTTGGGCCATCAGTGTTGCTCAGTGTTATTTGTAGATGTTTTAACATGTGTTTTAAATGATAGTATGTATTTTTGTTTTGTTCAGTGCCTCAGATTGCCACTTCGACATTTCTGTTCTCTTCTGGCATTGCGTAATTGTAACCCACTTCTGAGGTTGGGGCGCCCCGATGATGAGAGTTGATGATAATGATGCGCCAGGAGAGGCCTTAAACTAAACTTAAGCTAATTAGGCGAATATGATATTGATGATAATGATGGCCAGATGGTGTTCGGGGACCGTTTGGGCATCAAAGCCTCCTGACATTTGTCTTACAGGTGAGGGAAAACCCCGGAGAAAAACACTCCAAGGAAGCTTGTCCCGAACGGGAATCGAACTCAGGCCACCTGCGAGACCACAGCGGTGGTTGGCGAACTACATTTTCTTACATGTTCAAAGGTAAAGTCGTTATTCGACAAATTAAAATGCAACCACATATTGCTTTGTTTACATTACAACTGGAATCCATCTCGGAAGATATATATTATATACCGTATCCGTTCTTAGAGTGATCCGTACATAAACAAACGCCAATTGTATCCTTCAGCCATTCGCGCCACAATTACTGTCACATTGACAGAGAGCACATGTGAAGTATATAAGACACGTGATCGTTAAATGGGGTAGATTACAAGAAAATTGATGAGATTTTCCACTGAACTTGTGAAATACATTTAAAATAACTGTTTTTTTAGTCATTAGTCAAATATTTGCCAGACTTGTGTTTCAAAAATTTAGATGGCGATACAGCAACAGAAGACTTAACACTTTCAGCCATTTTGTTTATATCAAAATCGACTGAAGCATGATTCAAATGCATCATCCATTTGTAATAAACTATTTTAAGTTGTAATTATTGATTAGGTGTATTTTAAAATAGTTTCTATGTTTTAAATATGATTATTTTCATTCACGAATAATAACAAGTGTGAGAGAGATGTACAGACTAAAATTGCAATGGCAAAAAATGCAACTAAAACACTACATGGAATAATTTGGAACAAAAATATCACAAAGGAAACTAAAATGAAAATTTATAAAAGCATAATACAGAATATTTTGTCATATGGAAGTGAAACTTGGTCTTTGACGGAAGTACAAAAAAAATTAGAACAGTTGAATTTGATTATTTTAGAAGAAGCATCCAAAAAACAAGACAGGATAAAATAAGAAATGAATTCCTTTGGAGAGAAATGAATGTCACCACGTCTGTTGTTAAGAGGATTGAAAATCAAATGCTTAAATTGTATGGTCATGTACAAAGAATGGAAAATGAAAGATGGCCAAAAAATATATACCAATGGTCACCCCCTGGGAAGAAATAAACGTGGCACCCCTAGATGGAAATGGAAAACCTACGTCAGAACTATAATGGATGATAGGAATTTGGAAGAGGGAGATTGGAATGATAGAGATAAATGGAAACTGAAGACGGCAAATCTATAAATGGGGGAAAGCCGAAGAAGAGAAGATGAAGGGAACTACTTTTTCGCGTACTTATTGCTTCTACATCGTACATAGGTGTCCACAACCAATGAAGAGCGAGCAGGTCACATGGTTTTGTTTTGATGAGGATTACTTTAAGAGCGGATAGTCTTTAGAAGAGATTGAAGTATTTCTGCAAGTGTTGTATTCTGCATTATGCGATTAGGAACCAAGTAACAGAAGACGGTTGACTTGGTACATTTGCATTTAAAGTACAGTGAAGAGCAATTCGTCTAGATGGCTCTCATTTTACCTGTCGCACTGCGTTCCAGAGAAATATAACGCTATTAAAATGTCCCTTACAAAAAAAAGCAATCTCGAAATACAAATAATATGGCACATAGAGTAGGATTTCAAAGCGCTCACCCGCGAAATGTTATCGTATTTTAGACATTTTCCGTAAATTCTGTTTGTACAAATATCCTCACAGAGGCACACAACCATTTCTACGAACAAAGTCGCGATGTAACCATATTAATGAAAGCGACTATAGACTGATGTGTTGAGCACAGTAGCCGAGCAGTCTCTGCTGTCATGCTATGGCGCAGAGATAGACGCGCTCCGGTTATAGTCTTGGGGAAGGAATTGTGGTCAATTTATAAGAGTGGTACCTCCTGAGCATCCTAGGAAGTTATTAGTAATAATAATAACAATAATAATAATAATAATAATAATCTTCATGGTAAACCGTCGGATTGTTCAGCTCTCGGAATACATCTTCCCATCGTCTTCTAGCGCGTCCCACAGCCTTGAGGATGTGTTTGTTTTGTTAGCCTAGAAGAGCCAATTGTTAAAATATGGCCATACCATTTTTGTTTATAGTTTTGTATTCTTTCATTCTGATTAAACATTTTGAGTTCTTGCCTAATTGTTTCGATTGTGCCAGTGAGTTAGTTATTATCATTATTATTATTCTTGCCTAATAATAATAATAATAATAATAATAATAATAATAATATAATAATAACTCACTGGCACTTTTGAACCCGTAGGTTCAAGGCCGCGCGGACATAAGCTCTCCATACATCCCTATCCTGAGATAATGTTTTCAATCATTCCCTGTATAGTCTAAATATAATAATAATAATAATAATAATAATAATAATAATAATAATAACAATAATAAGTAATCTTCTCTTCTTTTTATTAGGAATTTCTCTAAAATACAGTAGTTTTCCTATAACCCATTGTATTTTTACTCCTCCATGAATTCCAATTCTCTGCATCACTCTCTGTTATCCTCTCGACACCATACCCCTGTGCACTACTTGAATCCATTGTTTTTTTTGTTTTTTTTTTTTTGTCTCCCGTTTATTCTGTTGCCCTCCGTTTCAAAATTTAATATCATCTTAGGTATCCTGTCATCATATATCCTCTTTACGTGGCTAAACCATTTCAGTCCACTTTCTTCAATAACTTGTAGAACATTAATAATAATAATAATAATAATAATAATAATAATAATAATAATAATAATAGCATCGGCCGCAATTCTACCCTTGGGGTAGTAGAAGGTTAAGACTCCCATTTTATCTAGACAATCGACACTTGATGTCAGACGGATTGTCAGTCCTGCTTGACGACCGCCTTTTCCCCAGAACAAGCGTCTGGTACTAATTTCCGTTAGAGGCTAAGTCGACCCCAGGGCCACAGTGAAGGTTTGGGTCAGTTTAAAGATCCTCACCCCACCGGGATTGGAACACTCCGCCATTCGGCCTGTAGCATATTGATTTAACCAACTACGTTATGGCGTGCCCCCGGTCTTAAATCTGAACTAATCATGAATTTCAGGTAAAGGGCAACCAAGGAAAATTTTTCTGAGGTCTGACCGGTAATCGAACCCGGGACCTCATGAATTGTAGGCAGATGCTCTGAACACAGGACAATGAGTCTTGTAGTCCAGATTTGAAAAGTTATATTCTTACTACAATATTGACACTAGATTACAAGATAAGTTTTCTAACAATCCCTCTTCAGAGCACTTCCTCTTATTCTACTTCTTTCACAGTAGCCTCTGCCGCTCCTGGAATTTCCTTCCTCAAGATTTGAGGGGTTGCCGCACACTTCGCACTTTTAAGTCACGCTTATACAAATACATGTCGTTAAATAATTAATTTTTCTCGACAACTAAATGTTTTCATGTCATTAATAGTTTTTGTTTACCTGGCTTTTACATCCTGCACATTTTATATTTCAATCGTTAAATCTAGATTGAATCACAAATATTTTGTAAATAATAACACTGGTCAACATGATTTTTGTCTCATGAGTACCAATAGTTGTACTTAATGCAGTTTTTTTATCGTGTTTTCAAATATGTATTCGCAATTTCTCCATCAACCACAGTTTTTTTTTATTTTAATTTCAATTAATGGATTTAAATATCATACAATTGTTAAAAGCATCATTACTTATTGAGCAGAACTTTGGCCATTAACAACAAAAAACAAATAAGTATCCTTTGGCAACGGAAATGGATTTTATACGAAGGGCAGCAAGAATTTCAAGAAGAGAAAAAATTAGGAACTCAGTTATAAGGAACAAAATGAAGATTGTAGACACTATTTTAGATTATATTAAAACTCAGCAATTAAAATGGTACGGACATGTACAGCGAATGGAAGAGGATCGACTATCAAAATATATTTTGGAATGGAAACCTGAGGGAAGATGAGGCAGAGGAAGACCTAAAAACCTCCTGGAGTCAGGGAATATGTTTATACATGAAGGAGAAACATCTACAACCAGGAGATTGGATGGACCGACAAAATTGGGTATTAGGAATCGGACGATGTCAAAGACATTAAACAACCGATGATCTATCTATCTAAATAATTATTTTTAATAAACTTTTTTCGTCCATTTATCTTGTCGCAGTGAGCTATGAACACGGGGAACACTTTCATCAGGAGATTTCAGCTATGGAAAAGAGATATCAAGGCAAATGGAATCATAATATGCTGACCGATTACTGTTGGACCATCAAGAGGGATGCTCCATAGGTGAAATATAGCAGAAAATCGCCATTCCTTACTTTCTAGGTGAGTCCGAATGTTCGAATATTGTGTAGTTACAAATGTAGAAAATATTAAAATGTCTGAAATTATAAATGCCTGTCTCTCGGAAACCTTGCGTGATGGAGAAAACCGATATCATATTTGAATTCAGGAGAAAAAATACTATCAGAATCACATATTTTTCTTTCTGAGACAAAAAAAAAGTTTATTTTTTGTTGCTCAGTGTAATAATATTGTAGACAATATTTATGTTTATTTTATTTTAGATGTAAGAATAATTTTTGTATTTTTTTAACCTGGCTGAGTGGTAGACAGGGCCTTAAAGCCTTAACTCTGCCAGGTAAAAAAAAAATAAAGCTATTATTAATTACATCAGCCTTTATTATCCTGTCGTGAAATTCGCACGTTATTCGTCATCTAATTTCGAAAGTAATGATTTTGTTTCGTTTATATTGTTTGGAACATTATTCGAGTTGAAAAACATTAGAGCTTGATTTGAGATTTCAGGTTTTATTTCTGGAATTTTATAGAAAAATAGAATATAGAGTGTGGTTTCGCTTGACTAGTGACGTCATGAGTGCTACTCAGTATGCGGAGGCGTGCTTTTCATTATCCTGCAGGACTCAGTCTGTGCACACCCTACGAACTTAAGGGGGATAGATCGTTTCTTTCCACAAAATGACAACTATTTGACTTCAAATTTGATTTCATTGTATAGTCGTTTCTACGCTGTGGTCTCGAGGTAGCATGTTGCCTTGGTGGGACCGATTTCAAGTCTCGCTCGGCATAAATTTCCTGGGTGAGGATTTCTCGGGGTTTTTCCTCACCTGTACGAAAAATTGAGGAAACTTTATTGCCAGAAAACTTGGATCCAAGCAAGTCACCATAACACGCAACTCCTGAGCGGCCACGGCTCTTTCAAAGCCAAACTCCATGAAAGAGGCCTCACACAAACGCCTCATTGCGGTTGCTTCGGAACAGAGCTGGACACTGTACAACATGTCCTGTACGAATGCACCAAATATGAGGCCAGACGAAGGGACTTACGTGAGTCTGCACTAAATGGTGATATGAACTGGCCGCCTCCTCTACGGTTTTGGACAGTAAAACAGCCATATCAAACAGTGAGAAAGTTTGTCGAATGGGTCCTTACTCAACGCCAAGAGGAGGACATCCGCACACAAAGAAGAAGGGATTAGATGTAATCTAGCAATAAGTTAGTTGTAAATTAGTAAATTATGTATTAGTTTTAACACAACACTATGTAAATGTTACTAGATTAGGTGGTAGATTTAAGACTTAAGACTTAGCTTAAGGATTAATATATAAACATAACTGTATATAAGTAATATTAAGAACAAACACCCGAAACTTCTATCCTGAAAAAGAACATAATAAAAACAGCAGAGAGCAATTAGGGACAAGAGCACACCTGGGGATATGGACATTAAGCCCGAGGAAACCCAGGGGGATGGTGGTGGGGCTCTTAATAAAATAAAATAAAATAAAACTTTATTGCCGAAATGGTCCCCGAACATCATATAAAGTTATCTCACTAGAGGCATCAGGAGGCCCTTAGGGTATTAGGAGGTTAATGCTCTCACATTTTTATACAATCGGCATGAGATGTCAGCCGGGTTGTCAGCCCTGCGTGACGGCCGCATTTACCCCCAGAACAAGAGTCTGGTAATCATTTCCGTTAGAGGCTAAGTTGATCTCTGGACCATAGCGCTGCCAGAAGGTGTGGGATAGTTTACTCATGATTTGAGGGGAGTAGAACAGGAGATGATTGGAAAACATTGGCTCAGGACAGGAATGTGTAGAGAGCTTATGTCTGCGCGGCCAATGGTTTGGATAGTTCCAGTGAGTAATTCCGCTAAAAAAATCATCAACCAAACTGGTATGCAAATCTGTCAATTAAAACCACAGATGCCAGTAAAAGTGATAAAGAAGGCAATAAACATACCCATATTGAATCCGACGTGTTTCGTCCTTGAACGGGACATCATCAGGATGATCACATCAAAGTAAAACACTACGTGTTTGCCGATTATTTTAAAGGAATTAATACTTATCAGGGAGTTAGAGCAAGTTGCGATCATAATTGCGAAAAAAATGGTTTGCATGTAAGAGTTTTACATGTAATTACAAATATGCGCACAATATTTGTCATTGACAATTACGCTGCACTTTATAATCATGCGCTTGTTCAGTCACCGAGTTCAAAAAATGTGTTGTTGGTAGCTCTTGGCAAAAGATTACGAGGATGAACATGTCCACAGAGTATAAAGTACGGGAAACAGAGTTGCTTATCACAGTAAAAGCACGTCATGAATGCCTACACTAAGCAGTCTTCAGAGTCACACTGCTTTTGAACATTAAAAATAGGATCAGGAGGGGTTTAAACCTTTGTGGTCTGCAGCTACAGTCCAGGAGTACCGAAAAAAGTCTGCGAAGACTGGAGATTATGTAAAATACAGTAAAATCTCCTTATTCGCGGGGGATTGTTCCGCAAATATGCCGCGAATACAGAAACCGGAATGGTAATTTCTGTGGGTATATAGGGGTACGTTCCAAGTTTCCGAAATAAGATAAAAATTATCAAAATAAAATAAATTAATGAGAGATTTTGAATTCTATTAATTATTACTGTCAGGCTTAGGCAAGGGCTTAAAGAAATTAGTATTTGTTTACTGTTTTGCCGTTTTTTAAGGTCTTTCAATTCAAATTGATATTTCTATGAATTCAGCGACAGAATTCCTTAGTTTGTCTTTGGATTTCTTGATGAATCGTACAGTTGATTCATTAACATTGAAACAGCGTGATACAGATGCAAACGACTCGCCAACACGTGAACAGCCAAACATTTATATTCTTACTTTAAGCGGCCACACCACTTTTTTTCCCGTTTCGAAACAAATTGTCTTTCTTTTACTCTACATTATAAATTGGCAACAAAGCAGAAGAGACACATGTAATTCAATCAAAATTACTGTATTGCAACGAATGACAAGTTGAAACAATAAAACATCGATTGTGGCGAAGGCGGCATTCTCACGGACATAGTGGCACGTGAAATACGACAGTGGCTTTTAACAACGAACTTTAGGCGTAATGACAATAAGGCTTGTTTAACTTTTATATTAATTTGTCCATTTGGTTTGAATCGCTCCTTGTAAAAGCTGCCATGGAAGTTGCCTGCAGTAAAAAAAAGTTGCCGATAGTAAATAAAGGATACTAATTGTTATAATATACCGACTGGATCCGCGAATAAAGAAAAATTTAGCGGCGAACACAGGAAATGTGTCACAACTTTTTAATCCGCGAATAATGAAAATTAGGGAATAAGGGAACCGAGAATAAGGAGCCTTTACTGTACATTTACATTAGCAAAGAAATTGAATTCCTCGACGATGGTGTGAACTGACAGTCGAACCAATTAAATTCGTAATGTATCCTTTTGGATACATCAGTTGGTTCAAACAATTCAATATTTTAAACAAATCAGAATAAAACGATAAAAAATTAATCACATATTGTGTGTATAATTATACAATATACCTAATAATAACAGTTATACAAGATTCCGTTTTCAGTGCGGTCCGCCACATTCAAATAACAAACGGAACAAACTTGTGTTTTGCCAATTTAAGGGTTGAGGATACTATAATCATCAATCCTCTTCAGCACCGCCTTCAACTGTCGGAAGAATAAACTACTGGAAAAACTGCACTTAAACTAGCGTGAAATATTTTCAAAGTCCTATAGAATAACAGTGCGCATGCGCCAAAGTTTATAGAGCCAGAGAAAACCCACAATCGAACCACATATCGATTATCATCCTCGATTACTATCCGTCGCTATGAAATTTAAATGACCAATATTTGCAATAAATCCCCAAATCCATGTTAAATAAATATATTAATAATATTGAAATTATCAAACGTTTATTAAAAATGGGCGTACACTTACTTATCACTCCCTAACGCTGATCCAACCAGCGATAACCCAAAACAGCGATAGAAAAATCTGAAATATTTTCGAAGTCCTATAGAATAACAGTTAGCATACTGCACTTAAACTAGCGTGAAATATTTTCAAAGCCCTATACAATAACAGTGCGCATGCGCCAAAGTTTATAGAGCCAGAGATAACCCACAATCGAACCACATATCGATTATCATCCTCGATTACTATCCGTCGCTATGAAATTTAAATGACCAATATTTGCAATAAATCCCCAAATCCATGTTAAATAAATATATTAATTATATTGAAATTACCAAACGTTTATTAAAAATGGGCGTACACTTACTTATCACTCCCTAACGCTGATCCAACCAGCGATAACCCAAAACAGCGATAGAAAAATCATAGACTAAGTAATATACTCTGTGGAGAAAATAGCAGTTAGCATCACAATATTGTCTAACAGTGTCATAATATTGTGATTTGCATATTTAAATAAATACTTCAAAATTGTCGAATAATGTTATAAAAATTGTTTGAAAAAGTTTAAAATATTAAATAATGTTAGTAAATACAGAAGAACAGCTATAGTTTACAACAATATAACTGAAAAATCAAGCGCTAGTAGAAGTGCAGTTGAGCCTAAACGACTTTAGCGAGAGAAAAAATGTTTACGACTGCTAAAGTTATAAAGTCACGATATCATGCCATTGTGAGTGGAATATCGAATCTCCGTAGCTTACAGTGTTATTGGCGATGGAATTTAGTTTGTATATTTTTGTAATCAGCACCTCAAACATATTCTTACAAACCAAAACTTTTTAGCAATTGCCATCGGAACTTTCGCTAACTCCCTGGTAAGGTAAATAGTTTTATTTTATAAACTAATGGCTACCATTTGTATAGTTTTACAAGTATTATATCAATGGTTTTTCTGTATGTATTCCTAAAACAAATTAGTCTTTGAGATTTAATATAATTAATCTTATTTTTGTTAGGTTCGTCTTCCGGGTTAAATCGCCGTGACCTGGTTTTCTTGAAATTCGACGTTCAATATCTACTACTGCGATATGCATCTTCAGGAGCGAGTAGAAAGAAATACATCCTTCCTGTAGATGTCATTTATGTACAATTGTCGGCTTTCTTGATTCCTGTGAAGTTCGTCTTCTGGACTAAATCACCCGTGATCCGATTTTCTTGAAACCCGATGTTTCGTCTACTACTGTGATACGATTTTACATAAACAACCTCTACGAGAAGGATGCATTTCTTTCTATTCGCTCCTGAAGATGTCTACCGCAGTAGTAGACGAAACGTCGAGTTTCAAGAAAAACTGGACCACGGTCATTTAGCCCGGAAGACAAAACAATAGGAAACGAGACACCGGCCGTGAAAGCCTACAATTTTATTTTAATTTTTGAGAAGTCTATTTATTCATTTGATTAATTCTCCAGGAGATTTGTTATTTGCAGTACATAAATTACGTTTTTCAAAATTTCTAATTTTACTAGTCGAGTGTAAAGTAACATATTATGGCCTTAATTCTGCCAACTTCTTTTTCTTCCCTTTTCTGATCAGAATTTCAATGAAATTTGTCTTACAGTAGAGGAGAACAAATGAAAACTGAAAAATTCAATCCGAGCGGGAGTTGAACCTGGAGTCACATTATTTATGAGAGGAAACAATGTTATAAGAGGTGTTTATAGTTATAATTATAAATTGATAGTGAGAATAGAGGAAGAAATCAAATGAGAAAATAATGCATTACATTTGTGACCTTTGCTACCGGGATCAACGCGAGAAATGACCTAAATAATGGAATGCACTGCACTAATTGAAGATAAATTAATGAAGAGCGATCATGACGTTCTCACGGCGTGATGCTCAATTATTTCTTTTCACAGGGGGCTTTTATCCTGTCAGTTGTACCAACACGCCTCCATCAAATCTCTGATGATTCATGCATCAAACTTAACATTGTATATCCCATGTCTCTAATTTACTAAACCTTCCGTAAATTTATTAATAACTCGTTTCCTTCATTTTCCAATGTAATTTAGGATCAACAATAATTTTATAACTAGAAAACAAGATATTGGTAGAAGCTCAAACGAAAAGGTTAAAACGAAACGTTAAACGATGTAGATTTAGATTTATTTAGCCTGGTGGAGTTAAGGCCACGTGGCCTTCTCTTCCACTCACCAGGACAAACATATATTACATCAAAATATAACAATCTCGGTTAACTCTAATATTAAATGCTAAATAAAAATTTTATCAAAAAGATAATATCTATTATATTACGATCTATAATGCAACCAGTTAATGTTAGTTAAAATTAAGACTAAAACTAATAATAAAATGTATACAAGCAAGACATATTAAATTGTCCCTGTCTAGTGTATATAAAAAAACGAAGAAAAATAATGAGATATAGAAAACTAATTTTACGATTATACAATATTTAAAACAAAACAAATGAAAATATTTGTTATTCTTAATATTATTTTCATAAATAATTTAATTTGTTAATTGTTAAAAGAATACTATCCGTGAGGTGTATAAGTTAGTTTGTTATTAAATAATTCTTTAGTTTGTTTTTGAAGGATGTTATAGTTTGACAGTCTCTGACATAGGGCGGAAGGGAATTCCATGTTTTGGTAAGTGAGACCGTAAAAGATAATGAAGAATGTTATAAAGGAGACCAAGGTTCTTAGAGGATCGTAGAGCCAAGGGAAGAAGAAAAAACGATAATACAGGGAAGACTTTAAAACATTAATTAAGAATAAACTTTTCTTTCTTGTAAGCCCATGTTTCCCTTAACAGATATTTAGGCGCTCTCCCCCTACAGGGAAGATTTGAACCATACTAATTTATTTACACTTGTTATCGTATAGATGTCCTTTGAGTGGTCCGTGGTCAGCATTCCGCCTCATACTGATGACATCTAGGAAACCAAGGTAGTATTAGAGCGGGAAAAATCAGTAAATTTTGCTTAGAGGCCTTTCATTCAGGCTTAAGGATCTTTTATGAGCCTCGAAATCTTCAGACTCGGGACCCACGGCTTAAAGTCCCTCCCGGAGGACTTGCTCCTTGGATTTTTCCATCCTAAAAAAATCCATCGACCCCGGCCGGGTTTGAACCCGCGATCCTCGGGACCAGAGGCAAGGAGCATAACCACTAGTCCACCGCGGCTGAATAAATATCTATGGAGAGCTTATGTCTGATTGGCCATGAACCTACGGGTTCTTCAGTGCCAATGGGTTAGTTTTAGTTAGTTATTTGGTAGAATAGTTGAAGACCATAGTTAAATAAACTACTATTTACTAATCTAATAAAATGGGTTACTGCGATGTAAATATTTCCGGAAAGAAAGTTAGAAATAGTTTAATGTCAAAGTGATTGGAAATAATGTGACGTCAAACAACGAAACTGTGTATGATGCAAGCATTAAGTCACTTCCAGATGAAATTCTTAATATGTACTCTGAACTGGAATACGAACAAATGAAACTCACCTAGGAAAGCACACGGTTGTCCGTAGCTGGAAGACGAGAAAATGGTGTCATGTGCGGATTTAAACATTTCAATGCCAGTATCTAATAAACATCAGCTTGAAATAGAAACATGACGTAAGTATAGATGTCGTGCCGATCGCTGTACTTTGGATCGCGAACTTATAAATTGAATAATAAAGGGCACATATTCCACGTTTATACACAGAATATTAGAAAATAATATGAAATGGATGGGCGAATGGATAGCTAAGCCTCATTTCACCCTCTCTGTTGCAATTTTAAATGGAGTATAAAACATGCAATGGGCCTCGGCGCTCTAGGAGTTGGATTAGATAAGTAAATAAAGATGAGTTCGGGATTTTTTTTATCCTAAAATGGCAATCTCATTTTCGCTTAATTGAATTAGGTACCATATTCATCTTTACTTTATGGAATGAACTAAAATATATTTTATAGTGATACGTAGTCTATTATGGGGCAGGCCGTAGCGTAGTGGTTAAGGCACTGAGCTACAAGCCGGAGGGTCGAGGGTTCGAGTCCCGTTGGGGTCAGGATTTTTAAACTGACCCAAACCCTCTGGCAACACTATGGCCCTGGGGTCGACTCGGCCTCTAACGGAAATGAGTACCAGACGCTTGTTCTAGGGGTAAAGGCGGCCGTCACGCAAGGCTGACAAAGTGCCGATTGTCTAGAAAAAGTGGGAGACTTAACCTCCTACTACCCCAAAGGCCTCCGGGCCTGTTGTGGGATCACTTTACTTTTACGTAGTCTATTATAGTGTTCCTGGTTCGATACACAAGCATTCACACACTACCCACACCGGAATTTATTTGGGCTGGCCCCAAGGTCTCGAGAAGGGATTACAACCCTCTTTTTGGCCCTATTCTGCCCTAAGTTTATTGGGCTAGTAATGAGGAAGTACATGTACATTAGGATAGTATAGCCAGAAGGGGTTTACAACCCTCCTTTCGGCCCTATTCTTCCCTAAGATGATTGGGCTAGTAATGAGGAAGTACATGTACATTAGGGTAGTATACATAGGCCCACGGCAACCCATGCCGACTTGCTTCGAAAGAGGTCAGTACTTGCAAACTTTGAAAAGAAAATTTGAACAATATTTTTTTATTATTATATTAGACAAAATAAGAAATACTGTCATAAGAGAAAAAATGAATATTAGTTATTCAATAGTAGATTAAATACGGTATAACCAATTAAATTGCTATGGGCACGTACGACGAATGCAAGAAGAAAGATTACCCAGGAACACATTGGAATGGTGTCCACTTGGAAGAAGGAGGAGAGGAAGACCTCGAAACTCGTGGATGCAGGAAATAAGAACTGGAATGAGAGCAAGAGGACTGGAGGACATGGATTGGATGGAGAGAGACGAGTGGAGAAGAAAAATTAAACTGTAGGCACAGAAAGATGTGTAAACATTAAAATTCTGTATATAAATAAAATTGTAAAATAATAAATAGTTATAGGTTCTGAGCTAATATTCTCCTGTTATCTTCTTCTTCTTCACTTCCTGGTTTAGGCATTAGTTGCCTGTTCCGTCTTCACTAATATATCTAAGACCATCTCTTCGGAAGACGTCCGACATCTCTTCTTCCTCTCGGAAAATAATGTAAGATTTTATTTGGTAATCTACTTTCTTCCATTCTTTTTACATGTTCTTTCCACTGTATCTTGTTGTTAAATATATTTTCTTTTATGGAGTAGATCTGCAGTTCTTCATGGATATCCTCATTTCTTATCTGGTCCATTCTAGTGCATCCTTTTACTCTTCTTAAAAATTTCATCTCGGCTGCTTGGATTTTACTTTCTTGTTTGGTAGTGATAATCCAAGATTCACTCCCATACAAAAGGGCAGGTACTGCCATTGTTTTATAAAATTTTAATTTTGTTTGTTTATGGGCTTTATTAGTCTATGTTCTATTTTATTGTGACATAAATAGCTTGAAACTGATGAGTTTTATGTTCAATATCTTTATCATACCCATAGCTGATATCACATCCTAAATATTTAAAGTGGGATACTTGTTCAATAATTTCGTCTCAAATTATTATTTTTGCACGCAGAGTGTTTCTTCCATAAAATGCCATTACTCTTGTTTTACTTACTGAAATTTTAAAATTACAATCGCTACATATCGCATTTAGTTTGTTATTGCAAGTTATTTGCTGTAAAATTCAACCATAATTAATTATATTCTCCCACTTAATTCCTGACCTACCTACACGTTTATTTCCCTGTGGTTTTATTTCAAAGTTTCCGTGCCTCTCTTTCATTTCCTATTCGTAACAATCTCTCGCCAGACCTAATTGTTATCACGCCAGATTTCCCGTAACTCATGTAACGCAGTGTTATATAGATTTCTCCCTTAGCATGTCTGTCATCAGAAAACTAAAACAAAATTACCGGGGAAAATAGCAGTGTAAACCCGCCTTGCAAGCGCCCCAACCTCAAAAGTGGGTTACAATACGCCGATACCAGGAGAGAATAACATAAAAGTCGAAACGACAAACTAGTGGCATTGAATATAAAATATATTTAATTTGAAATGCAAAGGATAATTATTTATTATAACATTTTATATTAATTTTGTCCACCCCTGTGGTCTCGAGGTAGCGTGCTGCCTTGTCACGCAGCGGGCCCGGGTTCGATCCCCGTTCGGGGCAGTTTTTCTGGGTGAGGTTTTTATCGGGGTTTTTCCTCACCTGTAAGACAAATGTCAGGAAAACTTTAAGGCCCAAACGGTCCCCGGAATCATATGGCCATCATCATCATCCTTCACCGGTGTGGAAAGCAACGGGAAGCTACCGCTTCTACAATTCCCTAGTAAAGTTGCAAGCATAGCATCAAAATGCTATGATTGCAGTGAAGGACCTGTCTTCGGGCAGAATTACTATGGATGGATGGATGTTAATTTTGTACAGGTCTTACATGAAAACAATCATCATCATCATCATCCATCACCAATTAGGCCTTTGTAGACCTGTTTCGGCCCCATCCAGCAGTCTTTTAAGAGATCTTCCTGGTCGACGACGTCCTTTGGGCTTATATTGCATCATCATTTTTGAGATTCTTGAATTATCCATTCTTTTTACATGGTCCAGCCAGTTTAATTTACTTCTGTTGAATTTTCCTCCTACTGATTCTAATTGTACCAAAATGTCTTCATTCTTTTTTCGATCTAAAAGAGTGTATTCTGCTGTCCTTCTGAGAAATTTCATTTCCGTAGCTTTGATTCTGCTCCTGTCTCTTTTTCTTAATGTCCAAATCTCACTTCCGTGTAAAAAGGGAGGATAATGCCAAAATATTACAATTTTTTATTTATTTTTAATCATCATCATCATCATCATCATCATCCAGGGATTAAGCCTGTTGGCTCGTTCCGGTTTCATGAAAGCTAGAATTGTTAAAATTGTTCAGACCATCTTCTATGTGGGCGACCAACATTTCTCCTTCCATGCGGTTTATAATTTAGCAATAATTTTGGAAATCTTCCTTCTGGCATTCTATCAATATGTTCTTTCCAGTCGTTCCTATATTTAATTATTCGGCCTGTAAGTTTGAAAATATTTAGTTCCTTTCTTATATCTGCATTTTATTTCTTATCCAGCAGAGTGTATCCTGCTATATTTCTTAAAAATCGCATCTCAGCTGCTTCCAATCTTTGTTCTCGTCTTTTAGGGTATTATTTATTATTTTTAAGATTTGTGTAAATTTGGTGATATATGAAAACAATCCGATTGAGGGTCTTTCCACTTTTCAGCGGTTGCCCTTTTACCAGCCGGCTGCTGGCCCTTCACATCCACATGTGTCAATCACAGAGGTAGATGATCAACAGCCAGTGTAGGGGTGACATGTGGTTAGCATGTCGAGTCCCCCAGCCGTTATAGCTGGTTCCTCAACCTGGAGCCGCTACTTATTGTAGCTACCTAATTGCCTCACGATGCTGGGTGGGCACCGGTCCCATACTGGCCGAAATACCATGAGAAAATTTCTTCCCCCATGGAGACTAGAACCAGCGCAAGTCCCGTAGCTCTGCGCCAAGGCTTCCTACCTTAACCGCTCGGCTACGGCGCGGGACTGAAAACAATAACAACTAAAATCTACAATCATTAATTGCAAAAATAAATAGGGCCTATTAGACAACGACTTTATTTTTCATTCTTTTCATGACAATTTTAAAAAGTAAAAATCATTAATTTACTCCAATTAATTCTAGTAACGATGTCTAAAAAATGTATCCTCTTGTGTGATGCATACAATATAGCATCTAAACAACATAATGTATTTATACAAAATCCTATATTCATTACACATAAAGTATTGTCATTATTGCAGTTACTTGTCTCGTATAGGTGTCCAGACATCGCTGAAATGCGTAGAATAGTATGTAAACAAAATGGCAAGACAAGAACTTACATGGCACAGGATGTCATCGCTGTCTTGTTTTTCGGAGAGAACTTTAGCGACATCTCTGACAGAAGTAGCCACATCAGGGGAAACGGCACCACCCTGAAGAGCAGAATCTAGCATGCGGAGTGTATTCTGGTCAGATCTGAGGGCGTTCTGCAGTTCCGACAAGTGGATTTCGAATTGATGCCAAGCTTGTGACACTCTCTGTAAGTTAGTTAACTGCAAAGACACGCTGCAACACAAACAAAGCATATTTAATCAGCATTTTAAGTCACATAAAATTGTCTATTCTAACTTAAACCAGTTAACACAACTAATTTTTAAATACATACATGTTCGTCTTATCATAAGTAATGCCACGAGTGATTTCCAATTTATCTAGAGAATTTGGAAATCAAGAGTGGCATTTGTTAGGACTATTTAACGAATAAAATTAAGCTGTTTACTCACAAACCATTATTTAAATATAGTTGTTTTAAAATATGTATACATTTAATGTAAACGGCGATGTTTTCGAAAACAAATGAGAAACGATTGGTACGCTTAATTTGCTTCTTTTGTTCATCATTGCAACCAGATCATATTATTTATTGCCAAAGGAACGCAATATTGTTAGAATGCACTCTAGTGGAGAAAAAATGAAACACATCACACTGTATATTAATTCATTTCAGATGTCCTATGATGTAAATATGACAATTATATTTTTCTGGAATGTTATTACCTGGGAAAAAATACATTTAAGAAAGTGCAAACAGTTATTTCTTTTTTTATATTAACCCTCGCATGCGCTATGCGTTGACATTCATATCACTATATATACAACCTGGTAGCCGTATTTCTTAGAGAGTCAGTCACTGCAAAATAATGCTATAACCTATTCAGAATGTTAAAAAGGGGGTGCTTTCTTCATTATGATAAACTTTAGTTGGTAAATTCTAGGCGAAACACGACTGTGATTGGTTGTAAATAAAAAATCATTGAAACGTGATTGGTCATTGACTCCCATTTGGGGCTTGAGTTAAATAGTCTCTAAAATAAAAGTATACGAAATTACAATTAAGTATATGTTGCCTCTAGTCCCGAGGGTCGCGGGTTCAAACACGGTCGGGGCCCATGAATTTTTAAGATGGATCAATCAAAGGGACAACTCATCCGAAAGGGAGCTCTAAGGGGTTGATAGAATATTATTCTAGAGATTGGAGAATTATGAAATTAAAATAATCTTACAGTAATAGATTTTGAGATAACCAAAAATTAAAAAAATTAATGAGGCTAATGCTTGAATAAGAAAATATTTTAGGGTAGCCTCTGTGGTAAGCAATACGCTACAAGCTGGAAGGTGGAGGGTTCAAGTCTCGGTGGGGACAGGATTTATAAACTAACCCAAATCTTCTGGCGAATCGACTCAGTATCTAGCGGAAATGAGTATCAGATGCTTGTTCGGGGGGATAAAGGCGGCTGTCACGAAGGGCTGACATCAAATGCCGATTGTCCAGAAAAAGTTGGAGCCTTGATCTCCTACTAACCCAAGGGCCTCCTTGTGCCTGTAGTAGGATCACTTTTCCTCGCTTTGTAGTAAAACCATTTCCTTAACTGAGCCGAGATTAAGGCGCTCCCTAATAAAATAACAACTGTAATATTACATATTACAAACCGCGATCATATTGAACGATCATATAAGATCAAAAATCGTAAATAGACAACAAACCTCTGGAACAAGTAACAAATTTTAATTATGTGGGTTCTAATTTTACTATAAACACAAAATCTGAAACAGACATACATATCAAACTGTCGAAATTCCAAATGATATGCAGAACTATACATAACACATTAAAGAATAAAACAAGAAGAGATACTAGATTAAAGTTTTATAAAACATTGGCAGTTCCTGCGTTACTTTATGGGAGCGAAACTTGGGTAATGACCAAAAGATTGCAAAGCAGAATACAAAGCGCAGAAATGAACTTCCTTAGAACAACAAAAGGCTGCACAAGATTGGATCGGATAAGGATTGAAGATATAAGAACAGAGTTAAATATATATATCCGTTGGATGAGAAAATCAAAAAAATATAGAGATAAACGGTTTACACATGTGGAAAGAATGAATGTAACAAGATTACCAAGAGCAGCATTCAACTACAAGCCAAGAGGTTCAAGGAATGTAGGAAGGCCAGTGAAAAGATGGACAGAACAACTGTGAGGCGGTACAGGCAATTTGCCTAGACCGTGAAGTGAAGAAGAAGAAGAAGACAAACCGCGTGTGGGAAGTAAAACCACTGCCCTCTATGTATACTACATACAATGTATATGCAGAAAATATCCAAAAGGTAGTGTTAATATACATTATATGAAACAAATCACTGCATTTTAAATGAACTGAACTTTATTTGAAACAATATAAAACAATAAATACGTACTTGCCGCTATTTTATCACTAACTGGTCTCACGGCCTCCTGTGCTTCCAACTAATAAACACTGCCCACACTGTTAACGTTTGTCAGTTGTTTATAATGGACGCAAATATTTCCAACAAACATGCTATTATTTTAACATTGTTTATCATTTTGAAAGCACCATCGCGCAAAAAATAATGTTCAACACACGTTTGTGAAATGTTTTACAGAATCTCGGAAATTAAAAACCTCGCCATCGCTCGGTTTTTAAACATTTTCCTCGATTCTGTAAAAACCACTTCCCAACCTAGCATCGTAATATATTATTACATCTCCATGATTCTATTATGAATTAGAATTGTGTCATCCACGATATAAGATATTTTAATGAAATATGGAGGGGAAAAAAAAAAGATTTTTCACCGGCTTGAAGAAGTTGAAGCTGTGGTCCAGAGTAAATATATCTTAATGCTATGTTTTGAGTAAGAAGAAAGGTAGAAAGGGTGCGGCCGGCGATAAAATTTAAAGCAATAACAAAACAAATTAAGTGATTTCGAAATGATGTTTAAACAATAAAAATGCTTCACGGAGTGTGAGGTTAGAAGTGTTTACTTTCTCCAAGACGCAATTAGTAGCGTCGGGCATGCGCAAACAGGCGTGACGCTACAATTAAGAGTCTTCCCCGAAAGATAAACCACTCCAAAATCTTCACTGCCCAAGCAATCACCACGCATGCCCTCTGTTGTGCTAATATATAACTATCATTAAATTATTCTTCGCTATTTTGGGGGAAAGATGCACAAGGTTTAATTCATTTTTGCAAAAGTGCTAGGGGGCAGTTGTGTAAACGAAGTTGGGTGTTATTATATGAGAACTTAAGCGACCCTAGCGTGTCATTCAAACCCTACACATTTCATTAGGCCCTTCATGATTAAATGTTATTTGCAGTGAGAGGAAAGTAGCAAGAACTGGATGAGTTCTGATAAATACCAGATTTTCATCAATACAACATGGAAGGGAATCCAGCCTTGTGCAGTGCAACTTTTATCTTCCTTGTGTGTTTTATCATCATCATAGTACATTCACGAATTTAGGCCATTTGTTGACCTGTTTCGGCCTCAAGAGAAACACCATCCAGAAGTATTTTGAGTGGATGTCCTGGTCTTCTTCTTCCTGCAAGTTGATATCTTAACATTTGTTTGGGTATCCTGTGATCTTCCATTCGATGAACATGTTGCATCCATCTTGACTTATAATCAGAAATTTTGTTTTCTAAAGGTTCCATGTGTAATTCTTTTAAGATGTCTTCATTTTTTTTTGTGATCTAGTAGTGTGTATCCTGCAGTCCTCCGAAGGTATCTCATTTCAGCAGATCCAAGACTCTGTATATCCTTCTGTTTCAACGCCCATACTTTGCTACCATACAAAAGAGTTGGAAGAGCCAGTGTTTTATACACTTTTATTTTTGAATGTTTTTGGACTAACTGTGGCTTGAAGATAGAATTGATTAACCCTAAATTTCTTAAAAATTTAGATATTTTTGCATTTACATCCTTTTCTTCTTCATATGAGATATTGCATCCTAGATATGTAAAATTATTCACCTGCTCCAAAACTTTATTGTTCAGTACAATTTTACTTCTGACAGGATCTACACCTTGAAATGTCATAATTTTTGTTTTGTGTGTTTTATTATTACTTTTATTCTTAATTTTAATTATCATTAACATTATTATGTCATCGATCTTAATCTCATAGATATTATCTTATTTATCGAATTTTCATTCAGTATTTAATATTAGAGTTAATTTATTGTGGAGATACTAAAGGCCAACACGCACACACTACTGAGTAACACTAAGAAATTGGGACTGGAAGTAAATATCAATAAAACTAAATATATGGTCACACATAAAAATACATTAAATAATGGAAATGGGCAGCTAATGACAAATGAGGGAAATTTTCAGGAAGTGGCTGAATTCAAATACCTAGGAACAATAATCACAAACAGGAATGAGATGCACAAGGGAATTAAACATAGGCTCAATTCTGGAAATGCGTGTTAGTATACATTACAGAGACTCTTGACTTTCCAACTCATTTAAAAAAAAGTTAAACTGGAAACATATAAAACTATTATTCTACCAGTTACATTATATGGATGCGAAACAGAAAAGGAGTATTTGAGAATAAAGTTCTTAGGAACATTTTTGGATCAAAGAGAGATGAATAGACAGGTGAATGGAGTACACTTCATAACAGTGAATTACACGGTCTTTATAGGAAGCCAGATATAATAAGAACAGTTAAGTCTCGTAGACTTCGATGGGCAGGACATGTGGCACGAATGGGGAATGAAAGAGGTGCATGGAAGCTTCTTGTAGGAAAACCAGGGGGAAAACGCCAGTTGGTAGACCAAGAATGAGGTGGGAGGATAACATTAACTATGATTTGAGATAAGTAGATTATACAGGGGATGATTGGAAAACATTGGCTCAGGATAGGGATATATGGAGAGCTTATGCCCACGCTGCTATGAACCTACGGGTTCGATAGTGCCAGTGAGTTAGTTAGTTAGTTAATTTATTGTGATTGATATATTCTATTGTAACATATGTTTGTTCTGGTGAGTGTAATAAAAGGCCACATGGTCTTAACTCCACCAGGCTAAATAAATAAAGTAAAGAAGTTAACATTAAAATTAACAAAGGCAGATAGTAAACAAATAGAGGCTGCAGAAATGAAGATGTTGAGAGCAATAGCAGGATACGAAAGGGCCGATAGAAAGAAAAACGAAAATATAAGAACAGAATTTAATATATTTAATCTCTGTGAAAGAATAAAATATCAAAATGCTTGTCTTCAGCACGTATTACGAATGAATGAACAGCGCATACCAAGAAGAATGTATAATTATAAACCAAAAGGGACAAGATTGTTGGGAAGACCATTGAAGAGATGGAAGGACCAATTCGACCTATTAATGAGATCGGAACAGACCATTGGGATTAATCCTTGTTGTTGATGATGATGATGATGATGAAATTATTTAATATGAAGGGTACAGGGAAAGAACCAGCTAAGTCACTTTTTTGTCGAATTGGAGTTTGAGGTGTCGTTAGATTTTCATGGAAAGCACTGTCATTTAGAATTGCGAAAGAGTGAAAGATACACTTTAGTTTGACATACAAGTAAGGAAGTATGTAAGGTAAAGTGATCCCACAACAGGCCTCAGGAGGCCCTTGGGGTAGTAGGAGGTTAAGGCTCCCACTTTTTCTAGACAATCGGCAGTTTGTGTCAGCCGGGTTGTCAGCCCTGCGTTACGGCCGCCTTTACCCCAGACAAGCGTCTGGTACTCATTTCGGTTAGAGGCTGAGTCGACCCCAGGGCCATAGTGCCGCCAGAGGGTTTGGGTCAGTTTAAAAATCCTGACCCCAACGGGACTTAAACCCTCGACCCTCCGGCTTGTAGCTCAGTGCGTTAACCACTACGCTACGGCGTGCCCCCCAGGAAGTATGTAAGTTGTACAATTAAAAGTACGTTTTCTAGATTTGAAGGAAAAAATGAATTGTCTAATTGATTTGCCCTTCATACTCGTAACTGGCCCTATCCAACGCTAAGTTCATTGCTAATATATACGGTTTTCAATAGTGCCCGATTTTTTACCGAATTTTGAAAGAATTATATCCGCTTTAGCGGAAGTACTATTTGTTTTTTCGCAACAAACTCGGTATATACTAGCAATAAATTAAAAAATCGGACTATTATAGAGTTAATTGTTGGGCTGTTGTGCCATTGTAGATAGATATATACTCTATTCTATAATGTTCTGTCCTAGAGCAGGTCCTTCAATGCAATCATAGCATTTTCATGCTATGCTTTGCAGCTTTACTAGGGAATTATAGGTGTGGTAGCTTCCCGTTGCTTTCCACACCGGTGAATGATGATCATGATAAGGATGGTGATGATGGCCGGATGATTTTCGGGAACCATAGGGCACTAAGCTTCCTGGCATGTTTTACAGATGAGGGGAAAAAAAAAGATAAAAACCTCACCCAGGAGCTTGTACCGACCGGGAATCGAATCCAGGCCCGCTGCTTGACAAGGCAGCACGCTACCTCGAGACTACAGGAGTGGACATAAATAGATAGATAAAAAATAAAATTCTGAAATTCGACAACAGTTAAAGTAAATCCTTTGAATAAAATAATGAATACATATAATTAAAACTGGTCCCGCGCCGTAGCCGAGTGGTTAAGGCAGGAAGCTTTGCCGCAGAGCTACGGGACTTGCGCTGGTTCGAGTCTCCATGGGGGAAGACATTTTCTCATGGTATTTCGGCCAGTATGGGGTAGGTGCCAACCCAGCATCGTGAGGTATTTGGGTAACTACAATAAGTAGCGGTCCCAGGTTGAGAAAACCAGATATAACGGCTGGGGGACTCGACATGCTGACCACATGTCACTCCTACACTGGCTAGATGATCATCTACCTCTGTGATTGACACATGTGGATGTGAGGCCAGCAGCGGGCTGGTAGGCTAAGGGCCTTCTAGGTGTGTCGCGCCATGGAATTATTAATTAAAACTGGCGACAGTACGTAAATGGAATAGCATAACAAAATTCCCTAAAAAGCCTTACAATACCAACCTAAAGGTAGAACAACATAAGTAAGACTAAAGAATGGGCGGTCAGATCAATTCGGGTCCGGAAATGACTAAAATTCAAGGAGGAGGAGAAGGATAAACTAAAGCGTACTGTGGGATGTAAATTTTGGAACACGCTGTATATAAAACGGTGATTTTGAATTTGTTCCGAGTGCGGCAATAAGACACGAGTCAATATTGACGCTAGTAATGAAGTCCTCGGGCACTGAGCACATATCTGTCAGAGAACATCCAATATCTCACTACTGATCTGACGTGTACAAGCTCTCTCCAAAATTATTCACACAGGGGAAGAAAACCAAATTGTAAGGGAAGTCTGAATCAAGCCTTATACAAAGTTAAATAATTTATATGTGTTCACACATAGAAATACAATATATAATGGAAATGGACAGTTAATGACAAATAAGGGACATTTTGAAGAAGTGGCTGCATTCAAATATCCAACTAACTAACTAACTTAGTAATTAAACACAACATTAGTGAAATACAAAACAAACTGGAAAGAACACTTGGCAAGGATGACTGAGAATAGAATACCAAAAGCAGCATACAGCTATTCACCAAGAGGAAGAAGAAGTTTGGGAAGACCGAGTAAAAGATGGAAACAGCAGTCATTTGGAACCGGAACAGGCTAGTAAATAAGCCTAATGAAGAAGAAGACTGGCTAACTCACTCACTGGCACTATCGAAAACGTAGGTTCATGGCCGCGCGTCTTCATACATTCCTATCCTGAGCTAACGTTTTCCAATCATTCCCTGTATAATCAGCTTCTCTCAAATCATAGTTAATGTTATTCTCCCACCTTATTCCTGGTCTACCAACTTGGCGTTATCCTTCTGCTTTTCCTACAAGAAGCTTCCATGCACGTCTTTCATTCCATATTCGTGCCACATGTCCTGTCAATCGCAGTCTACGAGACTTAACTGTTCTTATTATAGGCCTATCTGGCTTCCTATAAAGATCATGAAGCTCACTGTTATGTAGTCTTCTCCATTCACCTATCTGTTAATCTCTCTTTGGTCCAAAAAAAATCCTAAGAAATTTATTTTCAAATATAAATTCAAATATCTAGGAACTATAATTACAAATAGGAATGAGATGCACAAAGAAATTAAACACAGGCTAAATTCTGGAAATGTAAGTTATTAACTGCCCATTTCCATTAGGCTATATATTGTACTAGCTAATACCCGGCGTGCGCTGCTACGCCTAAATAAATGTTAATGTGTTTTTACCAGCAGCCGTGCGCTGTTACGCTTGCCCGGGAATCTGCTTATCCCGATCTTCTTGGCATCAATGAAGGACAAAAATGGTTATTGTGAATTATCCGTAGAAGATAAACATATGATGTCGCGGACGTTTTTGTAGAGCTTTTTTTAGATTTTCAATTCTGTATACATTAATTTGGTATATTTGTTATGTTTTAGGCAGCGTAAGCCATATAAGTGTCAAAATAGCAGCTTTATTTCACGTTTTTCGCTACAAAGAGTGATTTTTAGGGGTGAAGACGTTGAGAATTACAGCTCTCTTATAGCCTATGTTAATCCCCGGAATCTCCTGTACATTTTTCAAAAAGCCCCATCTCAATCCGATGAACGGTATGGCAGAGCACTCATGCCCGGGAATCTACTTATCCCGATCTTCTTGGGATCAATGGAAGACAAAAATTGTTATTGTGAGTTATCCGTAAAAGATAAACATATGCTGTCGCGGACTTTTTTGTAGTTTTTTGAGATATTCTATTCTGTGTACATTAATTTGGTATATTTGTTATGGTTTTGGCAGCATAAGCCATTTAAGCATCAAAATAGGGACTTAATTTCACGTTTTTTCACTACAAAGGGTGATTTTTAGGGGCGAAGGGGTTGAATATCACAACTCTCTTATAGCCTATGTTCATCCCGGGAAAATCCTGAACATTTTGCAAAAAAAAATCATCAAAATCGGATCAACGGTATGGCCGCGCAAAGAATATGAACGAACAAACAAATAAACCAACAAACAAACATTGATTTTTATATATTAGATTTCTATGTAAGAATACATTTAATTTTGTTGATGTTTACTTCCAGTCCCAATTTTTTAGTGTTACTTGATAGATTGTGTTCCTAGGCCATCGCCTAATAATACTACATTATCATACGTAATGCCACGAGTGATTTCCAAATTATCGATAAATTCACGACTCACGAAGTGAGTCGTGAATTTATCTAGAGAATTTGGAAATCAAGAGTGGCATTTGTTAGGACTATTTAACGAAATAAAATTAAGCTGTTTACTCACAAATCATTATTTAATTATAGTTATTTACAAATATTTATATATTTAATGTAAACGGCGATGTTTGAAAATAAATGAGAAACGATAGGTACGCTTCATCTGCTTCTTTTGTTTATCATTGCAACCAGATCATACTATTTATTGCCAAAGGAACGCAATATCGTAAGAATGCTCTCTAGTGGAGAAAAAATGAAACACATCAAACTGTATATTAATTAATTTCTGATGTCGTATGATGTAAATATGACAATTATATTTTTCTGGATTATTACCTGGGAAAAAATACATTTAAGAAAGTGTAAACAGTGGTTTCATTTTTGCTGGTATAATCAATTGCTACAAATGTTTTTATATTAACTCCCGCATGCGGCATGTGTTGACATTCATGCAATATATATACAATCTGGTAGCCGTATTTCTGATGGGCTCAGTCACTGCAAAATAATGGTCAGACCTGTTCAGAATATTAAAAAGGAGGAGCTTTCTTTAATATGGTAAATTTAATATTGATAAATATTTGGTGAAACACGACTGCGATTGGTTGTAAAACAGAAATCATTGAAACGTGATTGGTCATTGACTCCCATTTGGGGCATGAGTTAAATAGCATAAACTAACAGCTTATAATATTGAGTTGTCGATATTAATAATATAAAATAATTTAATTCCACTACCTCCGTTTAACCTCTCACCTTATTGGTACGTTTACGTGTCACACGCCACCCGGGCCTTACAGTGACATGACCTGTCGGGAGAGTGATTTTAACTTTGGATCACACAAATACTTTTTTGACCTCATAATGGAGGGCTTCTCCAAATGAGTGATCGTATCAATGTATGGCCTCCTCAAGACATAATATTAAGACGAAACTAACCATTCACACACATTCATATTCAACATGGCGAACACGATAATGATAATTATGACAGTCAGATTACTTTGGGCCCCTCAGGGGTCCTCATCTAGGGGACATGTGGATGGCGACCACAAGGTGCCAAGCTGAGCAAAACATTTCTTCCACTTACTTGTGTTTTGCACTCTTTTAACTTTACTATCTAACCTCTCTTGGTTAACTCTTGTTTTTTTCGACCCCGACGGTATTAGGGCATCCGAGGGCTAGGGAGTCTTTCCTTTCTTCCATTTCTTCTTTCCTTTATTTTCTTTTCTTCTCCGGAAAGGCCTGACCAGAGGCTATAAGATGGCAGCCCCATCACTGGTCTTGCCTTCCTTTGGCCAGCAACCAATCGAAGGGACTATTATTATGCTTTCAAGTCTTATACGAGAATTTCCCGGAGGGAAAATTTTCTATAGGATCGTAACAGGCCTTGCCCTAATACTTGGAAGGAAGAAGAAGAAGATTACTTTGGGCCATTAATTTTCCAGACATTTGCCTTAGAGGTGAAGAAAAATCTCGAAAAATAAACTATCACCCAGGAAACCTGTCCCGAACGAGGATCGAACCAGAGCCCGCTGCCTATGAAGCAGCGACGCTACACCAAGACCACAACGGTGGACATTAAATAATAATCCATCCATCCATAGTAATCCTGCCCGAGGGCAGGTCTTTCACTGGAATCGTAACATTTGCAGCTTTACTAGGGAATTATAGGTGTGGTAGCTTCCCGTTACTTTTCACACCGGTGAAGTATGATGATGATCATAAGGATGATTATGATACTTTCTTACTTACTCACTTACTCACTGGCACTATCGAACCCGTAGGTTCATGGCCGCGCGGACATAAGCTCTCCATACATCCCTATCCTGAGCTAATGCTTTCCAATCATTCCCTGTATAATCTACTTCCCTCAAATCATAGTTAATGTTATTCTCCCACCTCATTCTTGGTCTACCAACAGGGAGTTTTCCCTCTGGCTTTCCTACAAGAAGCTTCCATACAAGTCTTTCATTCCCCATACGTGCAACATGTCCTGCCCATCGCAGTCTACGAGACTTAACTATAGGATGATGATGATGATGGCCAGACGATTTTCGGGGACAGTTGGGCCCTAAGCTTCCTGGCATTTGTCTTATAGATGAGGAAAAACCCCGAAAATACTTCACCCAGGAGCCTGTCCCGACCGGGAACTGATAGAGTTAATACCATGAAATTTTGTCTTCCACTCACCGTCAGAGACAAATTAAGGGAATAACGAATTAACTAACGCACAGGCACTATCGAACCCGTAGGTTCATGGCCGCACGGGCATAAGCTCTCCATACATCTCTATTTAGAACCAATGGTTTTTCAATCTTCCCCTGTATAATTTACTTCCCTCAAAGCATGGTTAATATTTATCTTCCTCCTCATTATTGGCCTGGTTACTTGGTGCCCTCCCTCTTGTTTTCCTACAAGGAGTTTCCATGCCCCTCTTTCATTCCCATTTGTGCCACATGGGCAGGACATGTGGCACGAATGGGAAATGAAAGAGGGAGAATAACATTAACCATGATCCGGAGGAAGTAGATTATACAAGAGGTAATTGGAAAACATTAACTGAGGATAGGGATGTATGGAGAACTTATTCCGCGCGGCCATGAACGTACGGGTTCGATAGTGCCAGCGAGTTCGGTATTATTATTATTATTATTATTATTATTATTATTATTCGGTTGGAAGCTCGCCTCTCACCGTTGGGGTTCCGAGATCGAGTTTCGGTCAATCCATGTGGGTTTCGTGATGGACGAAACGGAGATTTGACAGGTTTTTCTCGGGGTTTTGCTCCAGTTTTCCCCTGCCACAATTTCAATCCACCATTTCTCTATAATCATCTCATCCATTTCGTTCATATGCCCCTGTGATAAGTGCGTCAGGCGTGGTCGGCCGGCACACTTGTAATTCACAGACCTATATATAAGGGGGGGGGTGGTCCACTGCTGTGGTCTCGAGGTAGCGTGCTGCCTTGTCACGCAGCGGGCCCGGGTTCGATTCCCGGTCGGGACAGGCTCCTGGGTGAGGTTTTTTCATGGTTTTCCTCTCCTGTGAGACAAATGTCTGGAAGTTTAGGGCCCAACGGACCCGAAAATCATCCGGCCATTTTCATCATCCTTATCATTATCAAGTAACGGGTGTGGTGTGGAAAACAATGGGAAGCTACCACACATGTAATTCCCTAGTAAAGCTGCAAAGCATAGCATGAAAATGATGTGATTGCAGTGAAAGACCTACCCTCGGGCAGATTTTCTATGGATGGACGGATATAAGAGGGATTCATCTCATCCCTAGACCCGACCCCTGAATTGGATACGAGTTGTCACGCAGCGGGCCCGGGTTCGATTCCCGGTCGGGAGAGGCTCCTGGGTGAGGTTTTTTTCATGGTTTTTCCTTTCCTCTGAGACAAATGTCTGGAAGTTTAGGGCCCAACGGACCCGAAAATCATCCGGCCATTTTCATCACCCTTATCATTATCAAGTAACGGGTGTGGTGTGGAAAACAATGGGAAGCTACCACACATGTAATTCCCTAGTAAAGTTGCAAAGCATAGCATGAAAATGATGTGATTGCAGTGAAAGACCTACCCTCGGGCAGATTTTCTATGGATGGACGGATATAAGAGGGATTCATCTCATCCCTAGACCCGACCCCTGAATTGGATACGAGTTGAGGCCTTGTCACGCAGCGGGCCGGGGTTCGATCCCCGGTCGGGGCAGTTTTTCTGGGTGAGGTTTCTATCGGGGTTTTTCCTCTCCTATAAGACAAATGTCAGGAAAACTTAAAGGCCCAAACGGTCCCCGATATCATATGGCCATCATCATCATTCATATTCATCTTATCATCATCATCCGTCACCGGTGTGGAAAGCAAGGGGGAGCTACCATACCTATATTTCCCTAGTAAAGCTGCAAGCATAGCATGAAAATGCTATGATTGCAGTGAAAGACCTGCCCTCGGGCAGAATTACTATGGATGCATGGATGGATGGATTATTATTATTATTATTATTATTATTATTATTATTATTATTACTATTAATCAACATTTTAGAATATAAAACAAGTTGGAAAAAACATGCTGTGTGAATGGAAGATGACAAATTACGAAAGCTGATTTTTTCGTATCATCTATAGGTGTTGATGGAATTTCTATTGAGGCGAAAACTCGTCAACAGAAAAAAAAAATGCACTGTTATTATTTTTATTATTGTTGTTGCTGTTATTATTATTATTATTATTATTATTATTATTATTATTATTATTATTATCATTATTAATTAACGTTTTATAATCTCAGGGAATTTATTTCCAAATATCTAAGTAATCAAAGATAATTTCATAATGAATGAAAACAATCCCATCTTAGAAGCGAAATATTCTCATACACCCTGTGAACTGATTAAAAATTAACGTTACCTTTGAAATGTTTCATCCCAGACTCGATAGAGGTCAGCAACGTCATCCTTGAGAATAGCTGCTGGATGACCCGTGTCCGTGAGAAAACGATGTACGGCCACGTTCACCTGAAGAAGTTGTGTCTTGCGGTCCCTAAGTGCTGCCAACTCCGTCTGAAACAAAGAAAATTATTATTTAGTTTTAATGTCCAGACACCACTATAGAAACCCACTAATTAATCATCAGTAACATGAACTCGATGTTGTAACTGTAAACTAGAGCAAAGTAATAATGAGCCCTTTCTCTAGTATATTCCCCTGTAGACAAATTACATTGGCTCTCCGCTACGGGAGCATGGAGAGAAATATACAGTGGTGTGTTGTTAGGTCTCAACAAGACTACGCCGCAGGGCGTAAAAGATAACCTAGTGTTAAGTTCTTCTTCATTAGTCCCGCCTTATCGTGAGCTCAAAAACTACAGTTGTAGAACCGGCCGCGGTGGACTAGTGGTTATGCTCCTTGCCTCTGGCCCCGAGGGTCGCGGGTTCAAACCCGGCCATGGTCGATGGATTTTTTAGGACGAAAAAATCCAAGGAGCAAGTCCTCCGGGAGGGACTATAAGCCGTGGGTCCCGAGTCTGAAGAGTTTCAGGCTCGTAAGAAATCCTTAAGCCTGAATGAAAAGGCATCTAAGCAAAATTTACCGAATTTTCTCGTCCTAGTACTACCTTGGTTTCCTAGATGTCAGTATGAAGCGGAACGCTGACTACGGACCACCCAAAATGGCATCTATACGAAAACAAGTGTAACTAAATTAGTATGGTTCAAATTCTTCTCCGTAGGGGGAGAGCGCCTAAATCTCTGTAAAGGGAAAACATAGGCTTACAATACAATACAAAAAAGAATCTCCGCATTAATCGGGATTAATTTTTTTTCCCTAGAAAAATTGCTGAATTAATTTGAAACGTTCGTCCTTGGCAGACGGTGAAGATATACAGACACTTTGCAAGTTTTCTAAATTTTGAATGAGACGCAAACATACATATTGCAAAAGACACGTTCTCTGTGTATGATATATGTACCTTGTTGACCCATTTCTGCACAACAAGACCATTTCTAGGCGTATCTCTCCCGTCTGACTGACCATATCCACTGCCACGACTTTACTACACACCCGGGATACTGTGATTCACAGAATGTGGTCCGCGGACCACACGAATATGCACTACTTCGCCATTAAACATTTAAGCCATTTTTAAATGAACCAGCATCAGAATCCATACTACATTAACATGCCATGTTTATACTGCCATCTGGCAGTAGGATGTCATCGTACCTCTCAACAAGAAATACGCGTTCTCCCCCCTACAGGGGAGAAATTCAACCATATTAATTTAGTTATTTCTAAATTCAAATCGGGAAAGATTGGCATGCTATGAGTTATTGGTAAATCCAGAAAATTGGATAAACTTGGGTAAATTTCTGGACAAGACGCGGAAAATAAGAACAACACACATTCATTAATAAACATATGTTATCAAAATGTAATACCATTAATTCTTAATAATTATACATAACTTAATTAGTGTATAATGCTATTGTATTATTATGTAATTGTAATATTATTGTGTTTTCTTTATGTAATTGTAATGTTATTGTTTTCTTTTTGTTTTTCTTTATACTATTACCAATTATTACTTTATCTAAGTAATACCTCAGTTGCCTACTAGACTTACTTTGAAACGCCTTTGATATCTGTAGGAAAAAAAAAAGCATAACTAAAATTAAACTTGTAAGCTAACTCCCACAAAGGAGCACCCTCTCCCACTTGATGATGTACCCTTTCATACATCTTATTTTTCACTGGATAAATGGAGAATACGACCTTATCACCTTAACTCTGGCCATTTAAGCAACACTTTAGAAAGAATACGACTCCATTATTACCCAGTGTAAGGTATATATATATTAATTGGTGTTTCTCGTATAATTTATATTATAATTATTACTATTATTATTATTATTATATTTATTATTGTAAGTATTATTATTGTTATTATCATATAAAATGTTGTTTGTACATGAAATTTACATTGCTACATTTAATGTATCTTTAACTGTTTATAATTAGTATAGTGTATATCTATATTTGTCAAATATTTATTTGTATTTGTGCTGGTTGAGTGGAAGAGAAGGTCTTATAACCTTAATTCTGTCAGAATAAATAAAGCATTATTATTATTATTATTATTATTATTATTATTATTATTATTATTATTATTAAGACATGGAGTTTATGTTCAGAAAAGTACTGGCTGACTACGATAACTGGGGTTTGAAAATAACTTTAGAAAAAAAATCATTTTATATGGGATGTGGAGCAGAGACCGAAGATTTAATATTAGAAGATCAAAAGGGGTTCATTAGAGGATGTGAAGAATTTCAGTAATTGGGGGTAAAAGTTGATAAAGAGGATAGACAAGAAAGTGACATTAAGAACAGAATAAATAAAGGTAGAGCAATAAGAGCAATGTTAATTGGTGTCCTATGGAACAGATATATCCCTGTAACCAAGAAAATTAACTTTAATAAAATTCATGGTATGTTCCGTTGGGGTATCATTCAAAATTAAAGTGTACAATAATGGAGTATTTACCTGAACGACAACAACGACCTTCTTTTAATAAACGAAAACGAACCCAGTACGTGTAACCCCCTCTACCAGATCTTCAGTGAAAAACCAGTTTTGAATCCTGCCGATGATGGGACTAGTTCCTAAAGCGCTACAATTAAATAACTAATAAAGTTCAGTTAATTACTCCATAATTTTACACTTTAATTAAGAGAATTAAGTTACAATATATAATTCAATAGTGATAAGTACTCTCACATATAGAGCTGAAGTTTGGAAATTCAACAAAAATTTAAAATAAAAACTTACGTCAATGGAAATGGATATATTGGGGAGAGCAGTAAGATATTCAAAATTGGAAAAAATAAAAAATAAAGCCGCACAAGAATAAAAAATGAATATTGAATAACAGATTATATAAGATATAAACAAATTGGTATGGATATGTACGACGAATGAAAGAAGAAAGGTTACCCAGAAAAAAAAAACATAGGAACGGTGTCCACCTGGAAGGAGAAAGAAAGGAAGACCTCGAAACTCGTGGATGCAAGTAATAAAAACTGGAATGAGAGCAAGAGGACTGGAGGACATGGAGTGGATGGATAGGGACGAGTGGAGACAGAAAATAAAACTTCAGGCACAGAAACATAGAAAATCTATAAATAAATAAATAAACAAATAATATTTCAAGAAGGGATATGATAAGAAATATAAATAAATAAATAAACAAATAATATTTCAAGAAGGGATAAGATAAGAAACAGCACAATAAGGGAAATTATGCAAGTTGAAAAAAATATTAGGAAAAAACATAAGAAAAACGTTTGAAATTATTGTATGGACACCTCATAAGAATGGAAGAAAAGAGAATACCAAAGAAGATCCTTAATTGGAAAGCTAATGGAAGAAGTGCAATAGGCAGGCCTAGAGAACGATGGATGAATGGAGTGAAGAGAAGAATGGAAGCTAGAGGGAAGAAGATGCTTTAGACAGGAACCTCTGGCGACAAATCAGTTTGGGTTGAAAATTATTATTATTATTATTATTATTATTATTATTATAAATTTTAACGAGTGCTTAATGTTAATAGAATTGTGTGTATATATATATATATATATATATATATATATAGGCCTAAGTAAATAAACTCTATTACCCATTTCGAAAGCCTGACTTTTCATCCAAACCTTTGAATTTTACTCGTAAAATGGAAGGGTAAATAACAAGAAATGAGAGATTGTACATCCCTGTCAACGCTGGGTCACGTCTACAGGATGGGGGAGTTGAGATGGAGAAGCAAGAAGAGCCATAAACCTGGATTATTTATGTACAACACATCACATCACTTGTCACAAATTTCAGTGGCGTCACTTGCCACTAACCGCCATTAAATTAATATTTTCTCAAATTTTACAGAATATCTTAACAATATTAAAATAAATATTATTCTGAATCAAATTATTGTTTTTATTAAAATTCAATCGCCTAATTTCGTCTCCAAATACCAACATTCAAATATTATAAAAATGAACAGCAAGTTTTTTAAACTTTGGTTATTATCTTCGGACGGCGTTAAGTATCAACAGGCTATGCGCCATTATGTAAGTTTCGAGAAAAATACGTGTATGTATTGTAAGCGCATGTTTTCCCTTTACAGAGATTTAGGCGCTCTCCCCCTACAGGGAAGAATTTGAACCATACTAATTTAGTTACACTTGTTTTCGTATGTCATTTTTTAGTGGTCCGTGGTCAGCGTTCCGCCTCATACTGACATCTAGGAAACCAACGTAGTACTAGGACGGGAAAGTTCGGTAAATTTTGCTTACAGGTCTTTTCATTCCGGCTTAAGAATTTTTTACGAGCCTGAAAATCTTCAGACTCGGGACCCACGGCTTAAAGTCCCTCCTGGACGACTTTCTCCTTGGATTTTTCCGCCCTAAAAAATCCATCGACCCCGGCCGGGTTTGAACCCGCGACCCTCGGGACCAGAGGCAAGGAGCATAACCACTAGTCCACCGCGGCCGATTCAAAATACGCTTGAAGTGTAAATTAATATTCACTATTTATTGTAGCTCAATACTGGACATTGCAAGTTATTTTCCTTGTTTGACAGTTATGCATCAACAATGTAAGAGCGGGAACATTTGGAGCTTAGCTGCATGATTCAAAATTTAGATTAGCATTTATGAAGATCTATTTCATATGAGTTTGTTGCATAACGTAGAATCTGATTGACTGATGGAGTTTACAAGTTTCTTTAATAATAAGGCTATATTTAAATATTTGGCGCTAAAACTGAGCATATACTCAGTTCATGAGCTAGCCCAACAGATGGCAACAAAATCTCAAATTTTTAAATAAATGACAGGATGACTGTCGGTTGCTGTTCTCATGCAGCTACAATCATATATTACCTGGCACATGGAAGATATTTGTCCAAGATTTTACGACCAGCTGTGATTCTGAGTAAATTGTTCGCAAAGAAGAATACAACTGCCATAATCAATGATGATAGCGACGATGATTAAGGGAGGCAGTGAAAATATTCATCGGCCAGTAACGTAAATGATTTTCTTTTCTGGGTTAATAGAAGTAAAGTAAAGTGATCCCACAACAGACCCCGGAGGCCCCTGGGGTAGTAGGAGGTTAAGGCTCCCACTTTTTCTAGACAATCGGCACTTTATGTCAGCCGGGTTGTCAGCCCTGCGTGACGGCCGCCTTTACCCCCAGAACAAGCGTCTGGTACTCATTTCCGTTAGAGGCTGAGTCGACCCCAGGGCCATAGTGCCGCCAGAGGGTTTGGGTCAGTTTAAAAATCCTGACCCCAACGGGACTTGAACCCTCGACCCTCCGGCTTGTAGCTCAGTGCCTTAACCACTACGCTACGGCGTGCCCCGGGTTAATAGAAAGTATAATTATATTGTAAGAAATCTTAATAAAATTCAGATAAAATGTGCAAAAAAACTGTATTTCAATTTTTTTAAACTATGCTCCACCTCTTCGATCGACTTGAAAAAATTATATGTTGTGGAAAGACGTCCGATTGTCTAATAGAAAAAAAACTCGTAATTGTATCTCGTGAGCGAGTGACCGAAAAAAATTACGTAAACTAAAATAACTTTTTGTTTTTAGGTAGTTACGTTCGTGGGATTGAGTTCTCGATTTTTGCTGTGAATCACCTTGAACATATTTAGAACATATATTTTTTTCATAACAATCGGTCCAGTAGATCCTGAGAAAAAAATCTTCATCAAAAATACTAGTTGTATTTTTTATCACTGTTCCTAGTGCAGCTACAGAATTGAAATTTGGTGTGAGTTTGTCACTCACCAGACGCAACTTTTGGCCAAAATTTGGAACGAATACGCACGGGGGCCGCTCACCCCTAACTTATCCGGCTATGACTTTTCAGGAAGCTTAGGGCCCAATGGTCCCCGAAAATCATCCGGCCATCATCACCATCCTTATCATTCTTCACCGGTGTGGAAAGCAACGGGAAGCTACCACACTTATAATTCCCTAGTAAAGCTGCAAAGCATAGCATGAAAAAGCTATGATTGCAGTGAAAGACCTGCCCTCGGCCATAATTACTCTGGATGGATTATTATTATTATTGTTATTATTATTGTTATTATTATTATAGTTATTATTATTATTATTATATTTCCTATTTTAACAATGTTATACATTTTTCTTGCACCAATGATTTGTCTTCAATTTTCGCTTTATAATTTTCCCCTCATTCGTCTCTATTATACCACATTTCTTCCTCTATTTCCCAGTCCTTCAAAGTTTCTCTAATCTCTTGGATCCACATGAGATTGGTCGTCCTTTCCTTCTCGTTCCTGATGGTGTCCAATCCATTACTTTTTTTGTTAATCTTTCATCCTCCATTCGCCTAATATGCCCGTACCATTTTAGTTGCTTTTGTTGGATAAATTCTAAAATTGAGTTCTGTACATTCTTGTTCTCTTTTATTAAGTTAATTTCTAATTTTCTCATCATTATTATTATTTCCATTCTGTATAGTATTTAATTAAAATGCATTATTATTATTCAACGCCATCACTTCGAGATGTCACTATGTCACGCCCTTCGTGACGTATTCCATGTGCGACGGCCAAAGTTTTAATGTTAAAAAATCTATATAATGGGTATTTGGCTGTGGAAGTCAAAGTGATCAGTATGCAGCCGGTGACATGGCAAAGCCTTCTGTAGACACTCGCATTCCTATCTAATTCAATTTGCAATCAACAGCCAATCAATTGATTCGAATTCTATGTACAATGCTGGCCGTGCATAAGCTATGAGGAGGCCGGCAAAATGCCATCCTTACACGCTGAATTGGCTATTAACTGCAATAATGTATACAGCCTTTCCTTAAAGACGATCAAACCGAGGAAAAAAATATTGGACAAGTGAATTCCTCGACTTTCAAAGCCTCCATTACGTCTTGGATAAAAAGAAAATGTCGACTTTAATGCGTTCTTTGCAATGTCAAGTCGGTAATTAAAAATAAAAAAAAGTCAAAAATAAAATTCTAAATGTAAAATTCTATTGCATAAATTAAATATATCAAATAGTTCACTCTCTTTTTATGGTTCTCTGAATTTATGGCAGAAGAAAGTTATGTTTATTTCCTGCAATATTGACAACTATTGAGAAATGAAACGATCAAATTCAAATACATATTTATAATTATTGTTAACAGATTGTACTACGTTATACATTAAAAATGGGCCCTCCGCTCTGGTCTCGAAGGAGCGTGCTGCCTTGTCACGCAGCGGGCTCGGGTTTGATCCCCGGTCCCGGTTAGAGGCAGTTTCTTGCGTCAGGTTTTTATCGGGCTTTTTCCTCACCTGTAAGACAAACGCCAGGAAACTTTAAGGCCCAAAAACGGTCCCGGAACATCATCTTTCATATTGATCTTGGATTAAGCTTAGGATTAAGGACTCTCCTGGCGCACCACTATCATCATCGCCCATCATATCATCGGGGCAACGTAACCCCGCCTTCCAGTTAAAATTAATCTAGAAGACCTTGCAATCATGAAACAAATCGACAAGAACTTGCTACTAAATGAGAACACACCCCAAACATCTTGTAAGCCCATGTACAGAGATTTAGGCGCTCTCTCCCTACAGGGAATACATTGAACCATACTAATTTAGTTACACTTGTTTTCGTATAGATGTCATTTTGAGTGGTCCGTGGTCAGCGTTCCGCCTCATACTGACATCTAGGAAACCAAGGTAGTACTAGGACGGGAAAATTCGGCAAATTTTGCTTACAGGCCTTTTCATTCAGGTTTAAGGATTTTTTACGAGCCTGAAAATCTTCATACTCGGGACCCACGTCTTAAAGTCCCGGAGGTCTTACTCCTTGGATTTTTCCATCCTAAAAAATCCATCGACCCCAGCCGGGTTTGAAACCCGCGACCCTCGGGACCAGAGGCAAGGAGCATAACCACTAGTCCACCGCGGCCGATCACCCCAAACATACAATCCCTTACACGACATAGTCAGAAACTAGTCTGATTCTACTGGAGACGCATCAAGGCCATCAAAATCTGCAGCGTCTTAAAACAACCAGTACCACATGCTCACCCTGCTGATGATGGAGTTTAACCTCAATTAATATTTTACATACATTATTTTAAGGGTACCCATGAGTTAATTTTGAAACTCTGAAACTAATAGAGGCATTTCTTTCATATTTTTACCACAGATGTCTACCTGTATGAATAACATTTATGATAAACTTCAAGTGATTTGTTATATTAGTTCGAAAGTTACATTATTTTTTTCTCTTTTTTATTTTAATTATAGAAGTACAATTTTCAACATTTTGTTCTAATATTTTGTCAGGATATTCATTATATTCATTGTTTCTAAATTTGCATTGGATTTGTCCGTGCTGTTAATACTTGGTGAGAAAAAAAAGTGTTTTAACTGATTTTTCATGTTGGCGGAAATCGAGATAAATATGACAATATAAAAAAAATCATTACTCATGAGCATTTTGAGTAAGATTAAAATCCAATGCAATTTTGGTTCTTTGTATTCCTGCAGATAAGTGCTGAAAATTTCAGTTGAATAAGGCAAACATTGCAGTGCAAGGATTTTTTTTTAATGGGCATGCGCTTGAAAAATACACTTTGAGAAAAAAAAGCTACAAAGTTTTTCATGCTTCTGACTGCTTTTATAACGCACAGTTCCAATTTCTGTGTTGAAACAAATATTTATTTTGGATATTTGTGGTAGACTGTCATTACCATTTTGGGCTTTTCCTTTTGTGCCTCTCTCGATCTGATGCCAATCTTTAATATATTGGTATCATTTTTGCTACTAGTTCTGCGGGAGTTTAAAAATGGACGTCAAGATTTTAATAACGGCGAAATAGCAGTAAGTTATATATTTTCTAGAATAGAAAGCTAGGCGAATTTTATGAGAGATAAAACAAAAAAAGTGTGTTTTGGTCAATTTTCACTCAAAATTCACTAATGGCTACCCTTAACAAAGTTGAGGACGACCAATCACAATAAACCACATAACAAAAAATTAAAAAAAAAAATGTTCTTAAATTATTATATTGTCACCATTGATTAATTTTTCCTGAAAATATTAGACTGTTATACAGCCCTTGACACCCGAAATATTCATTTCAGCCCCGGCACCTACCAACAGGTACATTTTAAATTTTAATTTTTATCTTAAGAAATAAGAAACTTCCTCGTAAAATGTATCAACCTTTTCGAATGCAAATTTGAGCTTGGACGCTAACAACAATGAGCAACAAAAAAAGAAACTTTTTTTTTTGTCTCAGAAAGAAAAATATGTGATTCTGATAGTGTTTTTTCTCCTGAATTCAAATATGACATCTGGTTTTCTCCATCACGCAAGGTTTCCGAGAGACATAAAAATTATAATTCAAACACTTTATTATTTTCTACATTCGTAACTACACAATATTTGAACATTCTGACTCATCTAGAAAGTAAGATATGACGATTTTCTGCTATATTTCGCCTGTGGAGCATCCATCTTGATGGTCCAACAATAATCGGCCAGCATATTAGGATTCCATTTGCCTTGATATCTTTTTTCCATAGCTGAAACCATATGAGTTGGCTCATTTGGTTTTATTTTACAATGGACAAATGGACGAAAAAACGTTCATTAAAAAATTAATTATTTAAATACATTAATTGAAAGTAAAATAAAGAAACTGTTGGTGATGGAGAAATTCCGAATACATATTTGAAAACACGATAAAAAAACTACATTAAGTACAACTATTGGTACTCATGAAATTAAATATAGGCTCAATTCTGGAAATGCGTGCTATTATGCATTGCAGAGACTCTTGATGCCCCAATTCCTTTAAAAAAAACGTTAAACTGAAAATATATAAAACTATTATTCTACCAGTTATATTATATGGGTGCGAAACATGAACTCTTACTTTAAGGGAGGAAAGGAGATTACAAGTATTTGAGAATAAAGTACTTAGGAAAATTTTTGGACCAAAGAGAGATGAACAGACAGGTGAACGGGGAAGACTACATAACAATGAACTACTTGGTCTTTATAGGAAGCCAGATATAATAAGTACAGTTAAGTCTCGAAGACTGCGATGGGCAGAATATGTGGAACGAATGGGGAATGGAAGACGTGCATGGAAGCTTCTTGTAGGAAAACCAGAGGGAAAACGTCCAGTTGGTAGACCAAGAATGAGGTGGGAGAATAACATTAACTATGATTTGAGGGAAGTAGATTATACAGGGAATGATTGGAAAGCATTAGCTCAGGATAGGGATGTATTGAGAGCTTATGACCGCGCGGCCATGAACCTACGGATTCAATAGTGCCAGTGAGTAAGTAAGAAAGTATTGGTACTCATGAGACAAAAATCATGTTGACCAGTGTAATCTTGGCTGTTAAATAGAGTCTTAAATGAAATTAACAATTGACATCAGTCAGCTGGACTTGCAATGTAGCCTGTTCTCTTTAAGAGCGGATAGTTGTTGAAGAGTTTTGTAATATAGAGAGCACAGTATTGGCTTTTTCCAGGGCCCCCACAACATTTATAATTCGGGGCACGTAGTCAGCCAGCGCGTGCGACAAGACTACCCTTTTACCGGCATTTCTTGCTCCAACACCACCACCAGAAAGAAAGAAAGAAAAAAACTCATTTTTAATGAAATTCGCTCTCCCATCCTCCTCCCCTTTCAGAAATCATCTAATCTTCAGGAACCTCTGAGTGTCAGAGGAACATTCCGTATTCAACACGATTCAAAATAAAATTTAATAATCAGTTTATAAACAAACACTCTCTCTCCCAAACATTCAATTTATATTCTCATATACTCTTGATTATTGCAACTTTGATAAGTAGAGTCAACATCAAAAAATGTTCACTATTATACGCAGTGATAAACCTAAAATTGAGACAATAGAAATGAGATTTCCGAGGTCCGTTGCAGGTGTATCTTTAGGAGATCAAAAGAGAAGTCAAGATATCAGAGATGAATTACATATATATATATATATGTTATAATTAATTTTTTAACAATTGAGCAATGCAAGCTTAATATGGCATGATAAGAAAAATAAATGCCTGGACGGGATTCGAGCCCGGAACTCTGGGTCTGTACCCCATCGTGTTATCCATTACACCACCAGGCGAATCCAATTCAAACACTTATTTTTCTTATATATGTATTATATTCTCCATTATGTCAAGATGGAGAATATAATACATATATAAGAAAAATAAGGGTTTGAATTGGATTCACCTGGTGGTGTAATGGATAACACGATGGGGTACAGACCCAGAGTTCCGGGCTCAAATTCCCCAGGCATTTATTTTTCTGATCATGCCATGTATATATATATATATATATATATATATACACGAGAGAATATACAGAAATAAATGTAATTGGTTTGAACAAGTACAAAAAATGCCAAATAATCGTTTATCAAAATAGATGTTTTATTATAAACCTCAAGGGGGGGGCACGCCGTAACGTAGTGGTTAAGGCACTGAGCTACAAGCCAGAGGGTCGAGGGTTCAAGTCCCGTTGGGGTCAGGATTTTTAAACTGACCCAAACCCTCTGGCGGCCCTGGGGTCGACTCAGCCTCTAACGGAAATGAGTACCAGACGCTTGTTCTGGGGTAAAGGCGGCCGTCACGCAGGGCTGACAACCCGGCTGACATAAAGTGCCGATTGTCTAGAAAAAGTGGGAGCCTTAACCTCCTACTACCCCAAGGGCCTCCGGGCCTGTTGTGGGATCACTTTACTTATAAACCTCAAGGCCGAAGAAATGTAAGAAGACCAAAACGACGTTGGAAGGACTACCTGTAGCATATTGTGCAATGGGGCCAACAGGCCCATACCTTGAAGATGATGATTGTTTTAAATAACTAACTCACTGGCACTATCGAACCCGTGGGCTCTCGATACATCCCAATCCTGACCTTAAGTTTTCCTCCCATATTCTGATCAATTTACCTCTCTCAAATCATAGCTAAAGTTATTCTCTCGCCTCATTCTTGACCTATATACTGGGTGGTTTCCTTCTGGTCTTCTTACAAGGAGTTCCCATGTCTCTCCCTTTTATTCCCCAATGATGTCACATGTCCTGCCCATCGCAGTCTACGAGATTTAACTGTTCTTATTATATCTTACTTCCTATACAGACCATGTAGTTCATTGTTATGTAGTCTTCTCCATTCACCTGTCTGTTCATCTCTCTTTGGTCCAAAATTTTTCTAAGAACTTTATTCTCAAAAAAGTTATATTACTAAAATTGTATTTAAAATTTACTCTAAAAAGAATTTCAGTATTCTTCGGTATACACATTACAAAACGCATTTTAATTAATACTATAAAACGACTATTTTATCCGCAAGACCACTTTTAAGAAACTGCTTATTTGCAGTTATATAATGTACATAAACTATTTATTCTATTGACATACATTTTTGCTGAGCAATTTCAACAATTTTTGTATATGTAAATCCATAATATTTACTTGTATGAGAAATCCTTGAACTAAATTGCGCACAAGGTTCTGTTAGTATTTAGTGTTAATGTATGTATCCTCTTGGATTCGGCCTTCTCTTCCGCTCAACCGGGGCAAACACATGCTTTCATTACAATACAACAAACACAATCGGAAACATACCAGAATACCTGAGGGTGAAGCAGTAGCAGAATTTAGATTAAGCACTGGACATGACTGCCTGGCAGAACACTGTACCGATACAAATACACCCAAGACAACCTGACCCCAGTGTGAACAAGGAAAAAATGGAAAAAGGCCACCTTATGTGATGTCCATCTCTACAAGCCAGAATTATAACCTAGTGTTACTGGAAAGCAAGGATAATTTATAGGTTGACATAAGTGTCTGATATTTACTAAATAAACAGGATAATATTCCATTAAATTCCATTAACTTAGTTTAACCTCTCACCTTGTTGGTACTTTTTACATGCCACACGCCCCCCCCCGGGCCTTAACATGGTATGATATATCAAGAGTGGTACTTTAAACAGGGATCACACACATACTTTTTTGACCACACAAGGTCATGGAGGGCCTCAGCAAATATTTGATCAGCTCAATACCAAGGACACCTCCGAGACAACACGGACATTTAAGGGAAGGTACACATTCACTCATACATTCATACTAAACAAGATGAATCTGGTGTGGTTGATTATTATTATTATTATTATTAATATTATTATTATTATTATTATTATTTATTGTTATTATTAAATGAAAATGCGCACAAGTTGTGCATAGAGTTAACTAGTCCACTGTGATTTTACAGTTGTTATGAATCTGTGCAGCTTTCATGTGGTTGATTACGATGGCCAAATGATGTTCAGGGACCATTTTGACCTTAAAGTTTCCTGACATTTGTGTTACAGGTGACCCAATAAACTCGGAAACAACACATCATTAAGACGAAACACACAAATCACAATAAATATCCACAATAAACATGGCGAATATGATGATGATTGTGGTCAAATGATGTTCAGGGACAGTTTGGGCCTTAAAGTTTCCTGGCATTTATCTTACAGGCGAGGAAAATCCCGGAAAAATATACCATAACCAGGACAATTGTCCCTACCGGGGATCGAACCCGGGTTATTGCAGACAAGACTAAAACGATACCCTGAGACCACAGCGGTGGACCAGTATAATTTTACATAAACAAAATTTTGGTCAAACTGACAATAATAAGAGAATGAATGTTAAAGGAAAAATCTATTCAATGCTCCAGGTTGTCATTTCGACATTTCTGATGTTCACAACAGGCATTAGCATAATTGAAACCCACTACCGAGGTTGGGGCGCCTAGATGGCGGGGCTGCCCCGATGATATGATGGGTGATGGTGATAGTGGTACTCCAGTGAGTCCTTAATTCTAAACTTATATAACCTGAACATGGATGATGATGATGATGATGATGGCCATATCATATTCGGAGACCGTTTGGGCCTTAAAGTTTCCGGACACTTGTCTTACAGGTGAGGAAAAACCTCATCCAGGAAACTTGTTCCGACCGGGGATCGAATCCGGGCCTGCTGCGTGACAAGGCAGAACATCACCTCGAGACCACAGCGGTGGACCCTCTTAAAGAAATTTAAAATATTAAAAAAAAAAAAAAAAAAAAAAAAAAAAAGCATTCCTTTGCAGTCCTTAGGATGCTCTTGGCTTAGTAGGCGGATATTGTCTGTCCAACGGATCTGTACCCCCGTAAGATATGCGAACTAAAGCCTACTACCTTTTCGGCCTCGGCAAATCATTTCCCTCCATGCATTCCTATCTCTCTCTTGCACTTGCATTCCTGTGTTGTCAACTCGACTCCAACCTTGTTTCTTCTTCTTCTTCACTTCACGGGCTAGGCAAATTGCCTGTTCCGCCTCACAGTTGTTCTGTCCATCTTTTCACTGGCCTTCATACATTCCTTGAACCTCTTGGCTTGTAGTTGAATGCTGCTCTTGGTAATCTTGTTACATTCATTCTTTCCACATGTGTAAACCATTTCTCTCTACATTCTCTGATTTTCTCATCCAATGGATATATATTTAACTCTGTTCTTATATCTTCATTCCTTATCCGATTCAATCTTGTGCAGCCTTTTGTTCTTATAAGGAAGTTCATTTCTACGCTTTGTATTCTACTTTGCAATTTTTTGGTCATTACCCAAGTTTCGCTCCCATAAAGTAATGCAGGAACTGCCAATGTTTTAAAAAACTTCAATCTAGTATCTCTTCTTGTTTTCTCGAACCTTGCATTATTCAATATACAAGAACCATGACACTGGGGGAAGTTTGGCAACATTCCTACTCGATAAGTTACCGTGGCTGCTGTTTGACGCAAGGAGAGGGGGGAGTGCAGTGAAATGGTGTGAGTATAGACGTGTACTTTTCTAAGAATTATGTCAGCGCTGTAGGGGCACAGATCCGTTGGTTCGAGTATGATTCTCCCACTTTTCTAGACAATCGGCACAATATGTCAGCAGGATTGTCAGCCCTGCGTGATGACCGCCTTCGCACCCGAAAAAAGTAAGCTACACTCATTTCTGTTACATGTTGATTGATCCCAGTGCCATGGCGAAAAAAAAAAGAGATAGAATATTCTTCTCCTTCTTCTTCTTCTTCTTCCTTTGGCTCTACGCTCCTCTAAGAACCTTGGCCTCCTTCATAACATCTGCCCATTCTTCTCTGTTACTAGCTTTCTGCCTCCATCTTATCATCTTCAGTTGCCTTAAGCCTTCCTCAACCGTATCTAACCATCTTAGTTTCTGTCTTCTAACCTTTCTTCTTCCGGTTTCCCTTCTAAAATCTTTCTTGCACTTCTTTCTTGCTCCATCCGCAACACATGTCCTACCCATTCCAGTATCTTATATTTTTTTCTAATATATCCTACCAGAGAGAGAGAGAAGATTAGGCCAATTTAAAAATCCTGACCTAACAGAAGTTGAATCTGAGACATTCTGTCTTTAAGCGTAATGCCTTAATCAACTATGCTAAGTTACGACTCCTCCCTATTAAAATAAATAAATAAACTATAACTAAATTCTATGACACGGCAGAGTCTTGGCCTATCAGTCGCCTGCTGGTCTCACATCCACATGTGTTACTCACAGCCAGTAAAGAGGTGACATGAGATCAGTATATCGCGTCCCTAGCCGGTACCGCTTGACCCAACTCGCTCGATATATAGGCTTACATCGTTGTTTGTATTCATTTGTACGCTCTAATGTTTTTTTTTTGTATTTTAAAACATAGGCTTTATCGATTGTATGAATCGCGGGTTCAAAACCGGCCGGGGTCGATGGATTTTTTTAGGATGGAAAAATCCAAGGAGCAAGTCCTCCTGGAGGGACTTCAAGCCGTGGGTCTCGAGTTGAAGATTTTCAGGCTCGTCTCGTAAAAGATCCTTAAGCCTGAATGAAAAGGCCTCTGAGCAAAATGTACTGAATTTCCCCGTCCTAGTACTACCTTGGTTTCCTAGATGTCAGTATGAGGCGGAACGCTGACTACGGACCACTCAAATTGCATCTATACGGAAACAAGTGTAATTAAATTAGTATGGTTCAAATTCTTCCCTGTAGGGGGAGAGCGCCTAAATCTCTGTTAAGGGAAACATGGGCTTACAAGATACAACACAATGAATGCAAGTTATGTTTTGTCTGTAAGTATGTGAATAAATGTGCAAGATTTGCCTATTGTTGCGTGCATTCAGTTGTAGGCTATATCTATCGTTGAGAGTATTTTTGTACAAGTTTTTTTTAATGTTGTTTCTATTCAGATTTTATTATATTCTATAGTGTTCTGCCCGAGGGCAGGTCTTTCAATGCATCATAGCATTTTCATTCTATGCTTTTCAGCTTTACTAGGAATTATAGGTGTGGTAGCTTCCCGTTGCTTTTACACCGGTGAAAAATGATAACGATAAGGATGATAATGATGGCCGGGCAGATGTTTTTTTTTTGAAAATGCCTTTAATATTATTTTTAATTGAATATTAAAAGGATGTTAAGAGACGAAATGGGGCATTGTATGAAATTCCAACCCGGAATATACTTTCAAAACGGCGGAAAAGCACTAAAAAAAGTTGACACCGGGATTTTATCTCCGAATCATTAGAATAGTAGTCTAAAAATTATAAGTCAACTCATTCAATACTCTGTTACGGTTTATAATGTAAGACAAATTTAGAAATCGGCGATTCATCTCGGGCGCGGTTGATAGTCAACACAAGTTCAAACTACAACATCTCTGCCATCTAGCAGCGGAACATGAAACTTTATCTTATTAGACCGGTTACTTCGGCTGAATCGGTAAAAATCTCCTTTCAGTAATTTCTCGTTATAGCCCAATCTTTAATTGGCGAAACACAAATTTCTAGTGCCATTTAATTAAATGACACGGACCGCAGTGAAAACAAAATATTGTAAAACTGTGTTATTAAATTTAAATTACTTCCAATCATTCGTTTTTCAATTGTATTAAATATATTAAATCAAGGTGATGTATCTTCTTATGGAATACTTCAGGTAACTCGAAAATTTTGCACAAGTACAATAAGATATTATATAAATATATATATATATATATATATATATATATATATATATATATATATATATAACTTATTAATTTAACCGCTTTAATGGTTACATTTTTATTTTTCAATAATTCTCTCAAGATTCTCTATCTTTCTCATTTAGTTTAATGTCCCTATTACTAGGTACACTTTTGTGTGTCCCATGCCAACTAGGCTTCAGAGGGAAACAACAACAATAATAATAATAATAATAATAATAATAAATATTTAATGAGAATTCTCAATACAGAGGTTTGTCTCCAGTTGAACAATATCTTCTTCATCTTAGTCGCGGTTTAGGCTTATTTACTAGCTTGTTTCAGCTCCAAATTGCTGCTGTTTCCATATTTTCTTTGGTCTTCCCAAACTTCTTCTTTCTCGTGGTGAATAGTTGTATGCTGCTTTTTGTATTCTATTCTCTGTCATCCTTAAGTGTTCTTTCCAATTTGTTCTATATTTCACTATTGTTGTGTTTAATTCCTCTACTTTTAGTTATTGTCTTATTCCGTAGCGTAGTGATTAAGGCACTGAGCTACAAGCCGGAGGGTCGAGGGTTCAAGTCCCGTTGGGGTCGGGATTTTAAACTGACCCAAACCCTCTGGCGGCACTATGGCCCTGGGGTCGACTCAGCCTCTAACTGAAATGAGTACCAGACTCTTGTTCTGGGGTAAAGGCGGCCGCGCAGGGCTGACAACCCGGCTGACATGAAAAGTGCCGATTGTCTAGAAAAAGTGGGAGCCTTAACCTCCTACTACCCCAAGGGCCTCCTGAGGCCTGTTGTGGGATCACTTTACTTTACTTATTTCTGTGTTATGTTTTTTGTCTGTTCTTTGATATCCGCTATTGGTCTGAGGAATCTCATTTCAGCAGCTTGTATTCTGGCAGATTGCTGTGTTGTCACTATCCATGTTTCGGATCCATAAGTAATAATAGGCACTGCTATTGTGTTGTATAATTTCATTATAGAGTCTTTCCTGGCTTTAGGCCACATGGCCTAAAACGAATTTGTTCATGATGATGATGATGATTTTTCAAAGTTCTTTTTAGTGTTCCTGTTATATAATTAAACTTATTTAATTTGTTATTTATATCTGTTTCCGCTGAGTATGATATTTCGCAACCTAGGAAGTTATATCTTACCACTTGTTCTATTGGTTTATTTTCCAAAAATGGATGAGCGCCCTTGAAAGCCATTTCTTTTTCTGGTGATATCAAAATATAAGGATAATAATTTTGTTTCGCCTGGCAGAGTTAAGGCATTAAGGGTTTGTCTACCATTCAACCAGGCCTAGCTATTGGACGGTTTCTCTCTGGTCTTCCTACAAGAAATTTCCATCCCCTTCTTTCATTCCCCATTCGAACAACATGCCCTATCCATCGAAGTCAACGAGACTTTAACTGTTTTTATTACATCTGGTTTTCCATAAAGATCATGTAGCTCGATGTTATGTAGTCTTCTTCTTTCACCTGCCTGTTCGTCTCTCTTTGACCCAATAATTTCCTTACGAACTTTATTCTCAAATACCCGTAATATTTTCTCCTTCCTTGAAGGAAGATTCCATATTTCGCAACCATATAATTGGGAGAATAACTCAAAGTAACTAACTCACTGACACTATCATACCCGTGAGTTCATGGCCGCGCGGACATAAGCTCTCCATACATCCCTATCCTCAGTTAATGTTTTCCAATCTACTTTCCTCAAATCATAGTTAATGTTATTCTCCCACCTCATTCTTGGTCTATCAACTGGGCGTTTACCCTCTGGCTTTCCTACAAGAAGCTTCCATGCACGTCTTTCATTCCCATTCATGCCACATGCCCTACCCATCGCAGTCTACGAGAAATAACGGTTGTTATAATATCTGGTTTCCTATAAAGGCTATGTAGTTTTATTAATTTCAATCCAACATTTAATTTAATTTTTTTATGTAAATTGGGATGATATACAATTTTCAAAAAAATCACGTAATTGTCAGTATTATAAAATAATCAAAATTTAAAACTTACTTTGACTTGCTGGATTCTGTTTTCTAATTGGTCCCTATCTTGCAGTTCAGTTTCCATGGTGCCCACTCTGGAGGCGAGATCTAGAAGCTCGTCGCGCAGTGCTGACATCTCGCGCTGGAGGGCACGAACTCTCTGCAGATCTTCCGCTCTAGCTTGAAGCATGTCCCACCTTTCTACCAGACCTGTAACAATACGATAATGTTAATGCAATAGATCTATGTAAACACAATAAACAAACCTCAAAATATAACTTCCTAAAATTAAATATTACAATAAACAATACGTCTATGTTTACTGGATCACTTAAAAATATGTATTTAAATAGTAGATACAGTAAAAGTTCCTTATTCGCGGGTTAAAAAATTGCGACCCTGTTCCTGTATTCGCGACTAAAAATGTCTTTATTCGCGGATACAGTGGGTATATTAGAAGGGTTAGTATCCTTTATTAACGCATCGGCAACTTTTTTACTGCAGGCACGTGCCAAGGCGGCTTTTACAAAGAGTGATTCGAACCAAATGGACAAATTAAAATAAAAGTAAAACAAACCTTATTGTTACTAAGCCTAAATTTCGTTGTTTAAGCCACCGTTGCCGTAATTCACGTGCCGCTATGACCGTTGATAAATGCCGCCCTCGCCACGATCGGTGTTTTATTGTTTCAATTTGTCATTCGTTGCAATAATTTTGATTGAATAACACGTGCCACTTCTGCTTTGTTGCCGATTTATAATGTCGAGTAAAAGGAAGGAAAATTATTTCCGGAGCGGAAAAAAGTAGTATTGCTATTTAAAGTAAAAATAAAAATGCTTGACCGTTTATACGCGTTTGCGAGTATTTTCCGTTTATATCACGCTCTTTCAATGTTAATGAATAAAGAAATCCGAAGACAAAATAAAGAATTCTATAAAAGAATATCAATCTTAATTGAAAGATCTTTCAAAAGCGACAAAACAGAAAAAAATACTAAGTTATATAATTTAACATTTTCCAATACTGTTATATGTTAAATAATCGTTTACTGCTTATAAAAGTGGTGGTGTAAACTTCTCAAATATAGAAACATCTGAACGAAGCCGGCCGTTGGCGATCGTAGTGACACCTATCTGGCAACAGATGAAACGAGAATTATAGATTTGTACAATACAATAGGCCGCGGTGGACTAGTGGTCCCGAGTGTCGCGGGTTCAAACCCGGCCGAGGTCGATGGATTTTTTAGGATGGCAAAATCCAAGGAGCAAGTCCTCGGGGAGGGACTTAAAGCCGTGGGTCCCGAGTCTGAAGATTTTCAGGCTCGTAAAAGATCCTTAAGCCTGAATAAAGAGGCCTCTAAGCAAAATTTACCCAATTTTCCCGTCCTAGTACTACCTTGGTTTCCTAGATGTCAGTACGAGGCGGAACGCTGACCACGGACCACTCAAATGACATCTATACGAAAACAAGTGTAACTAAATTAGTATGGTTCAAATTCTTCCCTGTAGGGGGGAGAGCGCCTAAATCTCTGTTAAGGGAAACATTGGGTTACAAGATACAAGAAGATACAATACAATATAATATGTGGAAGGAATTGTAATGTTTGTGCCAGGTCTAGAATGGTGTAGTGGGCTGCACACTAGTACGGAGAACTAGTCCACGTTTCGATTCCTGGTTCAGACATTAATTTTTATTTTCACAATATCATTATAATATTATAAGTTCTTTAAGTTCTTGTCTAAACCTCACAGTAATAATCAATAGAAAATGTTCAAAATCTCTCATTAATTGATTTCATTTTGATAATTTTAATTCTATTTTGGAATCATGGAACGTATCTCCTAAATACCCATACAAATTACCATTCCATATTTGCGGTTTCTGTATTCGCGGCACATTTGCGAAACATATCATCCGCGAATAAGGGGGGGTTTTACTATAGTGTAATGACAGCAATCCTTTGACTGCTTCATTTTCCGAAGCTTTTTTCTTTTCTTCCAGTTTTTTATATAAATATCTCAGCTTTTTTTTTTCCACTATGAGTTTTCTTTTTTGGACAATTTATTTCTTTGATCTAATTCTGCTTCCTTATCCATCCATAGTAATTCTTCCCGAAGGCAGGTCTTTACTGCAATCACAGCATTTTCATTATATGCTTGCAGCTTTACTAGGGAATTGTAGGTGTGGTAGCTTCCCGTTGCTTTCCATATATCTTCAAAAAAATATATCTTGATTAAAAAAAACACAAATGCACGTCGTTTTACGAACTCCCGTCTATTTCCCGGTTGCCATCAAATTACCGACTTATTCCCGGTTTTCGAGAATTTTCCCGACTGGTGGACACCCTGTGTAATAATATACAATGCACACACATACACAATTGCAAGCGTCCTTGTCAATAATTAATTCTATGCACTTTTTCCCCTTAACCAATAATTACATTATAATATCGTAACAATAGAACCAGTGTTGCAATATTTAACGTCATTGATTACGTAACATTACAAACATGGTCAATCAAGGTCACCTAATTCCGTAACCGCACACCTTATCACACAAGTGCGCTTATGTTGTTTAAAGCAGCCACGAAACCAAGCGAAATAATCAATAAAACTGTATGTAGGTTTAGGGAGGTCACAATAAAGGCAAGAAAACGTTGACCTGTGTCATAGGGGCCCCTTAGTGCGTGGGTTCGAAACCCACATACCTTCTACGTGCGTCATTTGTTTACTGGAGAAAGTAAACTTATAAGGAGAGAAAATCTAAGCAGCATTTTTTTGTGTGTGTGTTCAATTGTTTAATTGCCTGTGAATTGTGGTGACAGAGAAAATTTGAAGAACAATGTTCAAAATACTTTTATCTTGTAATAAATGTACTTTGGGGAATGAAAGACTTGCATGGAAGCTTCTTGTAGGAAAGCCAGAGGGAAAACGCCCAGTTGGTAGACCAAGAATGAGGTGGAAGAATAACAATAACTATGATTTGAGGGAAGTAGATTATACAGGGAGTGATTGGAAAGCATTAGCTCAGGATAGGGATGTATGGAGAGCTTATGTCCGTGCGGTCATGAACCCACGGGTTCGATAGTGCCAGTGAGTAAGTAAGTAAGTAAGTAATAAATGTACTTTGAATGTGGTCTCTTTATTTCTATATGTCTATATGTCACTAAATAACAAAACAACAAGAGAGACCCAATTGAAATTTTACAAAACGTTGGCAGTACCGGTACTGCTCTATGGATCAGAAGCCTGGATACATAAAAAAACCAGATCTAAGTAGGATAACGGCGGCAGAAATGAAATGTTTGAGATCTGTTAAAGGGTGCACTAAGGAAGACAGAATCAAGAACACAGAAATAAGACAGGAACTTGAAATATTTGCAATAACTGATAAAATAGATACATATAGACAAAAATGGAAACAACACATAGACAGAATGAATGAAGATAGATATCCAAAACAAATAGCAAAATACACACCTAAAGGCACCCGAGATGTGGCCAGACCTAGAAAGAGATGGGCTGAAGTCGGAACGGGTCAACAGACCTAATCCATGAATGCAGATGATGATGATGATGATAATGATGTTCAAAATGTTACATGTTAAATCACAATATATATATATATATATATATATATATATATATATATATATATATATATATAATGGACTAATAATGTCTAACTCGCACTATCGATCCATATTAGGTTCACGACCGTGCGGACGTAAATTATCCGCATATCCCTATCCTGAGCTAATGTTTCCAATCATCCCCTGTATAATCTACTTCCCTCAAATCATGGTTAATGTTTTTCTTCCACCTCATTCTTGGTCTACCGAGCGTTTTCCCTCTGGATTTTCTACAAGAAGTTTCAATGCCCCTGATTCTTGGTCTACCAACTGGACGTTTTCCCTCTGATTTTCCTACAAGAAGTTTCCATGCCCCTCTTTCATTACGCATTCGTGCCACATGTCCTGCCCATCGCAATCTACGAGACTTAACTGTTATTATTATATCTGGTTTCATAAAGAATGAAGGTAAATGCAGTTTTTCAAAACATATAGTAGAAGCAGGACATCAATTCAACACAATAGACAACGTATTATCAACCCTGCATAAAGAAAACGATGTATCGAAAATCAACGTTCTCGAAATATTATAAATCATCAAGGAAACCACAAATAAACACCTGCTGAACGAGAACGTACCCAGCAATATAAACCCGCTGTACAAAATAATTACCAACAACAGTCAGTACCAAAATGAAAGCAGAAGATGATACTTAACTTTCCGAAAGGCCTCCTATAAAACAACACTGCAAATTATTGAGGACGACTGAGATATCAGGTACTATTATACAATTCTTCTTCTTCTTCGGCTTTACCTCACTTATAGGTTTGCCGTCTTCAGTTTCCATTTATCTCTATCATTCCAATCTCCCTCTTCCAAATTCCTATCATCCATTATAGTTCTGACGTAGGTTTTCCATTTCCATCTTGGTCTGCCACGTTTATTTCTTCCAGGGGGTGACCATTGGTATATATTTTTTTGGCCATCTTGCATTTTCCATTCTTTGTACATGGCCATACCATTTAAGCGTTTGATTTTCAATCCTCTTAACAACAGATGTGGTGGCCTTCGTTTCTCTCCAATTATTAAAACTTTAAAGATCATGTAGCTCACTGTTGTATAGTCTTCTCCATTCGCCTGTCTGTTCATTGCTCTCTATGGTACAAAACGTTTCTAAGAACTTTATTCTCAAATACCCGTAATCTTTCCTGCATCCTTAAAGTAAGAGTCTATGTTCGCATTCATATAATAAAGTGTGAGAATAACAGTTTTAGGCCTATATACCTTCAGTTTAACGTTTTTGAGAGAAGTTGGGACGGCCAAAGTCCCTGTAATGTATAATAGCATGCATTTCCAGAATTGAGTCCATGTTCAATTTCTCTGTGCATCTTATTTGTATTTGTAATTGTCGTTTCTAGCTATTTGAATTCAATGGGATGATAATTAATATATAATAATAATAATAATAATAATAATAATAATAATAATAAATAATAATAATAATAATAACATAAAAAGATTCCTTAGTTTAACCTCTCTCTTTGAGGTTCACATGGCAAGAGAAAAACAAACAAAAATCCATGTTCTGTTCAAGGATATTATTGAAAATGATATTATCATCATCGAAGTGTAAGGAAATAAACTGAAAGGAAGTACCAATAAATAACTTTTTATTAATATTCTATCGTGTAGCAGGGGGATTTCGCGACTACCGAATCTCCTTACAGGACCCACCAGTCAAGTGTAGTGAGTCGGGACCCACTGTTAATAAACGCTGATCTATGGTAGGCTATGTATTGTATGGTTTTAATTACCGTTTGAGTAGAAGAGATGGCCTCAACTCTGCAATACTGATGAAAGCATTGTCATCATTTATTATTATTATTATTATTATTATTATTATTAGTATTATTATTATTATCATCATCATCATCATCATCACTATTACTATTACCATTACAATTATTATCATTATTACCACCATTATTATTATTATTATCACTGTTATTATTATTTTAAATATTTAGGGTATATTTTAGATAAAAGTGTGAATTCAACTACATAAATTGAAAGAAGAATAGCTGATGGAAGAAGACTCATTGCTATGTTGAACTCAGTGCTTTGGAATAGAAATATAATACACAGAACGAAGAAAGCTATATTTCAAGTTATGTTACAAAGCATTTTATTATATGGGTCCGAAACCTGGACAGTAAGTAAAAAACAAGCCAACAAGGTGTTAGCAGTAGAAATGGATTTTTTAGAGGCGATCGACAAGAATTTAAAGAAGGGATAAGGTCAGAAACAGTACGTACAATAAGGGAAATTATGCAAGTTGGGGGAAAAAAAAACATATTAGGAAAAATAGAAGAAAAACGTTTGAAATGGTATGGACACCTCATAGGAATCGAAGAAGATGGAATACCAAAGAAGATCCTTAATTGGAAAGCTAAAGGAAGAAGCAGGCCTAGAGAACAATGTACGGATGGATGGAGTGAAGAGAAGTATGGAAGCTACAGATTTGAGGGAAGACGATGCTTTAAACAGGAACCTCTGACGACAAATCACTTTGGGTTGAAGGATAAACACTGTAATTTGGAATATTTAAAAAATATTATTATTATTATTATTATTATTATTGTTATTATTATTATTATTATATATAGAGTTTTTATGTTAACAGTTAAGATAGCAACGACACACTACAATTAGAAAGTAAGACTTCCGACTGTCTTTTGTCTTGGATCCACATAGAAACAGTTGAATAATACATATGCTATATATTATGTGTTGCAATTTTCACTTACATTGGGCCTACATAAATTTCTAGCCCTAATTCTTATTATTATTATTATTATTATTATTATTATTATTATTATATTATTATTGTTAGAGATTGGGTTTTACGTGCTAAAACTTAAGATTGCAATATTGTATAATGATAAGTAATATTGATTGTCTTTTGTCTTGGTTCCCATTATAAATAGTTGAATAATACATAGGCCTATGCCATGTTTCAATCTTAACTTTTATTACATACAAAATCTATCAATATTCTACTTCTGAAATCAATTTTAAAGCACCGTTGAGGTTATGTAGTGAAATGTTAAAAATATAAATTGAGTACCTGATAGATCACACGTCCTCAACTAAAAAAAGTTCTGTTTTGAAAAACTTCAAATAGTTAAAGGTATATTGAAGGCCTTTTAAAACCATGTTACATCTTCTTCATTTCAACTGGTACTCAAATATATTATATTATTATTATTATTATTATTATTATTATTATTATTATTATTATTATTATTATTATTATTATTATTATTTAAAATGGGAGAATCGTGTATTTACCTTGCAACAATGAAATGCGTAGATGTAAAAACTTGTTTCGCACGTAAAGAGATGAAAACCGACGCAAAGAAATATCTGTATCTGAAGAGTTTGTGTCTAACTTGTTACCACGGTTACACGTAAGAAGAAAACAAGAGACTGCGGTGTTATATAAAACAGCTGTTTTTTATTTGTGCGTTAAATCTGGCCTCGATCCACGGAGCGTAAACTTAACTCTCTATTTTAATTCACAAACCTGACCAGTTATAAGGTGCATTCCTTCTCATTTATTACCTTCATAATAATCAGGGCACAAATATTCATGTTGGTATTTAATTATAGTAGTATTTCTTCTCTTTGCTTTACTTTAACCTCTCCCTTAAAGGTATTTCTAAGTTTCTACGTGTTCCTCGCCACCAGCGCTTAAATTCCTCTTTTAACTTTATGACTACTTAAATATGTTCACTAAATAATAAATTCAATTTAAAACTTTTCTTTAATTTTTTAATTATTAATTAATTTTTTTAGTTTGAGGTAAAGTTCCGCGAACTCAAATAAATAAGAATGAAATGAAACTTAATTTTAAATAAAATAATAAAGAAGATACATCACATCCTTGCTTGATTTATTTACTTTAAGAAATTTTTATATGCTAGATTTTTCTTTGATTAATATATTCTAAATGAAATAGGGTGTAGACCTGTCGGAAGAAGATTTTGCAGCTTTGAATCACATATAGTAAAGAAACAATATGATAATGTAGCACAAATATAAGGATATATGAAATATTAAATTTGGTGTCATATGTCAACAGAAAGCAAAATCCGCATATACAAAACGATAGTTCGATCAATTTTCGTATCCATCCATCCATCCATCCATCCATAGTAATTCTGCCCGAAGGCAGGTCCTTCACTGCAATCATAGCATTTTCATGCTATGCTTTGCAGCTTTACTAGGGAAATGTAGATGGGGTAGCTTCCCGTTGCTTTCCACACCGGTGAACGATGAAGATGATGATGATAATGATAAGGATGGTGATGATGATGACCATATGATTTCGGGGACCGTTTGGGCCTTCAAGTTTTCCTAACATTTGTCTTATAGGTGAGGAAAACCCCCGATAAAAACCTCACCCAAAAACTGTCCCGAGCGGAGATCGCACCCGGGCCGCTCCGTGACAAGGAAGCACGCTACCTCGAAACCACAGCGGTAGACAGTTTTCGTACATGGAGCAGAAACTAGGGCTGATACAACAAAAACTAAACAAATAAGCACACGTGAAATGAAGATCTTAAGAACTCTTCAGGGGAAAACATTATTTGATAAAATACACAACACAGAAATTAGAGACAAATGTCATATTCAAGATATAACCAAATTTATTATAGATAGACGAAAATATTGGAAAGGTCATATAGAAAGAATGGAAGACAACTGACTTTCAAAAAAGAGCTAAAGAAGATAGACCAATGGACGGGAGAAGAACAAGAGGAAGACCAGCCAAGAGATGAATAGACAGTGGATGCACATTAGGGTTATAACTTTTTGGACTTTTGTGAAATAAAATATTTCCTGTGAATGGGTGAACTTTTGCTTAAAACCATTGAAAAAGGCCTTCATTTCACTGAGCTTCAAGAAAAGGTCACCCCCAAATTAATATTAAATATTGATACATAAATATATTTGGGGGTGACCTTTTCTTGAAGCTCAGTGAAATGAGGGCTTTTTTCAGTGGTTTTAAGTAAAAGTTAATCCATTCATTGCACAGGAAATATTTTATTTCACAAAAGTCCAAAAAGTTATAACCCTAGTAATACATCCAATACGTCTTCCTCCGAGGAGTGATTTTGGAAATAAACAGGATGAAAACCCTACAAATTATGAATAACAAGAAGAGAAGAATCACATATCTACTTTTTAAATACAACAGAAGGACATGGAGGGATTTCCTGGGTGAGTGATCAATTCAATGCCAGGGTCATTTCCAAGACAACACGAATATTTAAGTCAAGACACATCATAAAAGGTTAGAATATTAATATAAAATTATAGAATATTCACCTGAAAGGTCCGTCTCCTCAACTTAATTATCATTTAACTGTAGCGCTTTCGGGACTTGTCCCATCATCGGCAGGATTCAAAACTGGTGTTTCACTGAAGATCTGGTAGAGGGGGTTGCATGTATTGGGTTCGTTTTCGTTTATCAGGCTGTCGTTGTGAGCTGCTTTCATGATTTCCATCTCTTCGAGTACGTTTATCTTCGCTGGATTATTTTCTCTGTGCATTACTGTTAGGGTGTTTTCAATATTTAACATGCTATGTCCTTCATGGATAACGTGTTTTGCATAACTTGATTTACCTTCTGCGTGAATGAAGTCTCGAAAATGTTCTTTGAATCTGATGTTAAAACTCCTGTTTGTCCTTCCTATATAAAATTTGTTGCAGTCCTTACATGTCAGTTTATAAACTCCTTTGCTGTTGAAAATGTTATTTTCTTCAATGTTATTGTTTATTATGTTTTTTAATTTGTTATTGGTTCTGTATGCTATTTTTACGTTTTTATCGGCTTTCTTTAGTGCATTGGCTAATTTTGTGGTTTTTTTCCTGTGTACACAGGTTAGAATAATAAATCGTATAACAGAGATCTGAATCATCCTCAACAAAACATTGAAGGTCATTCAAAATAGTTTCCATCAATATCATCATCATCTTCTTCTTCTTCTTCTTCACTTCAAGGTTTAGGCGATTTGCCTGTTCCGAATTCACAATGATTCCTTCCATCTCTTCCTACATCCCTTAATCCCTTTGGTTTATAATGAATATGCTATCCCGGGCAACATTGTTTCTTCATTCTCTGAACACGCTGTTCCCAGCCGACGCGGTGTTGTTGAATTCTATCATTTATTGAATATATTTCTAATTCTCTTCTAATTTATTTCATTTCTTATGTGGTCCAATTTTGTGCATCCTTTGGTACTTCTTAGAAAGGTCGTTTCTGCACTTTGTATTCTACTTGAACTCCTCTTATTTGTTACCCAGGACTCACTACCGTATAAAAGTACCGGTACCGCCATTGTTTTGTAGAACTTCAATCTTATATTAATTTTCCATCATTAGCTGTTAAAATGATACTAAATGTTTCCGATGATATGAACTCTCTCTACAGAACATTATTCAAAATAGTAGCATTTTAACTGTTGATGATGGAGCATGTGCCGAAGGACCCTTCAATGTTCTAATGAAATATAACTTTAAACTCATAAAATTGTTACCTAATAGGCCGTCTCCTGAACTTTGTAAATTATTAATTATATGTAGGCCTTTCGGGACTGGTCCCATCATCAGCAGAAGGGGCAGGAGATAGGTTTGTATTTACTTGACCCTGAATGCAATACTGCATAATAATACAATATGATTGCATTCAGGGTCAGTAGATATAGATGAAAGACTTTTACAACATGTGACACGATTTTTTTTTCTAATTTCCAATCATACACCATGCGCACGCCAACAGACCCGAAGTGGTTTACACTATGGAATCACGGGATGCGGCCAACATATACACGATATTTGAACTCGGGTCGCCAACGAACCTAAAAGCTAATCTAACGCAAATTAAGTTTTCTAATCAGTGAAAGACCAATCTAAAAGCTAACCTAACGCAATTTAAGTACTCTAACCTGTGAAAGAAAGCACGCTGATTTTATTTTGTGTAAGTCAATTAGTACAGACTCTATGTTGCAATGGAAGACAGAATATTGTTAAAATCTATATGGATACCACGTCGTCATGTAATTCAATATGGTGGAAAAATACATTCAAATAATATATAAGTTATAGAAAATGAAGCATGTTACAATACTCATACAACTGCAACATTGCCTCAGCCCTAGCAATACGTCACTGAAACCAATGGGTTCCTTACACCAAAACACTCAACCAACATTCCAGAACAACTTGTGAAAGTTTTGTGTAGAGTTACCTTCCATCTTGTATAGAGTGTGACATAAATACCTGATGGTTTTAAAAATAATGTTAACACCATGGGTTTGAAAAAGATACATTTGAGTTATGTTGAAACAAATAAAATGTAATGGAGTTTGATGTGACGTGGTCAGTAGCGGCTTGATATATATATATATATATATATATATATATATATTTCCTTTAATGTAAAAAAAAATATGACGTAAAAATAAATAAGCATATTTCGATACCGATTGACCAAGGTTAGAAAAATGAAATCTGGCTAATTTATTTCATGAAGAACCTCAATTTTGTAGAGTTATCATGCAAGGTTCGAGAAGTGCCGCAGATTTGTAGTATTGCATTTTATACAGAATCATCACGACATTTCCTAACACGAGTGACACAATTGTTCCTACAGGGAGCATTGCAACTCTGAATCCCCTGCTGAATAGATGTAACGGAGTTTGTTCTTACTGTCTGAATTCGTTCCAGTACAGGCTAATACTCAACCACACTGCACTGTCAGATGGTAACCACTACTATACTGTGATAATCGTCTAATATATAAAAAATGAATGAATGTTTGTTTGTTTGTTTGTTTGTTTGTACTTTATGCCCGGCCATACCGTTGATACGATTGTGATGGGGTTTTTTCAAAATGTTCAGGAGATTCCCAGGATGGACATAGGCTATAAGATAGTTGTGATACTCAACCCTACACCCTTAAAAATCGCCCTTTGTAGTGGAAAACGTGAAAAAAATAGTAGCCCTTTGGACGCTTAAAAGGCTTACGATGTCTAAACCATAACAAATACACAAAATGAATGTATACAGAACTGAATATCTCAAAAAGCTCTATAAAAAAGTACGCAACAGCATATATTTATCTCTTACGGATAACTCACAATAACCATTTTCGTCTTTCATTGATGCCAAGAAGATCGAGACAAGTACGTGCATTCCTGTGCAAGCATAGCAGCACATGGCAGGCATTCTTTTACTCACAATAACGAATTTTATACTTTAGCTCATTTATACCAAGAACATCGAGAATAGTAGATTCCCGGGCAACACCGGGTAATCAGCACGGGGAATCTTAAAATAATTACGATATACATTTATGATAATTTTTCATTTTACTTATTCAACTAATCATAAGAAGTACATTAATTTTCGCCTTTCAGCTCATTTATGCCAAGAACATCGGGATGAGTAGATTCAAGGACAACGCCGGGTAAACAGCACGGGGTATCTATAAATAATTACGATATAAATGTTTCCTTCTACTTATATAACTAAACATAAAATACATTAATTTTCGTATTTTAGCTTATTTGTGTCAAGAATATTGGAATAAGTAGATTCCCGGATAACGCCGGGTAATCAGCACGGGAATTTAAAAAAATATAAATTGATAATTATTTTTTCTTTTACTTATTCAACTATTGGCCGCGGTGGGCTAGTGGTTATGCTCCTTGCCAGTGGTCCCGAGGGTCGCAGGTTCAAATCCGGCCGGGGTCGATGCATTTTTTAGGATGGAAAAATCCAAGGAGCAAGTCCTCCGGGAGGGACTTTAAGCCGTGGGTCCCGAGTCTGAAGATTTTCAGGCTCGTAAAAGATCCTTAAACCTGAATAAAAAGGCCTCTAAGCAAAATTTACCGAATTGTCCCGTCCTAGTACTACCTTGGTTTCCTAGATGTCAGTATGAGGCGGAACGCTGACCACGGACCACTCAAATGACATCTATACGAAAACAAGTGTAACTAAATTAGTGTGGTTCAAATTCTTCCCTGTAGGGGGAGAACACCTAAATCTCTGTTAAGGGAAACAAGGGCTTACAAGAAGATACTTATTCAACTACACATAAAAGCACATTCCTTTTCATTTATTTAGGCGTAGGAGCGCATGCCGGGTATTAGCTAGTCACTTCTAAAAGAAACGCTAAAAAGTCAATGAACAATATCATCTGAAACTCACACAAATTTTTTACACAGAATGCGGCCTGAGTCAGTTAACCAGTGCAAATAGTTGCAAGGAAAAAAATCAGATTTGTTCAATACGCGAGCTTCAGAATATCATCTCAAACACTACTGCTTGAGGTAATTCTAACTAGGAAACAATTTCGGTAATTGTTTTTTGTGTAAATGTTGTAAGGCAGTGAACTACATGGTCTTTACAGGAAGCCAGATATAATGAGAACAGTTAAGGCTCGTAGACTGCGATGGTCAGGACATGTGGCACGAATGGGGAATGAAAGACGTGCATGGAAGCTTCTTGTAGGAAAACCAGAGAGAAAACGCCCAATTGGTAGACCAAGAATGAGGTGGGAGAATAACTAACTATAATTTGAAGGAAGTAGATTATACAGGGGATGATTAGAAAACATTGGCTCAGGATAGGGATGTATGAAGAGCTTATGTCCGCGCGGCCATGAACCTACAGCTTCGATAGTGCCAGTGAGTTAGAGTTAGTTAGTAGCTGTTGTAAGCTAAAGAATATAATATATTTGCATTTTCGGTTACCTAACTTATGGTGCATCCTATATTTCAACATTACTCAAGACCAAGCAAACAGTGTTAAAATTATTTTAAAACCTACCTTTATATTGATTGAAAAATCCAATGAACAATTCCTCCGGGAGGGACTTCGTGGGTCCCGAGACTGAAGATTTTCAAGATAGTAATCAGAGAAATAGCGTTAAAATATAACCTGCCACACACCCCGGCCTACGAAGCACATATAAGAGAGAGAGAAGAAAAAGCAGAGGATATAGATATTTATTTATTTAGAACCCCACCACTACCACCACCCCCCGGGTTACCTCGGGCATGATGCCCTTATCCCTGGGTCTGCTCTATGTCCATAACTACTATCTAATCTTTATTGAATAAATAAACAGAATACATACAGATTTCGGGTATGTGAAGTGTAGATGTTACATAAAGAGGATATAGACCGCGGATTCTTCCTGACCCCAGCTATGAGCACCGAAGAATGGAAGGAACCAAACGTCTCCCTAAGACACGTGTTCACGAGGACCGCCATACATGGATTCCACTACAGAGTATGTACCATAAAAGGGTTCCACCTAGCATCGAACCAGTGCCTCTGCAAGCTATGTGACCAAAAATGTCAACAATACCACCTTATTGACTGCATAGCAAGAAGAAAGCCTTTAAAATTCTATGCAGATGATAATAACTTCCAGTAATTGTATTATAGTGTACACAGTGTGTTTAATAAATCTTTATATAAAATATCCTTAAGCCTGAATAAAAAGGCCTCTAAGCAAAATTTACCGACCTCAACGTCCTATTAATACCTTAGTTGCATGCTAGATGTCTCATTGAGTCGCTGTGTTGACAGCATGACATCTATGAACAAATAAGGTAACTAAATTAACTTGATGTAATGGCGCCAGACAAGGGAGAGGCCATTGCTCAACAATGGGCCACGTCATTGTAGATTTACATTGACCAAATTAAAAATACACTACCTTAAGTTAAAATAATTGTAAAATTATTGTAAACAAGAGATGAATTCCTTTAGTTGTATAAATGTCACCATCACTGATTTCGCAAATAAACATTTAAATAGAGAGGTTGGTAAACCTGAAGTTAGTCACACGGCAACTGTCTCAGTACTGAGTCACACATTGCTTATTTAGTAAGGTAAAAGTTGTCAAGACCAGGTACAGCAACGCCCACAATAATTGTTATAACATCATACTAACTTGTTCCATGCCCCTTGCACAATTACTATGTACAGTACTGTTCAAAATGTTATTCACGAATCTGTCACTGTCCGAATTTAGCATTAAATTTCTCCGCGCATAATAACAATGACGAATCAGAAGAAATACGAAATACAATATATAGAGTTAATCAGGCATATTATGGACTACATCTAATCCCTCTTCTTCTTCTTCTTCTTCTTCTTCTTCTTCTTCTTCTTCTTATTCTTCTTTCCAAGTATTAGGCCAAGGCCTGTTACGATCCTATAGAAAATTCTCCCTCCAGCGTTTCACAGGACGGCCCAGTGATCTTCGTCCTCTTGGTATATAATTATAAACAACTTTGGGGATCCGATTTGAACTCATTATTTCTAGATGGTGTTTCCAATTTAGTTGGTCTGTTTAATATATTTCAAAATTGGCGTAGTCTTCAATTTCCGAGAAATTCTCGTATAAGACTTGAAAGCATAATAATAGTCCCTTGGATTGGTTGCTGGCCAAAGGAAGGCAAGACCAGTGATGGGACTGCCATCTTAAAGCCTCTGGTCAGGCTTTTCTGGAGAAGAAAAAAAAATAAAGGAAAGAAGAAATGGAAGAAAGGAAAGACGCCCTAGCCCTCGGATGCCCTAATAGCGTCGGGGTCGAAAAAAACAAGAGTTAACCAAGAGAGGTTAGATAGTAAAGTTAAAAAGAGTGCAAAACACAAGTAAGTGGAAGAAATGTTTTGCTCAGCTTGGACACCTTGTGGTCGCCATCCACATATCCCCTAGATTAGGACCCCTGAGGAATCCAATCCTAGAAATAAAAATTATATTTAGGAAAGTTAAAATAAGACCATATAAAACCTGCATACGTCCAATAGTGATATATGGTAGCGAAACCTGGACTATGACAAAGAGCTCTGAGAATTTAATTATCACTTTTGAAACAAGGATCCATTCCGACCTTTGCTTTGAGATGAATCAGTAATAATAAATGTCCCCTGACCGCGTTACGAGCGCTGTGCAGGGTAAGGATAATGACAGGGCTGCTGTCTCAGAGAATCTATCCATGCTCCTCTAAGTATTAACCCCTTTAGAGAGGGTTGCTGCTTCCGCCCCTTGAGCCGTTGTGATGATCGCCTGGTATCACGTCGCCTCGTAGACCGTTGCAGACTTCTTGGTCGAAGTCAACCTTCTGGCAGACGTCTCCCACGTTGCGGACTATTCTTAGTTTCCTCTCACCTCTAACCAATCGGCAAGTTAGCAAAGCTAAACTTCCCCGATTTGGTCGTCTGGTTCATTGAGTACTCAGCGCATATCAAGAAGAATGTATAATTATAAACCAAAAGGGAGAAGAATGTCGGGAAGACCATTGAAGAGATGGAAGGACCAATTCGACCTATAATGAGATCGGAACAGGTCATTGGACTTAATCCTTGTTGTTGATGATGATGATGAAACAAAGATATTGAGAAGGATATATGGACCAGTAAAAGAGGATGAAAGATGGAGAATGAGGTATAATAAGGAAATCTCAGACATATCAACTCTTATGAAATTTAAAATAAAAGGCAATGTGCCGAACACGTTCACAGAATGGATAAAGTGTGTATACATAAGAAAGTGATGATGGAGGAGATGTTTAGGAAACGGCCAGTAGAAAAATCTAAGAAATTATGGGTGAACTCAGTGAAGGAAGATGGTCATCAAATCCTGAACTGTAGGAACTGGCAACAGAGAGCATTGGATACAGAAGATTGCAGGTCTCGCTTTGGATTGCGGCGCCATTGAAAGAAGAAGGAGATAAAATGGTCGCTAGCTCAAACTTGAAACTCGCACACATATTGCTTTAGTTTCAAGTTTTGATTTTGTAACATACAGACGTGCAGTGCAGTGCAGTACAGTGAATTGAACCATGAGAAAACAGTACTTGCCAACTCATATTAGTCTGTGAAACATTTGTACGTAAAGCAACTGTTATGAATTTTAGGTAATTCTCGGTTTTATTAGATCTTAGATTCGCACAATTTAATAGAGAGTTGCCGCCCAGGGATCGGAGGTGCTCACTTGCGGGAGTTACTTAACCAAGCATATTCAGTTATGCTTATTTCCCTTTAGATGTCACCGACTGACTAGTGGTTAGCTCATCTACTCAAACAGACACTTAGTGGGCAACTAATGCATTTTAATGGGAAAGACCGATTAAGTTTTTAGCTCAGAGGCTCTCATTTAGGCCTGATAATATTAAGACTTGAGATCCATTGATTAAAGTCCTTTGGATTGTTCCATCCTGAAAAATCCATCGGCTTCGACCGGTTTTTGAATCCCTGATCCTGGGAAAAGGGGCAAGGAACATAACCCCTAGATCGTTGAGTCGATACCTTGTAGTTAATACTCAAAAAGAAAATATTTTGTTCCGTTAAGATTATTTTTAAATATTTATAAACCAAATTTTGGACATGTTGTGACAGTCTTCCTCAACAAACTATATTTGTATAGAGGTACAAAATTTTCAAAATGGAACCAGTTCCGAAAGGCCTAGCTTAATAATTTATACAAATATGATTTGTTGAGGAAGGCTGCCACATAGCTCAGAGGCTCTCATTTAGGCCTGATAATATTAAGACTTGAGATCCATTGGTTAAAGTCCTTTGGATTGTTCCATCCTGAAAAATCCATCGGCTTCGACCGGTTTTTGAATCCCTGATCCTGGGAAAAGGGGCAAGGAACATAACCCCTAGATCGTTGAGTCGATACCTTGTAGTTAATACTAAAAAAAAACATTTTGTTCCGTTAAGATTATTTTTAAATATTTATAAACCAAATTTTGGACATGTTGTGACAGTCTTCCTCAACAAACTATATTTGTATAGAGGTACAAAATTTTCAAAATGAAACCAGTTCCGAAAGGCCTAGCTTAATAATTTATACAAATATGATTTGTTGAGGAAGGCTGCCACAACAGGTACAAAATGTTGTTTTTTTTAATAACTTTTAGCTGGTTTAACATATTTTCATCATCAGATATAACGAATACAGTGCTTTTAAATATTTATCCGTAAATTGGTAAAACGCTAATTTCTCGTGACAGTTATTTAAATGTGTCGGACCGCAGTGAAAATAAAATAATGTAAAACCGTACGTTATTAGACCGAACGTACTACATTGTGTAATTCGTCACAAACTTAAGAATTTCTACACGATCGTTTTTCCATTGTTTTATTAAAAATATTAATTTAATTAAACCAATGCATTTTATAGCATACAATGACAATTTAAGTAAGTATTAACTTCTATTTCTACAGCTTTATAGATATATAAGAAACTAGCGAATACACGGCGTTCGCTGCTACGCCTTTATTTTTTTAGATAAGTTATATAAAATAAAATAAGTAAAAAAAATTAAAATGTTATGAATTTAAAATTGGTTATTAATTTAAGTATGTTAAAATTTTATTTAAAATGTTTTAACTTTTTTACAGGTTAATTGAAATTTATGGCAAACATTGCGGCGAACCAAACATGACGATTGCTAGAGCCAATTTTTAATTTCAGGTTTCAGGCAAACCCCCACTTCTAATGACCGGATTTCGCTGATTTTTGGCCAATATCTCGGTTTATTTTAAAAGCATAAACTGAGTTTCGTTGTGAAACATAAAAAACTGCGTCCTCTAGAGGATTTTTAAATTTTCGTTTCAGGTGAACTTCTACACCTAACGGTTCTAGAGAATAATAAATAGCGAATTAACACACTCCGTGCCTGAAAACGTGTATGTACAAATTTTCATAACAATCGACGGACTATTTTTCGAGTTATGCGAGCACCAACAAACGCAGACTGAATTTTTATGTATAAAGATATGTTTTTGCGTGATAGTGCGTTTTGTAGTACTTACCAGCAATGGCGACCATTATTGAAAGTTAAACTTCCTACATTTCGGGGTTACCAACCTAAATAACTATACTGTAATATTACATTTACACCCATGTGCGGGAAGTAAAACCACTGCCCTCTATGTGTACTACGTACAATGTATATACAGAAAATATCCAAAAGGTAGTGTTAATATACATTATACGAAACAAATCACTGCATTTTAAATGAACTGAACTTTATTTGAAACAATATAAAACAATAAATACGTACTTGCGGCCATGTTATCAATAATTGTTCTCAAGGCCTCCTATTGTTTCAACTAATAAACATTGCCCACCCTGTAACGTTAGTCAATTGTTTATAATGAACGCAAATATTTCCAACAAAGATATTATTTTACTAATATGTAATATTTTGAAAACATCATCGCGCAAAAAATAATGTACAACGCATGTATGTGAAGTGTTTTACAGAATCTCGGAAATTAAAAACCTCGCTATCGCTCGATTTTTAAACATTTTTCCTCGATTCTGTAAAAACTACTTCCTAACCTCGCAGCGTAATATACTATTCAGGAATAAAAGTTTTATATTCTCCTCTGGAGGCCTTCAAAAACATAATTTAAAATGTTATGAAATAAGAAGGAATGATAAATACAGTCATTACTATCAAATTACCAGATAAACCTTGTCTTCAAGGTCAACTCAATAACTTGTATAAAAGTAAATTTACAGCAAGTAGTACAGAATCTTCTCCACTCCAGTAATTATGCGCATTTGCTTTGTTTTAGTATAACGAGTGTATAATTGCTCATGTACTTTCTAACAGATTATCATGCCAAAGAGATTATTAAAAAATAGTGAAAACTCGGCCCAGAGGTCAATCACAAGTTTCTTGAAAGTGGATTCGTTTTGACGGATGGATACGGTTAATTGTCACATCATGTTCCTTCAGGGCACTTGTGGCTCCTACAATAATTTCACCTTGGTCATCATTCCATGGAAGTCAAATCACTGAGGCCAATGCACTTCATAAAAAAGTGTACTTGTACAGTCAAGATACGATAAAGGTACACAAATGATAGGGTATTTGATAAGTAATGACAATTCTGCTATAAAATCACCAAAATATTTAGGTTACTGTTGGCATTACAAACTTCAATTATAGTCTCCTGCCAAGTCAACTATAAGTTGCCAAATCCTTGGAAGTCGGAGCACTCCACCTGCAGCACCGTTCCTGGAAATCTGTTTCACTGGTCGACGTAGAGATTTTTTTTATATTGACTCTTGATTCAAATCGAATGCCTCGTTTTGGTTCTTTGATATTTGAGAATAAGTTATAGTGACTATTTAACTCATGCCCCAAATGGGAGTCAATGACCAATCACAATTCAATGATTTTTATTTACAACCAAACACAGTCTTTTTTCACGTCTATTTTATCAGATTAATTTTATCACTGTAAAATCAAGCTCGTCTTTTAACATTCTGAATAGGTCATAGCATTATTTTGGAGCGACTGCAAGTGGCTACCAGATTATATATATATATATATATATATATATATATATATATATATCAGCATCATCATCATCACTCCAGGGAATAGGCAATTGCCCGTTCCGACTTCATAATGCATCAGCCCAACGTCTTCTAGGTCTTCCAACATCACGTCTTCTTCTTGCTTGATAATTTCTTGCGAACAATGGATATCTCTCCTTCCTCATTCCATCCATATGATCAATCCATTTCTGTCTGTAATTCGTGACCTTATCCAATAAAGGCTGTACTTTCAATTCTTCTCTTATATCCTCATTTCTTATTCTATCAAGTCTTGTACATCCTTTTACTTGTCTTAACAACCTCATCTCCGCCGTCTGTATTCTATCCTTCTGTTTTTTCATTGCTACCCTACTGGGGAAGATTGACTTCGGTTAATCTTGCTGGTGGGAACTAAGTATAGCTCACAACGAGGGAATGGCGTCTGTATCCATATTGGGCGGCCACATCTTCGTCAAGTCTTCAACGATCAACAGGGCGACAAGGAATAGCACAGCTAAACTTGTAGGGCTTGAAGAGCGGAAGAAGCAGCCCTCTCTTGGGGGGGATACCCAGAGGAGCATGTTTGGAGGCTCAGAGGAAGCAGCCCTTCCACCATCCTTGTCCTGCGAAGCGCTCGTAACGCTTCCAGGAGACATTCATCTTACTGAGAAGCTTCATGGAAATCAGCCGGATTATACGAGTATATAAATGGATTGGGCACAAATGATAACACAGCACTTTAACAATCACCAACACTTTAGCTTTGTCTTGCGTAATCACTAATTGCTTTTGTTCTTTGTGTACCTATTTCGATGTGATATCTTACGCAATTCTGTTCACACACTTCGCATATGCATGACGTCTTCGGGTCATGGAATGTTTTATCTCTACACATTAGGTGGTGGAATCCACGTACGCTTAATCTTGTGATGTGTCGTATCTGGAAATTTGCTTCTGTTCAGTTCCTGTCTACCATCGCTCCGGTGCTGAAGAATTCCCGCCATGTAACCTTATCGTGGTTGCGGGAGATAATATAAAAACATATGTAGCAATTGATCATACCATAAAAAATTAATCCAGTGTTTGCACGTTCTTAAACGTATTTTTTCCCAGGTAATAACGTTCCAGAAAAATATAATTGACATATTTACATCATAGGACATCATAAATTAATTAATATACAGTTTTGATGTGTTTCCTTTTTTCTCCACTAGAGTGCATTCTTACAATATTGCTATCCTTTGGCAATAAATAATATGATCTGGTTGCAGTGATAAACAAAGTGAAACCAAATTCTCTAGACTATTTAACTCATGCCCCAAATGGGAGTCAATGACCAATCACGTTTCAATTATTTCTGTTTTACAACCAATCAGAGTCGTGTTTCACTAAATATTTATCAGTGTTATAATTACCATATTAAAGAAAGCTCCTCCTTACAATATTGCGTTCCTTTGGCAATAAATAGTATGATCTCGTTGCAGTGATAAACAAAAGAAGCAGTAGAAGCGTACCTATCGTTTCTCATTTGTTTTCAAACATCGCCGTTTACATTAAATATATAAATATTTTAAAATAACTATAGTTAAATAATGATTTGTGAGTAAACATCTTAATTTTATTCGTTAAATAGTCCTAACAAATGCCACTCTTGATTTCCCAAATTCTCTAGATAAATTCACTCCTCACTTCGTGAGTCGTGAATTTATCGATAATTTGGAAATCACTCGTGGCATTACTTAAGACAACAGCTGATGTCTGATGAGAATGATAATGTTCGAGTACTTCCCATTTCCACCAATTAAACAAATTCTATTTTTCGTTGTAAAAAATGTTAATTTTTTTCCTTTTTTGAAAAGGAAATACTACCACAAAGATACATGGAAAACAACTGCGATGTAGACCACGAGAAAGATGGATTAACCAGTTGAAGAAAAGTTTACAAGAAGTAGGTACGATTGGGAAGAACTATAAAGAAGGAAAGCATGGGAAGATAGAAATGGTTGGAGTTATATTTGGAATCGACCTTCCGAAAGGAGGGCACGATAAAATGACGATGATGATGACTAACTTTATATCAGTTTTTCTCAAAAGAGTAAAATATGGATTTATGCCATGTTTGTTCTGAACCTCTCATATCAATAAAACATTGATATTACCCGTGTTATTTTTTCATGAGGAATATATAACTTTCCATTTACGTAAACAATGTACTAATCTGTGTTGCGATCTTAACTCGAAATACGTAAAACTCCTTTTCCAATGACATTAAATGTCATTTTCCTTGGCACCGCCATCCTGATTGCAAATAAGGATCATATAAAGTGGAAATACAGCACATTTGGACGATATTATGTATCAACTGACTAAGCGCCATTTTTTTTAAATTGACATTTTGATGCCATCTTCTGCACTGCGCCAAATCTTTAAATATAACCTTATTATTAAAGAAAAACATAATCGCCGTCAGTCTTATCAGGGATTCTATGTTTTGCAACAAACGGCTATGAAACAGATCTTCATAAATGCTAATCTAAATATTACAGCATGCAGCTAAGCGTTAAATGTTCCTGCTCTTACGATTGTTGATGCATAACTGTCAGACAAGGAATATAACTTGTAATACCAGTATTGTTAGTTTGGCGGTACAATAAGTAGTGAAGATTGACTTAAATATTAAACATGTTTTTCTCGAAATTCAGATAATGGCGCATAGCCGTTTGATGCATAACACCGTCCATTTGTGAATTGCATCAAAGTCTTAGACCACCTATAAAATAATAGTTTTGGGCGTAAAAAAACAACTTTGCAAAAGTATTAATTGTTACATGTGTGAGAAAGCAGATATGGTATGCATCTGTAATGTGTGTTAAGAGAGAGAGAGAGAGAAAGGTGGTAACAGCTGTAAACAGGGTCAAGGTTTCCATTGATAAACTTGTTCTGTAATCAGCATAAATTAAAATTAAATACCTACCATATGTTTTGCATTGATTCTGGTATTTGTACCTGTCAAAGATACAATAGGGTGATCAGATTTCCAAAACAAGAAAACGGGATTGTTCCTGTTTTTTTATATAGTTCTGGATCTTGAGTACTTACAAAAAAGATATCTCACATTCAAGCAGGTGAAATGAAATGTTTAAGATCCGTAAAAGGATGTACACGCATGGATAGATTACACAATGAATCAATAAGAAATGAACTGGAGATATTTTCAATAGTCGACAAACTAGAAGAGCACAAATACCAATGGAAAGAACATTAGACAGAATGGACAATACAAGATTACCCAAAAAGATCAACACCTACAAACCACACGGAAAAATATCTTTGGGACGACCAAGGAAACGATGGACTAGAGACCGGAACAGGTCGCATTGACCTAATCCTGGAAAGGAAAAAGAAGAAGAAGAAAACGGGACTTGTTTTGTTTCAAGTACTCAATACAAAGGAGATTTTGGAAGGAACGAAGACAAAGAAAGTATCAGCGAGTTTAATCAATGCTTATCAAAAGTGTGTATGAAGACTCATTAGAAATTGTATATTTTTGTGAAAAACTGTTAATCATATTGTTCATACACAAATTATATAACTAGTAGTTACGATCACAAAAATATTATTTATTGTAATCATTTATGTAATAGGGTTTTAAAATAGTATTATCTAACACTTTTTTAATAACTTTTAAGAGTACCTTATATTTGTTGTTTTGTATAGTTTTGACCTCTCATATATTGTAAGAGTATGCCAAAGGAAAATGGAGAGGAAAATCTTAGGCATAACTCTGAAGGACAGAATCTCGAATACAACACTTCAAGCGATATCCTCAACAACTGATCCCGCACAACAAGCCATCAGGAAAAAATGGAAGTGGGGAGGCCACGTCGCAAGAATACAGGACGACAGGTGGACAATAAAAACAACCATGTGGGACCCGTACACAGGCAAGAGACAGCGCGGAAGACCAAGACGACGATGGGCTGACATCTTCAAAGAACGAGCAGGGGTGCAATGGTCCAGAGTCGCCAGATGCAGGAAAAGCTGGAGAACGATGGGGAGACAACTGTGTATTAACTAATCACAGAACAGACAGTGTATACAAACCAAGTGCTACATCCAAGTCAATTTCTCACCACGGAGTAGCTCACCGGGTGACACTCTCAAATAGAGCTTAACCCCTGTACAGGGAGGCCTTTGCCCTAAAGGGACATATCAGGCTTTATTTATTTATTTATTTTATTTATATTGTAAAATTAATATGCATAAGAATCCACCCACAGGCACTTCCAACTCTTTTGTATGGTAGCGAAGTATGGACATTGAAACAGAAGGATATACAGAGACTTAGATCTGCTGAAATGAGATACCTTCGGAGGACTGCAGGATACACACTACTAGATAAAAAAATGAAGACATCTTAGAAGAATTACACATGGAACCTTTAAAAAAACAAAATTTCTGATTACGATTAAGATGGATGTAACATGTTCATCGAATGGAAGATCACAGAATACTCAAACAGGAAGAAGCAGACCAGGACGTTCATTCAAAAGACTTTTGGATGGTATTTCCCTTGAGGCCGAAAGAGGTCAACAAATGGCCTAAATTCGTGAATGTACTATGATAATGGTGAAGAATCCATTCCTGAGCACAATACCTTGGTCTCTTTCAGAGGAGGGCTAAACTAAATTAAATATTTAAGTTCATAAAAATACAACTTACAGTTTTCATTTCGATTTCTCATATTTACTTAAGATATAATGTAGTTACAGCTGTTTCGGTCCACCGATACCTACTTCAGATCTATAGCGCTTAATAAATATGAAAATCAAAATAAAAACTGTAAGTTTTATTTTTATTTAATTAAATAAGTAATGGATTTTCATCAAGTAAACACCAACTCAATTTATTACTTAATACAAACTGAGACAAGCTTCTTGGTGACTTGGCATTTTAAATTATTACTTCAGATTAATAAGTGCACACAGGATATTTTGGTCTTACAACAGTTGCATCAAACATGATCTTAAACCAAAATATATTAATATAAATCTGAAGAAGGTACAGTGTACCGAAACAGCTGTAACTAGATTCTATCTTAATAAATATGAAAATTAAATAAAACTGTATGTTTTATTTTTATTTAATTAAATAAGTAATGGATTTTCATCAAATAAACACCAACTCAATTGATCAATAAATTTAATGTGTGTCATTAATTGTATTTTAATAGTTTTCTAGCAATAAATGATATTGATTGATTTGAATTCAATCATCCCCTGGAAAAATGAGGTAAGTCCAAAACTGACACAATCAAGATAGGTCAATATATCTGCTTTTTCCCAGTGAACTTTCTCAGTTTTATCTAAAACAAAGATTGCCTGTAGAATGAAGAAGAGAGTTATCTTCTGTTTACTACATGAAGCCGCATAAAGAACATTAGGCCTGTACATTAAGAAAACAAAGAAAAATTCGAAGAAAAAAATGGTTGGTTGGTATATAATGTCGAGCACTTGATAATGAAATAATTCGCTCGAAGAAAAAAAAATTGACTCATCTGATTTTTCCCAGATATTAGTGAATTTATAGTAAAGAAATGGGTTAAACAAGGAGACATTAATTTACCTGATTTGTTGTATACTTACGGATGAAATTACCAAGATATGTATGAGGAGGACACATACGTAGGATTAAAATAGGAAACTAGAAAATACGAAAAGTTTACTTTCAAGCTTTACTTAATGCAGATGACATTGTCCTTGTGAAAAATTTTAGATTGGCAGAACAATAAGAAATTTTAATACAGGATTCATTGAACACATTAAGGACTTCACATTTAATGAGGGGAAGTCTAGTTTTACCAAACATGTAATAGAAATAGGTCACCAATTTAATACAATCAAAAGTGTTATCGATTATTATCCATAAAGAAAATAACAACTAGAAAATCAATGTCCTCGAAGAAATCGAAATAATAAAAGAAGCCAAGAACACACACTTACTTAACGAGAACACGCACAGTGACCTGAACCCTCGTTACAAAATTCTGGCAAGCAACAGTTAGCACCACTCTATAAGCAAAATATGGAGCATGTGTTCGGAAAGGCCTCCTGAATATTTCACAGCATTGTATAGTTTTGGACGACTGAGGTCGAAGGTACCAATTTTATGATTTTAACATTCATATAGTGACCTCAACGGTGTTTCGTAATGAATTTTATAAGTACCGGTATTGCCCTAATAATCAATACACAAGAACAATTTTAACAGAGAGAAAATGAATGGTATGAAGAATCGAAAATAAATGTTGAAAAGATAAATATATGAGGGTTTATAAAGACTATTTAACTCATGCCCCAAATGGGAGTCAATGACCAATCACGTTTCAATGATTTCTGTTTTACAACCAATCAGAGTCGTGTTTCACGAAATATTTATCAGTGTTAGGATTATCATATATTAAACAAAGCTCCTCCTTTTTAATATTCTGAACAGGTCTGACCGTTATTTTGCAGTGACTGAGCCTATAACAAATACGGCTACCAGATTATATATAATAGTGCTTACATGTCAACATTTGTAGCAATTGATTATACCACCAAAAAAAGAAACCACTGTTTGCACTTTCTTAAATGTATTTTTTCCCAGGTAATAATCGAGAAAAATATAATTGTCATATTTACATCATACGACATCAAAAATGAATTAATATACAGATTGATGTGTTTCATTTTTTCTCCACTAGAGAGCATTCTTACAATATTGCGTTCCTTTGGCAATAAATAGTATGATCTGGTTGCAGTGATAAACAAAAGAAGCAGTAGAAGCGTACCTATCGTTTCTCATTTGTTTTCAAACATCGCCGTTTACATTAAATATATAAATATTTTAAAATAACTATAGTTAAATAATGATTTGTGAGTAAACAGCTTAATTTTATTCGTTAAATAGTCCTAACAAATGCCACTCTTGATTTCCAAATTCTCTAGATAAATTCACTCCTCACTTCGTGAGTCGTGAATTTATCGATAATTTGGAAATCACTCGTGGCATTACTTATGAAGATAACCAGCAAGAAGAATTGATATTAAAAAATGTGAAATGAAAAAATTACAGAAAGTTGATAATTTCGAATATTTAAGAACAAAAAAAAAATGTAAGAATGGGAAGAAAGAGCAGGACATTATTAAAATATTAAATAATGTAATTATGTGGTTGGGAAGAAATTAGATTAGCATTAAGACTAGAATGCCAATGCATATCTCAATTACAGTACCTATGACGCAGTATGCAACTTGTCACTGATAAACATCGAAGTAAACAGCAACAGAAATTAAATGCTCAACATGAACACCCGGTAATACGCAACGAGATATAAGGTAAGAATGCAGACAATGAAAAAACTTTTAGGAGAAGATACTAAATTTAATATAATATGTCAATGAAAAGGGGCAACTGAAGAGTTCGAGCTGTACATCATATTGCTTACGTGATCTATTTGTACTGACAGCGGATTGCGGTAGCTTGAATGCACTAACGTCACTTAACGTCGAACAGTGACAAACCTTGCCGCAGTCGTTCCGCTCCCTAACCTTTATCATTACTATTAGAACACATACAGGCATAATCACTATTTCCTAGTAGTTTATATTTAAAATTAGCAATGTAAAAGTATGCGTTAAAATGTCTATAAATAATCATCATCTTCTTTCATGGATTAGGTCTTTCAATCCAGCGCTTTCTTGGTCTTCCTACCGATTTTCGTCCTCCATGATTATACATAAATGTCTTCTTTAGTATCATATCCTCTGTCATTCTTTGCAGATGCTGTATCCAATTGTTCTTGTGTTTTTTTTTCTATTTGTTGAAAAAAGTGGTTGTAGTTTTAGTTCCTCTCTAATATTCTCATTTCGAATATGCCTATGTTCTTCTCTTACACAACCTTTCACAGTCCGTAGGAGGCTCATTTCCGCTGCCTGAATTTACTATTTTTCTTTTTCCTTCAGGACCCAGGCCTGACTTCCATACATCATCACAAATACGGCAATACCCTTAAGTCGATTAACCCTTTATATAGTCTTTATTATTATACTTATAGTATTCCTGGTAGTACCATTGTTAAGTAAAATCTTAGCTGCGTATCCTTTCTAACTTTATTACTCAGTATTCGTCTGATTGTTCTTGAAATTTCTGCATTTTCCTATTTATATCTTGTTCTTCTTCATAAGTTATATCGCAGCCGAAATACTGGAAGTGTGAAACCTGTTCCAACACTTTATCTTCTATTAGTACTTTTGTTCTTACTGGGTACCATCCATGGAACGCCATTATTTAAGTTTTTGATTTTGAAATTATCATATTACATTTCTTACATGTATATGTCTATAAATGAGAAATTAAAAAAATATATATTACGAATTGTGGAAGACATCACTTGTCATTAGCACAAAAATTTGCAACCAGAAAGAGCAGACTCGTTTGAAAACATTTGCAACTGCAGTTAAGAATCAGCGAAGAAAGTTAAATTCGCATGTTTACCTCCCACATTGTTTTGTGGGAGGTACGGACCACCATGATATGTACTTTTGCAACATGTTTTCATTTCTTGAAAACTTGTTTTTAAATTAAACATTGTCAACCATAAGATTATACTTTCTACTTTGCAACGCGAATTAATGTGTCGATCCATGTGGCCTAGTAGTTACCGTTCTCACCTCTGGTTCCGGAATACCCATGTTCAAACCTCGGCCGTGGTCTATTATTTATTTCTGGGCGAACAACCCTGATTTGAAGGCCACCATCGGATGTTAAGCCTATCTATCTATAATAGCGTAGCCCACAACCTTTCCTTTGTTAGGAGTTACTAGACCAAGTTCATTTAGTTACCTTATTTGCCCATAGAAGTCATGAATGGCATGCGGTCAACATACCGACTCGTTTGAGACGTCAAGCAGACAATTAAGGTATCACTAGGACATTGATGTCGATAAATTTTGCTTAGAGGCCCTTTTTGTTTAGGCTTAAGGATCTTTTACGTAAACACATATACATAACAATGCCTTAAACAATGCATGAGTTAAAAGATAAAAAAAAAGGCCAATCCAGCCCATAATGCAATCAATTAAGATCACAATTTTTATATAATCCAATTCAAAATATATCTATCTATCTACGGGTTTTTACAGCTGCTGCCGTCTTCCCGTGCCAAACCTCCAAAGCCTACGATCTTGGGCATCTTCAATGCTTAGCCCTCTTGCTTGCATTAATGTCTTCATGTTTTCCTTCCAAGTTAACTTCGGTCTCTCTCTCTCTCTTCCTCCTTCTGGTCGGATGCCATTGATATAGTTGCTTTGGCCATCGCTCATCTTACATTCTTAAAACATGTCCTAACCACTTTTAATTCTTTCAATTATGCTTTCTTCTGCCTCGATTATGTTTCTAATTTCCTTAATTGTGACTTGTTCTAACTTTGACTTTCTGGCACTTCTGCGTAAATAATCCATTTCTAGAGCTATTAGCCTATTCTTCTTCTTCTTCTTCTACTACAAGGTTTAGGCTATGCAGCCTGTTCCGGCGAAGTTAAAAGTGGAGTCCATCTTCTACGTGGTCGGCCAACATCTCTTGTTCCTCTGGGATTATACAGGAAGGTTCTTTTTGGTATTCTTTCGTTGTTCATTCTCATTAAGTGTTCTGTCCATTTCTTATTATTTTCGCTGATTTTATCTTCAATTTTATATATATTTAATTCTTCTCGTATAGTTTCATTCCTTACTCTATCCGCTCTTGTGCATCCTTTCACATTACGTAAAAATAGCATTTCTGCATTTTTGTACATTCAAAATTGAATGTAATTCAGAAATTTTGTCCTAGAAGGTTCAAATTTTTACTGAATGTCCTAAAAACAATGGGTAACAAAGTACTGCATGGGTTTCATGATTGAAGTAGTATTTTAAGAAATAAAAAATCAAATGTATGCAATTATTTTTTGTTGTAATTTCACGCATGAGATACATTTTTTTTTCCTCCCTTTGTATTCACATTATAAAAATTCGAATGCATGATGTTTTTCTGAATATTTAGGGGTGTTGCAAAAAGAAAAAGAAAAAGAATCAGACATTTTACTAAAAATTGTGGAACCCATTTAATTATAGTATATGCAAGTTTTTAAAATATATTTAATAGCTCATAAAATAAATGTCTCACAAGAATGAAACTTAAACACATCATTATGTATCATGTAGTGAATGTTTGTACAAAAAATCCAGTCGCTAGCTCAAACATAAATAGTCGAACTTAAAAATAGTCACAACTGCAACGCCCCCTTAAGACACTAAAAAAAACTAGACATCTCAGAAACCAGACTCTAATAAGACTGGACATTTATGGACCCCGCCTTTAATACTGTTCAGTTGTAAAGTGCAAGTTTGATTGATATTCTGTTAAACAAAATAAATGACAATCGAATCACGATTCAGGAAGCTTCAATGAAATACTTTTTATTGTTTTTTATCTCGATTAAAACAGTTATGGTACCGCCTTCTAGACTGTTACGTGGAACCACGGGTCAGTAAACTTCCGGTACAGTGCTGCCCAGCAGTTAGCCAAATAGAGCACTAGGAAGCCAGAGTAAGTAAGTTAAAAACAGCTGAATGCAAGGTAACTGCACTTATCAAACACGCGCCCCAACATTAACAAAAATATCTTCTTATCTATTATAAAAAACAAAGAATAATAATCTTTGTGTCAACAGTTTAAAGTAGTAAATATGTTTACATGCCCTTTGTTTTTCATAAGTAATGCCACGAGTGATTTCCAATTTATCTAGAGAATTTGGAAATCAAGAGTGGCATTTGTTGGGACTATTTAACGAATAAAATTAAGCTGTTTACTCACAAATCATTATTTAAATATAGTTGTTTTAAAATATTTATACATTTAATGTAAACAGCGATGTTTGAAAACAAATGAGAAACGATTGGTACGCTTCATTTGCTTCTTTTGTTCGTCACTGCAACCAGATCATATTATTTATTGCCAAAGCATCGCAATATTGTTTGAATGCACCCTAGTGGAGAAAATTATAACCAACAATATAGGTATTAATTAATTTCTGATGTCCTATGATGTAAATATGTCAATTATATTCTTCTCCAACGCCATTTCCTGGAAAATAATTCGTTTAAGAAAATGCAAACAGTGGTTTCTTTCTTTTTGTGGCATAATCAATTGTTATAAATGTTTTTGTATTATCTATCGCATGCGCTTTCTGCTGACATTCATTCACTATATATACAATCTGGTAGCAGTATTTCTTGTAGGGTCGGTCACTGCAAAATAATGCTATGATCTATTCAGAATATTAAAAAGGAGGAGCTTTCTTTAATATGATAAACTTTAGTTGATAAATTCCAGGCGAAACACGACGGTGATTGGTTGCAAATAAAAAATCATTGAAATATGATTGGTTATTGACTCCCATTTGGGACATGAGTTAAATAGTAAATTAAATTAGTTTTGTTCCAAAATCACATATACATGAACAGTGGCGACTGTTGGTTTGATAGAAATTGACAATACACAATATTTGGAGACAAATATTCCAAGATTAGTCCACCGCTGTGGTCTCGAGGTAACGTGCTACCTTCTCACGCAGCGGGCACGGGTTCGATCCTCGGTCGGGACAAGTTTCCTGTGTGAGGTTTCTTTCGAGGTTTTTGCTCACCTGTAAGATAAATGTCAGGAAACTTTAAGGCCCAAACGGTCTCCGAACACCATCTGGCCATCATTATCATCAATATATTCCCCTAATTCGCTTCAGTTTAGTTTAAGGCATCTCCTGGCGCATCATCACCATCAACTCTAATATCATCGGGGCAGTATAACCCCGCCTTCCAGGCGCTCCAACCTCAGAAGTGGGTTACAATTACGCCAATGCAGGAGAGAATCCCAGAAATGTAGTAAGACAACCTGGTAACACTGGATAGAAAAAAAAAAGAAAACCCACTAAATTATAATCGAGATTGGCAAGTTTTGAAAGTAAATGGCTGTTAATTTCGAAAATAAAGTATGATTATCCGATTGAGGGTCTTTCCAGTTTTTCAGCGGTTGCCCTTTTACCAGCCGGCTGCTGGCCCTTCACATCCACACGTGTCAATCAGAGAGGTAGATGATCAACAGCCAGTGTAGGGGTGACATGTGGTTAGCATGTCGAGTCCCCCAGCCGTTATAGCTGGTTCCTCAACCTGGAGCCGCTACTTATTGTAGCTACCCAATTGCCTCACGATGCTGGCCGAAATACCATGAGAAAATTTCTTCCTCCATGGAGACTCGAACCAGCGCAAGTCCCGTAGCTCTGCGCCAAGGCTTCCTACCTTAACCGCTCGGCTACGGCGCGGGACAAGTATGATTATCAATATGTATAATTACTATGAAATTTCAGTCATTTTTATAACTGTCATGGAAACAATAGAAAATTGTGAAATCGTGGTCATAGTTCTGACTTGATTTCTGTAATCGACTGTACAATTTCTAACTGTTGGTACCATAATGTGTGGTGACAGACTGGCATTACTGCTTTCGTATTTTGTAACGTCATTTATAAGTATATCTTCTGGAATCGGTATTTGATTTTAACTTCACAACACTTTACAATATAAATTACTTATAAAAACGTATTAATAGGCGCATCCCTATTCATATCAAATACAACTTAAAACTTAATAAACAATAATAAAATTAAAGAGAAGTTATAACAAAACACATTTCCCATTATAAGTTTAGAGTGTCAAACTAAAATAATAATTTACTCATATTCTTGTATAATATATATATATATATATATATATATATATATATATAATCATCATATTACATTCACGAATTTAGGCCATTTGTTGACCTGTTTCGGCCTCAAGAGAAACACCATCCAGAAGTCTTTTGAGTGGACGTCCTGGTCTTCTTCTTCCTGCAGGTTGATATCTTAACATTTGTTTGGGTATTCTGTGATCTTCCATTCGGTGAACATGTTGCATCCATCTTGACTTATAATCAGAAATTTTGTTTTCTAAAGATTCCATGTGTAATTCTTCTAAGATGTCTCATTTTTTTTGTGATCTAGTAGTGTGTATCCTGCAGTTCTCCGAAGGTATCTCATTTCAGCAGATCTAAGTCTCTGTATATCCTTCTGTTTCAACGTCCATACTTCGCTACCATACAAAAGAGTTGGAAGAGCCAGTGTTTTATACACTTTCAGTCTTGAATGCTTTTGGACTAACTGTGGCTTGAAGATAGAATTTATTAACCCTAAAATTCTTAAAAATTTAGATATTTTTGCATTTACATCCTTTTCTTCTTCATATGAGATATTGCATCCTAGATATGTAAAATTATTCACCTGCTCCAAAATTTTATTGTCCAGTACAATTTTACTTCTGACAGGATCTACACCTTGAAATGCCATAATTTTTGTCTTTTCTGTAGATATCTTTAATCCATATTCTTCTGTAATTTTGTTAAGTTCATACAGACCTTTCTGTAGATTATCTTCGGAATTTGCTATTATTATTTGGTCTATATATATATATATATATATATATATATATAATATATATATATATATTATAATTAAATCTTTAACATTGAGCAATGCAAGCTTAATATGGCATGATAAGAAAAATAAATGCCTGGACGGGATTCGAACCCGGATCTCTGAGTCTGTACCTCAGCGTGATATCCATTACACTACCAGGCGAATCCAATTCAAACACTTATTTTTCTTATATATGTATTATACTCTCCATTATTACTAGATGTCGCGAGAACACTGTCTTCACTGAAGACAGTGTTCTCGCGACATCTAGTAATAATGGAGAGTAAAAAAGTAAAGTGATCCCACAACAGACCCGGAGGCCCTTGGGGTAGTGGAAGGTTAGGGCTCCCACTTTTTCTAGACAATCGGCACTTTATGTCAGCCGGGTTGTCAGCCCTGCGTGACGACCGCCTTTACCCCCAGAACAAGTGTCTGGTACTCATTTATGTTAGAGGCTGAGTCGACCCCAGGGCCATAGTGCCGCCAGAGGGTTTGGATCAGTTTAAAAATCCTGACCTCAACGGGACTTGAATCCTCGACCCTCTGGCCTTGTAGCTCAGTGCCTTAACCACTACGCTACGGCGTGCCCCCAAAGTAAAGTGATCCCACAACAGGCCCGGAGACCCTTGGGGTAGTAGGAGGTTAAGGCTCCCACATTTTCTAGACAATCGGTACTTTATGTCAACCGGGTTGTCAGCCCTGCGTGACGGCCGCCTTTACCCCCAGAACAAGTGTCTGGTACTCATTTCCGTTAGAGGATGAGTCGACCCCAGGGTCCTGACCCCAACGGGACTTGAACCCTCGACCCTCCGTCTTGTAGCTCAGTGCCTTAACCACTACGCTACGGCGTGCCCCCAATAATGGAGAGTATAATACATATATAAGAAAAATAAGTGTTTGAATTGGATTCGCCTGGTAGTGTAATGGATATCACGCTGAGGTACAGACTCAGAGATCCGGGTTCGAATCCCGTCCAGGCATTTATTTTTCTTATCATACCATATATATATATATATATATATATATATATATATATTATAGTGTTGTGCCCTAGGGCAGGTCCTTCACTGCAATCATAGCATTTTCATGCTAAGCTTTTGCAGCTTTACTAGAGAATTATAGATGTGGTAGTTTCCCGTTGCTTGATACTGACGATGGCCAGATGATGTTCGGGGACCTTTTGGGCCTCAAAGCTACCTGACATTTGTCTTACAGGTGAGGAAAAACCCCGATAAAAACCTCACCCAGGAAGTTTGTCCCGACCGGGAACCGAACCTGGACCTGCTGCGTGACAAGGCACGCGGTGGATATATATATATATATATATCTGCTGAAATGAGATATCTTCGGAGGACTGCAGGATACACACTACTAGATCACAAAAAAATGAAGACATCTTAGAAGAATTACACATGGAATCTTTAGAAAACAAAATTTCTGATTATAAGTCAAGATGGATACAACATGTTCATCGAATGGAAGATCACAGAATACCCAAACTAATGTTAAGATATCAACCTGCAGGAAGAAGAAGACCAGGACGTCCACTCAAAAGACTTCTGGATGGTGTTTCTCTTGAGGCCGAAACAGGTCAACAAATGGCCTAAATTCGTGAATGTACTATGATGATGATGATGATATATCCATCCACAGTAATTCTGCCCGAGGGCAGATGTAGCATTTTCATGCTATACTTGCAGCTTTACTACGGAATTGTAGATGTGGTAGCTTCCCGTTGCTTTCCACACCGGTGAAGGATGATGATGATAAGGATGATGATGATGGCCATATGATTTCGGGGACCGTTTGGGCCTTAAAGTTTTCCTGACATTTATCTTACAGGTGAGGAAAAACCCCGATAAAAACCTCACCCAGAAAAACTGCCCCGACCGGGGATCGAACCTGGGCCCGCTGCGTGACAAGGCAGGGCCGTTTGGGCCTTAAAGTATTCCTGACATTTGTCTTACAGGTGAGGAAAAACCCCGATAAAAACCTCACGCAGAAAAACTGCCCCGCCCGGAGGTTCGAACCTGGGCCCGCTGCGTGACAAGGCAGCACTCTACCTCGAGACCACAGCGGTGGACACATATATATATATATATATATATATATAACACACAAAGAAAATTAACGGGACCCGATCTTGCAGAGTTTGAAAACCACTAGCATAGTAGGCCCAAACACCATTTTCTTTGCGCTAAAAACTGGAGTGTGGATATTTTCTTCCCCAAAAATTACCTTCTCCACTGAAGGTCACTTTGCATTATAAAACATATGCAAAAAAAAATAGCGTGGGTTTAACGGACCTTGAGTCGCCATTTCCTGCGTTATGTAACTGTCCCGGTGACCGAATCATGTTTGGGACTCATTCCAAATTGCAACAGAGTTATTTTCAAGACACCTCCATTACACAGGACAATGACCTTACTTACCGTTCTATGAACTAAATACAATTAAAAACTAAACTGCGACAGGCCTAAACTTTATTTTCCTTACAACAGAGCTGCTGGCCTCACATCAACATATACACCTATCATCCAACAAGTATAAGGGTGACATGGTCAGCATGTTGAGTTGCCAGCTGTTATTCTTCTCTCAACTCTAGGGTGGGTACGATACCCATACCGGCCTGAATTCCAAGATAAATTTTGTTCTGAATGGGGATTCGGAACCATTTCGCGTCCCGTAATTATCTGCTTAGAACACTCGGCTATGGAGAAGGCTATTATATTGTCTTCTAATACACAGCATCAGTAAAAAATATAAATAAAATAGAATCTACATAATGATAATCTTGCCTGTGGAAAGCCTACTCTATATGTGTTTCTCTACCCCAGGGATGGGTCGCTGGATTCTATAGGGGGGATCGCAGTTGATATTCAGAATTATTTATCAATTAAAATGCTTTTATTATTATTATTATGGCCGCGGTGGACTAGTTGTTATGCTCCTTGCCTCTGGTCCCAAGGGTCGCGGGTTCAAACCCGGCCGGGGTCGATGAATTTTAGGATGGAAAAATCCAAGTCCTCCGTGGATCCCGAGTCTGAAGATTTTCAGGCTCGTAAAAGATCCTTAAGCCTGAATGAAAAGGCCTCTAAGCAAAATTTACCGAATTTTCCCGTCCAAATACTACCTTCGTTTCCTAGATGTCAATTTGAGGCGGGACGCTGACCACGGGCTACTCAAATGACAACTATACGAAAACAAGTGTAACTAAATTAGTATGGTTCAAATTCTTCCCTGTAGGGGGAGAGTGCCTAAGTCTCTATTAAGGGAAACATAAGATTACAAGAAATTATTATTATTATTATTATTATTATTATTATTATTATTATTATTATTATTATTATTATTATTATTATTATTTGAAGGTTTCCTTTTGAACTTTGGAGTAATAGAATAGTCCACCTAAAACGCTACCAAGTCTACGAGAAGTAATTAAAAAGATCCTTAAGCCTGAATGAAAAGGCCTCTAAGCAAAATTTACCGAATTTTCCCGTCCAAATACTACCTTCGTTTCCTAGATGTCAATTTGAGGCGGAACGCTGACCACGGGCCACTCAAATGACAACTATACGAAAACAAGTATAACTAAATTAGTATGGTTCAAATTCTTCCCTGTAGGGGGAGAGTGCCTAAGTCTCTATTAAGGGAAACATAAGATTACAAGAAATTATTATTATTATTATTATTATTATTATTATTATTATTATTATTTGACGGTTTCCTTTTGAACTTTGGAGTAATAGAATAGTCCACCTAAAACGCTACCAATGTCTCGAGGAATAAATCACTTGGTACGGCTGTTACCTTAAGGCCTGAGAACCTGCTTAGGATATATTCACCCCCATCGTTAGGGTTGTCCCATCCGCCCTTAGCCGTTATAGACTCTAAGTCTTGCTCGAGCATAGTTAATAACTTCTAGACTGGCTCTAGTTTTACTGATGTTCCAGAGTGGTATCTCTGGAATAATAATAATAATAATAATAATAATAAATAATAATAATAATAATAATAATAATGTGATTGATAAAATAAATATTTGTGTATATCTCCAAATTGTTGAAGCGTGTGGGCGAATTTGTAATAGTAGACTATATTACGATGCAAGGTTGGGAAGTGGTTTTTACAGAATCGAGGAAAATGTTTAAAAACCGAGCGATAGCGAAGTTTTTTAATTTCCGAGATTCTGTAAAACACTTCACAAACGTGCATTGTACATAATTTTTTCGCGATGGTTTTTCAAAATAATAAATAATAGTAAAATAATAATATCTTTATTGGAAATATTTGCGTTCATTATAAACAATTGACTAATGTTAGTGTGGGCAATGTTTATTAGTTGAAACAACAGGAGGTCGTGAGATCAGTCAGTGATAAAATGGCAAGTACGAATTTATTGTTTTATATTGTTTCAAATAAAGTTCAGTTCATTTAAAATGCAGTGATTTGTTTCGTATAATGTATACTAACACTATCTTTTGGATATTTTTTTTGTATATACATTGTATGTAGTATACATAGAGGGCAGTGATTTTACTTCCCACACGTGTGTTTGTAATATGTAATATTACAGTACAGTTATTTTATTACAGTATAGTTATTTAGGTTGGGAACCCCGAAATGTAGAAAGTTGAACTTTCAATCATGGTCGCCATTGTTGTTAGTACGACAAAACGCACTATCGCGCAACAATTAATCATTAAGTAGAGAAGTTAATGGAAGAGTCTCTAGTAAATTCATTTTCGAAATAAAGGGAGTCGTGCATGCAAGAAGTATGGGTACAACTGGCCTAGAAAATTCTTATTTCAGGTATTAAGTTGTTTTACCTTGACTTGAAGAAGGCATTTGACAAAGTAAATAGAAACAAATTATTAGAAATCCTCAAATATGATGGAATCCCAGACCAACTGATAAAAGTTATATATGATATTTATAAGGATAATTACATCCAAGTTAAGATTGAAAATAAAATATCTGAATGCAGACCAATTAATCAAAGAGTTATGGAAGGATGTGGTCTTTAGCGAATGCTCTTCATAATATACATGAACTCAATTATTGAAGAATGGAGACTACAACCATAGGGCAGTATACCACTTAATAGATTATATAATTTAGAGACCCTATTATTTGCAGATGACATTGTTTTTATAGCGAATTCAGAAGATGACCTACAACGTTCAGTCCACTCCTTTGACCAAATTGCAATAAACTACAACATGGAAATCTCAACAGAAAAATCTATAGTCATGGCATTCCTAGGAAAAGACCCAGTTCGAAGTAAAATTGTTATTAATAATAAAATATTAGAACAAACCAACACATTTAACTATCTCGGATACAAAGTTACATACGAAGAGGAAAAAGATTTTTGTCAAAAAATTATAAAATTTAATAGAGTAACAGGAATTATAAATAATATATTGAAGCCAAACACAGTACAGCAAAACACACGAAGTAGAATTTATAAAACACTGGCCAGACCCATATTATGTTACGGCAGTGAGGCCTGGGCACTTCGCAGTGTAGATAAACAAAGACTAACTGCGGCAGAAATGAAATTTATGAGACGTGCTGCACGTTACTCAAGAACAGACCATAAAAGGAATTCTGAGATTCTCAAAGAATTACAAACAGAATCAGTCATGGAATATGTACAAAAAAAACAGAAACAACTGGAAATCTCACGTAAGAAGAATGAGCAGAACAAGAATACCACGTCAGATCTTAAATTACCAGCCACCAGGCGAGAGATATTTGGACAGACCCTTCAAACGTTGGACTGAGACCGTAACAGACCGCTAGGTCTATCACATGAAAGGAAGAAGAAGTTGTTTTACATGAAATGGGATTCTTTTTAGAACAACACTAGAATATACTCGCATGGACCGCAAAAGAAATGAAGGCATCATGCAAGCTCTCTAAGTACAACCAATTTTACATTTTATAAATAAATACCAGATAAAATGGAAAACTCATGTGCAACGAATGAATCGTAATAGACTTACAAAAGCCATGCTTCAATATCGTCCTCAAAGTAATAGATGTTTGGGACGTCCTAGAAAATGATGGACCGAGAATGCATCACAGAAACCATAACAGGCTTCGTTTGGAAGATGATAAAGTTGTTTAACATTGGCACAGGATCAAATCGTTTTGTATTGTTTTATTTCCCTCTCAAAGAAACTCTTGCTAAGAATTTTTATACCCTGAAAAAATCCATCGACTTGGACAGGATTTAAACCCAGGAAACGCCTACGCATATGTATTATAGCCAATGAACCGCCAGTGCATCGATTCTAAAAATATGTCTACAGTGAACATGCGTAGAAGCGCCATAACCATTTAGGAGCAATGTGATGCAGTAATTTTTATGTAACTGTATTTTTGCGGTCCTGATCGCTATTTCATTCCATTTGCATATACATTCTCTTACTTAGAAAGCTAACATTTGTAAATTTGCTTGATAGTTGTGATGACGTAAAAGGAGATAAACTTTCCTCAAGGTCTTTGCATGAAAGTCAAGAACAAAATTTTTTCTATGTTACGAAGAGCTAACAATATGGCCGAGAATGCTGACGTCACCACAATGGCATTAGAAATTACATTGTCATTTGGTGAAGTAATGCTTTAAATTCAGTTAAAATAATTACAAATAAGTAATCAAAATCTTTGAGTGAAATAGCAACTTATTGTATCAACACTTCTAAAATTTATTCTAAATCACCGTTGAATGGTTATATTTTTTTTTTACCAATGCCACCGGGTTGTCTTTTATGAACGTTTGTCTTTTTATACGTTTCTTCTTGCTTTCCTCTCCTGGCATTGGCATAATTGTACATCAATTTCTTAGCGTGGGGACACCTGGAAGGCGGAGTTTTACCCCGATTTTACGATGGGTGATAATGATAATGAACGCCAGGACAGTACTTAACATCAAGTGAACCTAAATGACAGACCATGGGTAACGACAGAATAATTCCCTTTACGGAAACATTCCTATGGTCTGACTGGTAATCGATGATTACGATAGTCAGATGACGTTTTGGCCTTAAAGTTTCCTGATATTATTTGTCTTGCAGATGAGAAAAAAATCCCGGAAAAATATTACCAAGGAAAGCTATCTAGATCGAGAATCGAACCTGGGGTGCCTGAATGTTAATCACTCCCGTTGGTGCAAAAATTTTCCTAACCACTTTACTCTCAAATAATCGCAATCTCTTCTTCCCTTAAATCTTAGAGTAAGAGATCACATTTAGCATTCACAATGTTTCACTTTTGAACGCCGTAGCGTAGTGGTTAAGGCACTGCGCTACAAACCGGAAGGTCGAGGGTTCAAGTCCCGATGGGGTCAGGACTTTTAAACCGACTCAAAACCTCTCGCGGCACTATGGCCCTGGGGTCGACTCAGCCTCTAACGGAAATGAGTACCAGACGTTTTTTTCTGGGGGTAAAGGCGGCCGTCACGCAGGGCTGACAACCCGGCTGACATCAAGTGCCGATTGTTCAGAAAAAGTGGGAGCCTTAACCTCCTACTACCCCAAGGGCCTCTTGAGGCCAGTAGTGGGATCACTTTACACTTTACTATATACTTGGGTCCTATATTTTAAAAAAATGATGCTATGGAATGGTGAACATGACTAAATGAATCCTGATAATAAAAATGCAATCTATCACTTGCCTTGACTACTGAAGAAAATGACCTCTGTCATATTAATCGGGACCAGACTTTGAACTCGGCGCCTCCCGAATAAGAGTTTTAATCGATACACCTGAGCCAAATCGCTCAGTAAACATATCAATAATAACATTACTGAATATTAATGGTATATTTCGATGCGAGGTTAGGAAGTGGATTTTTCAGAATCGAGGAAAATGTTTAAAAACCGAGCATTGTACATTATTTTTTGCGCGATGGTGTTTTCAAAATAATAAATAATAATAAAATAATATATTTGTTGGAAATATTTGCGTTCATTACAAACAACTGACTAACGTTAACAGTGTGGACAATGTTTATCAGTTGAAACAACAGGAGGCCTTGAGAACATGGCCGCAAGTACGTATTTATTGTTTTATATTGTTTCAAATAAAGTACAGTTCATTTAAAATGCAGTGATTTGTTTCGCACAATGTATTATTACACTACCTTTTGGATATTTTTTGTATATATATTATACGTAGTATACATAGAGGACTGTGGTTTTACTTCCCACACGCGTGTTTGTAATTATGTAATATTACAGTATAGTTATTTTTATTAAGTAAACTTATTTAGGTTGGCAACCCCGAAATGTAGGAAGTTGAACTTTCAATCATGATCGCCACTGCTGTAAGTACGACAAAACGCAGTATCGCGCAAAAAATGTATTTACAACAATGTGCTTCATAAGTCACAGCCTACTGGATGTCTATATAAAGAAATAAGTAGGCCATGTACAGAATTAATTACTCATAGTTCAATAGAAATCCAATCGAGCAAGTTGGCTAGACGGTAATGTCTCAAACCAGCATTCGTGCTGAAAAACTAAACTATCGGTTTTATTCTTGGATTTCCCCAGACAAGATAAATGATGTACCGTATTGGAATTTCATTTCCAGGAAGCATTGATCATTATCATTTCATGACATCTTTAAAATTTAATCAGTGACCTTCTACAGAAAAATAAAAATTACACAAAATGTACTTAATACACAGTTCACCGGGAAAAAACCACATTTCATACCCGATATGAACTTGGATGTTAAATCGTATATAAATACGATAATTTGTATTGTAGCTTCACTATGATGGTTGCCCAGCGGCTCGCTTTGTTTTCCCGCAGCTGTTTTATATAATTAAATACAAAGATGCAGACTACCGCCACTATAATAATTCCGCATGTTAATCATTGTCAAGCACCCGCTTTTATATAAACGGACAACCATGATAGTGAGGCGATAATACTAGAGAATGCGATTTTTCGCATAAACTACAATTACAAAATGCACTTGCCTACCTCAAATTACAATTAATTAAAAATCTAATTGGAAATCAATATTTTTGACAAACCTGGGGTTTTTAATTATAATAATAATAATAATAATAATAATAATAATAATAATAATAATAATAATGTCACAAATAAAGAAGTTAGAAACATAATGCAAGCAGAAGAAGGCATAATTGACATAATTGAGAGGGAATTAAAATGATTAGGTCATATTTTAAGAATGGAAGATGAGCGATGGCTGAAACAACTATATCAATGGCAATCGATCAGAAAGAAGAAAAAAAGGGAGACCAAAGTTAACATGGAAGGAAAGCATGATAATAGTAATGCAAGCAAGAGAGTTAAGCATTGAAGATGCCCAAGATCAAACTATAACATCCTTCAAAAATAAACTAAAGAATTATTTAATAACAAACTAACTTATACACCTCACTGATAGTATTCTTTTAGCAATATTAATATATTTAATTATTTATGTAAATAATATTAAGAATAACAAATATTTTTATTTGTTTTGTTTTTAAATATTGTATAATCGTAAAATTAGTTTTCTATATCTCATTATTTTCCTGTTTTTTATATACACTAAGACAGGGACAATTTAATATGCCTTGCTTGTATACATTTTATTATTAGTTTTAGTCTTAATTTTAACTAATATTAACTGGTTGTATTATAGATCGTAATATATTAGATATTATCTTTTGATCAAATTTTTACTTAGTATTTAATATTAGAGTTAATTAAGATTGTTATATTCTGATGTAATATATGTTTGTCCTGGTGAGTGGAAGAGAAGGCCACATGACCTTAACTCCACCAGGCTAAATAAATCTAATCTAAATCTAAGATCGTAGGCTTTGGAGGTTTGGCACGGGAAGACGGTAGCAGCTGTAAGAACCCGAAGATAGATAAATGATGATGATGATAATGATAATAATAATAATAATAATAATAATAATAATAATAATAATAATAATAGTGTAATGAATGTTCGAGATTGTTAATTTAGGAGGAATGTTTTTATACACGTAAATGAGAGGTCCCGGATTCAAACCGCAGTGCCAACCAATATGTGATTTTTTTTTCCAGTTTTCTTCAATTGTTAAGGCAAATGCTGAGAATGAATTTAATTCACCATTCATTATATTCACCATTTGATTGCATCGATGGAATTAAAATCTGTTAATTTCAATAGAAAAACACATGACAAACACAATAGAAACACAACCCTACATATCCATTTAACTTTCTCTATGCGATTACCCTAAATGTTAAAGCGTTTAAAAATAAAACAGAAATATAAAACAATGTATGTATATACCCCATATGTTCCTCATGGAGACATGGGTGTTGCCCTAGTGAACTTTTCTTGACCTAGCTTAATTTAGCTATGCCTATTTCCCTACAAATGTGGCACGTGGTCAGCACACCGTTTAAATGAGACATCTAATAGACAACAAAGGTATTATTTGGATGGAGGAGAGTCGGTTATTTTTGGCTCAGAGGCACTAATTTAGACTTGAGGTTCTTTTACGACCCCGAAAATCTTGAGACTCGGGAGTCAAGGCTTAAAGTCCCTCCCGAAGGACTAGTCTCTTGAATTGGCCATCCTAAAAATCCATTGAATCCTACCGAGTTTCAACAGGCAAATCAGTAGGCTATTGTTTATTTTTATAATTTAACTTTTAAAAACAATTTAATTAAAAAATTAATTTTAATACCCTCAAAATTATATTAATTTATCAAATTTATTAAAAGTTTCTCAAGATATACACATAAAAAAATTAAAAACCAAATCCCATTACCGCCTAACCTCAAAGGGTTTTCCGTGTTTTTTCCTAAAAATACTGGGTTGTAATTCAATTATCTGGCACATTTCAACACAATCAGTATTCCATAATACAATTGAAATTGAAATCACTTAATTTATTTTTAAAAAACATGACTAACTCTATAATAAAATTAACTACTGAATAAATCTAAAGCTCCTAAACGCGACATGATAAATCGTCTATAAATATTAAAAGAAAAGAATGCATAAAAATGTAAGACTTGTTTCGCAATATCAGACGTAGGACAACAATTGAAATTTTGATCGCGCGCAATTTAAAGAGTCGATTGCAGATGTTTATATTGCTACTCACCAGCTGATTCCACTTCAGCCATGTTTACGCGTACAAACAGAATAACATTCCACGCACAACTGTAAATTGAAACCGTGATAGAAGCACTACTATTCGCGAATGAGGCCACTGCGTTTAAAACTGGAATGACAGGTGTTTATTTACAAATTACGCAACGCCACGCGAACTACAAGTTCATAGGCATCCGCCAGATGTCACCATACCAATAACACGTGATCACATCCCGCCATTTTGAAGCGTAAATAATTACTTTCTTATCTTCATTAAAACTGTTTTCAGAGCTGTTTTAAATACAATGCTCGCTTACGTTGGTAATTTCACGCATGTTATAGAGTATCAAAGAATATACGCCTTTAATGCAACAAAGAAAATTTCCTAAGAGAAAGTTCGTAATAATTAGCCATTATACAAAGAATAATGACTGAGAATAGCACACTAAATAAATTACAATGGAATGTGAAAGAAGAAAGTGAAAAATTGTTTAAGGATGTCAGAGATTGTAAAAGAAAAGATTTTAATACAATATAACAACCAAACCATTTCACGAGATAAGTCTTTAGTAAAGTAAAGTGATCCCACGACAAGCTGTTGGGGTAGTGGGAGGTTAAGGCTCCCACTTTTTCTGGACAATCGGCACTTGATGTCAGCCCTGTGTGACGGCCGCCTTTACCCCCAGAACAAGCGTCTGGTACTCATTTCCGTTAGAGGCTGAGTCGACCTCAGGGCCATGATGCCGCCGAGGGTTTGGGTCAGTTTAAAATCCTATTGTAAGAAAATATGCAAATAAAAGCAAACATTTGAAAATTTGCGGCATTTTTTATTTTCTTCGTTTCGCCTCTTTTTTTTTATATTTTTTTTATTCAGTTTTTTTATTTTACATCTCTTTAGAGATTTTCGAATGCATCAAATTATTCAGCTTATCAAAAACTATTCAATTTATCTACAACAATCTTAACCCTTAAATTGGCAAAACACTGACTGACTGACTGTTTTGTGGCAATGACTAGCATTGCCCAGCGTGCCGCTTTCTGGGAACCAGTTGAGGTCCCTTGGCGGCCAAACACCATTGTGTTTATTCAGTAGGGGTTTTGTTCCTTAGCCTTGCTGTCTCGCGGCTTATGTTTTCATTTCCGTAGCAGGTATGGATGATATGAGGATGGTCCCTAGCTGGAATCCAGCACACATATCAAATTTCTTCCGTTAGTTATTTGAATGTGGCGGACCGCACTGAAAACGGAATCTTGTATAACTGTTGTTATTATTATGTATATTGTATAATTAGACGCACAATTAAGTGGTTTCTTTTTGTTCGTTTTCTTCTGATTTATTTAAAATGTTAAATTAATTAAACCAACTAATGTATCCAAAAGGATACATTACGAATTTAAGGGTTAATTCTTGGTCTTCATTTGACCTATTTATAACGCCGTAGCCTAGTGGTTAAGACACTGCGCTACAAGCCGGAAGGTCGAGGGTTCGAGTCCCGGTGGGGTCAGGATTTTTAAACTGACCCAAACCTTCTGGCGGCACTATGGCCCTGGGGTCGACTCAGCCTCTAACTGAAATGAGTAACAGACTCTTGTTCTGGGGTAAAGGCGGCCGTCACGCAGGGCTGACATCAAGTGCCGATTTTCAAGAAAAAGTGGGAGCCTTAACCTCCTACTACCCCAAGGGCCTCCTGAGGCCTGTAGTGAGATCACTTTACCAATAACTTTAAATAATTAAAAATAATATAGAAAATAATCTATATTACCAAATTATGATTTCCCAAAATATTAAATAATATTCCTAATATCCTAAATTTGTTTTATTTCCTTTTCTTTTACCCATACTAATATAATGACAAAAGACCCAGACTGGAAAAGGAGATTTAAAATCCTACCTCGCTAGGAATCGAATTTGCATTGCTAGAATGGAAGGGAGGCCCTTCCAAACACACCATGGTTCTGTTTAACCTATATTATAATACAATAAACCTACATATCTGCCTAAAATAATGATGCTATAGGCCTAACAATAATAATGAGTTTGCATTAACAAGATGTTTGGAAGAGAAGGAAGGAGAGAATGTGGTAAAAAATTTAATTTAATGCAATAAATAAAATGAATAATAATTTGGGCCTGGATTTTTATGCACTAAAAACTAAGATTGCAACACAGATAAGTATGTTCGTGTACAAAACAATTTTTGTTTCCTGATACAAAAGTAAAATGTGTGTGTAATATTTATATCCATCCATCCATCCATAATAATTCTGCCCGAGGGCAGTCTTTCAAATCATAGCAATTTCATGCTATGCTTTGCAGCTTAACTAGGGAATTGTAGGTGTGGTAGCTTCCTGTTGCTTTCCACACCGTTGAAGGATGATGATGATATTGATAAGGATGATGATGATGATGACCATATGTTTTCGGGGACCGTTTGGGCCTTAAAGTTTTCTTGACATTTGTCTTACAGGTGAGGAAAAACCCCGATAAAAACCTCACCCAGAAAAACTGTCCCAACAGGAGATCGAACCCAGGCCTGCAGCGTGACAAGGCAGCACGCTACCTCGAGACCACAACGGTGGACCTGGGATATAATAACAATAATAATAATAATAATAATAATATGGAATGAATTTGACGTAGGTGGTAATGTTTATTTTCTAATTTTCCTCAATCATCCAGGTTGAGTTAGAATTTCATTACCAGGACAATTCATCATGACCACCATTTCATAACATCATTATTTATATATATATATATATATATTTATATATATATATATATATATATATATATATATATATATCAATGTAATAATTACATTTTGAAATTTAGTAATGATGGCCTAATATGACACGAAAAGAAAAATAAATACCTGAACCCCTATCCAGACATCTAGCACAAATATTTATTTTTCCTTTATATATATATATATTTCTTCTCTATTATGAGAGGTAGCAGGAACTCAGTCTCACTGCCCTCTATAACAATTAAAGAGAATTTTTACTTTATATCAGTGACACTTCTTTATTTCGATGTTATTATTAAATTTTGATATTTAGTAATGAAAGCCTAATATGACATGAAATGAAAAATAAATTCGTGAACTGGATGTTTGTGCTAGGAAGCCTGGGTAGCATCAGTGGTAGCACACTAACATATCAAGCTAGAGGTCATGGATTTCAAATTCCTGTTCAGGCATTTATTTTATTTTCATGTCATATATATATATTGTAGCCTCACTACAATGGCCATCCAGCAGCTTGCTTCGTTTCCCTGCAACTATTATATATAATTAAATATGAAGATGCCTACTACCACCACTATAATAATTATGCATGTTAATCATTGTCAAGCATAGTCACACGCCATATGCATTAATATAAACGGACAACCATCAAAGTGAGATGATATATATATATATATATATCCACCACTGACCACTGTGGTCCCAAGGTAGCATGTTGCCTTTCACGCAGCAGGCCCAGATTTGATTCCCGGTTGGGACAGGTTCCCTGAGTGAGGTTTTCTCAGGATAAGACAAATGTCAGGGAGCTTAGGGCCCAAAGGTCCCCGAAAATCATCTGGCCATTTTCATTAGCATCTCATAATTTCACCTGTGTGGAAAGCAATGGGAAGCTACCACACCTATAATTCCCTAGTAACACTGCAAAGCATAGTATAAAAATGCTATGATTGCAGTGAAAGACCTGCACTAGGGCAGAACACTACAGATAGATATTTTTTAATCAATGTCACCAGTTTGACATTAAGACATTTCTGTTATTCTCTCCTGGCATTGACGTACTTGTAACCTACTTCTGAGGTTGGGGCACCTGGAAGACAGGATTATGCTGCCCCAATGATATATGAAAGGTGATGATGATGGTAATGATGTGCCAAGACCTTAATCTAAATGAGCCAAGTATAATAGTGAAGATAATGATGGTCAGATGGTGTTCGGGGACTGTTTCGGCCAAGTTTCCTGACATTTGTCTTATCATCATCATCATCATCCATGCAAGTATTAGGTCATGTGGTCTGTTACAGTCTCAGAGAGGAATTTCCCATCCAACGCTTTTTTGGACGTCCCAGCGATCTTTTGCCTTGGGGGGCAGTAGCGAAGTATAGCTTTTGGAATTCTATGAGACGGCATTCGTTGAAGATGGGCTTTCCATTTGTTCTGGTAGTTTAATATATGGTGAAGAATGGGTTCTACATCCAACTCTTCCATAATTTCCTCATTTCTTTTATGGTCCCACTTTGTATAGCCTTCTGTACGGCGCATAAATCGCATCTCATTTGCTGTTATTCAGCTTTCATCTCTTCTTTGTATTGTCCATGCTTCACTACCATATCTTAACACTGGTCTAGCGAGAACCTTACAAAGCCGTAATTTTGTGTTCTTCTGTACTAAAGATGGTTTAATTATACTGTTAATTATCCCATTGTTTTTGTAAAATTTGTGATTTTCTTTGATATATCAGTTTCATCTTGAAATGTTAAATTATAACCCAAATAATTAATTTGCTTTCAAGTCTCAAACATTTGTCTTATAGGTAAGGAAACCTCCCAAAAAATAAACACCACCCAAGAAACTTGCCCCAACTGATACTTGAACTTGGGCCCACTGCGTGACAAGAGAGATCACAGCTACCTCGAGATCACAGCAGCGGACATATCATTATAATTAAAGTCAGTTAATTTCCTGAAAAAACAGAACAATAAAAACAGTCAAACACTCAAGTTACTGAATAACGGTTCACTTAAAGATGTTAGAAACAATATTGTTTTACATATTAAAGAGTTTATAAATAGGAATAAAATAATAATATTTATTTTATATTTAAAGAGAAAAATTATACGCTCAGACCGGGACTTGAACCCGGGACCCTTGGTTCCCGGGTTCAAGTCCCGGTCTGAGCGTATAATTTTTCTCTTTAAATATAATTTATCCATCATTGAGATGTATGAAATTAATAATAAAAACATCGAAAATAGCCGTACTGGCATTTATAATGTAATGTATAATTCCCAAATATGTCTTCTTAATATAGGAGCCGCCATTTGCAAAGATAGAAGCAAAGGCTTCAAAGCATTTTGTGGGCGGGAATTTCACACGTCATATAGAGAAAGATTTGCGTTTAGATCGGTACGTGTCTCAGGTAGCTCAAATGGTAGAGCACTTGGACTAGAACTAACCAAGGGTCCCGGGGTTCAAGTCCCGGTCTGAGCGTATAATTTTTTCTCTTTAAACAAATCTGATATTAATGTACCATCATTGAGATATATGAAATTAATAATAAAAACATTGAATATGTATTTTATTCATTCCTATTTATATACTTTGTATAAGCATCTTTTGAACACGGAACGTTGAGGTTAAAATATTTTCAATATATAAAAATTGTTGTACCTTATTATAACCCTCATTCCAGGTCGTCCTTCAACTATAATAAATTTCTATTATGATCTTCAATATACAGTAGTCCACCGCTGTGATCTCGAGGTAGCATGCTGCCTTGACACGCAGCGGGCCTGGGTTCGATCCCCAGTCGGGGCAGTTTTTCTGGGTGAGGTTTTTATCGGGGTTTTTCCTCACCTGTAAGACAATGGTCAGAAAAACTTAAGGCCCAAACGGTCCCCGAAATCATATGGCCATCACTATCATCCTTATCATTACCATTATCATCATCACCATCATCATTCACCGGTGTGGAAAGTAACGAGAAGCTACCACACCTACACAATTCCCTAGTAAAGCTGCAAGCATAGCATGAAAATGCTATGATTGCAGTGAAGGACCTGCCTTCAGGCAGAATTACTGTGGATTATATGGTAAAACTTGCTCAAAGCGGAATCGCATGGTACAATTTTTTTTTTCACATTAGACAAAATTCCGCATTATAAAAAAACTAAAATTTATTAATAATCTTAGATTATAAAGTGCCGTGTATGTCTTTTTTACGTACGGATTAATTGTAGTTCCGCTGCCGTTGAAAAGTGAAGTATAGTATATACGAGCGACTTCGGTAACGCGCGAGAAAACAGACCCATTTCATAAGCATTAAAAATGTTTTTTAGGTGCATATCCTGAAATTAAAGTTTGCAGTTTTGTTTTCTGTTCACTAACTACACTTTTGTCCACTTCCTTTGATTCCCTGCAAATTTCATTACTCGCTACATTGTGTTGTCTTTTAAAACTGTCCAGCCAACCTGAAGATGCCTTGAAATCGTTATTCCCTAGGGATTTAATAACAACTAGAGCTTGACATTGGAGCATCGGTCCGGAAATTTGGAGATTTATCTTCAATCATTCTCACGTTTACGTTTAATGAAAATGATGCATACGTTTTAGCCATCTTTATTCCATAAATTCAGAATGGTACCTGTGAAAGATTAGACTCAGAACTTAAACAAAATTAAGATTTTACAGTGCAATGGTTATTTCTAAGACAGGCATCTGTATTTCGTATAACGGGTGTGCAGTGAGGCCGAAATAAAATTGCAGGAACAAGTAGAATCTCTACTTTACCCAGCAGCAGGAATCATTCCATATTGTTTTTCGACCTAACGGGAATTCAATGAAGTGGAAACTAATTTATCTCTCTATCTTTCTGCTTTATAATTTTTTCATGAATTATGTAGAAATGTTCTTCTGTTTCCGTGTTGGACAGATCTGTTTTATACAAAATAAATATACGTAAATTTACTATTATTTCGCTGGGACCAATAAATTTGTTTACATTTAGACAGATTTCCACATTATTCATGTTCCGGATTAAACAAGTTTTACTATATTATTAAAATTCAAAGCTTTTTGATGACATGCTTCATCTTCAGGAACTTTCCTGATGCTGTAATTATTTGTATATTTTATACAGAGGGCTTTGGTTGTTAGGTGTATTTCATTTAACAAATTTTTATTTATTTTTATCAGGGTTTGCTGAACACATTTCAGAAACCAGCCATCAATTTAACAAAATAGATAAAACATTATCAATAATCCTCAAAGAAAACAAGATACAAAAAAATCAATATTTTGGAAGAAATTGAAATTATCAAGGAGACAGAAAATAAAAATGTATTAAATGAAAATGCACCTAAGAACCAAAGCCCTCTGTATAAAATATATAAATAATTTCAGTGTCAAGAAGGTTCATGAAGCTGAAGCATGACTTCGAAAAGCTTTGAATTTCTTCTTCTTCTTCCTTCCAAGTATTAGGCCAAGGCCTGTTACGATCCTATAGAAAATTTTTCCTCCAGCGTTTCATAGGACGGCCCAGTGATCTTCGTCCTCTTGGTATATAATTATAAACAGCTTTGGGGATCCGATTTGAACTCATTCTTTCAAGATGGTGTTTCCAATTTAGTTGGTACTGTTTAATATATTCCAAAATTGGCGTAGTTTTCAATTCTTTTAAGATATCGGTGTTCCTTTTCCGATCCCATCTGGTGTAACCCGCTATTCTGCGCATGAATCTCATTTCACAAGTCGTTATTCTGCTTTCATGTTGTTTTCTTAGTGTTCCATGCTTCACTACCATAGGTCAAACACTGGTCTAGCCAAAGTGTTATATAAACGTAATCTGGTGTTTTCTTGTACAAGGGATGGTTTCATAACTTGATTAATAATTCCTAAACTTTTATTATAACTAGTAACTTTTTCAGGGATTACCCTTTTCATCCCAGATAGAGAGATAATATCCAAGATATTAAAATTGATTAGATCTCTCTAAAATTTTATTCTGGAGACAGATTTTACTTTGTATGGGGTCCTTCCCATGAAATGCCATAATTTTAGTTTTGTTAATTGATATTTCCATATTAAATTTGGCACCTATTTTTTGTAAATTATAAATTGATCATTGCAAATCATTTTCGGAAAGTGCCAGAAGAGTTAAATCGTCTGCAAAAGAATAGCATCGAGTTTGAGGTTCCTATTGATGGGTATATATCCTCGTTGTGTTTTCCTCCATTCATTTATTAATTTATTCATGTATATAATGAAAAGCACCGGTGAATTTTAATAATATAATAAAGATTATAACAAGAATTATTATGGTTGAGGAAGACTGTGTTATATAAGGTAGAAAGTTCTTATTTATAGATACTTTAACCTCATATCAGATCTATTTAATTTTTCTTTAAACACTACAAAGTATTAACTGGTGAATATGATGATATGGAACCTGGTAACAAAATTCAAACACAGCATTTGTCTTGATGACTGAACAAACCCAGATAAAAACTTTACTCAAGTTGCTTATGGTTTATCAAATTCTACTCTGTCCTAGGGTAGCACTGACCATGCTGTCAGTCACAAACTCCCTAGCTGAAGAGGCTAATTGAAGCCGAAACAGGTATTGAACAACAAAGAATTAGACAAAAATCATATTCTTACAAGTTTGTGCAACCTTTCTGAATTCGAAGGAAAAACCTTTGTCAAATACCAAACCTGCACAAAGCTTGAAGTTTGAGCAAATTCTGCATTTTTGCAGTGACTGGTGGATCTCCAACATTTATCAGTTTGATGCACAAAATGGACATTGACATGGTTCCCAGTTGTCAATCTCACATTGTTCATTTGTTGACTTCGGACTTCTAGTCCTCATCGGCAAGGGTCCCCATGGGGGAAGAAATTATTTCATTCAATTTTGGCCAGTATAGGACCGGTGCTCATCCAGCATTGAGAAGAATTTGGGTAACTAGAATAAGTAGAGGCTCCTGGTTGAGAAAACCTACTCTAACAGCATTGAGACTCAACATGCTGATCACATGTCACCCCTATATTGCCTAATGATCATCTGCCTCTGTGATTAACAATGTGGAAGTGAGGCCAGCAACTGGCTGGTAGGCTAAAGTCCTTCTAGACCTGTCATGGCATGGAGTTCTTTATTCAAAATGTCTTTAAAAGTAAAACCACCAAACTTCTAAGAAAACACATGACCACAAACAAATACACAGTGCAATCAGTATAGCAATGGACAGCAGATGCGGGGTTTGTGCTGAGCAGTGACAAAGGCTTACACATGCAGACACGGGACTTGAAATGTGCGCAGACTCAGCAGTATACAAGCACATGCCACGCATTCACAGATGCAGTCAGATTGTTTGCTTCCAGTGGATAAGGTGCTCATTTGCTTTTCCTTGTGTACTGAATGGCGTGTGTATAAGTTATTTCAATTTTAAAATTTGTATCTTATAAAACAGGCAGTATAAATCAGTATAGCAATGGACAGCAGATGCGGGGTTTGTGCTGAGCAGTGACAAAGGCTTACACATGCCAGACACGGGACTTGAAATGTGCGCAGACTCAGCAGTATACAAGCACATGCCACGCATTCACAGATGCAGTCAGATTGTTTGCTTCCAGTGGATAGGTGCTCATTTGCTTTTCCTTGTGTACTGAATGGCGTGTGTATAAGTTATTTCAATTTTAAAAATTTGTATCTTATAAAACAGGCAGTATAAATCAGTATAGCAATGGACAGCAGATGCGGGGTTTGTGCTGAGCAGTGACAAAGGGCTTACACATGCAGACACGGGACTTGAAATGTGTGCAGACTCAGCTGTATACAAGCACATGCCACGCATTCACAGATGCAGTCAGATTGTTTGCTTCCAGTGGATAAGGTGCTCACTTTGCTTTTCCTTGTGTACTGAATGGCGTGTGTATAATTTATTTCAATTTTAAAATTTTGTATCTTATAAAACAGGCAGTATAAATCAGTATAGCAATGGACAGCAAGATGCGGGGTTTTGTGCTGAGCCAGTGACAAAGGCTACACATGCAGACACGGGACTTGAAATGTGGCGCAGACTCAGCTGTATACAAGCACATGCCACGCATTCACAGATGCAGTCAGATTGTTTTGCTTCCAGTGGATAAGGTGCTCATTTGCTTTTCCTTGTGTACTGAATGGCGTGTGTATAAGTTATTTCAATTTTAAAATTTGTATCTTATAAAACAGGCAGTATAAATCAGTATAGCAATGGACAGCAGATGCGGGGTTTGTGCTGAGCAGTGACAAAGGCTTACACATGCAGACACGGGACTTGAAATGTGCGCAGACTCAGCAGTATACAAGCACATGCCACGCATTCACAGATGCAGTCAGATTGTTTGCTTCCAGTGGATAAGGTGCTCATTTGCTTTTCCTTGTGTACTGAATGGCGTGTGTATAAGTTATTTCAATTTTAAAATTTGTATCTTATAAAACAGGCAGTATAAATCAGTATAGCAATGGACAGCAGATGCGGGGTTTGTGCTGAGCAGTGACAAAGGCTTACACATGCAGACACGGGACTTGAAATGTGTGCAGACTCAGCTGTATACAAGCACATGCCACGCATTCACAGATGCAGTCAGATTGTTTGCTTCCAGTGGATAAGGTGCTCATTTGCTTTTCCTTGTGTACTGAATGGCGTGTGTATAATTATTTTTCAATTTTAAAATTGTATCTTATAAAACAGGCAGTATAAATCAGTATAGCAATGGACAGCAGATGCGGGTTTGTGCTGAGCAGTGACAAAGGCTTACACATGCAGACACGGGACTTGAAATGTGCGCAGACTCAGCTGTATACAAGCACATGCCACGCATTCACAGATGCAGTCAGATTGTTTGCTTCCAGTGGATAAGGTGCTCATTTGCTTTTCCTTGTGTACTGAATGGCGTGGTATAAGTTATTTCAATTTTAAAATTTTGTATCTTATAAAACAGGCAGTATAAATCAGTATAGCAATGGACAGCAGATGCGGGGTTTTGTGCTGAGCAGTGACAAAGGCTTACACATGCAGACACGGGACTTGAAATGTGCGCAGACTCAGCTGTATACAAGCACATGCCACGCATTCACAGATGCAGTCAGATTGTTTGCTTCCAGTGGATAAGGTGCTCATTTGCTTTTCCTTGTGTACTGAATGGCGCGTGTGTATAAGTTATTTCAATTTTAAATTTGTATTCTTATAAAACAGGCAGTATAAATCAGTATAGCAATGGACAGCAGATGCGGGGTTTGTGCTGAGCAGTGACAAAGGCTTACACATGCAGACACGGGACTTGAAATGTGTGCAGACTCAGCTGTATACAAGCACATGCCACGCATTCACAGATGCAGTCAGATTGTTTGCTTCCAGTGGATAAGGTGCTCATTTGCTTTTCCTTGTGTACTGAATGGCGTGTGTATAAGTTATTTCAATTTTAAAATTTGTATCTTATAAAACAGGCAGTATAAATCAGTATAGCAATGGACAGCAGATGCGGGGTTTGTGCTGAGCAGTGACAAAGGCTTACACATGCAGACACGGGACTTGAAATGTGCGCAGACTCAGCAGTATAAAGCACATGCCACGCATTCACAGATGCAGTCAGATTGTTTGCTTCCAGTGGATAAGGTGCTCATTTGCTTTTCCTTGTGTACTGAATGGCGTGTGTATAAGTTATTTCAATTTTAAAATTTGTATCTTATAAAACAGGCAGTATAAATCAGTATAGCAATGGACAGCAGATGCGGGGTTTGTGCTGAGCATGACAAAGGCTTACACATGCAGACACGGGACTTGAAATGTGCGCAGACTCAGCTGTATACAAGCACATGCCACGCATTCACAGATGCAGTCAGATTGTTTTGCTTCCAGTGGATAAGGTGCTCATTTGCTTTTCCTTGTGTACTGAATGGCGTGTGTATAAGTTATTTCAATTTTAAAATTTGTATCTTATAAAACAGGCAGTATAAATCAGTATAGCAATGGACAGCAGATGCGGGGTTTGTGCTGAGCAGTGACAAAGGCTTACACATGCAGACACGGGACTTGAAATGTGTGCAGACTCAGCAGTATACAAGCACATGCCACGCATTCACAGATGCAGTCAGATTGTTTGCTTCCAGTGGATAAGGTGCTCATTTGCTTTTCCTTGTGTACTGAATGGCGTGTGTATAAGTTATTTCAATTTTAAAATTTGTATCTTATAAAACAGGCAGTATAAATCAGTATAGCATGGACAGCAGATGCGGGGTTTGTGCTGAGCAGTGACAAGGCTTACACATGCAGACACGGGACTTGAAATGTGTGCAGACTCAGCAGTATACAAGCACATGCCACGCATTCACAGATGCAGTCAGATTGTTTGCTTCCAGTGGATAAGGTGCTCATTTGCTTTTCCTTGTGTACTGAATGGCGTGTGTATAAGTTATTTCAATTTTAAAATTTGTATCTTATAAAACAGGTGTGAATAAGTGTAAACTGAATGATGTTTGTATAAGTGTAAACTGTATAATGGCTAATATTTTTTCTACTGAACAACGTGTATTTATTTATGATCAATATTTGTTAACTCAGTCTGCCAGCCCAGTACGAAGACTTTTTAAAACACGATTCCCGCGTGTAAAAATTCCGTCACATTCAACAGTCCATAATCTGTACAACAAATTTTATAAAGAGGTGTCAAAAAATGTATGGAAACGAACGTGAACAGTTTCGGCACCTGCTTCAATAAAGTTGGTAAGTACGGCAATTTGTAAAATAGTTAAGAAAATGTGTGTGGTTGTATCACCGCGATCCTATGCTGTCCGTTCCCCGTCGTGAGTGCATCAGCACTGTATAGTGAAATCCCTGCGTCTGCTGTCCAGTGCTATACTGATCACACTGTACAACCAAAGATTCTAGATGTAATTTAACATTTGATGCTAAAGTATCTATAAATATGTATTAGCCCTCTTACTAATAATCCATATATAACTTTTATTCAAGGTTTATACACATCTCAATTGAAAATTCTTACTAATAAACACTGTATTAGCTGTTCAGTGTAGAAGAGGTGTACAACTTTACATGGGAATCGTTATACATGCCTCCAGCCTTGTTTAAGGATTCTATAACTAGACAAAATGTCGGACATCAAGATCAACTCATTGTTTTCTTATGATATTGATGAAAGTTTCCTTTAAATTTAACCCAAAAGCAACACTTTAACGACTGTTTGATGGATGCACATGGGCATAAAATAATATTAATAAAGCTCTGGGTAGGAAAATAAAGGCATCATAAAATGCCTTTCGTTACACTCATTCTCGATTAGGCCTAAAAATATTTTAAAATTGAAAATTGAATCACAAAAGGATATGTTCTTCAATAATTGCTGTAGACAAGATTTAACCTGAATGTAGTTTAAATGCTTCATAATATTATTTTAAGAAAACTTTCCTGCATCTTTAATACATAACGCACACAGCGATATATAAATGTATTTAAGTATAGAGATACTATTATTGCAAGAAGCTATTCTACGTTTTATTTGACGCTATGTCAAGGGAAATGTATATAAATTAAAACACACTTATTTTTTCCGTACCTCCTCAATTAGGGAATCTCTATTCATTCTTATCCATATTCATTTCTTACACAATTAATCACTAGTTGATGTTGTTTTATTTCTGTTACAAACTGCGAGCAATATTGTTCTGACGTCATTATGATGACGAATATGTGACGTGTTGTGTATAACTGCTGTTTTGTTATATAGCTCCGGCACAACGTTTATTAGTAAGGAAATTATACATGATCTACATAAGGCTTATATATTGTATAATTAAACAACTGATGAAAGCCTGTATTAGAGATTTTTATTAGTAAGACCGAAAATATATAAAGTAAATATTAATGAGAATGTTAATGTATATAAACAATTTTTCTCATTATCTAATTAGTGATGCACATGAATGGATTAAGAGATTCTCTTTGGTCCCTAACTACTATCTAGTGAAACCACTGTTGCACAATCTAGCAACTGAATACCATATTTCCTCATGTAATTCACACACTAGAATTTTTTGCATTAAATTTAAAAAAAAGTTTCCTTGTACGTTTCATTGATCTATGACAATAGAATTTTTTTTTTAAACTTTCAACTGAATAACTTTATTATTAGATTGAGTTGAGGCTGAAAGGAATTCTATTTAATAAGTTTTAACATCTTATAGCAAGCAGTACTACTTGCTCACATGATAGGGGGTCCTTATCCTGGCATCCATGGTTTCATAACTTGATTAATAATTCCCAAACTTTTATTATAACTAGTAATTTTTTTCAGGGATATCCTTTTCATCCCAGATACAGAGATAATATCCAAGATATTTAAATTGATTAGATCTCTCTAAAATTTTATTCTGGAGACAGATTTTACTTTGTATGGGGTCCTTCCCATGAAATGCCATAATTTTAGTTTTGTTAATTGATATTTCCATATTAAATTTGGCACCTATTTTTTGTACATTATAAATTGATCATTGCAAATCATTTTCGGAAAGTGCCAGAAGAGCTAAATAGTCTGCAAAAAGAATAGCATCGAGATTGAGGTTCCTATTGATGGATATATCCTCGTTGTGTTTTCCTCAATTCGTTTATTAATTTATTCATATATATATATATATGAAAAGCAATGGTGAAAGTCCACATCCCTGTCTTACTCAAGTGTTGATCTTTTCCCAAGAAGATCTATGATTTTATTTATAATTCTAAATTGCATTCTAAACTAATTTAATGTCAAATCTATACTTTACTACAGGTCCACAACAGATCAGATTTTTAGTATAAGACAGATTTTAGAAAAGAAATGGGAATTTAATGGTACTGTATATCAACTATATGTAGACTTCAAAAAAGCATATGATTCAATTAAGAGGGAGAAGTTATACAGTATCCTGCTAGAGTTCGGAATTCCTAAAATGTTAGTTAGACTTATACGAATGTGTCTAAATGGCACAAAGAGTAGGGTGCGTGTAGGCAAACAGTTTTTGGACACTTTTGAAATCCAGAATGGTTGAAGCAAGGAGAATGCTCACTATCTCCTCTACTATTTAATTTTGTACTAGAGCATGCCATTAAATCTTTAGAGAATGAGGAAGGCTTACAACTCAATGGTGTTAATAAGCTGTTAGTTTATGCTGATGATGTAGTATTATTGGCCGATAGCGAGGAGATACTAAAGGATAACATGCACACACTATTGAGTAACACTAAGAAATTAGGACTGGAAGTAAATATCAATAAAACTAAATATATGGTCACACGTAGAAATACATTATATAATGACAAACTAGGGATATTATGAGGAAGTGGCTGAATTCCAATACCTAGGAACAATAATCACAAATAGGAATGAGATGCACAAAGAAATTAAACATAGGCTTAATTCTGCAAATGCGTGCTATTATGCATTGCAGAGACTCTTGATATCCCAACTCCTTTCAAAAAACGTTAAACTGAAAATATATAAAACTGTTATTCTACCAGTTATATTATATAGGTGCGAAACATGGACTCTTACTTTAAGGAAGGAAAAGAGATTACAAGTATTTGAGAATAAAGTACTTAGGAAAATTTTTGGACCAAAGAGAAATGATGGAGAAGACTCACATAACAATGAACTACATGGTCTTTATAAGAAGCCAGATATAATAAGAACAGTTAAGTCTCGTAGACTGCGATGGGCAGGACATGTTGCACAAATGGGGAATGAAAGACTTGCATGGAAGCTTCTTGTAGGAAAGCCAGAGGGAAAACGCCCAGTTGGTAGACCAAGAATGAGGTGGCAGAATAACATTAACTATGATTTGAGGGAAGTAGATTATACAGGGAATGATTGGAAAGCATTAGCTCAGGATAGGGATGTATGGAGAGCTTATGTCCGCTCGGCCATGAACCTACGGGTTCGATAGTGCCAGTGAGTAAGGAAATAAGTAATCTGTACTTTACTAGCTAATTAATAAATTAGCAATAGGAAGTAATATTATGAGGTTCCACTTAATAAATAAGCTGGATCCAGAGTCATCTTACCTCATAACTTATGTACTATTTTAACATGTTTCGATGTATCATGTATACCATCATCAGCTTTTCCAGACTGTTGAATTTTATATTTTCGGCTCTGCATGTCGGTTCCCACTCCATCTTCCTGATTTAAAAGTTCTTCGGTCGTCAAAGTACAATTCAACAGTCTGGAAAGCTGACGATGGTATACCTGACACATCGAAACATGTTCAAACACAATACATGAAGTTATGACATAAGAGGACTCCGGATTCACCTTATTTATTCACTAGCTAATACCCGGTGTGTGCAGTTATGGCAAAAAAATTAAGTATATTTATTTTTTTTTTTATAAGAATTAAATAAATCGTGATTATTTCTTACCTCATACTTCTATGTTCCTTTAAACACAGCACTGCAGTATCGGCGACTCCTTGATTACAAAGTTCTTCAAAAATACAACAGATGGCAGTTTAGAAAATGATTCATTCAAAAGAACACCAGATGGCAGTTTAGAAAATAATTCCTTCAAAAGAACATCATATGGCAGTTTGGATAATTATCAACAAAAGAAAAAAATTGACAGTCGTGAAAACAGCTGATGATGGTGACAAGGAGTCGCTGATACTGCAGTGCTGTGTTTAAAGGAACATAGAAGTATGAGGTAAGAAATAATCACAATTTATTTAATTCTTATGAATTGAACCTCATAATGTTAAAAATTCCCAAATTTAATATATATATATATATATATTTCTTTTACTTATTTTAGGAATTCACACTATGAGGTATATTCATTTAGGTACAATTTTTTATCAACGGCCGTCATGATACTGAGGATGGTACAGAAACTATGTTCCGAAATTAGTTTATACTTAAAGAAGAATAATATGAGGTGAGTGATAAAAAATTTTACCTAAATATTTTTTTTTACTTTTAGTTGAATTATCTTAAATGATACATTGCCAATTTAAGGGTTAATTAAATTGTACGGCATACAATGTGACAAACCAAACATGGCAGTTTCTAGAGTCAATTTTTATTTTCTAATTTCAGATAAATTCCCACTTCTAATAATCGGATTTCAGTAATTTATCGGCAATCCCTAATTCAGTTTACTTTAACATCATATACTGAATTTCGTCGTGAAAGATTGAAAATTGCGAGTGCTGGAGCATTTTTTTCTTTAATTTCGTATGAGGTGAACTCCTACACCTAATGGTTTTAGAGTATAATAGATATCAGCTAAATACTCGCCATACTTGACAAGCTGAATGTACAAATTTTCACGAAGATCAGTTGAGCGGTTTAGACATCTATTAATATCAGATATATCAACATCCATTTTTATATACAACCCAAATAATAAACATAATTATATCTTTCAAATTTAATATTCCACTTCAGACCACATGTCCCAGGTGACTGTTCACCTCTATAATTGGAACATGTGGATGCGAGGCCAGCAATTAGCTTATAAGTGAAGGGAACCTTGTAGAACTGCTACACTTTGAAGAAAGGAATAAGATAATTTGTAACTCACCCTTAATTTCTTTACATTCTTGTGCGGACAGCAGGCCTCCTTCCTCCTCTACATTGTCCATAATCACACGAAGGCACCGAATGTTTTCTCGACATGTTGCTACTATCTCCGCCTTCAAAATAAAACAATTTCAACAATAAACACACTGAAAATTAATTCTGATACATATGTGTGACACATTCAACTTTGAACACATTAATCAAGTTCATGATATCAACAGCAACTTATTCCTGATTGGATCACAAAAGAAATTGAAAAATCCTCCAAGAACTTCTTCAGATAGAAATAGTTATCCATTTTATAAACAACTAACTAAACCCGGCAATGCTTCATTATGACTCAATCTGGTATGAAATGAATGGGAAAGTAAATAAATCTATTCTCTGGGTTGCAAAGGATAGTGAAGTGCATTCCATAACCTCTCCTATCCAAATCTCAACCTCAACCTGCTCGTGGTGCAACCTGCTTTTACAAATGAGGCTATGAGGACCGAGTAATGGCGGTATAAACCACATCATCAGAAATAGAGGACATGGCTATTTCACATCAACACACTGACCTGGCATGCCACGCCGTAGTAATGGTCCCACTACAGAGTGCTTTTGAGAATGGTCGGTGGGATTCAAATTATATATATCCTCCCGGCAAGGTCCGATGGACCCATTAACGCACTGCATGTGTGGCCCTCCAGTCATTACTGGGGTTTAATGTGAGTGGGTGGTGTAACCCACCATTACAAATAAAAACTTGGTGCCCTCTTAAAAAACGGGTTTACATTTATGCTGAACAATGGCAAATCCTTCAGCACTCTTATGAATGAAGAACACCGTACAACAAACGGAAGCTTGTGAATCCACAATAGAGAAATAGTTGGCAGAGCAAGAACGCTAATGGCGCTATACGGTGCCTAAGGCCGCAGCCATTTGAAAACAACAACAACAACATAAATGCTATTCTGCACGCGAAGATCACAACTGACACCAGAGATGCACCTCGAAAGGAAGCTGGAGCATATTTTTTTGACTAACACAGGCAGGACCTGATTGTCTTCAAGCTCATCTCTACATCGGGATTGGAATCTACAGAAGTCCTCCATTGCCCACTTGTTCTCCACGAACACCAACATTGACAGTGACCACCTGTCTACACGTGGTCAGTTACACATTCACTCTGCTAAACCTGAAGGACCAGATACGGGGAAGCAAGAGCCATACTTTTCTGTTTTGCTAACGTTCTATTGTTTTAATTATTGTTATATTTTTGTTTTCTCATAATTATGGACAATGACTTCTGTCAAGTCCCCTGCATTTGTATAAATAAATTAATTCTAGCAATGATAGAACCACCAAGAAAATACATCATTGATAAAAAAACATCATAAAAAATACATAACATAAAGGGAGTATTTATGCTTGGATGGCAAGGAAGCCTGAATTAGCTCAGTGTTCAGAGCATAAAGCTGAAAGTTTGGTGTTCAATACCTAGTTCAGGCATAATTTATTAGCTCAGTGTTCAGAGCATAAAGCTGAAAGTTCGGTGTTCAATTCCAAGTTCAGGCATAATTTATTTTGAACTTATATAGGGAAAAAATTCACTAGAGGTTTAATTTTAGAATTAAATTAAATGAGGTGAGGTATTAAACTCTTTAATTTAATTCATAATTTATTCTCTTTACCATTGATTTCAATAGTTTAGTTACATACATTAATTTACTTATTTCAATCATAGTAATAGATTTAGCTTATTTAATGTTAATTTAATAATAATCATAAGATTACTGAAGTCTAGGGAAGAAAAAAGAATGATGTCTATTGAAATTCAAGATGTTGTCGAACATCATGACAAATACACAATGGCAGCACAATAGATGCTGATGGCGACGAATTTTATCAGTCGGAGTTATAACTGACGATGGATGGGATTATGTATGAAACCATGGTACTGTGAAAACCACAAAATTTATGAGGTGAGATTTTTTTAAAATATACTCTGCCTAATGTTAAATAAAAAATATTTCATTTTGTTTTATGTTTATTTTGTTGTTCTCCTCATGCATTTCATCTTTGTTGAAGATTAAGATACAACTGACAAAATGATTTAACAACTTCAAAACCTACAGAAAAGAATTCAATTGCAATGGATACCTGCACGTTGTGGAATTGCTGGAAATGACACTGCTGATTTTCTTGCCAAAAAAGGCTCCAATTTAACTCAGAATACTAATAAAAGCTTTCCTTTCACATCCATAAAAAGAATAATTAAAAACAAATATAAAATCAAACAAAACCAAGACCTATGTAGTAAAGCCAAAGACAAAAAATGGAATATTTTAGTAAAGAAGCCAGATATTATTCCAGAAATTCCATGTAAAACTACAGTAGCAAAATTTAGACTGCTTACAGAACATGACTATTTAGCCAAACATTTATATAAAATAGGAATCTACATGAATCCAAATCGTCCTCTATGCAACAAAGACGAAGAAATCAACGAAGAACATCTACAAACCTGTGAAGTATTACCTGTTGGATCCACCATAGAGAAATATTGGAGAGCAAGAACGCTAATGGCTTCATTGCCATTTGAAAACAACAACAAGAAATATAATTGTGTTAAACTTACTTTTTTTTAATATATATGTTCTCGTATATAACAACTGATGCAAAACAACACTCCTAAATATGCTTACAACAAACATGCTCATATGGAATGTTGAGATTATTAGAGCATTTTGAGATAAAATGTGAATAAAACTGATATTATATAATATATAAGTATGTGTGAGTTTATATTTTATTAGATAAGTGAACATGGAATTAATCTTTAAATCTAATTTCTCACCGAGACTATCGAACCTGAAGTTCATAGCCTTTTGTAGGTATATGCTCTTTATACATCTGTATTGTGAATCATGTTTTCAAATCATTCCCTGTATAATATATCTGATTCAAGTCATGGTTAATATTAATTTTCTCATTTCATTATTTTCCTACTATGCTTTTATTCTGATTTTCCTATTAAACAAGTTTCCATGCCCCTCTTTCATTTCCCATTCATGCCACATGTCCTGCCAATTGCAGCCTAAGAGACTTAACTGTTCTTATTACACCTGGTTTCGCAGAGAGATCATGTATTTCCCTGTTTGTAAGTCTCTTCCATTTTGTCTGTTTTTGGTCCAAAATTTTTCCTAAAAACTTTATTGTCAAATATTCATAATATCTTCTCCTCCCTTGAAGTAAGAAACCACATCTTACATCCATAAAACATAACAGGAAGAACAATTCTTTTATAAATTTTTACTTAAAAATTTTTCTAGAGAAGTTGGGATTGATAAGAATCCCTGTAATGTACAATAGCATTCGTTTCCTGGGATGAAAATGGCATCAACATACAATAATCAATTTTATTATAAAATTTTCATTAATATTTAAAGGATGTGACACTATGAGGTTAATTTTATTAATTAGTAACAGAGTTAGAATTTAATACGTCATGACATAATTGTAGATATCTCGAAGAATAGTTTTGACATTTGTGTGTACCATCTTCAGCTCTATCTAACTGTTGAATTTTCACATCAAATCTTTTTCCCCAGTAATTTAAAAATTCATGATTTTTCTTTTCTTTTTTTTTTCTGGATGTGAATTTTCTCTCAAACTGTGAGTTTCTTTAATTTATCTAACTCTTTCAATAATTTGGCCTTTGCTTTGATTCCGTGTTTTTTGTCACCATGCATGTGCAGCTATTGGAGATTTATCTGTTTCCTCATTCTTAACAATTCTAAGGCATTCTTTCAAACTTGAATTCAAGTAATTAAAACATTTTGTCTGTTCATTTTTACCTCTTAGAGTTGTTTTTGTCGAACATATGTTTTCTCATGAGAAAATTCAGTCTGTAATTGCTACGATGGGGCTAAGAAGCCCTGAATTACAGAAATGATGACAGAAATGAACTACAGACTTTTTAATGTTTTTATAAATAAAATTCATAAAAAACTTTAATTTTAGATAAAAGAAAAATTATATAACGACACAAATTTGACAAAATACAACCCTAATGTACCTTAGGTGAAATAGGGTTTAATTTTCAAGTTCTGGTGCAGATATGTGGATGACATAATTGCAATAGTTAATCATAAACAGATAGATGATGCATTAAAATTATTGAACATTCAAAGTCAAACTATAAAGTTCACTATGGAAAAGGAAATCAATGGAGAAATACCATTTTTAGATCTCAACTTAAAAAGGAATGAAGAAAATAAGATAGAATTTGGAATTTACAGAAAGAAGACACATATAGATAACTACATAAAACTTCAGGTTTCAATCACATAGCTCACAAGAAGCAGTTTTCAATAGTTTGACACATAGATTAGTGAAATACCAATGAACAAAGAAAATTATGAAAAAGAAAAAGAACACATAATCAACGTAGCCATGTAAAATGGTTTTGCAATAAAATGATACTCAAGAAAATAAACAGTTCAAAAGACAAAAATTTATAAATCAAAGCACTCTACTAAAGTAAAAGAAGAAAATGTAAAATTTAGAAAATTCACATATCATCCATTAAAAACACCACAAGTTTCAAAAATTTTTTAAAGATTTCAACATAAGGTTAGCACCCAAAAATGACTACAGCATCAGTAGACTGATTAGACCTAATAAGAATGAGAAAATTAAGGAAGAAAACAAATCAGGGATTTATCAAATTAAATGTGAAGAATGTGAGAAATTCTACATAGGAAAAACTAAGAGAAACTTGAAAACTAGAGTGAAAGAACATCTCAGGAATGTCAAGAAAGGGGAAGTAGAAAAATCTGCAGTGGCTGCCCATGCATGGTCTGAAAAACATCTTATCGAGAAAGAAGCTAAATTATTAAAACAAATAGAAAAACCAAAAGAAGTTACTGTTTGGGATAAGATCTACATTCAACAGAGCAAAAAGAAGAAATTGATGAACTTTGAAATTCCTGGCGAGAATGACCTGCTTTCGAGGTTTTTTCAGTCAGCCAATGGAAGGAGCAAAGGACAGCTCTTCAAGGCGACAGAACAACGGTCGTGACGATACTGAGGATGGAACAGAAACTATGTTCTGAAACTAGTTTATAGTCAAATAAGAAGAACAATATGAGGTGAGTGATAAAAAAATTCTACCTTAAAGGGTTTATACGTTTTGGATAAAAAAAAAGCCCTGAAACATATGTTCGACAAAAACAACTCTAAGAGGTAAGAATGAACATACAAAATGTTTTAATTATTAAACAAACCTCTTAATGTTACTTCCTATTGTATTTTAAATTTGAATTCAAGTTCTTTTTCGTTTTTCCTATTTTCATCATCAAATGTTTGAGTATCCTTCTGACAAGTTCTCATTTTGCTATTTGACATAATGAAGGTAGTACTGTATTTGCTCGCATAATTTGTGCCCCCACATATTTTCTCACCCTAATTTTTAAGGGAATATTTTAAACTTTATTTTTGCTCCATGTATTTTTCGCTCACATTTTAGGTACCTTTTCTTTTCAGTGTAGTAGGAACTTTCCTTCCCTGAAATTCATTGCCAATTCATAAATTCCAACTTAGGTCATTTACCAACAACTGAACTACCTGCTTCACAAAGAAACCAAAGTCCCGCTACTTTACAATGCCTGCCCTTGGTAGAGACAAGTTTTAGAAAAGTAAATACTGATATTTCAGCCAACTTTCAATACTTCTAATGTGAACTTGTATTTATACAGTATTTCAAGAAGGAAAAGAAAAATATCAATTACACAGCATCATATAAATTTAAAGTGACTATTAACTCATGTCACAAATGGTAGTCAATGACCAATCACGTTTCAATGAATTCTGCTTTACACCACTGACGGTCATGTTTCACCTTTATCGAAAGCTCCTCCTTTTTAATATTCTGAACAGGTTAGACCATTATTTTTCTCCAACAAATACACTGAATATAGCAAATAATGAATAGATTCTGTGATAATCTTGATTAAGATTTTCAGGCTGTAGACCATAGTTGTGAGGTGTACAGCCCGGAAATCTTCATCAAGATTATCATAGCAACTCCGGCCGTGAAAGTCTACATGAATACAATAGATTCAGTGATTTTACTGAGTTGTTTATTCAAAATCATCATCATCATCCTGCCAGGTATTAGTCCTATAAGAACTGTTACAGTCTGAGAAAGCGGTTTTCTTGCCATCTTTTCATAGGTCGACCAAGTGACCGTTTCCCATTTGGACAGTAGTTCATTATTGCCTTGGGGATCCAGGATCTAGTCATTCTTGAGACATGTTCCTTCCAGTTTAGCTGATGTCTGGAGATGTAGTCCAGTATTGGTGACACATTAAGTTTATTCATAATATAAATTATTAAGCTATAATGATGATTATAATAGTTTGATGTGTTTCATTATTTCTCCACTAGAGTGCATTCTTACAATATTGTGATCCTATTTGGCAATAAATAATATGATCGAGTTTCAGTGAATATACATAACCTCACATTCCTAATTTGTTTTCAAACATCGCCGTTTACATTAAATATATAAATATTTTAAAATAACTATAGTTAAACAATGATTTGTGAGTAAACAGCTTAATTTTATTTATTAAATAGTCCTAACAAATGCCACTCTTGATTTCCAAATTCTCTAGATAAATTGGAAATCACTCGTGGCATTACTTATGATAAGTTTTGTAGAACATTTCAGCAATCATTCAGCAGAAAAACAATTCGGAGTTCTCGAATCCAACATATGTTATTGGAGGAAGCAAAAAGATGTGCTAAATAATTATTACAGTGTTTGAATCATTTCATTTGTATAATGATTATTATTGTTTATAGATTTATTATTGCATGATTATTATTTGTATAATTCAAGATTGTCTACAGTGTTATGCTATAAATTTATAAGAGATGACAAAATTTCTGTATTCTTAATTACTCTACTTACCTACCATAATTTAGATAACTCAGAACAGGACCTCTAATTTTAAAGATCCACACATTTTCTGTTCGCCAATTTTTCAGTGGCCAAAGTAAATTAAAAAGTGTGCAAATTACGCGAGCAAATACAATATTATATTTAATAACATGTGACATCTAATCAATTTGCATTTTGTTGCTCTTTATAAAAACAATGTTACTTACGAAGTCAGAAGCCAGTATAAGCTCAGGGGATGCTTTAGCCAGCTGTTTGCTGAACACATGTTCTGAGAACACAAGTTGGGAACGAGACTGGTGAATCACATGTCGTATCTCCTCCAGGTCTGAATCACTGTCCAGAGCCGAGCTCTCAGCAGGTATAACCTGTCAACAAACATTGTAAAATATTCATTATTTAAATTAATATTGGGAAGTAAATATTATGAGGTTATATCATTAATAGTGAGGGGAGAACATATTTTAATCGACTCACCTCATACATTTTCAAACTTCTTTGATACCGATGGTTTCAGACAAAATCATGTCCTTGTTCAGTCATGGCTTCCACTGATGAAATTCCGTGATTGTTGATTTCTTTAGTGACATCACCTCTTGTGCTGCCATCTTTCGTTGGGATTATAAACTTTGTAATTAAATTTTTATCCACTGGAATATCGAAATTCATAGATCGATATTTATTCTTCTGAATGAATATCATTTCCCAAATTGTCAATTCCAACGGTTTATCAAATTGTTTCAAAAGTTTATTATAATCCCAACGAAAGATGGCAGCACAAGAAGTGATGTCACTAAAGAAATCAACAATCACGGAATTTCATCAGTGGAAGTCATGACTGAAGAAGAACATGATATTGTTTGAAACCGTCGGTATCAAAGAAGTTTGAAAATGTATGAGGTGAGTCAATTAAAATATGTTCTCCACTCACTATTAATTGTAAAATATTCATTATTTTATGCATTATATTAACAAATTTTGATCTAAACATACAACATGCATCATGGAAAATACTTACAAACTATCTCATTTATTTCATTGTTACAGACATTAAAAAAGCTAGGTTGAGATTGGCAGGAATATCCAGAAAATGGATAAAAGTGGAACTGTTAAAAAAATAATGATGGACCATCCAGATGGAAGAAGAAATGTTGGAAGACCTAAAGCTAGGTGGATGGATGGAGTTTTGGAAGACATTGAAAGACTTAAAATTCAAAATTGGTGGACAGTCACTTGGAATAGAGAAGTCTGGAGGAAAATGCTTAGGGAGGCTATGACCCGACCCAAGTTATTTTATGCCAAATATGATGATGATGATCGCTGTAGTCTCAAGGTAGCGTGCTGCCTTGTCACGCAGCGGGCCTGCGTTCGATCCCCGGTCGAAACAGTTTTTCTGGGTGAGGTTCTTATCGGGGTTTTTCCTCACCTGTAAGATAAATGTCAGGAAAACTTTAAGGCCCAAACGGTCCCCGAAATCATATGGCCATCATCATCACCCTTATCATTATCATCATCCTTCACCGGTGGTTAAAGCAAGGGGAAGCTACCACACTTACAATTCCCCTATTTTAAAGCTGCACAGCATAGCATTATAATGCTATTATTGTCAAGTGTCCATCAACCTGTCCCTCTTGCATCCTTCCTATGGATGGATGGATCTCATTTATTTGAAAAGAAAAAATTAGTGCGATTTTTAATTTTTTTTTTGCACATGCCTCCAGTTTTTCTTTCAACAGTCCTGGTGTTCCTCTAGTGGTATTCCTTACTTGTAACCCCTTTCTGAGGTTGGGGCGTCTGGGCAAGGTGGGGTTACGTTTGTCCCCGTATGATATGATGGATGATGATGATGATAGTGGTGCGCCAGAAGAGTCCCTAATTATAAGCTTAATCTAAGATGAATATGAAGGATGATGATTGCGATGGCCATATGATTTAGGGGACTGTTTGGTCCTTAAAGTTTTGCTGACATTTGTCTTACAGGTGAGGAAAAACCCCGATAAAAACCTCACCCAGAAAAACTGTCCAAGCAGGGATCGAACTTGGGCCTGCTGCGTGACACGGCAGCATGCTACCTCGAGATCACAGCGGTGGACCCAATATTTAATATTAAATTTATCACTTCTCACTAAACAACAAAATAAACTCATCACTTCTCACTAAACAACAAAATAAATTTATCTTATTCTATACTCTATAGTAATTCTGCCCGAGGTCAAGTCTTTCACTGCATTCATAGGATTTTCATGCTATGCTTTGCAGCTTTACTAGGGAATTATAGATGTGGTTGCTTCCCGTTGCTTTCCACACTGGTGAAGGATGATGATGATAAGAATTATAATGATGATCGGATGATTTTCGGGGATCGTTGAGGCCTAATCTTCCTGACATTTGTCTTACAGGTGAGGAAAAATCCCAAAAAAAAAACCTCACCCAGAAGCCTGTCCCAACCGGGAATCAAACCTGGGCCCGCTGTGTGAGAAGGAAGCACACTTCCTCAAGACCACAGCGATGGAAAAATAAATTTGAAGAGAAAGCAAAACATTGCTTCCACTTACATGTGTTTTGCTCCTTACTTTTATCTTTAACCGATCTGGCATTTCTTCCTTTCTTCCACTTACTTATACCAGACTCTTTTAACTTTACTATCTAACCTCTCTTGGTTAACTCTTGTTTTTTCGACCCCGACACTAATAGGGCATCCGAGGGCTAGGGAGTATTTCCTTTCTTCCATTTCTTCCGATTGAGGGTCTTTCCACTTTTCAGCGGTTGCCCTTTTACCAGCCGGCTGCTGGCCCTTCACATCCACATGTGTCAATCACAGAGGTAGATGATCAACAGCCAGTGTAGGGGTGACATGTGGTTAGCATGTCGAGTCCCCCAGCCGTTGTAGCTGATTCCTCAACCTGGAGCCGCTACTTATTGTAGCTACCCAATGCCTCACGATGCTGGGTGGGCACCGTCCCATACTGGCCGAAATACCATGAGAAAATTTCTTCCCCCATGGAGACTCGAACCAGCGCAAGTCCCGTAGCTCTGCGCCAAGGCTTCTACTTAACCGCTCGGCTACGGGCGGGACTCTTCCATTTCTTCTTTCCTTTATTTTCTTTTCTTCTCCAGAAAAGCCTGACCAGAGGCTATAAAATGGCAGCCCCATCACTGGTCTTGCCTTCCTTTGGCCAGCAACCAATTGAAGGGACTATTATTGTGCTTTCCAGTCTTATACGAAAATTTCCCAGAACATGCTGGAGGGAAAATTTTCTATAGGATCGTAAACAGGCCTTGGCCTAATACTTGAAAGGGAGGAGAAGAAGAAGAAGAAATATATTATGTAAATACAATAGGAAGTAACATTATCACGTTTTACTTAATAAAAAAGTTGAATCTATATTTCATCTTACCTCATATTGGGAGTTTCTTGTGAGTTGTGTTTCATAGTCTAAGATCCGGCTGCAAGATTACTACGTTCATCGAGTGTATGAACAAAATCTATTTTTTTCATGAAATTGTGAATGATTAAATACACTTTTGCCGAGTTGCCTATTAAAATTTGGACGCCAGTTTGTTTAATTAAAATATAATTTATTTATTTATTTGAAATAATTTGATTCACTTGTTATCAAAATAAGTTATAATCCAGTTAGCAGAAATCGATGTATAGAGCTTGAAAAGTTTTGGTTGCTATTGCACACTTTGCCGTGAACTCCTCGCAGCCAGGTGTAAACAGATATTACTTTGATGTTCTTATTATTAATTTCATACATCTCAATGATGCATAAATCATATTTGAAGAGAAAAATTATACGCTCAGACCGGGACTTGAACCCAGGACCCTTGGTTTTCTAGTCCAAGTGCTCTACCATTTGAGCTACCTGAGTAAGTACCGATCTAAATGCAAATTTTTTTCTATATACGTGTAATTCCCGCCCCCCAATGCTTTGAAGTCTTTGCATCTATCTTTGCAAATGGCGGCTCCTTATATTAAGAAGACATATTTGGGGAATTATACATTACATTATAAATGCCAGTATGACTTTTTCGATGTTCTTATTATTAATTCATACATCTCAATGATGGATAAATCATATTTGAAGAGAAAAATTATACGCTCAGACCGGGACTTGAACCCGGGACCCTTGGTTTTCTAGTCCAAGTGCTCTACCATTTGAGCTACCTGAGCACAGTACCGATCTAAACGCAATTTTTTCTCTATATACGTCGTAATTCCCGCCCCCCAAATGCTTTGAAGCCTTTGCTTCTATCTTTGCAAATGGCGGCTCCTATATTAAGAAGACATATTTGGGAATTATACATTACATTATAATGCCAGTATGACTTTTTTCGATGTTCTTATTATTAATTTCATACATCTCAATGATGGATAAATCATATTTGAAGAGAAAAATTATACGCTCAGACCGGGACTTGAACCCAGGACCCTTGGTTTTCTAGTCCAAGTGCTCTACCATTTGAGCTACCTGAGCAAGTACCGATCTAAACGCAAATTTTTCTCTATATACGTTGTAATTCCCGCCCACCAAATGCTTTGAAGCCTTTGCTTCTATCTTTGCAAATGGCGGCTCCTATATTAAGAAGACATATTTGGGAATTATACATTACATTATAAATGCTCTGAGCAGGTAGCTCAAATGGTAGAGCACTTGGACTAGAAAACCAAGGGTCCCGGGTTCAAATCCCGGTCTGAGCGTATAATTTTTCTCTTCAAATATGAGATATTACTTTGTTATATTTATACGTTCATGACGTACATACTCAACTAATATATTAAATTAAAACTAATTTTTTTTGTGCATGATAGAATGCCTCTGCCTCTCTAAAAGTGGCTGCAAGTAACGGTTGCTAACTGTTAAAGATAGGTTAGAGTGAAAGAGAGTTTGCGCCTTACATAACTCGTCACACAAAGACAGTGATAGCCAGCCAGCTGTTGCTCTATCATCAGCAGTATATGAGGTAAGAATGTTAAAAAAATACAAACTCAAATATTCGTGTATATGTTGGCTGCATCCCGTGATTCCATAGTGTAAACCACTTCGCATCTGTTGGATTGTGCAGGGTGTATGATTGGAACTAAGGAAAATGTTTCACATCACATATTGTAAATTATTTCCAAATGTTCAACTTTTATAAGATTCATGATATGTTTCGTTGAGGTATTATTCAAAATTAAAGTATAAAATTATGAAATATTTACCTACAAGGTCCATCTCGTCAACTTTATTATTTAACTGTAGCACTTTCGGGACTAGTCCCATCATCAGCAGGATTCAAGACTGGTGTTTCACCGAAGATCTGGTAGAGGTGGTTACACGTACTGGGTTAGTTTTCATTTATCAGATGGTCGTTGATGTTGACTGCCTTCAAAATTTCCATCTCCTCGAGTATGTTTATCTTCGCTGGATTGTTTTCTCTGTGCATTACTGTCAGGGTGTTTTCAATATCTAACATATGATGTCCTTCAGTAATGCACAGAGAAAATAACCCAGCGAAGATAAACGTACTCGAGGAGATGGAAATTTTGAAGGCAGTCAACAACAATGACCATCTGATAAATGAAAACGAATCCAGTATGAGTAACCCTCTCTACCAGATCTTCAGTGAAACACCAGTCTTGAATCCTGCTGATGTTGGGACAAGTCCCGAAAGCGCTACAAATAAATAACTAATAAAGTTGAGGAGATGGACCTTGTAGGTAAATATTTCATAATTTTATACTTTAATTTCCAAATGTTGTTATCTACTAAAATTTTTACAATATTAAAAATATAAAAAATCGTAGCTCAATAATCAAATTAAAAAAAGTTGTAAATATTATAGAAATTGTGATAAAAGGACACTTACTGTTGGTCTTCTCCTCCTGATGGGTGAAGAGGCATGATTAGCACTGAGGCTTGAAGCACAGTCTGACTGACTGTCCAGAAAGTTGCGATAGTCGTCACCAAACTCCAATAAGCGACGAGCAGCTTCTTCAGCCAGTTCCTCGCTGTATGGCTCACTCATGTATTTCTCCTGCAAACAAGCACTCTATAAGCTACCAGTAACCAAATATCAACAAATAAATAAATAAATAATAGTACATTATATTTGAAGAGAAAAATTACCCTCAGACGGGGTTTGGCTTTCTAGGCCAATGCTCTTTCCCTGAGCTACCTGAGCACGCAACCTAAATGCAAATTTTTCTCTTTTATACACTGTTAAATCCCAAGCACCAAATGCTATGAAACTGTTGCTTCAATTTTTGCAAATGGCGGGGCGGCTTCTTTATTAAGGAAGCCTTTTATTGAAAATTTTACATTACATTATAAAGCCGGTACGCCTCTTTCAATGTTTTCAATATTCATTTCATACATCTCAATGATGGAAAATTATATTTGAAGAAAAAAATTATACGCTCAGACTGGGGTTAGAATCCAGGACCTTTGACTGTACATTCAAGATTTAAATTAAAATTCTTTATAATTCACCTCATATCCAGACTTCTAATTAAACCAGTTTCAAAACATAGATGGTTTAATCTTCAGCAATATCTCGACTGATGTTAGGTCGTTCAGGAGAACCTCTAGGCTTTGAAACTGATTTAATTAGATAACTGGATATGAGGTGAGGTATAAAGAATTTTAATTTAAATCTTAAATTAACCTCATATTGATTTCTCCTATAAAAGATCAATAGTACATTCAACCTAACTCATTGTGGTAGTTGTCCAATGGTGAAGTGGTTTTTAATTGGTTTGTTAACCAAGTTAAACAAGGATGCAGTATCTCTCCAGTTTTATTTAACCTATACATCAATGATATAATAAAAAAATGGAACGAAGAAACAAATAAAGGAATAAAATTAGATAAAACACACTAATTGAAAACATTATTATACGCTGATGACCAGGTAATAATAGCAAATACGGAAGACGAGCTTCAAAGGAATATTTTTAAACTACATAATATATGTGAACAATATAATCACAAAATATCCACAGAAAAAACTAAGGTAATGGCATTCCAAGGGAAAAATCAAATCAGATCCAAAATAGTAATAGGAAACAAAATCATAGAACAGGGGAACCATCTCAATTATCTAGGATGTGACATTTCATTTAATTATGATAATGATATAACTAATGAAATAGCAAAATTCCAGGGAATATGTGGTATGATAAAACGATCACTAAATAACAAAACAACAAGAGAGACCCAATTGAAATTTTATAAAACGTTGGCAGTACCAGTACTGCTCTATGAATCAGAAGCCTGGATACATAAAAAACAAGATCTAAGTAGGATAACGGTGGCAGAAATGAAATTTTTGAGATCTGTTAAAGGGTGCACTAAGGAAGACAGAATCAAGAACACAGAAATAAGACAGGAACTTGAAATATTTGCAATATCTGATAAAAGTAGATACATATAGACAAAAATGGAAGCAACACACAGACAGAATGAATGAAAATAGATATTCAAAACAAATAAAATACAAACCTAAAGGCACCCGAGATGTGGGCAGACCTAGAAAGAGATGGGCTGAAGTCGGAACGGGTCAACAGACCTAATCCATGAATGCAGATGATGATGATGTACTTTTTCTCTTGCTTTCACTAGGGTAAAATTTTCTGGAGGTCAGATAGTCCCCCATTCGGTTCTCCGGGTAGGGACTACTTCAGGGAACACATGCTAAAGGCTCAAACACAGGGACATGTTCCTAGGAACATGGAATGTTAGGACTTTGGAGCAAATAGAAATGAACAGACGGATTAATGGAGAAGACTATATAACAGTGAACTATACGGTCTTTATACGAAACCAGATATAATAAGAACAGTTAAGTCTCGTACAGTGTGATGGACAGGAATGTGGCATGAACAGGGAATGAAAGACATGCATGGAAGCTTCTTGTAGGAAAACCAGAGGGAAAATGTCCAGTTGGTAGATCAAGAATGAGGTGGGAGAATAACATTAACTATAATTTGAGGGAAGTAGATTATACAGGGAATGATTGGAAAATATAAGCTCAGGATAGGGATGTATGGAGAGCTTATGTCCATGCCACCATGAACCTACAGGTTTGATAGTGCCAGTGAGTTAGTTAGTTAGTTTTCTCATTAGAGACCTAGAATATAATTTCTGAGTTGTTTGTTCCTGTCAGGAAATAGGCATGCTACCACCTGAACCAGAATAGTGGACCAAATTTTAATACTGTTTTCAGGTTTTTGCTTCAGATTTTGAACTACAAACTGATATATATATATATAATTTTACTAACTTTTATTTTGACCAGTCTCATGGTCTAGTGGTCAGAGCTTCTGACTACAGTTCATTGAGTCCCAGGTTTTATTCCCAGTCTGACCACAGGAATTTTTTCTTAAAGGGAACTATTCCTGTGGCCTCCCATGGTCTGGATTCAGGTTAAGTTTAGGTTTAAGGGCTCTCCTGACACGTCATTATCATTTATCATCAGGGTAACATAACTTCACCTTCCAGGCAGCCCAACTTAACCCTTAAATTTGCAATATATCCTATAGGATACATCAATTAATTAATTTAATTTAATATTTTTAATAAAACAAAAGAAAACAAGCAAGTAGAAATTATGAAATATGAGGTGAGTCAAAAAAACAACTCAGAATTAATTAAAATAAACCTCATAGCATTATTTCCTACCTACATAACTTAAGTAGAAATTACTTAAATGTGTGTAGAATTATACAATATACCCAATAACAACACTGGTCAACATGATTTTTGTCTCATGAGTACCAATAGTTGTACTTAATGCAGTTTTTTATCTTGTTTTCAAATATGTATTCGGAATTTCTCCATCACCCACAGTTTTTTTATTTCAATTTCAATTATTTTTTTAACAAACACTTTTTTGTCCATTTGTCCATTGTAAAATAAAACCAAATGACCTAACTCAGGAGATTTCAGCTATGGAAAAGAGATATCAGGGCAAATGGAATCCTAATATGCAGGCTGATTATTGTTGGACCATCAAGAGGGATGCTCCACAGGTGAAATAATGCAGAATATTGTCATTTCTTACTTTCTAGGTGAGTTCAAATAGTGTGTAGTTACGAATGTAGAAAAAAATTAAAGTGTTTGAAATTATAAATTCCTAATAATTAAATGAATCGTGATTTCTTCTTACCTCATACTTCTATGTTTTTTTAAACACGACTCGTGAAAACAGCTGATGATGACAACAACGTGTCGCCGATACTGCAGTGCTGTGTTTAAAAAAACATAGAAGTATGAGGTAAGAAGAAATCACGATTCATTTAATTATTATTAATTGAACCTCATAATGTTAAAAATTCCCAAATTTAATATATAATTATAAATTCCTGTCTCTCGGAAACCTTGAATGATGGAGAAAAACCGATATCATATTTGAATTCAGGAGAAAAAATACTATCAGAATCACATATTTTTCTTTCTGAGACAAAAGAAGTTTCTTTTTTGTTGCTCAGTATAATAGTTATGTATGATATAATTTTCAGTGCAGTTCGTAACATTCAAATAATGGCATGAGAAATAAAGTGCTTTGCCAATTTAAGGGTTAAGAAATGGGTTACATTTATGCCAATACCAAAATATCATAAAGTTAACCTGGAAGCATTGATAAAAAAATAACTGAAATCAACTCATTTGATCATTGCATCACTTTTTAGTTAGAACATGTTGAATAGAGTTAAATAATAAAGATTTTAAATAACTAACCTGGTAGTTATCCCAGGCCTGTTCAGAAAAAGAGCTCAGCTGTTCCTCGGTGCCCACTGCACTATTCTTCTCAGTATCGCTGTCTCCGTCTCTCTTGACACACATCGACATCCCCACACTGACAGCACCAGCCACTGGCCCCAGTTTAAACATTGGGACGGGCCTCTGCCTCGGCACCTCTTCATCTGTTTCAGTTTCACTCGTCATATCTCCACCAGCTGTAATAGTATACGCTAACATTGACGGGTCGCTCTTTGCATATCTCTCAGGAATCTTCCTGGTTGCCATTGGACTCCCAGAAAATGAACCCGACTTGAAGATAGATCGGGTTAGACTTCCTCTGGGACTGAATTCAGTACTAGACTTCCGAGCAGCACCACGAGGACTTCCTTCAGTACCTGAGCTTCGGACATTACTGCCCTCTACACCAGAGCTGTTGGTGAGTTTCTGACTGTCACTACCTGCTGTCACACCATCTGACCCCGATTCACTCTTCCTCGCCTGTGAACAAGTAGAGCATGTTATTAAAACCTCAACAGACCACAGGTATTTACAGACATACAATAAAATTAACCTAATTACAGCTTTCACTACACATATCTAAAGCAAAGTAAGGAAATTTAATTAAAATTATAGTGGGAGGAAACACTATGAGGTATTTACATTAATGAATGCAAAAAAAGGTACACTCATCCAACAGAGTAACATCATGCTTGATCTGAAAAACATTTAATTGATACAGGAGCTAGCCTAATCAAACAAACAGATAAACTAAAGGAACTCACAGTCTGGGAAAAAATCCACATACAAAAGAACAAGAAAGACAAACTCATGGATTTTGAAACTCCTGCAAATTTTGACCTGAACCAGAGGTTCATCGGTCCACCGATAGAAGTAAGAAGGAAACCGCCAAGAAACGACATATAACACCAGTCGACCAGAGGCTACTGACGATGGAGATAAGCTCCGAAACTTCAGTATAGAAGAAAAAGGATATGAGATGAGGTAATAAAAACATTTATTTAATTCTTAGAGTAAGATCAATAACCTCTCGGTCTAGGCGAAAATTATTTCTCTTCAAATATAATTTATCCTTCAGTGAGAAGTGTTAAATCAATAATAAAATCGTCAATAGAAGCCCTACTGGCTTTATAAAGTAGTGTTAAATTCCCAATAAATACCTTCTTAACTAAGAAGCAGCCATTTGCAAAGTTAGAAGCTACGGTTTCAAGCATTTGGCATGAGGGAATTACAATATATATAAGAGAAAAATTTGCATCTAGATCGTAACTCGCCTCGATAGCTCAGTTGGTAGAGCACTTGGCCCAGAAAGCCAAGGGTCCCGGGTTCGAGTCCCGGTCTAGGCGAAAATTTTTTCTCTTCAAATCAATTACCTATCTTACAAATCAGTACAACTCAACACAGAATGAAAATAAAATCCCACATAGCCGAAGAAAACAAAATCCAACATGAAACCAAGATATGGAAGACATTACTAGAACCAGATACAATACCAAACAGCCCCCGATCAATTGCAGTTGCATCATTTCGTCTTGAAACTGGTCATGATTGCTTGGCAGCACATCTACATAGAATTAAGCTACTAGACTCTCCACACTGCATAGTATGCAAGGACACAAATACGATTATGAACAAGGATCACTTGATGTTCTGCGCTGATATTCAGAAAATAGTTGGAACACCATTCCAAATTGCTGAATATTATTGGGAAGCCCGCAAGCGAATGATGACAAATCAAGAGCTTCAGAACATTTGAATACTACTACTACTTAATAAATGAGCTTTAACATCTCACCTCAAAGTTGCGTATCTTCACGATACCGGTTTCAAAAGTATAGTATTACTTGTGAAACCGGTATCATGAAGACATGCAACATTATGAGGTGAGATGTTAAAGCATTTTCTCCAGCTCATTCATTAAAGTAAGGGAAATCCAGTTAGGCAGGACATCATATGCAACATATTAATAACATTTTTATTTAAGTAAAATTTTATCACCTCACTTCATAATCTTCTTCTTCTTCTTAGACTAGTTTCAGAACTTCCTTTTTCAGTTCCATCCTCAGTATTTTCATGACCTTTTTTGTTTTTCTTTTGTCGTCTTGAACAGTTGTCTCCACTCCCTCTGTTGGTAGACTGAAGAATGACTCGATTTTAAGGTTCTTCAGTCCACCAACAGAGGGAGCAGTAGGTGGCTCTTCAAGATGACAAAACAATGGTCGTGAAAATATTGAGGATGGAACTGAAGAAGAAAGTTCTGAAACCAGTCTAAGAAGAAGAATATGAGGTGATAAAATTTTACTTAAAACAAGTTTTTAATATTTGAAAAGAAGATTGGGGTCGAACCCAAGACCTTTGGCTTTCTAGGCCAATGCTTTACCACTGAGCTATCTGAGAAATCCAATCTAAATGCAAAATTTTTTCTTATACATTGTTACTTCCCGATCACCGAATGCTACGAGCATTTGCTCGATCATGCAAATGGTGGCTTTTCGTTTAAGAAGACATTTATTGGGAATTTAAACACTACTTTATAAAGTCAGTAGGGCTTCTTTCGATGTTTTTATTAATAATTTAACACTTCTCACTGAAGGATAAATTATATTTGAAGAGAAAAATTATACACTCAGATTGCAGTTTGAACCCAGGACGTTTGAAGTTGAGGAGATGGACCTTTGAGATACATAATTTTATATTATAATTTGGTCCACCGCTGTGGTCTTGAGGTAGCGTGCCCGGGTTCAATCTCCGGTCGGGACAGATTTTTTGGTTGAGGTTTTTATTAGGGTTTTTCCTCACCTGTAAGACAAATGTCAGGAAAAATTTAAGGCCAAAACGGTCCCTGAAATCATATGGCCATCACAATCATCATCATTCATATTCATCTTAGATTAAGCTTAGGATTAGGGACTCTCCTGGCGCACCACTAACATCATCGTCACCCATCATATCATCCAGGCACACCAACCTCAGATGTGGGTTACAAGTATGCCATGCCAGGAGAGAACACCGGGAATGTCGAAAGACAACCTGGGGCATTTGCAAAAAAAAAAAATTATGGTTGGACACATGTATGGAACGGATCATGAAAGGATGGTAAGAAAGATCTAGAAATGGAAGCCATTAATCCCCAAATATATTGGACAAAAAAAAAAGGAAGATGATGATGTAAATGATATAAAATTGATGAAGATAAAAAAAATTGGAACAAATGTGTCCAGAATAGAAAAGTTCGGAAAGAACTCATTGAGAAGGTCAAAGCATTCTCTAATTGAATCTATAGCACCTTATTAAGAAGAAGATATTATAACTTTAATATTGCACTACTGGGTTGATTGCAAGGATTGCAACAGGATATATATATATAGGTAAAAACAAAAAGGAACTTGGAAACTCGTAAAAAAGAACACTTCAGAAACATAAAGAATGGAGTATTTGAAAAATCAGCTATAGCAGCACATAGTTTATTAGAGCATCACAGAATTGAAAAAGAAGCAAAACTTTTGAAACATCTATCCAAACTTTTGGATTTAACAGTTTGGGAAAAAAATATATATTAAAAAAAAAATCATTCTAAAACCATGAACTTCGAGATTCCAGATGAACCAAGCTTTATTACAAAGTTCTTCAAAAATACACCATATGGCAGTTTAGAAAATAATTCTTTCAAAAGAACACCAGATGGCAGTTTAGAAAATAATTCCTTCAAAAGAACACCAGATGGCAGTTTAGAAAATAATTCCTTCAAAAGAACACCAGATGGCAGTTTAGAAAATAATTTCTTCAAAAGAACACCAGATGGCAGTTTAGAAAATAATTCCATCAAAAGAACACCAGATGGCAGTTTGGATAATTACCGGCAAAAGAAAAAAAATGACAGTCATGAAAACAGCTGAGGATGGTGACAATGGTCGCTGATACTGCAGTGCTGTGTTTAAAAAAAAACATAGAAGTATGAGGTAAGAAGAAATCACGATTCATTTAATTCTTATGAACTGAAGGTTTAGAATTTTCCACATATGTTCTGTTACTGGTTATACTTACTAGAGTTCTCTTGCGAAGTCGTGTTTTACGCCTGCGAAGAGAACCACTGTGCGAGTTGGACAGTTCAGCTGCAATGAGTGTAGTTTCACCGATAGTTGAAGATGAAAGATTAACACCAGAGTTGCATTTGCCACTGGGTGGTGTGGTGGTTAACATCTGATGTAATGCAGATTCTGAGATGGAGAACTGTGCCAGTGGTTCACATCCAGCCTGTGGCGTGATATTTGCTAGCTGCGAAATTCCTGATACACTCCATGGTCTCTCTCCGGCTGTTTGCCTTCTTTTAGTCCTCATTACAACCTGAAAGTAGCAAACATAATCAATGCTTTAAATTGTACATTAATGAGTCATTTTTTACGTCTTACCTCACATTTTATGTTTCATTAAACATGGGAACTAGTTTTCAAGAGAAACAACTCTCTAATTTTCAACTGACGTTATGACTACCGGATTTTCGTTGGAATCTCCATCAATAACATTGCCATCTGGTATTGATTTGATGAACTTCGAGATTGGGTCCCGTTAATCAGGAATCTTAAAATTCATGGATCTAAATTTGTTCTTCTGAATATATATCTTCTCCCAAATTGTCAATTCTAAAGGTTTTTCCAAATGTTTTAAAAATTGGGCTTCTTTTTCAATTTTACGATTCTCCAATAAACTATGTGCTGGAATAGCTGATTTTTCAATTTCACACAATTGCAGCACATAGTTTATTGGAGAATCATAAAACTGAAAAAGAAGCCCAACTTTTAAAACACTTGGAAAAACCTTTAGAATTTGGGAGAAGATATATATGCAGAAGAACAAATTTAGATCTATGAATTTTGAGATTCCTGATGAACGTGACCTCATCTCGAAGTTCATCAAATCAACAGCAAATGGCAACATTATTGATGGAAATTCCAACGAAAATCCAGTATTCATAATGTCAGTTCAAAATGAGAAAAATGTTTCTCTTGAAAACTTGTTCCTGTGTTTAAAGAAACATAAAATATGAGGTAAGATGTAAAAAATGACTCATTAATTTATGAATTAAGAACCTCATAATGTTATTTCCCATATTTAACTATGAAAGTTTTAAATACCTCATATCAACAGAAACTGCAATGACATAATATGCCATTAGTACTAGTTTCTTTAAGATTAAATTAAAATGTATACAGGGATTGTGACAAATTTATATAGGGAAAACAAAAATAAATTTGAAAGCAAGAGAGAAAGAACATCTTAGAAATGTCAAAAATGGTGAAGTGGAAAACTCAGCAGTAGCTGCTTATGCTTGGTCCAAAAAGCATCTATTTGATACAAAAGCCTGTCTAATTAAACAAATAGAAAAACAAAAAGAACTCACCGTTCTGAGAAAAATTCACATTAAAAAAACAAGAAAGAAAAACTTATGAACTTCGAAATTCCTGCAGATTTTGATTTGATTCACAGTTTATCAGTTTACCAACAAAGGGAGGAAGAAGCCGTTCTGCTGATCGACATAACATCAGTCAAGGAAAAATTAACTAAAGACGAAGCTGTCCAGACTTCGAAACCGGTTTAGTTCATTCATTCATAGTGTTCTGCTCAAGAGCAGGTCTTTCACTGCAAACTCAGCATTCTCCACTCTTTCCTTGACTCAGCTTTCCTATTTGTATCTCCATACAAACCATTTATTTTAATATTGTCTATCATCTGATGTCTTTTTCTGCCTCTAACATTCTTTCCGTTGACCATTCCTTCTAGAGCATCCTTCAGCAGGCAGTTTCTTCTTAGCCAGTGGCCAATCCAATTTCTTTTCCTCTTCTTTATGAGTTCCAGCATTGTTCTTCTTTCACCCACTCTGTCTAGCACATCTTCATTTCTTACTTTGTCTGTCCAGTTTATACGTTCCATTCTTCTCCATATCCACATCTCAAAAGCTTCCAGTCGCTTTTCCTGATTCCGTCGTAATGTCCACGTCTCTGCACCATATAATGCTACACTCCACACAAAGCACTTCACTAGCCTCTTTTTTATTTCTCTTGCCAGAGGTCCGGAGAAAATGCTTCTCTTCTTGTTGAAAGCATCTTTTGCCATTGCTATCCTCTGCTTTACTTCTTGACCGCAGTTCATGTAGTTAGAAGACTGGATTAAAGGTGAGGTATGAAACATTTTCATTTAATCTTCAATTAAACCTCGCAGTAATTTTTTCCTATAAAAGTTCAATACTAGTTTCTCTAAGAATTAAATTAATGTTTTTATTACCTCACCCCATATCCTTTTTTCTTCTAGACTGCAGTTTCGGAGCTTATCTCCATCATCAGTAGCCTCTAGTCGAACGTAGTTATGTCGTTTCTTGGCGGTTTTCTTCTTTCTTCTATCGGTGGACCAATGGACCTCTGGATCAGGTCAAAATTTGTGGGAGTTTCAAAATTCATGAGTTTATCTTTGAACGAAGAACATCTACAAACCTGTGAAGTATTACCTGTTGGATCCACCATAGAGAAATATTGAGAGCAAGAACGCTAATGGCTTCGTTGCCAAGGCCCACCATTTGAAAACAACATCATCTCTCTTAAGTTATGTAGATAGGAAATAACACTATGAGGTTTTTTAATATTGTTGAGTTGTTTCTTGACTCACCTCATACTTCTTAAATCCCTCGCATATCCAGGATTTCGTCACATCTATTTGTGACATTCTCAATGCTGTGTCATGTTCATAACTGACGTCCAATGGTCTCCTCTCATGCAGACTGACCTCTGTGCCATCTGATGGCTGGCCGACGAACTTCCAAATCAATCCCCTCTCCTTATCACCGGGTATTTCAAAATTCATAGTGTGTGTTTTTATTCTTGCATATGTAAATTTTTTTCCAAATTGTGAGTTCCTTCGGTTTTTCCAATTGTTTGAGTAATTTTGTTTTGGTTTCTATTCCATGTTTTTCTGACCAGGCATGTGCAGCTATTGCAGATTTTTCTGTTTCTCCATTTTTAACATTTCTGAGGTGTTCCTTTAATCTTGTATTCAGATTCCTTTTTGTTTTTCCTATGTATATCCTTTCACAATCTTTGCAATTAATTTGATAAATTCCCGATTTTTTGCACTCTTCAATCTTTACATTTTTGTTGGTTTTTATTAGATTACCTAAACTGTAATAATTTTTCGGTGCTAATTTAATGTTGAATTTGTTGAAGATTTTTTGAAACTTATCAAATACTAAAGGATGGTATGTGAACTTCTTGAATTTTTTACCAATATTTTTATCTGTCTAAAGAGTACTTTCATTAATCATTTTTTGTTCTTTAAATTTACATATGCAAGAATGAAAATACAACTATGAATTTTGAAATACCCGGTTATAAGGAGAGAGGACTGATTTGGAAGTTCGTCGGTCAGCCATCAGATGGCGCGGAGGTCAGTTTGCAGTATAGAAGGCAGCCGGACGTCAGTTGTGAACTTGACACAGCATTGAGAATGTCACAAAGGATGTGACGAAACCCTGGGTATGCTAGGAGTTATGAAGTATGAGGTGAGTGAAATAAAAAATAAACAACATCTCTCTCTCTTGTTTTTTTGGATGTGGATTTTTTCTCAGACCGTGAGTTCCTTCTGTTTAATTTGTGTATGATTAGGCTAGCTTTTGTATCGATTAAATGTTTTTCAGACCAGGCATGGGCTGCTACAGCTGACTTGTCCAATCCACCCTTCTTCACATTTCTGAGATGTTCTTTCAACCTAGTTTTTAAATTTCTTTTTGTTTTTCCTGTATAGATTTTGTCACATTCCTTACATTTGATCAGATATATTCCTCATTAGTAATCTTCTCCAATTTTTTCATTTTTGTTGGTTTTAATTATCTTGTTTAGGCTGTATTCATTCTTCGGAGCCAATCAAATGTTGAACTTTTTACAAAATTTTCTGGAACTTGTGGTGTTTTAAAGGATGGTAAGTGAATTTTTTTAAATCTTATGTTCTCTTCTGTTTGTTTTTTAAGTGTGCTTTCATTGATTAATTTTTGCCTTTTAAACTTATTTATTTTCTTGTGTACCATGTTTTCTTCATAAGCATTTTCTATTGCTACTTTAATTATGTATTCTTTTTCTTCTTCATATTTTCCTCTGTTCAGGGGTACATTAATCAATTTGTGTGTTAAACTATTGAATACATCCCTCAGGGGTCCTCATCTAGGGGATATGTGGATGGCGACCACAAGGTGCCCAAGCTGTGGAAAACATTTCTTCCACTTACTTGTGTTTTGCACTCTTTTAACTTTAGTATCTAACCTCTTTTGGTTAACTCTTGTTTTTTTCGACTCCGATGCTATTAGGGCATCCGAGGGCTAGGGAGTCTTTCCTTTCTTCCATTTATTCTTTCCTTTATTTTCTTTTCTTCTCCAGAAAAGCCTGACCAGAGGCTATAAGATGGCAGCCCCATCACTGGTCTTGCCTTTCTTTGGCCAGCAACCAATCGGAGGGACTATTATTATGCTTTCAAGTCTTATACAAGAATGTCCCATAAGGGAAAATTTTCTATAGGATCGTAACAGGCCTTGGCCTAATACTTGGAAGGAAGAAGAAGAAGAAGAACTATAAAGTTTATTAGAGCATCATAGGATTGAAAAAGAAGCAAAACTTTTAAAACATCTATCATAACCTTTAATTATGTATTCTTTTTCTTCTTCATATTTTTCTCTGTTCAGGGGTACATTCACCAATTTGTGTGTTAAACTATTGAATACAGCTTCTTTGTGAGCAAAATGGTTGAATCCTGACGCCTTGATGTAGTTATCTTATGTGTGTTCTTTCTATATATTCCAAATTCTATCTCCTTTTTTTTTTTTTTCGTTTCTTGTTAGGTTTAGATCCAAAAATGAAATTTGTCTCTCAGTTTCAGTTTCCATGGTACATTTTACAATATTGCTCTAAATGTTCAGGAGTTTTAAGGCATCTTTTCTATTTGTTTCATCTTCAAGATGACAGAACAACAGCTGTAACGATACTGAGGATGGAACAGAAACTATGTTCCAAAACTAGTTTATAGTCAAATAAGAAGAACAATATGAGGTGAGTGATAAAAAATTCTACCTAAATGAGAAAAATATCTTATGCAAGATATGAAATGAATTCAGTTGGTGAGGACATGTAGTAACGAAGAGTCTTATTGAATGTGGGATTGAACCTACGGGTGTCATAAACCATAGAGTTAGTTAGTTAGCTATACTCACCTTGCCGCCACTGCCGCTATGTTCAGGGGATAAAGGTAAATTTCTTTCAGCAACCGGAGTTGTTTCAGTATCAGGAATTGCTTCAGCTGAACTACCAAAACCTCCAACAATCAGCTGCAGCTGTCTGCAAGTAGTTATGCTGCCGTTCATATCATCAGAGCACTGTGACTCTTTCTCCTCATCAGAATCACCAGTTGTGTATTCACCACTAGCATCACAGCTGTCTGCAGGCTGCTCAAACAACAAATATTCAATGTTACATTTTACACTAATGCAAGAAATAATAATCAAATATTGTGTTTTGAAAGCACGCATTACAGATCAAATTCCTCTATTAATTTTGCTCCTAAATTGTGTTGAAACACAGATGACACATCAGAAATGACAAACTCAATAATGTGTCAATAATTCAATTTGAACAAACAAGTATAATAATAAAATTAATTTACTTGGTTATTTATTTAATAACTAAGGTGAGTCTGTTGCATCTTACCTCATAAAAGTTGAGTTATTTTAGGACATGTTTCAAAACATACTTGTGTTTAACCTTTGGCTTGTCCAGACTGTTGATTTTTAAGTTGTGGCCCTGGATGTTGATTCCCACCCCATCTTTTGGTGATCCAAAGAACTTGCATATTAAATCCCTCTCTCAGGGAGTTTCAAAATTCATTATTCTATCCCTATTCTTCAGCATTATATAAGATATATATATATATAAGTTTGTTTTTGTTATTCCTATATATATAGGAATAACAAAAACAAACTTAACCATTAGAACTAAAGAACACAATAGAAATGTAAAAAAAGGAAAAGTAGATAAATCTGCAGTAATTGCTCATGTTTGGTCAGAAAAGCATAAAATCGATGTGGGAGAAGATCTACATCCAGAAGAACAAGGACAGAATAGTGAATTTTGGAATTCCTGGGGAGAGGGATTTAATGTGCAAGTACTTTGGAACACCAAAAGATGGTATAGGAGTAGACATCCAAGGTCGACAACTGAAAAATCAACAGTCTGGATGTTTCGACATACATCGCTTTCCTCTGTGCTTAGCCGTCGTATGTGGCAGTCATGTTTAACTCCGAGGCTTTAGAATGCCTCGAGCGCCCCTCTTGTTTAGGAACATAAGGAAGTTCCTCATAAATAGTTTGTTATGATATAAGGAGGACTTGAAATTTGTTGCTATTGTTTTTTGTATAAATAAGAATTGTTGGTGGAGAAGACTTTTGCACATGGTAATTGGATATTATATTTAACAATTTTCTGTTGGAAGAAGTTATGATAGAGGATGTAAAAGATAAATGTTGGTTCATTAATCTTTGAAAGAAGAAATAGATAATGTGAACGCATTGAATTTAAAGAAATGCTTATTTGCATTAATAATTCTGAAGATTGTGGTTTCACCTTAAACATACCAAGAAAAAGTTGGTTCTAACAGTTTTACTTACCGAATACAACATGACTGACACAAAAATCCAGTGCCACCAGAGGAATTTATGAAATGGATCAAAATTAGACCTTATGTTTAACAACACTGGACAAGCTGAAGATGAAAAAAGTGTTTTGAAACATGTCCTAAAATAACTTAACTTTTATGAGGTAAGATGCAACATACTCACCTATTTATTAAGAAGAACCTCATAATGTTTCTTCCTATTGTAATTATAGAAAGGTTATTTACTCCTCATCTGATATTTTCCTCTCTCACCTGGGACATATTTCAAGGGTTGTTTCCCCCATTCTCAGTCAAAACCCAGTAAATTGTGAGCATATATAAACACTGTGAGGATCGAGGCTAGTTAGTTGAATGCTGACTGTGGTCTAATAGCGATATCAAGAAAGAAGACATGAAATTCTGTATTACAAGGACCAGTCAGCAAAAATAGATGACTGTTTTATAAGAAATTTTGTGAAACAAGTTGTCAGTGAAGAATAACTGAAATTTCGTAAAGTAAATAAAGTATCAAATTATTTTGAGTTTGTAATATCTTAACTCAATATTAACGTTGATTTGGAACAAACCTACATTAATATTGAAGTAAAATATTACAAACTCAAAATAATTTGATTAAAAGAACCTCAAAATATTACTTCCTAAAATAAAACCTTAATTACAACTACTTAAGTTACAAGGAAGAAAAGAAAAACTGAAGTTGTTTTTATGAATAACGGAAAACAAGATGGTGTCCTCCAAACTCAATAACTTCAATAACTATTTTTCGGAAACTAATGATGAAATTAATCAAGAACAAATCAACATTAATATCCATCCATAGTAATTCTGCCCGAAGGCAGGTCCTTCACTGCAATCAAAGCATTTTTATGATATGCTTACAGCTTTTCTAGGGAATTGTAGGTGTGGTAGCTTCCCGTTGCTTTCCACATCGGTGAAGGATGATGATGATGATGATGATGATAATAAGGATGATGATGATGATTGCCATATGATTTCGGGGACCGTTTGGGCCTTAAAGTTTTCCTGACATTTGTCTTACAGGTGAGGAAAAACCCCGATAAAAACCTCACCCAGAAAAACTGCCCCGACCGGGGATCGAACCCGGGCCTGCTGCATGACAAGGCAGCACGCTACCTCGAGACACAGCGGTGGACATAATTAATATTGAGGTAAGATATTACAGACTCAAAATAATTTGATTAAAAGAATCTCAAAATATTACTTCCTAAAATAAAACATTAATTACAAGTTACAATGAAGAAAATAAAAACAGAAGTTGTTTTTATGTTGTGAATAACGGAAAACAAGGTGGCGTCCTCCAAACTCAATAACTTTAGTAACTGTATTTCGGAAACTAATGATCAAATTATATGAGAACATATCAACGTTAATATTGAGATATGATATTAGAGACTCGAAATAATTTGATTAAAAAAAAAAAGTAAAGTGATCCCACAACAGGCCTCAGGAGGCCCTTGGGGTAGTAAGAGGTTAAGGCTCCCACATTTTCTAGACAATCGGCACTTTATGTCAGCCGGGTTGTCGGCCCTGCGTGACGGCCGCCTTTACCCCAGAACAAGCGTCTGGTACTCATTTCCGTTAGAGGCTGAGTCGACCCCAGGGCCATAGTGCCGCCAGAGGGTTTTGGTCAGTTTAAAAATCCTGACCCCAACGGGACTTGAACCCTCGACCCTCCGGCTTGTAGCTCAGTGCCTTAACCACTACGCTACAGCATGCCCCCAATTTCATTAAAAGAACCTCAAAATTATTACTTCCTAAAATCTTCTTCTTCTTCCTTCCAAGTATTAGGCCAAGGCCTGTTATGATCCTATAGAAAATTTTCCCTCCAGCGTTTCATAGGACAGCCTAGTGATCTTCGTCCTCTTGGTATATAATTATAAACAGCTTTGGGGATCCGATTTGAACTCATTCTTTCAAGATGGTGTTTCCAATTTAGTTGGTACTGTTTAATATATTCCAAAATTAAATTAAGCCTGACCCTCTTAAATAAGGAAAGATTATTCATAATAATAAAGACAAAAATAAACTAAAAATAGGGGCAAAATAATAAGAAATATAATTAGAAGTTAAAGGAAATGTTTGTTCCGGCTATCACTGCTCTTGCCTTCCTTTGGCCAGCAACCAATCGAAGGGACTATTATTATGCTTTCAAGTCTTATACGAGAATTTCCCGGAAGGATCAAACTAATGACGACCAAAGCATGAAAAAGGACAACTGTTGGAAGAAAAAAAATATTTTGCTTTTTAACACATGGAATGTACAAGGGATTAACTATAAAGATGATCAATTAGATGATGTATTGTGCAAAAAGGGGATTTCATTAGCTGTAATATCAGAAACAAAAAAGTAATTACAAAAAGAAATTACTTCCTAAAATAAAACATTAAATAAAGTATATTTGGAAATTTTACATGAACATTGGTTGGGTAATTAAAGGGAAAAATCCATCGGAAACATCATGCAACTGCAGAGCATGACTATATACTCCCAGAAGTATGATTCCACTTCCAAGTATGAGAGATGGCAATGTTCAAGTAGAAGACAGTTTCTCAGGATTATGAACAATGGAGACTTAAACTCTGATGACAGAAAAATAACTGTGAAGGCTGAGAAGGACTTCGAAAGAATAGCTAAAGGGTCTCCAGTAAAGTTGTGACAGGCCCAACAAACTAACAGTAGCAAAAACATGTTTTGAAAATAAACTATCACCTCAACATGGAGTGGGCGCTGAGTACTTAATGAACCAGACGACTAAATCAGGGAAGTTTAGCTTTGCTAACTTGCTGATTGGTTAGAGGTGAGAGGAAACTAAGAATAGTCCGCAATGTGGGAGACGTCTGCCAGAAGGTTGAAATCGACCAAGAAGTCTGCAATGGTCTACGAGGCGACGTGATACCAGGCGATCATCACAACAGCTCAAGGGGCAGAAGCAGCAACCCTCTCTAAAGGGGTTAATACTTAGAGGAGCATGGATAGATGCTCTGAGACAGCAGCCCTGTCATTATCCTTACCCTACACAGCGCTCGTAACACGGTCAGGGGACATTTGTTACTGCTGATTCATCTCAAAGCAAAGGCCGGATTGGATTTCAGGATATGGCCACAGCAAGAAATAAGGACAAACGATTAGGAATAGCGGAGAGGATAAAAATCTGCACTTGGAATGTAAGAGGAATATGTAATAAAGAAATAGAGCTACAAAAAGAACTTAAAGAGAGAGATGTAGATATTGCAGTCATTCCAGGAACTAAAAAGCTTATAAACCAAAAGGGAGAAGATTGTTGGGAAGACCAATGAAGAGATGGAAGGACCAATTCGACCTATAATGAGATCGGAACAGGCCATTGGGCTTAATTCTTGTTGTTGATGATGAATTTTGGCCTTGGAAAGATAGAGTTGTCAGATGACCCACATAGAAAATGGAAATATGTTATACAAGAAGAAGAAGAAGAAGAAGAAGAAGAAGAAGAAGAAAAGATTAAGAGTTACAAATATATGACAAATTACTGACCTGAAGAAGATTTTTAGCGTCAGCTTTTTCCTGTATGTGCTGTTTGAGCCACTGTTTTATTCTAGCATATTTTGCCTGAGAACTTGCACAACTTTTGCCAGCATCACCGAACACGAGTGGCTCGAACACTCTAGCAGCTCTTGCAGCTGCAGCCATCTTGTCTGGCGACGCATCTTCTCTAACCATCTCCTCTGCTTGACTCACCAATCTCTGAATAGTTTCTAAACTTTTTCTCATATGCGTCTTACCAGGAGAACCTTTCACATCCTTCTTCTCGTCCTTCGTATCTTCGTTCGTCATACCATTATTATTAACAGCATTTCCAAAATCCAATCTTACAACAACTGAATTTCTCTTCGATTCACTGTGCCTCCTTATAGAAGAATTTGTTTCTGATGAAGATCCTGAGCCATCGCTTTTTCCATTCATCGTAGCTGGAGAAGGACTTCCTTGCTTGTATGTCCACTCGTCTTCTGATGAATCTTCAACCGATTTTACTTCTGAATTCAAACAAGCATTTCTTCCTTGGTCTGAATCAATCTGTTCTCTAACAATATCTTGATCAGAATCTGTATCGTGATGTTTGAAATAAAAGGTGGCACAGTTCGGAGCCTTGCGGTTCGACCTATTAAACTTAGAAGAGTCTTCTAGAGAGCGGCGTGCACCTAGTGGACTTGTTTTGCTAGATTTTGTGATGTTGTAGTGATTGTCATTGACGTCAGTAGTACCAGTCTTTGAATCTGTAGTGTCAGTCTCTGCACTTCTCCTATTGTGTTTCCTCTGGTGAACGGGTTTTGCAATCTCTTCTGAAGGAACAACCATGACTACTTCTTCAGAGCAGCTTTCCTCTTCTGTATTAGGTGGGACTGGAGATTCTGCAGACGGCGGTGGACTTGTGTCCATCACACACAATTCTTCCAACTCATCCTGAAACAAAACAAATTTCATTCAATTACATTCTTAATTCTCAAAAATCCTCTAAATATTTTGAAATCTTAAAACATTATTTAGTAATTATATTATTTTTTTTATTTAATGATCCAAGTTACCATTATGACATTTCTGGTGCTCTTGCCTGGGATTGGTGTAATTGTAACTCACTTCTGAGGTTAGGGCGCCTGGAAGGCAGAGTTACACTGCCCCGATGACATGATATTTGATGAGGATAATAAGAGTGGTGTGGTAGGAGAGTCCTTAATCCTAGCTTAATCTATGATGACAATTACGATAGCCTTATGATGTTTGGGGACTGTTTGGGCAAAGTTTTCTGACGTTTGTCATCCAGTGAGGTAAAACCTTGAAAAAACCCTCACCCAGGCAACTTGTCTCAACCAAGACTTGAACTCGAGCCTACTGCATGACAAGGCAACATGCTACCTTAAGACCATAGTGATGGTAATTTGTTATCAGATATATCATTAATATTAATTTTAAATAAAAATAATAATTACAAAACAGGAAAGAGGTACGGCCTATGTTTAACAGGTTGAACTCTGGAAATACATACTGTTAAGCATTACAGTAAGTATTCTCATCCCAACTTGTCTCAAAAAGCACTAAACTTAAAATACAAAAAAACTGTTATTCTTCCAGTCGTATTAAATATGAAGTTTTACTTTAAGGGAGATGAAAATATTACAACTATTTGAGAATAAAGTTATAAAGGAAAATTTTTGTACCAAAGAGAGACAAACAGACAGATGAAAAGAAAGGACTACATAACAGTGAACTACATGATCTTTATGGGAAACAAGATATAATAAGAACAGTTAAGTCTCGTAGACTGTGATGGGGCAGGACATGGGCGTGAAAAAAACTCCTGGCGCGACAGGCCTACAAGGCCCTTAGCCTACCAGCCGGCTGCTGGCCTCACATCCACATGTGTCAATCACAGAGGTAGATGATCAACAGCCAGTTTAGGGGTGACATGTGGTTAGCATGTCGAGTCCCCCAGCCGTTATAGCTGGTTCCTCAACCTGGAGCCACTACTTATTGTAGCTACCCAATTGCCTCACGATGCTGGGTGGGCACCGGTCCCATACTGGCCGAAATACCATGAGAAAATTTCTTCCCCCATGGAGACTCAAACCAGTGCAAGTCCCGTAGCTCTGCGCCAAGGCTTCCTACCTTAACCGCTCGGCTTCGGCGCGGGACGACATGGGCGTGAAAGGGAACTAAAAGAGGGGCATGAAAACATCTTGTGGAAAACCAAAGGAAAGCACCAAGTAGGTAGGAAAATAATGAGGTATGAGAATAACATTAACCTTAATTGAGACTGGTGAATATTATACAGGAGAGATTGGAAAACATAGCTCAGGATAGTGATATATGGAGAGCTTATATCTGAACAGCCATGAACCTTTCAATTTAATAGTGCCATTGTGTTAGTTATTCTTAACTATTACTATACGGTGAGCATATGTGATTGATGAAATTCAATATTCAAATTAAAAATTATCTATTGTCAAATCTATATCTTGAGATCTGTCATTCAGTGACTGACACAATGACGCTATCAAACACAGAGTTTCATGTTTGAGCATACATATGCTCTCCATACACATATTCTGAGCTAACATTTCCTAATCATTCCTAGCATAATTCACCATCCTCAAATCATATTAATGTTATTCTCTCACCTCATTCTTAGTCTACCTACTGGATGCTTTCCTAGTTGGTTTCCTGAAGTAAGATTTCAAGTCCCTTTTTTTCATCATCATCACCATCATCTTAAGGCACGAAAACTTCAAAAGTGAAAGTTTTGGCCTTCTCAACAATCCTCCTCCATGCCAATCTGTCTCTTACCATATTCAAATTAATCACTTTCATTTTCCTTAGATCGTTCATTGTGTCATCCTCCCATCTGATCTTCGGTCTTCCTACAGCCATGACTCCTATAGGTTTCCATTTGTAGAGTTTTTTGACCAGTCTCTGATCATCCATTTTTATCAAATGTCCAAGCCAACTATTCCTGAGAGATCTTTTATGGTTTACTATATTCTGATTTTCGATTAATTTGTTTAGTTCGTTATTTATTTTGATTCTCCAACAGTTATCAGTTCCTCTATTGGGTCCAAATATTTTTCTTTCAAAAATTAGTAATTTCTGTTTTATTGTTTCTTTTTGTCCCGCGCCGTAGCCGAGCGGTTAAGGTAGGAAGCCTTGGCGCAGAGCTACGGGACTTGCGCTGGTTCGAGTCTCCATGGGGGAAGAAATTTTCTCATGGTATTTCGGCCAGTATGGGACCGGTGCCCACCCAGCATCGTGAGGCAATTGGGTAGCTACAATAAGTAGCGGCTCCAGGTTGAGGAACCAGCTATAACGGCTGGGGGACTCGACATGCTAACCACATGTCACCCCTACACTGGCTGTTGATCATCTACCTCTGTGATTGACACATGTGGATGTGAAGGGCCGGCAGCCGGCTGGTAAAAGGGCAACCGCTGAAAAAGTGGAAAGACCCTCAATCGGAATTGTTTCTTTGAGGACCCAAGTTTCACAAGTATATGTAAACACTGGTCTAATGAGTGTTTTGCATAACCTTACTTTTGCAGTTTTTGATATTAATTTGCTCTTAAATAAGGTTCTATTTGCAAAATAAGCTTTATTCCCATTTACCAATCTTTCCTTGATTTCCTCTTCTAATGTATAATGTCCATTTACTTTGGTACCTAAGTATTTAAATGATTCTACTGTGTTAATTTGTATGTCATCAATTTGTAGATTTTCCGATTTTCTATTGTGATTACTACATTTTAAATATTTTGTTTTCTCTTGATTTATTATTAAACCAATTATTTAGATTCCCCTTTCAATTTTGTGAAGGTTTCACATAATGCTTGTCTGGTAGTCCCTTTTTTTATTCCCACTTATCCTACATGTCTGGCCATTGCAGTCTATGAGATTCAGGCCGATATTCAAGAACCAAACTTTCCGCAAAGAGCGGCTCTCAGCCCATCTCTCCGTGGTTAATTATGTGGATCTACTCGCTCTATCTATTCAACATCATGTACTAACAAGATATTTATTAGAAAAAAAAATTCTGGGAAAACATTGAAAGATGAGAGACTCAGCTTATGGAAGACGGAGATAGCATGGCCAAGAGAGCTTGTTGAATACTGGTTTTAATGTTCTTAGTCCTCCAAAAAGAATCATGGAGTTAAGTCTAATGTTATTTCTTTTTGTCCAATGCCATCAGTCTGTCTTTACAACAATTTTCTGGCCTTTTCTCCTGGCATTTGTAATGTAGTTTTCTCCATTCACCTGTATCTTCATCTATCTTTGACCTACACATTTTCCTAGGCATTTTATTGTCAAATATAAAATTTTCTGTTCTCTTAAAGTAAGATACCACCATGTTTAAATTCATATAACACAACTGAAAGAATAAATATTTATTTGAAATACAAAATTATGAGATAAATATCCTAATTTTGTAAGTAGTTAGTTCAGCCAGAAATGCATCTGACTTTGGAATAGGTAACCCATATTTGATTCTGAGCTCCAAAATGGTGAGAATTTCTCTTCACTGATCTGTGTCCAGATTGGTTCTAGAACCTAATCAGGCTCATATAAAACGAGTACTGGGAATGCTCCTGTCCCGCGCCGTAGCCGAGCGGTTAAGGTAGGAAGCCTTGGTGCAGAGCTCTGCACCAAGGCTTCCTACCTTAACCACTCGGCTACGGCGCGGGACTTGCGCTGGTTCAAGTCCCCATGGAGAAAGAAATTTTCTCATGGTATTTCGGCCAGTATGGGACCAGTGCCCACCCAGCATCGTGAGGCAATTGGGTAGCTACAATAAGTAGCGGCTCCAGGTTGAGGAACCAGCTATAACGGCTGGGGGACTCAACAAGCTAACCACATGTCACCCCTACACTGGCTGTTGATCATCTACCTCTGTGATTGACACATATGGATGTGAAGGGCCAGCAGCCGGCTGGTAAAAGGGCAACCGCTGAAAAGTGGAAAGACCCTCAATCGGAATCGGAATGTTCCTAAAGAAAAGTTGGTAGGTGCTAACAATTAGCCAGCCTACCTCCTTCTTGTCCCTCCATGGTATCTTTACCTTGTCGTGGTGGAGTGGCTTGCGTGCTTAAATGATCCTGAGAGCTATGCCGGCGGTAGCATTGCTGCCGATAGGGTTACCCATGCCGGACTGGTCGAAGGTGATAAGCCAGACGAAAAAAGTACCTTGGGCGAAAGAGTGACGATCTTTCACCGTAAAAATACAACCGTCAAGAAATGCGGACATGGGTTCAACTGGGGTAAAATTTTCCGGAGGTCAAATAGTCCCCCATTCGGTTCTCCGAGCGGGGACTACTTCAGGGAACCCATGCCAAAGGCTCAAACACAGGGACATGTTCCTAGGAACATGGAATGTTAGGACTTTATACAATAGCGGGGCTCTAGAGGTATTAACGCAGGAATTACATAAATCGCCCTTGGATATAGTCGCTTTATATGTCCTTCTTGTATTTTGGTAAGAATTGTACATCATTGCAAGGGCCTTTATGGCTTGTAAACAACATAACTTACCTCCTATTTTTTAAAGAATCATAAATCATAAGAACCTACATGATTGTGAGTCCTGTGCAATAGCCGAGTGGATAAAGCAAGATGCCTTGGTGCAGAGCTATGGGATAAAATAAAATAAAAATATGTACCTTCTTAGGTCAGTGCCGTTGTCCTCAAATTGTAAAAAGATGTGTATGCTTTCTTTTCCTGAAGGCCTTTCACAATATCTATTCCATCATCAGCAGGCATATTTCTTCCTACATTTGTTGAGATGTTCTCGATGATGTTGTCCAGACAACACTATATTAAGACCGACATCATCGAGAACATCTCAACAAAGAAATATACTTGCTGATGTTGGAATAGATAATCTGAAAGGTCTTCAGGAAAAGAAAGCATACATATCTGTTTACAAGTTGAGGAAGACGGCACTAACCTAAGAAGGTAAAAAAAATAAATAAAGTGATCCCACGACAGGCCTCAGGAGGCCCTTGGGGTAGTAGGAGGTTAAGGCTCCCACTTTTTCTAGATAATCAGCACTTGATGTCAGCTGAGTTGTCAGCCCCCAGAACAAGCACCTGGTACTCATTTCAATTAGAGGCTGAGTCGACCCCAGAACCATAGTGCCACCAGAGGGTTTGGGTCAGTTTAAAAATCCTGACCCCACGGGGCTCGAACCCTTGACCTTCCGGCTTATAGCGCAGTGCCTTCACCACTACGCTACAGCGCGTCCCCAACCTAGGAAGGTACATATTTTTATTTTATGATTATCCACCTCAACGGCTTTAAACAATGAATTTTATTAGTACTCAGAGCTATGGGACTTGTGCTGGTTCAAGGTTTCATGGAGAGAAAAAACTTTCTCACGCAATTTCGGTCAGTATAAGACCAGTGCCCACCGAATATTGTGAGGAATTTGGGTAGCTGCAATAAGTAACGGCTTCAGTTGAGAAAACAAGTTATAACGGCTGGGGACCGTATATGCTGACCACATGTCACCCCTGCACTGACTGGATGATCGTCTATTTCTGTGATTAACACGTGTGGATGTGAGGCCAGCAGCCGGATGATAGGCCAAGGGCCTTCTAGGCCTGTCGTGCCATGGAGTTTGTTCTGTTTGATTGTGAACTTATGAAACCTCCAATATTAATTGGATAGTATTATGTAATAACCGGCTATGCGCCAGTATATAAGTTTCGAGAAAAATATGTTTAAAGTTTAAGTTAATTTCCACTATTTATTGTAGCGCCAAACTAACAACACCGGATATTGCAAATTATTTTCCTTGTTTGACAGTTATGCATCGACAGTCTAAGTGCGTGAACATTTGGCGCTTAGCTGCATGATGCAAAATTTAGATAAGCATTTGTGAAGATCTGGTTTCATAGTTATTTGTTGCAAAACACAGAACCTCTGATAGAACTGATAGTGTTTACAGTTTTCTTTAACTTTCTTGTAATCTTGTAAGCCCATGTTTCCCTTAACAGAGATTTAAGCCATCTCCCCCTACAGGGAAGAATTTGAACCATACTAATTTAGTTACACTTGTTTTCGTATAGATGTCATTTGAGTGGTCCACGGTCAGCGTTCCGCCTCAAACTGACATCTAGGAAACCAAGGTAGTACTAGGACGGGAAAATTCGGTAAATTTCGCTTAGAGGTATTTTCATTCAGGCTTAAGGATCTTTTACGAGCCTGAAAACTTGAGACTCGGGAGTTAAGGCTTAAAGTCCCTCCCGAAGGACTTGTTCCTTGGATTTTTCCATCCTAAAAAAATCAATCGACCCCGGCCGGGTTTGAACCCGCGACCCTTGGGACCAGAGGCAAGGAGCATAACCACTAGTCCACCGCGGCCGATTTTTTCTTTAATAATAAGGTTATATTTAAATATTTGATGCTAAAAGTGTGCTTACGGTTATTTCAGGGGCCAATTCAATAGATGGCATCAAAATCTCTAAGTTTTAAAAATGGTGCATAGCCAGATGATGCACAACATCGTCCAATTGAGCAACATATTCCAACAGGACATGATATGTGGTCAAAGAAAGGAGAGAGTGTTGGACAAGTTCTGAAGCTGAAAAAGGTTAACAATGACTTAAGTCCTCAATTATTTTATGATATTGAAATTTTCTTACAAGGAGGATGGTAGTGTGCTTTGTTTTTTTACCTCAAAGTATGAGCCTTCATCTGTCAGTCTGTCACTTTGGTTGTCACCGCTGCTCAATCTGGGTAGTTTACTGACTGGTTCCTCGTCACTGTCCGACACCAGAATTCCAGTTGGGCTCTGAAACAACATAAATTAATCTGTTATTATCAATGACTAACTAATATTATCCTTCCATCTATGTCTAGGCATTCCTAATGGTCCTCCCCAAGGCATTAGCTACGAACATTATTATTATTATTATTATTATTATTATTATTATTATTATTATTATTATTATCTTCTTCTTCTTCTACTACTACAAGGTTTAGGCTATGCAGCCTGTTCCGGCGAAGTTAAAAGTGGAGTCCATCTTCTACGTGGTCGGCCAACATCTCTTGTTCCTCTGGGATTATACAGGAAGGTTCTTTTTGGTATTCTTTCGTTGTTCATTCTCATTAAGTGTTCTGTCCATTTCTTATTATTTTCACTGATTTTATCTTCAATTTTATATATATTTAATTCTTCTCGAATAGTTTCATTCCTTATTCTATCCGCTCTTGTGCATCCTTTCACATTACGTAAAAACAGCATTTCCGCAGTCTGTATCCTGCTTTTATCCCTTGATTTCATTATCCAATTTTCACTTCCATACAACAACAAAGGAACAGCCATTGTTTTATATAATTTAAGTTATTATTATTATTATTATTATTATTATTATTATTATTATTATGTCCACCGCTTTGGTCTCGAGGTAGCGTGCTGCCTTGTCATGCAGCGGGCCCGGATTCGATCCTCGGTCGGGGCAGTTTTTCTGGGTGAGGTTTTTATCGGGGTTTTTCCTCACCTGTAGAATACAAATGTCAGGAAAACTTTAAGGCCTAAACGGTCCCCGAAATCATAAGGCCATTATCATCGCCATCATCCTTATCATTGTCATCAATCATCATCATCATCATTCTTCACCGGTGCGGAAACCAACGGGAAGCTACCACACCTACAATTCCCTAGTAAAGCTGCAAGCATAGCATGAAAATGCTATGATTGCATTGAAGGACCTGCCTTCGGGCAGAATTACTATGGATGAATTATTATTATTATTATTATTATTATTATTATTATGTGCATGATCATACAGACATAAGCTCTCCATACATGCCTATCCTGAGCTAATATTTTACAATCATCCTCTACATAATTTACGTCCCTCAAACCATGGTTAATATTATTCTAGCACTTCATTATTCAACTATCTACTGGAAGTTTTTCCTCTAGTTTTGAAACAAGAAGTTTCCATGCCCCTCTTTCATTTCCCATTAGTGGTAGATGTTCTGCGAATTAACTGTTCTCATTGTATCTGGTTTCCCATAAAACCATGTAGCACGATTTTATGTAGTATTCTCTTGTCTAATTGAAGGTCTTCAAAAAAAACAACAGTGCCAGCTTATCACATTCTTCTTTCATTAACCATTCATGGCACATTCCTTACCCATTGTAGTCGATGAGATCTAACTGTTCTTATTACATCTGGTTTCCCATAAAAATCAGGTAGTCAACATTAATAAGATTCATGATAAGTTCCGTTGAGTCCCGAAAGCGCTACAGATAAATAAATAGTAAAATTGAGGAGACGGAATTTTTAGGTAAATATTTCATAATTTTATATTTTAAATATCAGGTAGCTCACTGTTATGTAATCTTCTTCATTCGCCTATCTGATTGCAAGTCTTAAAAAAACAAAGAATGCCAGTTTATCAGACGCACGGTTATTTACATCTAGAAGGCGAACATTCTTCAATTTCTTTCATTTTGGGGAATTGAAAAGAATCAAATTCAACCTAAATGTTCCCTTGGTATAGTGCACGACTTTATAAAATTTACAGTGGATCCATGGTTTTTAATTGCATTGACTATTTAACTCATGCCCCAAATGGGAGTCAATGACCAATCACGTTTCAATGATTTCTGTATTACAACCAATCAGAGTCGTGTTTCACACCAAATATTTATCAGTGTTATGATTACCATATTAAGAAAGCTCCTCCTTACAATATTGCGTTCCTTTGGCAATAAATAGTATGATCTGGTTGCAGTGATAAACAAAAGAAGCAGTAGAAGCGTACCTATCGTTTCTCATTTGTTTTCAAACATCGCCGTTTACATTAAATATATAAATATTTTAAAATAACTATAGTTAAATAATGATTTGTGAGTAAACAGCTTAATTTTATTCGTTAAATAGTCCTAACAAATGCCACTCTTGATTTCCAAATTCTCTAGATAAATTCACTCCTCACTTCGTGAGTCGTGAATTTATCGATAATTTGGAAATCACTCGTGGCATTACTTATGATAAAGTTTTGTTTTCCCCTTTTTCATTTCCCATTCGTGCCATATGTCCTGCACATTATAGTCTACGAAAATTAACTAGTCTTGTATCTGATTTCCTATAAAAATCATGTGGCACACTGTTGTGTAAGATTCTTCATTCGCCTGTCTGACTGAAGGTCCTTAAAAAAACAGGAATGTCTGCTTATCAGATCGGTCGCATCATCACGGGGGTAGATGAAATCAAATTAAACAAAATGGATGACATGAATTTTATGAAGCGTTGGAATTAAAATTTACCGGGGAAAAAAACGTGAAATACATTCATTGACTCTTATTCATACACCACGAACGTTCTTCTACTTCTTCTTCTATGGCGCTACAGCCCGAAGTCTGGTCTTGGCTTCCTGTATTAAGTCTCTCCAAATCTGCCTATACATTGTCTTTTTTTTTTCAATTCCTCACTCCCAGAATATTCTTTGATCTTCCTCCACAGCATCAATCCATATGTTCTTCGGTCTTCCCGCTCTTCTCCTGCCCCCTATAGTTCTATAGAGAATTTTCTTTTTGATACGTCCATTTCCCATGCGATGAACTTGTCCTGCCCATAAAATCTTTTGAGTTTAACTTACAGATCATATAGCCCACTGTTGTATCTACTTCTTCATATGTCATTTTCCTTAATCGGTCGGTAAATCCGCCTTAATACTTTTTCTTTTCAAGGTATTAGATTTCCTTCAAGTATCCTCGCCGCTGGCCATAAAAAGAAAGTACAAATTGTACAAAACAAATGTTTAAAAACCATCCTTTCGACGCCACTACGCACGAGGATCGCAGCGCTTCACAATCTGGCACAGATGCCCTACATTGCTGACACAATTGAACATAGAGTCAACTACATGTTTCATCATATCAGCAATCATGACAATCCAATTGTTTGCAATATAGGGCGTATGTTACAGCGACGTGCTGTACACCGAAACATATTTACCAGACCCCATGGTCCACCACCATGATATGTGCTGGATTCCAGCTAGAGTAGTGTGGCTCACTCTACGCCACCGGCTTTCGGACTCTCTGCTTGTCCGGCGACGTGGTTTATGATGCCCTACTCTAGTGAGGAACCATCCTCATGTCATCCATACCTGCTACGGTATTTCCGGCTAGACACTTAAGCCGCGAGACACGCAACGGCTAAGAAATAAACCATTACTGAACAACACAATGGTATTCGGCCGCCAAGGGACCTGAACTGGTTCCCAAACAAGCGGCACACTGGGCAATGCTGGTCATGGCCACATCTCAGTCAGTCAGTTGAAAAGTATTGAGAATCCAGCTGTCACAGCCATAATACTGGTCCAATACACCACGAATATTGCATGGAATGAATGACATGCGAACTTGGGAACAGAGGTGGTCATCTTCCACTTAAATCTATTAAAAAATCAGGTTCATTATTAAATCTTCAACGATTAAAAAGTAAAATAAAATATCTACAATTGAAACCAAAGCCAATAAAAGTAGATGCCAAAAAATGGAAACAGCATTTCGGCTTACTCACAACACTTATAATAAAAAATGCATATATTTACATACAAAATTACGACACTATAACACTGTAATTAAACCAGAGTGCCTCTATGGAGCTGAAACATTAATTTTGAACAGAAGAAAAGATATAGAAAATATAGTGAAAAAAGAATGCAAAATTATAAGAAAAGTTTTAGGTCCACAAGTCATAGATGAAGCATTTAGACTCAGAAGTAAAAAGGAAATAAAAATATATACAGACATTCATAGTGACATTAGAAAACGAAGGTTAAAATTTTATGGCCATATTAAACTAATGAACTCAAATAGGCTTACAAAACAGATAATGGAATTCTACAAAAACAGAAGCAAAGCTCCAGTGGATACTATGAAGTGGATTGATGAAGTCAAAAAGGACTTAAAATTGGCAGGAATTACTAAAGAAGATATCCCAAACAGAGATATATTCAGAATTAAGGTGAATAAGTGGCAAGTTGACCAAGAGGACAAACCGAAGAAAAAAACTGGAACAACTTGGACAGATGAGAGAAAACAAGCTCATAGCAAAATAATGAAAGAAATTTGGGATCAAAGGAAACGCCTCTAAGTACTTTGCGTAGTCCTACATGGGCTCATCCGCAATAATATATATATATCTAGAAATATTGTAGACTACTTTTAACAAAAAGAAATCTCAGTGGGTACTGATCTACAGAATTTTGGCGACATGTAAATTATGAAATGTGTCTGCCCCTTTGAAGCACTTCCGTCGATTATAATTTATAATCCACGTATTTGAAAACACGTGGGGGTTGAAAAGATGAGAAAGTGACAGGTGTCGAGGGGTTTCATTTGATCCGCCACTCACAAAACAATTCTGTTAAATTTTCTCATCTCCTGTGGTTTAAGGGGAGAACACGACAATAGCTGGTCTTCCCTCTTGCAGATTCGTGCCACATCCCCCAAAGAGATTTACAACTTGGTTCATTTCCCAATGTAACTCCTGATTGCACCAGGGGGTTACATTATTTACAATAAAACACTCTCGTGACTGAACATCCATATGTCTATAAATTCTGTCAACCAAATTCATTACAGATTCCAAATAAATCATAAGGAAGTCATTGTAATTATTATGCTTCTCCTACTGGGGTGCAACTGAAAATTATCACAAGTAATGTCATGAATGAATTTATCTAGAGGATTTGGAAATCAAGAGTGGCATTTGTTACGACTATTTAACAAGAAAAATTAAGCGGTTTATTTAAAAATAATTATTTAAATATAATTATCGGTATTTTAAAATATTTATATATTTAAAACAAATAATAAATTTGTGGTTATGTTTCATTTGTGTATTCACTGCAACTTGATCATATTATTTATTGCCAAATGGAATAGCAATATTGTAAGAATGCATCCTAGTAGAGAAAAAATGGAACATCAAACTGTATATTATAACTAACATAATATGTTATTAATTTATTTTTTAGTAAACAACTCAGTAAAATCATTATTTAAAAACACAATTATTGAACACAAAATTACCAAATGTATAGTTCGATGGAATCTGTTCATTATTTGCTATATTCAATGTATTTTTAGGAGAGTCAGTCACTTCAAAATAATACTCTGACCTGTTCAGAAAATTAAAAAGGAGGAGCTTTCTCTAACGCAAAATCAAGAGCTGGTAAAGATAAGTCGTTAAAGAGTGAGGTAAAACACGACTGTCATTGATTGTAAAACAAAATTCATTGAAACGTGTTTGATCATTGACTCCCATTTGGGGCATGAGTTAATTAGTCTAAAAAAATACACAACAAAATTAAATTTTAGAAATGACCTTGCTTAGAAGAACAAAAGGATGCACATGTTTGAATCGGATAAAGAATGAAGCTATAAGAACAAAGTGGATGAAAAAATCAAAGAATACAAGAGATAGGTGGCTTAGACATGTAACAAGATTACCAAAGCAGCATTTAACAACAAGCCAAGAGGATCAAGTAATTTAGGAAGGACAGAACAACTGTTAGGCTGAACAGGCAGTTTACATAACCCGTGTAGTGAAGAAGACGATGAAAATGAAATTTCTACAAGTAAAACATTGCACATCGACAGCGGTGCATTAGTGGTTGTATTCCTTGCCCCTGATCCCGAGATACGCGAGCTCAAATCCGACCGGGGTAGATGGATTTGTTTGGATAGAAAATCCGAGGAGAGGGTCCTCCGGGAGGGACTTTAAGCCGTAGGTCCCGAGTCTGGAGATTTTCAGGCTCGTAAAAGAGCATTAAGCCTGATTAAAGAGACTTATAAAAAAATTACCAACCTTCATAATCCTACTAAAACCTTACTTGCCTAGAAGATGTCTCATTTGGTCGGTATTTTGACCATATACCATTCATGACATTCGTAAGGAAAAAAACCCAACTAAATTAGTTTGGCCTAGTAAGTCCTAACAAAGGAGAGGCTAAGGTCCAACAAGAAGTTGTTACGCCATTGTAGATTGATAGAAAATATTGCACAATTTGTCATTATTTCAAAAATGTTCAAGTGAAAAATAAAAATAGGATTGTACATATTTTATTAACACACACACACACACACACACACACACACATATATATATATATCCATCCATAGTAATTCTGCCCGAGGGCAGGTCTTTCACTGCAATCACAGCATTTTCATGCTATGCTTTGCAGCTTTACTAGGGAATTGTAGGTGTGGTAACTTCCCGTTGCTTTCCACACCGGTGATGAATGATGATGATGATAATAATAATAATAATAATAATAATAATAATAATAATAATAATACTTTTTTATATTCTGGCAGAGTTAAGGCCATAAGGCCCTCTCTTCCACTCAACCAGCACAAATACAAATAAATATTCGACAAATATAGATATACACTATACTAATTCTAAACAGTTAAAGATACAATAAATGTAGCAATGTAAATGTCATGTACAAACAACATTTTATAGGGTAATAACAATAATGATACGATCATAATAATAATAATAATAATAAATATAAATATGATACATTAATGATAAGGATGATGATGATGGCCGGATGATTTTCGGGGACCGTTGGGCCCTAAGCTTCCTCACATTTGTCTTACAAGTGAGGAAAAACTCTGAAAAAACCTCACCCAGGAGCCTGTCCCGACTGGGAATCGAACCCGGGCCCGCCGCGTGACAAGGTAGCACGCTACCTTGAGACCACAGCGGTGGATATATAAAGTAATTTTATTCTTCCAAAAAATCATGTCGTGTGCATTTTCTTCTGTCCATTACCCATGTGTACAATTTTAATTACCTTAAAGATTACTAAATATCTCCAAAAGAGCGAGGAAATATTTTATGCACTCATTAAGATGTCGATTTTTTACTAAATGTGTACTTATATGAGAACGTCTGATATCTGAGATGCATATTTCATTATTAGTCTAATAACATTTTAGAAAGAAACAAATATCCATCCATCCACAGTAATTCTGCCCGAAGGCAAGTCCTTCACTGCAATCATAGCATTTTCATGCTATGCTTGCAGCTTTACTAGGGAATTGTGTACGTGTGGTAGCTTCCCGTTGCTTTCCACACCGGTGAAGGATGATGATGATAATGATAATGGTAAGGATGATAATGATAAGGATGATGGCCATACGATTTCGGGGACCGTTTGGGCCTTAAAGTTTTCGTGACATTTGTCTTACAGGTGAGGAAAAACCCCGATAAAAACCTCACCCAGAAAAACTGCCACGACCGGGGATCGAACCCGGGCCCGCTGCGTGACAAGGCAGCACGCTACCTCGAGACCACAGCGGTGGACAGAAACAATATAAATCAATGGTAATAAAAGATTCCGGGCTATGTGGCCGTGGTCTATAACTGGCGTTTCTTCCAGACGTTTCTCCCTCAACTGCGGAGGGCATCTTCAGTGGCGAGCGCTTACAGCTTTTGTTTCACCTGTCGTAGACTCGACTGCGAATGAACAGCAGAAAGCTGGACGCTCGCCACTGAAGATGCCCTCCGCAGTTGAGGGAGAAACGTCTGGAAGAAACGCCAGTTATAGACCACGGCCACATAGCCCGGAATCTTTTATTACCATGATTACCGGCCGTGAAAGCCTGCATTCCACTAATATAAATCAATGTAAAATGCATCTTCGTCTTCTTCAGAGACTTCATATAGGTTCCCTAACAATTGAAGTTCGAAGAAAGACAATGCCGATTGTTTAGGATACTACTTCATGTATTCTTTATATAAATAGATTATAGATGATTATATTTTAATTACACTATTTTTTTCATGGCCCGATAGGCCTAGAAGGCCTCTGCTGGACTCACATCCACACGTGTTAACCACAGAGATAGACGATCTTCCAGCCAGTGTTCGGGTAACATGTAGTTAGCATGTCGGGTCTCCCAACCGTTGTAGTTGGTCTTCTCAACCTGGAGCCGCTACATATTGTAGCTATCCAAATGCCTCACAATGCTGGGTGAGCACCTGTGCCATTCTGGCCAAAATTTCTAGAGAAAATATCTTCCCCCATAGAGACTCGGACCAGCGCAAGTCCCGTAGCTCTGCGTCAAGGTATCTTGCCTTAACCACTCGGCTACGGCTCACTTATTTACACACGTTATAACATCTAAGGCCAATCGCTTCATAACTGACACTATCAAATGTTAATATGATGTCATAAGTTTTTCTAATAAAAATCTATCCCAGCATTTGCCCTGACGATTCTCAGGTCAGTTGGCACAGGGGTCTGAACCCGAGACCTCTCCAATATGGGCCTCAAACGCCAGCTCTTGAGCTAGAATTACGGTATTTTACCAATAGAATTGCCTGGCTCATATCGTAAAGTCTAATGAAAGAAATGAAAGCACTGTCATCTGGTAATGGGTCCACATGACATAAAACTGGGAGAAAGGAATGGTTTTAATAAAATCTGTCAAGCGAAGAAAGTGAAATAAATAGAAAAACATTTACCTGGTCAATGGAGCGAGCCAAACACGTTACAAATTAGAGTTAATGACACTATTTCACCCAAAAAATATTACTTTCAATAAAATATGGAGATTGCTGCATCATTATTACAGGTAAATAAAATTAGGATTTCAAGATAAAGAAAATTGTTTAAAAATGTTCATACATAACTTAGTGGCACCATATATAGAAACCGTAGGTTCATGGCAACGCTGAGAAAACTTCTTCATACATCCTTTCCTGAGCTAATGTTTTACAATCATCTTCATAAGTAATGCCACGAGTGATTTCCAAATTATCGATAAATTCACGACTCACGAAGTGAGGAGTGAATTTATCAAGAGAATTTGGAAATCAAGAGTGGCATTTGTTAGGACTATTTAACGAATAAAATTAAGCTGTTTTCTCACAAATCATTGTTTAACTATAGTTATTTTAAAATATTTATATATTTAATGTAAACTGCGATGTTTTAAAACAAATGAGAAACGATTGGCACGCTTCATTTGCTTCTTTTGTTCATCACTGCAACCTGATCATATTATGTATTGCCAAAGGATCGCAATATTGTATTAATGCACCCTAGTGGAGAAATTTATAACCAACATTATAGGTATTAATTAATTTCTGATGTCCTATGATGTAAATATGTCAATTACATTTTTCTGCAACGTCATTTCCTGGAAAATAATTCGTTGAAGAAAGTGCAAACAGTGTTTTTTTTGTGGTATAATCAATTGCTACAAATTATTTTATATTATCTCCCGCATGAGCTATGTGCTGACATTCATGCACTATATATACAATCTGGTCACTGAAATGTAATGCTATGGTCTATTCAGAATGTTGAAGAGAGAGTTTTCTTTAATATGATAAACTTCGGCTGATAAATTCGAGGCGAAACACGAATGTGATTGGTTGTAATTAAAAAATCATTGAAATATGATTGGTCATTGACTCCCATTTGGGACATGACTTAAATAGTCTATACAATTTACTTCCCTCAAATGATGATTAATACTATTCTCCCACTTCATTCTTGGACTAGGTGGATTCCCTCTGGTTTTCCTACAAGGAGTTTCTATGCCCTTCTTTCAGTGAGGCTGCTTCCACCAAGATAGCAAGCCTGAGTACATTAATATCAATATTATACGAAGGTCTTACGGAGTTTTAAAGTGAGAAAAAGTCATGATTGTCCATATATGCCTGGATATCTCAAAGAAAGAGTGCCAGCGCGCAAAGCTGGAGATCCTGGATTCAGATCTCGGTTTAGGTTTCTCTGTAATGCATGACGAAAATGCCCCTTATTTTTAAAATCAATTATTATAATAGGAAAAAATGGGGACTTTATGTAAATATTATATTGTATAGTGTTCTGCCCTATGGCAGGTCCTTCACTGCAATCATAGTATTTTCATGTTATACTTTGCAGTTTTACTACGGAGTTATAAGTGTGGTCGCTTCCAGTTGTTTTCCACACCGTAGGTGATATTGATGATGATGCTCATGATGATGGCCAGATAATGTTCGGGTGCCTTCTGGACCTGAAAACTACCTGACATTTGTCTTACAGATGAGGAAAAACCCTGGAAAAACCTCACCCAGGAAGCTTGTCCCGACCGGGAATAGAACCCGGGCCCGCTACCTCGAGACCACAGCGATGGACAATATATAAAGAAAACTAAATATCTGTGTATAGGAGAAGAAAGGAAAAATATATATATTTCAACAATGAATAATAACTATAACCTAGTATTGAATGCACTTATGTAGATACAAAATTACACCAATCAGGCGATAACACAGTGGAAATTAAAAATAGAATCGCACAAACAAAACAAGCAATAAATGCTTTAAACTCTATTTAGTGGAGCAAAAATATTACAAAAAATAGAAAATTACAAAAAAATATCAAAACGTAGTTCAGAGCATTTTAACATATGGTGCTGAAGTTTGACAAATTCCTACCACGAAAATGAAAATAATTTTAAGTACAGAAATTGATGTTTTAAAAAGATCAGCTGGAAAAACTAGAATGGATATAATACGAAATAAAGAAACAAAGGAAATTATGGGTGTACAAGAGAAGCCGGACATTATAGAAACAAAAAGATTACAGTGGTATGGCCATGCCAAAAGAATGCCAGAGTAAAGATTGCCTAAACTTATGGAATGGATCCCAGTGGAAAGAAAGTATAAAGGAAGACCAAAAACAACCTGGATAGAGGGTGTGCAAGCGGCTATGATTGTCAGATGATTGGAGGAAGATTAATGGATGAACAGAGAGAAATGGCGTTTGGTTTCCGGAAGACGGCGGCAGCTGTCATGATACCGGAAGATGATGAGGAAGAAACGCTAACAAATGTGAATTAGATTTTGTTCTCTTTAAAAAGACATTCAAATTCTATCTTACACGGTCTATCACACAGCTTACACACGTAGTCCATTGACAGATCATGATAGTTTGAAATTTTGCAGAGTTTTGTGGTGATATCCATGCACTGCCAGTCTTGCATCTTCCTGTTATAAAATGGTAGCATGAACTTCGTGCCTACATCTTCCACAAGGAAAGCTTCCCGTGATAACTCAAATGCAAGTCTATATAGAGCAAATTTCAAGATCCAGTACGGCTTTTAGGAACCCTGATTTCACTTTTTCTAATGTATTTAGGTCTCCTTAGCTGAAGTCAGTCCATATGATTTAAAATTAATTATGAACCTATTTGATACTAGCCCCTACTATGTCATCATCATAATCCGGTATCATGACACTTGCCGCCGACTTCCGGAAACCAAACGCCATTCCCCTCGTTCATCCATTGATCTTCCTCCAATCCTCTGATATTCATAGTTGCTTGTACTCCTATCCAAGTTTTCTTCTCTTCCTATTTTCTATTGTGATCCAGCTAAGTAAAAGGATAAAATTATAAAATATATATCTGAGATCTCAGTCTTCCTCAATTAAGTAAACTTTCGGTTAAATTAATTTTTAGCCCATTACAGAATATGCTCTATCATCATCTTTTCTAAAGATACTTGAATTCAGCAATTCAATACTCAATTGAATGTTCTAGTTTTCTTGTAAGAACTTAAATTGAGCGAAATGTACAAATATAAACATTGCTTCAACGCTTAATACGGAGAAAAAAAAAAAACCTGAAGTCACTTTTCTCTGAAACCTAGAAAAGTATATTTATTTGTACAATACACGCCTACATACTTCCTGATCTGTATGACAAAATTTGGAGGTAAATAAACTCATAAATAAAGTGTGTTTTACTGTCTCACACTTTTAAATAAAAGTCCTTTCCATGGAGAATCTAATGACACCAAAACTTAAATCATTTCGGCAAAAAAAGGGACTCACTTGGTTCTTTCCCTGTACCCTCCAATTTATATATATATATATATATATATATATATACGGGCGTCTGTTTGTCCTTCATGGATTCAAGAATTACTTGACCGATTGTTTTTTTTTCCCCCCATAATTTATTTTTAGAGAATTTTCCCGAGATAATCAACGTATATAACACATCCTACTACTATAGAGCAGGGGCTAAAAAAAAAGAGCACTGGTGCACTACAGAAGTAGCTTTTTTGACGCTTAAATAGCTTACGCTTCCTAAACCATAGCAAATACACCAAATTAATGTACACAGAATTGAATATCTAAAGAAAATCTACAAAAAAGTCCGTGACAGCACATGTCTTTTACGGATAACTCGTAATAACCAATATTGTCTTTCAGCTCATTAATGCCAACAAGATCGGGATAAGTAGATTCCCGGGCAACGCCGGGTAATAGGCACGGGGTATCTAAAAATAATTACGATATGAATTTATAATTTTTTTAACTTATTCAACTAAACACAAAAACACATTTTATTTATTTAGGCGTAGCAACGCACGCCGGATATTAGCTAGTAAGGAATATATATATATTGCAGATTTTCGCGGATATAAGTATAAATATGAAAGTTTTCTTGGGTTTTCCGCGTCTTGGATTCAAGTTCGGCCTCTGGTCACTGATTCCGACGTTTCGGCATGATCCCACATGTCATTATCAAGGAATGATGAATCAGTGGCCAGAGGCCGAACTTGAATCCAAGACGCGAAAAACCCAAGAAAACTTTCATATATATATATATATATATATATATATATATATATATATGTATGTATGTATACATTTGAACATTTACGCGAAGTATATTGCGTAATGAGACTATAATTAAGTTTTGAAGTACATGCAATTTAGTTGGCAATGAAATGGCCAGAGGGTGTCAAAGTTAGGATGAGTAATGTTGTATTTCGCAGCACGCTAGCAGGAGAGGGGGGGGGGTGTAATGCTGATTACATTTCACATTAGAGACCCCCACGTCACTTAATAACCAAGACATAGGTCTCTGACGCTTGATGTACTGTCTTTTACATGCGCAAACTGAATTACTAGTGTTATGTAACTGATATTGCTGCTGGTCACGTCTAGAAACGAAAAATTCACACTAATAGGTGTTGTTCGCGATCCAATCTTAAACAATTATCTTTACAATATTTTAAAATTTTGCCCAACGCTGTGATATGCTGTCTTGTCATGCATCGGGTCTGGGTTCGATCTCGGACGGGACAAGTTTCCTGGATGAGGTATTTATCGGGTTTTTTTCTCTCCTGTAAGATAAATGTCAGGACACTTTAAGGACCAAACGGTTCCCGAACATCATGTGGCCATCATAATCATCATTATTCATATTCGCCTTAGATTAAGTTTAGGATTAAGGGCTCTCCTGGCACACCACTGTCATATCATCGGGGCAGCGCAAACCCGCCTTCCAGCCACCGCAACCTCATAAGTGGGTAATATTACGCCAATGCTAGGAGAGAACACTAGAAATGTCGAAATGACAACCTGGTGCATTGAACAATATATTAAATTCAATTTAAAGTGCCATTTTCAACGAGAAAAAATAATTTTATTAATATAATTTTAAGTGTTTCCAACGAGAAATATCATGTTATAAAATTTATTTAACTAGAAGCGTTTGAAATTCATATTCGGGAGGTCCCGGCTTCAAACCATGCTAGCGACCAATCTGATTTTTTTTTTCTTGGTTTCGTCAGTCGATATTACCTCAGGGAATACAAGATACCGATAACTATATTACAAATTCTGAGTATTGATATTTCTGTATATTAATAACCCACAGCTCCACTAAAGAGAAAGAATTTCTACCTAAACCTGGATTCGAACCCAAGTTATCTTGCTTTACGCGCTAGCGTACTAACCATTGTCCTACTTAGGCAATTCCTCAGAATATTGATATAATTTGTTTCTAAAGTTTGTTTTGTTTTAATTGTCCGTCGCCGTGGCGTAGTCGGTATAGTCCCTACCTTCGACTCCGGCGACCCGTGTTCGATTCCCGGTGGGGTAGGGGATTTTAAATCTCCACCTTGGCTCTGGGTGTGTGTGTCCTGTCCTTGTGTCTGTATGTGAGGATAAAAGAAAGTTAACAAAACAGGTAAAACAAGAAAGAATAATAGTGTAAACGAAAAAAAAAAAAAGACAGCTCTGCTCTTGTTTTGGAGGCATAGGTCAATATGCGGTATCGCTGCTTTACATAGTTACTTACTTACTTACTCACTGGCACTATCGAACCCGTAGGTTCATGGCCTAACGGACATAAGCTCTCCATACATCCCTATCCTGAGCTAATGCTTTCCAATCATTCCCTGTATAATCTACTTCCCTCAAATCATAGTTAATGTTGTTCTCCCACCTCATTCTTGGTGTACCAACTGGGCGTTTTCCGTCTGGCTTTCCTACAAGAAGCTTCCATGCACGTCTTTCATTCCCATACGCGCAACATGTCCTGCCCATCGCAGTCTACGAGACTTAACTGTTCTTGTTATATCTGGCTTCCTATAAAGACCATGTAGTTCATTGTATTGTAGTCTTCTCCATTCACCTGTCTGTTCATCTCTCTTTGGTCCAAAAATTTTCCTAAGAACTTTATTCTCAAATACTCGTAATCTCCTTTCCTCCCTTAAAGTAAGAGTCCAGGTTTCGCATCCATATAATATAACTGGTAGAATAATAGTTTTATATATTTTCAGCTTAACGTTTTTCGAAAGGGAGTTGGGACACAATAGTCTCTGCAATGCATAATAGCATGCATTTCCAGAATTGAGCCTATGTTTAATTTCTTTTGCATCTCATTCTATTTGTGATTATTGTTCCTAGGTATTGAATTCAGCCACTTCCTCAAAATTTCCCTCATTTATCATTAGCTGTCCATTTCCATTATATACTGAATTTCTACGTGTGACCATATATTAGTTTTACTGATATTTATTTCCAGTCCTAATTTCTTAGTGTTACTCAATAGTGTGTGCGTGTTGGCCTTTAGTATTTCTCGCTATCGGCCAATAGTACTACATCATCAGCATAAACTAACAGCTTATTAATACCATTGAGTTGTAAGCCTTCCTCATTCTCTAAAGATTTAATGGCATGCTCTAGTACAAAATTAAATAGTAGAGGAGATAGTGCATCTCCTTGCTTCAACCCATTCTGGATTTCAAAAGTGTCTGAAAACTGTTTGCCTACACGCACCCTACTCTTTGAGCCATTTAGACTGCTTTACATATTCTTTAAAAAATTCTTATATAATTAATTACGTTACAATAGTTTCATCAAGATTGTTGTGAAATCATCCAGCAAACTAGACTTAATTGTAAAGATAGCGATGACGAAAGACAACTTAGTTATGTAAAATAGCTTTTAACAGAAAGCCAGTAACTAGAGTGCTACAATTGTGCGATTGCACGATTTATGCCTGCACGATGTTCTGCGCATGTCTCAGATTTCATCATCTCTTAATGTATTCATTGTTTTTTACGTTTACCACAAATGGTAATATAAATCACCAGCTTTTTAATGCACGATTTACATTTTAATAAAATTCATTTATTGCTTTATATTTCATCATCAGAAGCCCACACCCATGCATGTAATATGCTAATATCAATACAATTTCACAAGTAGCTCTGTGTCCGTGCATTTTTTAAGAACGTAAAAATCCTATAGCGTTTTCACGTGTAGAAAATAGTTATTATGGAGAAAATCCTTCTAGTAAACGTGTCCTTTTATGTGAGATTGGTTTACCAGTTAATTTATTTCAAATAAATAATTAAAATAAATAGTTTAACCTATAACTCTACCAAGAAAGTGGGTGCCCGATTTATAAAAAAAACATTATTCAACGCATAATTACACTGGGCAACAAAAATAAACTTTTTTTTTGTCTCAGAAAGAAAAGTATGTGAATCTGATAGTATTTTTTCTCCTGAATTCAAATATGATATCGGTTATTCTCCATCACGCAAGGTTTCCGAGAGACAGGAATTTATAATTTCAAACACTTTAATGTTTTCTACATTCGTAACTACACAATATTCGAACATTCGGACTTACGTAGATAGTAAGAAATGACGATTTTCTGCTATATTTCGCTGTGGAGCATCCCTCTTGATGGTCCAACAATAATCGGCCAGCATATTAGGATTCCATTTGCCTTGATATCTCGTTTCCATAGCTGAAACCATTTGAATTAGCTCATTTTGGTTTTATTTGACAATGGTCAAATGGACGAAAACACGTTTATTAAAAAAAATAATTATTTAAATCCATTAATTGAAATTGAAATAAAAAAACTGTGGGTGACGGAGAAATTCCAAACACATATTTGAAAACACGATAGAAAACTGCATTAAGTACGAGTATTGGTACTCATGAGACAAAAATCATGTTACCAGTGTTATCAAACAACTATTTAATAAAGTTAGGGAGTGAACTGAATTATCGGAACAGCGGCTAGCAGAGATGCCAATAAATCATCCCCTTTCAACGTAAATTGTTTGATTCACTTGATTATTTTTTTATTTGATTTTTAGGATGAAAAAATCGAACGGACAAATTCTCCGAAAGAAACTTTAGGCAGTTTTTATCCCTTCATTGGTTGCATAGCCTATATAAACATGAAGTCTGTTCAGTGGGGTACAATTTAATTTACTCCACCAATAATATTCTAGTATAGATACGCATTTTGATAGATACAACACTGAACTGGTTTGTATTTTCTCTTATCTGTAGTCAGTGCGGCAACTTTATGTGTGGGCACATCGGTGCTCTCAGAGTACGTAACAACCATCCCTGTTTTAAGTCGTGGGTCCAGAGTTTGATGATTTTAGGATTCGTACAGATCCTCAAACCTAAATAAGTGCATATGGGCAAAATTTAACCAACTTTCCCCATCCAAGCAATACCTTAGTTCCTTAATAGATGCCTCATTGGGACGATGTGCTGACCACATATAATTCACTGGCATCTGTAGGGAAATATGCGCAAACTAAATTAGCTAGGTCAAGAAAACTCCTGCTAGAGTAGCACGTATGGGGTGAATGTAGCGTCATGTTGGCCAACATAACGCACGTTCCCGCTAGAGCCAATTGCCAACATGTTTATTCACATGTAAGGGGATTCTATCTCAGAAGTCCACCTTCATTAGTGGGAAGTTGGGGTGAGAAAATTGACAAGTTGGCGATAGTTGGGGGAGTTAGTGTACACCAGATTAATTTTAGCGTTCACTTGATTGTTGCCCTGTTTTTGTGATTAGTTGGCTACATTGTTTGGGCAATAACTAATACGTATCTTACATTATAAATATGGAGATTTTGATTTTTTTTGAGCTCAAATTCTCACTTCACTTTAAGGCATTTATATCACTTTTTGGAGGGGGGAAATCAACATAATCAGGTAATTATTAATTACTGCAACAATAAATTGTGATCTTGAAGAAGATTTTCGGGCTGTAGGCCGTGGTCTCGAGGCTTGAAGTTCCCCGACGTTTCGCCAGAGACTGCGTCTGGCATCCTCAAGGGTTGTCTCAAGACAGAGACGTAGTCGTTCGGTCACACCTGATGCCACGTTAATCTCGTGCAGCGACCAAAAGTCGTGTCATCAGTTCTTCCTCGGTCTCTACTGGAGTCTCGTACACCATACTCTTCATACGACTCCACAAGAAATAGTCCAATGGCGTTAAATCCGGCGATCGTGGGGTCATGCATGCAATAGGACAGCCCCGACATACCCATTTTTGACGAATTTTCGGTAATGTCCCCGAACGTCATGTGTAAAGCGCGGCGGTGCGCCATCGTGCTGAAACCACAGTTCCTGACGGGCATTCAATGTCAGCGTAAAATTCATGTGCAATCAGGCGATCTTCTGACATCATGTAATGTCTATCCGGTTTCAAAACAACACCGGCACATTGTAATGGCTGTAGCGCGGAAACGGCACGTTTCCGGACATAGGTTCCTATTGTCTACTCAGACCCCTCTACTAGCTCTAGAAGCTTGTAATATGAAGGGTTCAAGTCCCGGAGGGTTAAGGATTTTTAAACTGGCCCAAACATTCTGGCGGCACAACTGCCCTGGGGTGGGCTCAGCCTCTAACGGAAGTACCAGAATCTTGTTCTGGTGGTAAAGTCGGCCGGCACGCAGGGCTGACATCAAGTGACGACTGTCTAGAAAAAGTGGGAGCCTTACCCCCAATGGCCTCCCGAGGCTGTTGCGGAATTACTTTACTTTACTTTACTCTACTTTTAACTTTTACTCCAAGATCTAACAAAAACATACTACGGCACGTTGTACTGCGCCAGTAAGCAAGGTGGAGGAATGCGCACAGTTTTCTCACATGTAAGTATAAGGAAGTAGAATACTGAGCTGTGCTAATTAGAATATAGCAATAATATGCAGGTTTCCAGCTGAGGAAGCACCTGACAGAGATTAATGCACACGTTAGCGCTGTGAAAGTCAAATTCTGAGCCGTCCATAACTTTCATTTTCCTTCCTAATTGCTTCTATCGATATCTTGCTACAGTGAAATTTTGAATTCACTCGACCGAGTCATATCTACTCAATTAAAAAATCCAGGTAGGGGTGTCAAAAATACTGTACCTCCCACGTATCATGGCAAACACAATTGAAACACATCTGTCCATGTTTCCCAATCATAGAACTAGCAGAATTATTTATTTTCAGCTTAGAAGATCAAGAGGCTGCACAAGATTGCATCGGTGGGTCGGATAAAGAATGAAGATATAAGAACAGAGTTAAATATATATCCACTGAATGAGAAAATCAAAGAATATAGAGAGAAATGGTTTACACATGTGGAAAGAATGAATGCAACAAGATTACCAAGAGCAGCATTCAACTAGAAGCCAAGAGGTTCAAGGAATGTAGGTAGGCCACAGTGAAAAGATGGGCAGAACAACTGTGAGGCGGAACAGGCAATTTTTGCCTAGCCCGTGAAGTGAAGAAGAAGAAATTTATTTTCAATTTCATGGTTTTTGAGAGACAAGAGTCGCTGCAATGTTAATAGCATGCATTCCAAAATTAATCCTATGTTTAATTTCTTTGTTCACCTCTTTCTTGTTTATAATTATTTTCCTAGGTATTTCAATTCAGCCAATTCTTCAAAATTTCCCTCATGTATGATGATCTTAAAGAATATTTCCGGGCTGTTGGCCGTGGTCTTGAGGCTTGTAGTTCCCGATGTTTTGCCAGAGACTGTGTCCGGCATCCTCAAGGGTTGTGTTAGACTGGCCGGCAGTCGACAAAATTGCCAGTCTCAAGACAACCCTTGAGGATGCCGAACGCAGTCTCTGGCGAAACGTCGGGGAACTTCAAGCCTCGATACCACGGCCAACAGCCACGAAATCTTCTTCAAGATCATCATACTAACTCCGGCCGTGAAAGCCTAAGTCAATATATTTCCTTTATTTGACAATAATTCTCCATTTCCATTATATAATGTATTTCTCTGTGACCATATATTTAGTTTTATTGATTTTTTTCCAGTCCCAATTTCTTAGTGTTACTCAACAGTGTGCGTGTTTACTAAATCAATGTTTTTTCTAATAATTTTATAAATTTGGTGGAAACAATTCTTCAAAATGTATATATTTTATTGCTAAAAGGTTAAATATGATAAAATAGTTGCTATAACATCTCAAATCATGAATATACAAGAGAAAAAAAATTAAGTGTGGCAATTAGTTGAAATGAATATTTTTAAACTATTTTTCAAGTGTTGTAAAAGGCAAACCAATAGCTTTAACTTACCAGCTATAACGGTTGGGGATCCGACATGCTGACCACATGTCGCCCCTACACTGGCTGGATGATCTCTACCTCTGTGATTGATACATGTGGATGTGAGGCCAGCATCTGGCTGGTAGACCAAGGTCCTTCTAGCCCTGTCGCGCCATGGAGAAAAAAAAAAGGTTTCAACTTATTGAAATTTCATAACCTACCAGGAATTACCTCGGTTGTAACCTCTTTTACTTAAACTACAAGGATCTCGTCATAAAATTAACCAAATTTTACAAACTTTTAGGTGCAATAAAATCAACAGTATTAAGAAAAGACAGGCTAGAGAAATTTCGAAATTCTATAAAACAATGCCTGTCTCAACTTTGTTTTATGGATCATAAACGTGGACCTTAACATCAAATCAACTTCGAAGGATAAAGCAGCTGAGATGACACTGCTAGGACCCCAGCAGGATACTTTTATTTTTATCATAAATGGAATATTGGCATCCGAGAAGAATTAAACATCAAATCTTGTTGGAACCAGTCCAGTAGAATCTAACGGATTGTTTCTCATATACATAAACACGCGAAGAGAGATCTTAAAAGGCCGAAGAGAGATCTTAAAAGGCCGAAGAAAAAATCAGCGAAAACCGACTATTCGAAATGCGGATTTATCTGAAATTCGAAATTAAAAATTGACTCTAACCACCATGTTTGGTTCGTTGCAATGTTATTCCTTTGTACATACAGGGTGTCCCAAAAAATCTACGTGTTTTATTTTTAACGCATTTCCTCTTAATTTATTTGTATAATAAAATAATTTTAAGTTCAATTTGATGTACGTAGGCGTACGGTAACCATTGCCGACTTGTTCCGAAACATGTCAGTACTTCCTTGAACACAGGCGAGCGAAATTTGAACAATAATGTTTTTTTTTCATTGTAAAATAGTATATCGTTGAACGTTTTGGACATATTGATGTTTTATTTACTATATAAACACTTAAGTTTGCTTTGAGATGAATCAGTAGTAATAAATGTCCCCTGACCGCGTTACGAGCGCTGTGCAGAGTAAGGATAATGACAGGGCTGCTGTCTCAGAGCATCTATCCATGTTCCTCTAAGTATTAACCCCTTTAGAGAGGGTTGCTGCTTCGCCCCTTGAACCGTTGTGATGATCGCCTGGTATCACGTCACCTCGTAGACCGTTGCAAGTCAACTTTCTGGCAGATGTCTCCCACGTTGCGGACTATTCTTAGTTTCCTCTCACCTCTGACCAATCGGCAAGTTAGCAAAACTAAACTTCCTCGATACAACGATTCAATTATCTATGTGGCACAATTAAACGTACTTTAGTGAATAAAACTAGAAAAGAAACTATTTTAAAATTTTACAAACTGTTGGCAGTTTCATCTCTTATCTATGGACGTGAAACCTGGACATTAAGAAAGGCAGATAGTAAACAAATTGAGGCTGCAGAAATGAAGATGTTGAGACCAATAGCAGGATACCAAAGTACCGATAGAAAGAAAAGCGAAGATATAAGAACAGAACTTAATATATTTAATCTCTGTGAAAGAATAAAAGGCCTCGAAGTAAAAATTTACCGAATTTTCCCATCCTAGTACTACCTTGGTTTCCTATATGTCAGTATGAGACGGAACGCTGACCACGGACCACTCAAAATGACATCTATACGAAAACAAGTGAAACTAAATTAGTATGGTTCAAATTCTTCCCTGTACGGGAAGAGGCGCCTAAAATCTCTGTAAAGGGAAAACATGGCCTATCAAGAAGAAGAAAGAATAACATACTATCAAAATGCTTATCTCCAGCACGTATTACGAATGAATGAACAGCGCATATCAAGAAGAATGTATAATTATAAACCAAAAGGGAGAAGATTGTTGGGAAGACCACTGAACAGATGGAAGGACCAATTCGACCTATAATGAGATGGGAACAGGCCATTGGGCTTAGTCCTCGTTGTTGTTGATGATGAACACTTAATTCTAGAATCCTTCTATACTGACCCAAAACAAGTTTGCATGTCTTTATGTTTGGCGTGAAGTCGGCACGGGTTGTCCTGATTCAATCGTAACATTTGGGTTATTAAGGTCAAACAGAAAACAAAAAGTAGAAGGTATGCGTATTTGATTTTGCTAAATAAGAACCACCTTTATGACTTGGGAGTCTTGGGACACCCTAAATGCATACATATAACAGAATGTAAATTTGTGATTTAGCTCCCAATTATTCAACGATCTTAATGAAAATTTGTATATACAAGTTTTCAGGTAGGCCGAGTGTTTAACCGCTATATACGTGTATTACGTTCTTTTTTTTTCTCTCTCTCTCTCTCTCTCTCTCTCTCTCTCTCTCTCTCGTTTTCATTGTTCTTCCTTTTTGTTTTACCTTTGTTAACCTTTTTATCTTATTCACACATACAAACACAAGACAGGACACACGCTCAGACCCAAGGTGGAGATTTAATATCCCCTACCCCGCCGGGAATCGAACCCGGGTCGCCAGAGTGGAAGGTAGAGATTCTACCGACTACGCCACGGCGACAGACGTCTAAAACCATTAGGTCTAGGATTTCGCCTGAAACGAAAATTTAAAAAAATGTTCCAGCAGTTACAATTTTCGAATTTTTACAATGAAACTCGGGTATAGAATAGATTTATTTAGCCTGGTGGAGTTAAGGCCATGTGGCCTACTCTTCCTCTCACCAGGACAAACATATGTTACATATAAATACAAAAAAAATACAATAATAGTCATACTAAACAATTAATTATCTGTCAAATTGAATAATAATGAAAATAATGTCTAATAATACAATAATATTAAATACAATTAAATTAAATTAATGATAGAATTTACTGAAATTCAAAACTGATTCTAGCAACTGTCAAGTTTGGTTCATCCAAATATCTAAAACATAATTTACTTAATCCTTAATCTTCTTCTTATTTATTCAACTAAAATAAAAACACATATTTAATTTGTTTAGGCGTGGCAACGCTCACCAGGTAATAGATGGTCTAGAATAATTTAATTGATGTACCTGGATAACAATGTATATAGATTTATAAGTTACTAGCGTATTCGGCGCGCGCTGCTACGCCTAAATAAATTAAATATTAAGGGTTCATTAAATTATATCGAACATACTGCGACGAACCAAATATGGCGATTGCAAGTCAATTTTTAATTTGGAATTTCAGGTAAACCACAATTTCTAACTGTCGGATTTCGCTGATTTTTGGATAATAATTACCTCGGTTTGTTTCAATAATGTATACTATGTTTCGTTGTGAAAAATCGAAAATTCCGATCGCTAGAGCGATTTTTAAATTTCCGTTTTAGTTGAACTCTTACACATAATGGTTTTAAAACAATAGACGGCATAAAAGCCCTCTCCATGAAAAATCTCATATATGTGCCAAGATTCAAGATGATCGGTTAAACGGTATCCGAGACATACCAAATAATATTTTAGTCTATATGGATGTTAAAAATGCAAGATACAATTTGAGTTTTATCACATACACAAGTGTCTTTAACGCGGCGCGTTGTGGTCGCGTTATGATGTATACATAGGTACTATAATATATAAATGCAAGATTTTTCTCAGATCATCCGGTAAAATTATATTATGAAGCATGATTCATGGAAAACAGTTTCGCATTGTTAACTCATTTTACAGCATGAGTCGCTACTTTCAATTGTTCTGCATTCTAAGATTCAAGTGGACGTGATAAAGAAATAAATGCATTCATAACAAACACAGATTATATTGTTGAGTGACGAGAAAACAGTTGAAAGTGGTTTTATTTCCAACTTTATCTGTGTATGATAAGATAAACAGTTGATAAATCAGATAAACATTTAGATTTCTCATCTACATTTTATTAAAATGCCTCTTCTGTATATAAAAATAAACATTAAATTAGAATTAAAATATAAAATTATGGAATATTCACCTGAAACGTCCGTCTCCTCAACTTAATTAATTATTTAACTGTAGCGCTTTCGGGACTTGTCCCATCATCGGCAGGAGTTTTGAATCTTGCCGATGATGGGACAAGTCCCGAAAGCGCTACAGTTAAATAATTAATTACGTTGAGGAGACGGACCTTTCAGGTGAATATTCCATAATTTTATATTTTAATTTTGAATAATACCTCAACGGAACACATAATGAATCTTATAAAAATTAAATTAGAAATAAACTTCATAGCTGTGATTTAGGAGTAATGTAGGCCTAATGGCAGCGAACCCGAGTTGATCATCGATAAGAACAAGATATATCATATTTGCCCATATATTCGCTCTATTTATTTTCTAAGTGTAGGTTAAAATGAAAGTATATAACAATTTTATTCTCCCAGTTATAATATATGGATGCGAAACATGAACACATTTTTTCATGGAAGAAGAAAATATTACGAATATTGCGAATAAAGTTCTTAGGAGAAATTTTGGAGGAAATATTGACGAAGAGACAAGTGAATGGAGAAGATTACATAATAGTGAGCTACATTATCTTCATTGCAAACCAGATGTAATTAAAACATCTAAGTCTCGTCAAATGGGATGGACAGGCGTATTGCACGAATGGAGAATAAAAGAGGGGCATGGGAAATCCTTGGAGGAAAACCAGAAGGACAACTCCCAGTAGATAGACCAAGAATGTGGTGGAATAATAACATTAACTATAATTTGAAGGAGGTAAATCATACAGGAGATGATTGGAAAACATTAGCTTAGGATAGGGTTATTTGGAGAGCTTATATCCGCGTGGTCATAAATATATAGGTTCGATAGTGTCAGTGAGTTAATTAAAGCATATAGAGTTCAAAAACCTCTCCCGAAAAGCCTTGTCACACCTGGAGGAATGTAAAATTATTTACGAACAGTGACGTTAAACAGACTATTTAACTCATGCCCCAAATGGGAGTCAATGACCAATCACATTTCAATGATTTTTTATTTACAACCAATCACAGTCGTGTTTCGCCTCGAATTTATCAACTAAAGTTTATCATATTAAAGAGAGCACCTCCTTTTTAACATTCTGAATAGGTCATAGCATTATTTTGAAGTGACTGACTCCCAAAGAAATACGGCTTCCAGATTGTATATATAGTGCATGAATGTCAGCTCACAGAGTGCATGCGGAAGATAATATAAAACATTTGTAGCAATTGATTATACCACAAAAAAAAACACTTTTCACTTTCTTAAACGAATTATTTTCCAGGAAATGACGTTGCAGAAAAATATAATTGACATATTTACATAATATGACATCAAAAATTAATTAATATCTTAATAGTAGTAGAGGTAGTATTCAAATGTTCTGAAGCTCTTGATTTGTCATCATTCGCTTGTTAATACCTATAACGTTGGTTACAAATTTCTCCACTAGGCTGCATTCTTATAATATTGCGATCCTTCGGCAATAAATAATATGATCTGGTTGCAGTGATGAACAAAAGAAGCGTACCAATCGTTTCTCATTTGTTTTCAAACATCGCCGTTTACATTAAATATATAAATATTTTAAAATAACTATAGTCAAATAATGATTTGTGAGTAAACAGCTTAATTTTATTCATTAAATAGTCCTAACAAATGCCACTCTTGATTTCCAAATTCTCTAGATAAATTCACTCCTCACTTCGTGAGTCGTGAATTTATCGATAATTTGGAAATCACTCGTGGCATTACTTATGAAGATTCTATGATCTTAATTAGCAGTCACACTAGCTATAAAAATAATATATAGGAACATCAGGTAATTTGGACCCCTGTTTTGAATTTGTTGTTTTTCTTCTTTTAATTAAGGGATTTGAACTTTGTTTCATTACAGTGATTATCATTCATGTTGAACTATGAAAGAACATTGTTATTTTATTCGAATATGGAAACATCTTCATAATTTATCATTTTTTTACATTGCAAGAAAGGTCCGCTTTAACCTCCATAATCGGATAAAGTGGACCTCAAAGTCCACCTTAGCCTTTAGTCTATTTTTAAGTTTATTTACTCTATTAATTTATACGGACAGACACAGATTAATTTCAAAATATTTACGACTCATCATAATTAAAAAGAGTTCATATTTATTTAATGTTTGAAAAATTATTGTTGATTATAACATTCCCATGTCATTCAACTACAGAAAGCAACGGTGTTTGGGTTTAGTATAATTACAAGGATATTAAATAAAATTAACCAAGTCAATGGTTTTTACAGGTAACATCCTCATTGATAAAATATACGTATTCGTGGAAAGAGGACACAGGTCCTCATGGAGGGTCTGCATTAACCGAATTCCTTTGTTATGTTTAATTATTTTATACAGTCACGTGCCATATAATATCAAACCAATATCAATATATTAAAACAGCATCTACATAATATACCTAATATATTTAGGAGTTTTTTCAACATTTGTAACACTCAATAGCAGAAATTAAGAATTGATTCTTAGCTTGAAAAACTTTTAAAGTGCTAATTTTCATAAGTACCACAAATAAACCATTCTCCATACAAAGAATAAAATAAACTGGCCTTGAACCCGTCAAAGTTAATGAGGGGAAGAAGTTAAAATACTTTCTGTTCGAAGGCAGAACCAATTAAAGAAATTATTAACACGGTCCACTTAAACTTCCCTAGACTGATTTCCTTTCAAACTTCTCCTTATTTTAAAATTTCCCTTTGTTGGTACTTTTACGTGCTCCCGCCACCGGCGCCTTACAGAGTCGGGAGAGAATTTTTGCTCTTGATGATATAGGCCTACATATTTTTATTTTATCGCACAATAACATGGAGGTCCTCCCCGGAGAATGATCAACACAATACCGGGGATACCAGATGTAGTAAGAATAGTTTAGTATCTTAACCTCTTCTGTCCCTAAGAAAAGTTTAACAATATATATACTCATTTTTGTGCTTAATATGTTTCTAGGAAGCCAAATACATATTTTTTAGGGGATCCAAACATTTTTTTTTTTTTTTTGGCGAACGAGCTTTTACTCAAATTGCTCTTCTAGTTCTAGGGTCAGCCGTTGCTATTATTCAATCATATGTATTTGCAGTTCTTAGAACCTTATAGCGGTCCTGAATTCAGATTTTGTTAATTGTAATTTTCATGTTTAATCATTAATGTTATTCTGATCATGAATTTTCAAGAAATAAAAAATAATAATTTTAGGGGGGATTATTCAAGATATCACATATGATATATACGGTTTCAATCTAGTTTTCGCCTTTAATTGATGCTACCATCTAAAGTCTGTAGTTTAAGAAAAAATAAATAAATAATAATAATAACAATAATAATAGTAATAATAATAATAGTAATAATAATAATAGTAATAGTAATAGTAATAATAATAATAATAATAATAATAATAATAATAATAATAATAATAATAATAATAATAATAATAATAAAGCTCTTAGGTATCGAATGTGATACCTCAAGTCAGAGTACGCTGGAGTTATTCCCGAAGGGAAATAAATTAATTAACTGAATTGCGAAGGTATCAGGTATGATTATATTATTTTTAGTCTGATCATCTTACCTCAATATTAATGTTGATTTGTTCTTGAACATGTTTCAAAACAATTCTGTTTTATCGTCAGCTTGTCCAGTCTGACGATAAAACAGAATTGTTTTGAAACACATTCAAGAACAAATCAACATTAGTATTGAAGTAAGATGATCAGACTAAAAATAATATAATTAAAATAACCTCAAAATATCACTTCCCAAAATTAAATATCAGGTATGATACCTAGGGACAGACAAGGTTAGACTGCGATAGGCAGGGCACGTGCCACAAATAAGGGATAAAATAAGAGCATGGAGACTTCTTGCAGAAAACCCATAAAATAAAGCGCCTTGTGGATGCAATAAGAATGACATAAAATAATAAATATAACCATAATTTTAGGAAAGTGAATTATACAAGAAAGGGTTGAAAAAACAACTGAAATGTAGGAGAAAGGTCATATTACATCAACAAAGTACCAGCATTAAGCTGCTGCATCGTTCCCAAAGTGGTGATGAGATGAAAAGTATAGGAAGAGATGTCGAAGTAAGGGTAGGGATGTATGGAAAGCAAATGCCCTTTCCGCCATGAACCGCCGGGTTCTATAGTGCCCATTAATAAAATTATAACTAAGAAAAAGAGAAATATATCTGGAGCCCTCTGAGTTAAATGTCATAGCAGAATATAGGTCTGTTACAATTTGAATGCCAATATCTAGACATAAACATGTTATGTCACTTCCTGTGACATTGGTAGCACTGACCATGACAGTGTGTAGTTTAACTGACCCGGAGTGTGTAATTATTATAAAAACCACAATAGCTATCGGCCTCCGCACCAGAAGCTATTAAACTAACATTACAGCATAGAATAAATTGTTTGATGGAACTGGTAGTTTTCTGTGTTCATCATTACAGCCTGTTTTATCCTTTTCACTATTAAGTGTTTTCCTGAAAGGAGTTGTCTATGAATTAATCTACGTGGTTGCATTCTGTTTTTATATGAAGATGGAACATTCTTTTAATCATCAACAAAATATATAAGAAATAATAGCTAATACCCGGCGTTCGCTGCTACGCCTAAATAAATGAAAATTAATGTACTCTGCTGGATAAGAAAAGATATGAAGATATAAGAAAGGAACTAAATATTTTCAAACTTACAGACCGAAAAATTAAATATAGGAAAGACTGGAAAGAACATATTGATAGAATGCCAGAAGGAAGATTTTCCAAAATAATTCCTAAATTATAAACCGCACGGAAGGTGAAATGTTGGTCGCCCACACAGAAGATGGTCTGAACAATTTTAACAATTCTAGCTTTCATGAAACCGGAACGAGCCAACAGGCTTAATCCCTGGATGATGATGATGATAATGTGCTTTTGTGTTTAGTTGAATAAGTCAAAGTAAACATAATTATAAATTTATATTTTTCAGATACCCGTGCTGATTACCCGGCTTTGCCCGGGAATCTACTTATCCCGATCGTCTTGACATAAATGAGCTAAAATACGAAAATTAATGTGTTTTATGTTTAGTTAAATAAGTGAAAGGAAAAATTTATAACGCAATTATTTCTAGATATCCGTGCTGTTTACCCGGCGTTTTCCGTGAATCTACTAATCCCGATCTTCTTGGCATAAATGAGCTGAGAGACAAAAATGAATGTACTTCTTATGATTAGCTGAATAAGTAAAATAAATTAATTATACAAGTATATCGTAATTATTTTAAGATCCCACGTGCTGATTACCCGGTGTTGACCGGGAATCTACTTATCTCGATCTTCTTGGCACAAATGAGCTAAAAGACAAAATTCGTTATTGTGAGTTATCCGTAAAAAAATACCCGTCATGTGCTGCTATGCTTGCACAGGAATCTACGTACTTGTCTCGATCTTCTTGGCATCAATGGAAGACAAAAGTGGTTATTGTGAGTTATCCGTAAGAGAAAAAAATATGATGTCGCGGACGTTTTTGCAGAGCTTTTTGAGATATTCAATTCTGTGTACATTAATGTTGTGTGCTTGTTATGGTTTAGGCAGCGTAGGCCATTTAAGCGTCCAAAGAGCTACGTTTTTTCACTACAAAGGGCGATTTTTAAGGATGTAGGAGTTGAGTGTCACAACTCTTTCATAGCCTATGTTCATCCCGGGAATCTCCTCAACATTTTGCAAAAAAACCCATCACAATCGGATCAACGGTATGGCCGCGCATAAAGAACAAACAAACAAACAAACAAACCAATAAACATTCATTTTTATATATTAATATAGGCCCATAACATAATAAACCAAGGTTATTCTAGTGCAGGTATATGGATACTGATATTCGATTGTAGTTTGTTCAGCCAACTAATGGCTGGCCACTGTGTGGCATATTTCAAGGTTAGAACGCTATATTTTTGTTAGCATTTTAATTTCTATGACAGAATTCCAATTATAGTAAATTGCACAATTTCGTAACTGTTTTCATTGCAAAACTAATTTTCTTGGTTTGTATCACCACTTGCATGCACCTGCAGTATTAAAACTTTAATTCTGAAATAACAGCTTCCTTACAAAACTTTTACAGTAGCAGACGTTACATTCGGTACTGCTAATTTCGCACGTTTATTTTTTATTATTTCTATCTCTACATAGAATTTGTTTTTCTATATTCCTCGTACTCCCTTCTGACCAAAAAGCCTTCCCTTTCGTTTTCATCTGCACACCACACACACACACACACACATTAAATAGAATATTTAACTCATGTCCCAAATGGGGAGTCAATGACCAAACACGTTTCAATGATGTTTGATTTACAACCAATCACAGTCGTGTTTCGCCTAGAATTTACCAACTAAAGTTTATCATAATAAAGAAAGCACCTCCTTTTCAACATTCTGAATAGGTCATAGCATTATTTTGCACTGACTGATTCACCAAGAAGTACGTTCACCAGATTGTATATATAGTGCATGAATGTCAACACGTACCGCGTGCGGGAGTTAATATAAAAACATTTGTAGCAACTGATTATACCACCAAAAAAAGAAACCACTGTTTGCAGTTTCTTAAATATATTTTTTCCCAGAAAAAAATAATTGTCATATTTACATCATAGGACATCAGAAATGAATTAATATACAGTTTGATGTGTTTCATTTTTTCTCCACTAGAGTGCATTCTTACAATATTGCGTTCCTTTGGCAATAAATATGATCTGGTTGCAGTGATGAACAAAAGAAGCAAATGAAGCGTACCAATCGTTTCTCATTTGTTTTCAAACATCGCCGTTTGCATTAAATATACAAATATTTTAAAATAACTATAGTTAAATAATGATTTGTGAGTAAACAGCTTAATTGTATTCGTTAAATAGTCCTAACAAATGCCACTCTTGATTTCCAAATTCTCTAGATAAATTCACTCCTCACTTCGTGAGTCGTGAATGTATCGATAATTTGGAAATCATTCGTGGCATTACTTATGATAAACATGTTCTCCAATAGTAATTCGACTGTATTTCCTGTTTTATTGCAATATCTACATGTATGTACTTATTATTGTTAATTTTTCACAAAGTATAGGCCATTTGGTCTATCCCATCCTCATTTAAACATATCGTTCCATCTTGTTCCTGGTCTTCCAACTTGATGATATGCTCTTGGTATTCTATAATTTAATCAAATTTTTGGTAGGCCTAACCTTTCTCAAAATTCTTAAAATATATTGCAAACATTTACTTTATTTTCTGTAATTATTTTTATTAAAATTCTATATATTTAATTGCTTCCATATATATTTCTCCGTATACTTGTTTTCTTGAAAATTTCATGTCAGCTGTTTCTATTTCTTATCTCAACTGTCCAATTCATTGTCCGTAAGTTGTCAATGGTACTGTCAATACTTCGTAGAACTAAATCTGCGTTTCTTCTAACGTCTGTTTTTAATGTTCCCATATCGTTCCATTCATTTGTCTTTATTTATTTAATTTTATATCTAGGTCTTTACTTTCACAGTATGTAATTTGAGCCACAAATAGTTTAAACTGGGATTCAATTATTTCTTTATTAATAACTATCTTACATAGTTCATTATTTGTTTCCTATAATGCCATTGATTTTATCTTTATTGTCGATATCTTTAAATGGAGGCATACGCTTATCTTCATTATAACTTGAAATTAAATTAAAACTGAAGTACCTTTAATAATAATAATAATAATAATAATAATAATAATAATAATAATAATAATAATAATAATAATAATAATAATAATAATAATAATGGTAGAATAGGGTTTTAAAGCCTTGACTATCAGTATATCACTCAGCCAGATTATAAAGATATACAATAAAATTAATCTTATAATAAATTAGTTACGTGTTTTCTTCTTCTTCTTCCTTTCGTGTGACAGACTTAGTGGTCTGTTACGGTCTCAATTCAATGTTTGAAGGGTCTGCCCAAAAATATCTTGCCTGGTGGCTGGTAATTTAAGATTTGACGTGGTATTCTTGTTCTGCTCATTCTTCTTACGTGAAATTTCCAGTTGTTTCTGTATTTTTGTACATATTCCATGACTGATTTGTTTGTAATTCTTTGAGAATCTCAGAATTCCTTTTATGGTCTGTTCTTGAGTAACCTGCAGTACGTCTCATAAATTTAATTTCTGCCGAAGTTAGTCTTTGTTCATCTACACTGCGAATTGTCCAGGCCTCACTGCCGTTACATAATATGGGTCTGACCAGTGTTCTATAAATTCTAGTTCGTGTGCGTTGCTGTACTGTGTTTGGCTTGAAAATATTATTTATAATTCCTGTTACTCTGTTAAATTTTATAATTTTTTGACTAAAATCTTTTTCCTCTTCGTATGTAACTTGGTATCCGAGATAGTTACTTGGTATCCGACATTAGAGAACAATTGAAAATATATTAATTAACAAATAAATTGACAGACAACAAATTAAAATGGTTCAACATATAAATCGATTGGAGACATCTCGTCTACCAAAACAGGCTTTACAATATATTCCAAGAGGTAAACGTTCCGTTGGACGCCCCATGACCAGATGGAGGTCAACCTTGAAGTTGGAGAAAAAAGTGCAAAGTACAAGATATAAAAATATAAAATAAAATAAAACTTATAATAACATAGAATTAATTTCATTGTTTGACAGACGAAAATTAATTATAACGGACAGTATGTACTGCGAAAAAAATAAGGCTTTCGAAGAGATATTGTTAGTTATCTTGTGTGGCCTAGTGTCAAAATTATGTTGAGAAGATAACTAGTCAAAATTAGTGCGAAAGTTTGAAAAAAAGAAATGAAAGAGAAACAAAGGAATTTGTATTCCGTCGCTAAGATCTAGAGTTAGGTAAAATCTATTTCTAATGATAGTAGGCCTACCGTATCTGTTTCGTGAAAAACTTTATGTGTGTGTGTGTGTGTGTGTGTGTGTAAAACGGATTTGTAATGTAATTTTTGTACACATGTGAAGTAAACTATTCCTTATGCATGAACATGCTAAATAAATGACAATTCAAAATTGTAGTAGAATTTTTACTTAGTTTTAATAATGTATCACGAAATTATTTATTTATTTATTTGTTCATATTACATTACATTATTATTGATATGTAACGCTAGAAATTAATCATATTCTAAATTAATGTAAATAATTAATTGTATTGTATCTAAAACCTAGCATACCGGAAGGTGAAATAGAGTTCGCATTATTGGAGATGCAATAATAATAATAATAATAATAATAATAATAATAATAATAATAATAATAATAATAATATAATTATAATAATATCTCGAATTAACCTGTATTACCAAATAACCTATTTTACCCTAGCCAAAAAAGACCATTATATCTATGTGTGTGGAAATAGAGTCAAAAGGGATTCTTTATGCATTAATAAACCATTACAACAACTTACCTATTGAATATCAACATTTCACGAATGTTAAATATTTTTCTAATTGTATTAAAACATATTTTTCTCATTGCTTTCTTAGTTCATTTTGTTAATTTAATTATTATTATTATCATCATCATCATCATTATCATTATTATTATTATTATACTGTTTAAATATTGTATTTATATGTGTATAATTATTATGCATTTATAGATTTTGTTAATTTAATTATTATTATTATTATCCTGTTTAAATATTGTATTTATATGTGTATATATATTATGCATTTATAGTAGTTTGTATTGCTTAAACTTATGTCTGATTTTGTTTTTCTTGTTTTTATTGTTGTTTCATGGTCATTATTTTTTTGTATATTGCCCCTTAATATGAGCAATCTCGCTCTTTGGGATCTTTGAAGAAGCAAATAAAAAAATTAATTAAATAAACGCGGATGGTTTAAAGCTCTCTCATAAAACTACGGTTATTTTCTTAATTACGTAGACATGAAAAAGAAACCAGATTTAACTATTTTTTAATTAATGTAAGTGCGTTATTAGGTCGCGGCTCAGTGGTTGGGAAACGCTGTCAGTATACAATCAAAATGTGTATAGAAGAAGGGAATGAGGGACAGCCCTATTCCAGCTGTAAAAATCGTAATGTGAATTCCGAGAAGACGTAAACGCTAACACGTCATGTGGGATAAAACACGCACCTTATGGTTTGTTGTGTAGAGTGATTGATGCCAGAAATACATCACAGTCGAGGGTAAAGTCCCGCCATCATAAAAACATTTTCTTTACAAAATTCTACAACCACATTACTTCATTATGTAAGTGGCATTAACAGCGGTAATGTACTGGGAATTTAAGTTATTTCTCATCTCAATATACAACGAAAGAATTTAAAGTGTGACATTCAAAATTTATCAAAACTGGCGTAAATCAATAAAATATATATCTTTATACATATAATTCTTCTATACGTGTGTTTGTTACTAATTCTTCATAAACGACTGGATCGCGATATTGATGCATTTTTTGTGTTTTTTTGAGTGGATCCCTGGATGATTTAGATTCACAATTGGACCCTATAAAACCATTAGGCCCTAAGTGTAGGAGTTCACCTGAAGTGAAAATTTAAAAATCGCTCTAGCGGTCACAATTTTCGATGTTTCACAACGAAACTCAGTATATCCTCTTAAAATAAACTGAGGTAGGTTTTATCCAAAAATGAGTGAATTCCGATAAATCAAAAGTGGAGGTTTACTTCATCATCATCATGAACAAATTCGTTTTAGGCCATGTGGCCTGTACGGTAAACCTAGCGAAGATGGTCTTGATCTTTCCACCGATGTTTCGGTCTTCCTTGGTCCCTAGAGGTTTAACTTGAAACTCGAAATTAAAAACTTCCCAAACGACTGGACCGATTTTGATGGAAATTTGTTATAATTACAAAAAAAAATAAACGTTATCTCGGTCAAAATGTGTGTGTCTGTTTGAATGGGTCACAATTTTCGAAGTTTCAAAACGAAACTCAGTATATTCTATTAAAATAAAAAGAGTTAAGTGTTATCAAAAATGTGCGTAATCGGACAATTAGAAGTGGAGGTTACCTGAAATCTGAAATTAAAAACTGACTAGCAACCATACAATTAAATTAACCTGTAATATTTCATTTGTTTAGGCATAGCAAACACGCCGGGTATTGGGTAGTGGAATATATATGGAAGAGAGAAATTGAATAGCATCCTGCTACAATTCGGATGTCCTAAAAATTGAGTTATTTTCATGTGAAAAGGGCACAATGAGTAGGGTGGGAATTTTATCTTCCTTGCGCGCCAGAACTAGATGGTCCTTGGCCTACCAGCCAGTTGCTGGTCTCGCATCCACAAGTGCTAATCACATAGGTAGACGATCATACAAGCCCATGTAGCTGTGACATGTGGTCAGCATATCGGATTCCCCGACCGTTTTAGCTGGTTTTCTTAACGTGGAGCCGCTACTTATTGCAGCTACCCAAATTCCTCACGTTACTGGGAGGACACCGGTTCCATACTGACCAAAATTCTACGATAAAATTTCTTCCCGTATAGAGACTCGAACAGCGCAAGTCCCGTAGCTTTGCGTCAAGGCATCTTTCCTTAACCACTCGGCTTCGCGCGGGACAGGGTCCGAACAATGTATTAAAGTAAGGAGATAGACTATATTCTCTATTATTCAATTCTGTAGTAGAACATGCCATCAAATCTAAGAGTATATAGAGGATGTAAAACTTAATGGTAAACTTCAATTGGCTGTAGATATATGGTAATGATATTGCCGAAACTCATTAATATTAATAATAATAATAATAATAAATAATCATAATAAATAATAATAATAATAATAATAAGTTTATTTATTCTGGCTATCAGGAGCTAATCACCTTGGACGTGGTGGGGGGGCTTAGTACCGATGAACCAGACGACTCTACTGGGGAGATTGACTTAGGTTAATCTTGCTGGTGGGTAAGAGGCGAGGGGAACTAAAGTTAGCTCACAACGAAGGAATGGCGTCTGTATCCATATTGGGCGGCCACCATCTTCTTCAAGTCAAGTCGTCAAACGGTCAACAGGGCGACAAGGAATAGCACAGCTAACTTGTAGGGCTTGAAGACGGAAGAAGCAGTCCCTCTCTTGGGGGGTGGATACCCAGAGGAGCAGTTTGAGCTCAGAGGAAGCAAGCCCTTCCACCATCCTTGTCCTGCGAAGCGCTCGTAACGCTTCCAGGAGACATTTATCTTACTGAGAAGCTTCATGGAAATCAGCCGGATTGTCATAAAAGGAACCGCCCAAAGCAGATAAAAGGATACGATTTGGAATAAAGGACAATTACGAATGAAAGGATACCCGCTGTGCCTTGTTGGAAACAATAAAGACATTATAGAAGACACAATATAATTATAGATACCGGATTCAAAAGAACAGATGCAATCAAAACAACTACTGGATTACGACAAGGATGTATTTTATCACCCACTTTGTTTATATATATATATAGAACGATATTTTTAATAAATGGAAGTTTAGTAAATCCAGGAATAAGAATGGATAATAAAATGTGCATAAATAATCTTTTATTTGCTGACGATGTAATCATAATACAGAAAATGAAGACGACTTACAGAAATCAATGCATGCATTAAATGAAATATGTAAATTATACGATCTAAAAATTTCTGTAGGAAAACGAAGACCATGGCTTTTAGAGGAAGAGATCCAGTGAGAACCAAAATTATTTTAGAAAATCAAAGTATAGAACAGGTGTCTAGTTTCAAATATTTGGGCTGTGATGTTGGCTACAATGTGGAAAACCAAGATAAAAATGTATAATGTTAGGCGGTTCCACAAATTGTATATGGATGTGAAACTTGGGCTCCAGTGAAAAAGACAGAAGGATAGAATACAGACGGCAGAGAGATGCGGTTCCTAAGACAAGTAAAAGGATGTACAAGACTTGATAGAATAAGAAATGAGGATATAAGAGAAGAATTGAAAGTACAGCCTTTATTGGATAAAGTCACGAATTACAGACAGAAATGGATTGATCACATGGATGGAAATGAGCAAGGAAGAGATATCCATTGTTAGCCAGAAATTATCAAGCAAGAGGAAGAGCGTGATGTTGGAAGACTCATAGAAGACGTTGGGCTGATGAATATGAAGTCGGAAACGGGAAATTGCCTAACCTGGAGTGATGATGATGATGAGATGATTTATTCTGGCCAGAGTTAAGGCCATAAGGCCTTCTCTTCCATTCAACCAGCACAAATACAAATAACATATTTGACTCAAGATACATTAAAAACCAACTCGCACATTCTATCAAATAATATTAAGAAACTGGAGCTAGAAGTAAATATCAATGAAACTAAATGTATGACCATCATCATTATATATGGCATGACAGCCCATTTTGGGCCCTAGTCTTCCTCATAATGTTCTTCCAGACTTCTCTATTTGCGGCTAAATTCTTCCAATTTCTAAATTTACTAATTCTAATATCCTGCAAGACATCATCCTCCCATCTTAATTTTGGTCTTCCAACTTTTCTAGTTTGTAATGGTTGTGCCATATAGATATTTGTGACAGCTTTATTATTGTCCATACGTATCAAATGTCCAGCCCAGGTTAATCTATTAATTTTTATAAACTTCACTAAATCGGGTTCCTTATATAGTTAATACAATCTACAATTTCTCCTTATTCTCCAAGTATCACCTTCCTTCACAGCCCCAAAAATAACTTTTAATATGTTTCTTACAATTCCCTCCGGCTTAATCGTGTGAGACTTTTGAGAAAGATAGTTTTACATGGTGGGTTTCCAGCCCGACGCACAACCCTAACCTGGAGGACCGGAGGTTTTCCCTTACAAGGTTGCCTTCTCTTCGGCTGACAAGGGTCTTCGTCCCGGGTATATTTTCGGAGTTTTCCTTCTCCTACACCCTTACCAATACTCACACTTGGGGTAAAGTGTGTTGGGGCTTTTTATCGACAGCCGTGTCTAGATACGCCGTATTCAGTTAAAGCAGTGCCACCTCTTGCAGGATGTGGTTCTTCACCACGTACGGACGGTCTTGGTTATAGCTTCATCAGAGATAAAGGTGGATCGGTAAGAAGACCAAGAAAGCGCTGGCTGAACAGATGAGATCGGAATAGGCAATGACATAATCAGTGAAGTTTGATGATATCTTTCTATCAAAAATAGCCAGAGATTTCTCATCTGACTTTAAAAGAGTCCCTAGTTTCTGATGCATATATAATTACAGGTCTTATAAGAGTTTTATGGTCACAACTACCGATCCGATTGAGGTCTTTCCACTTTTCAGCGGTTGCCCTTTTACCAGCCGGCAGCTGGCCCTTCACATCCACATGTGTCTATCACAGAGGTAGATGATCAACAGCCAGTGTAGGGGTGACATGTGGTTAGCATGTCGAGTCCCCCAGCCGTTATAGCTGGTTCCTCAACCTGGAGCCGCTACTTATTGTAGCTACCCAATTGCCTCACGATGCTGGGTGGGCACCGGTCCCATACTGGCCGAAATACAATGAGAAAATTTCTTCCCCCATGGAGACTCGAACCAGCGCAAGTCCCGTAGCTCTGCGCCAAGGCCTCCTACCTTAACCGCTCGGCTACGGCTACTCTTTAAGTGGGAAAGTATATCTTCTTCTTCTTCCTTCCAAGTATTAGGCCAAGGCCTGTTAAGATCCTATAGAAAATTTTCCCTCCAGCGTTTCATAGGACGGCCCAGTGATCTTCGTCCTCTTGGTATATAATTATAAATAGCTTTGGGGATCCGATTTGAACTCATTCTTTCAAGATGGTGTTTCCAATTTAGTTGGTACTGTTTAATATATTCCAAAATTGGTGTAGTCTTCAATTCTTTTAAGATATCGGTGTTCCTTTTCCGATCCCATCTGGTGTAACCCGCTGTTCTGCGCATGAATCTCATTTCACAAGCCGTTATTCTGCTTTCATGTTGTTTTCTTAGTGTGCATGCTTCACTACCATAGGTCAACACTGGTCTAGCCAAAGTGTTATATGAACGTAATCTGGTGTTTTTTTGTACAAGGGATGGTTTCATAACTTTATTAATAATTCCTAAACTTTTATTATAACTAGGAACTTTTTCAGGGATATCCTTTTCATCCCAGATAGAGAAAATATATTTAACAACAAACAAGGTATATTTGTAGAAGCGATGGAATTCAAATATGTAGGGGCATTATAATAAACAAGAATTAAGTGCAGATAGAAATTAAACATAAACCTGACAATGGAAGCGGGTACTTATATACATTACAGGGATTCTTGTCATCCCTCCATCACTCAAAAAATATTAAAATAAGATAACACAGTTATTCTTCTGATCATATGTATGTGAAACGTCGACTTATTAAACTGAGGAGAATAGGTTACGAGTATATGAGAATAAATTTTGGACCAGAGAGAGACAAACATGTGAATAGAGAAAACTACATATCATCATCATCACTCCAGGGATTAGGCAATTGCCCGTTCCGACTTCATAATGCATCAGCCCAACGTCTTCTAGGTCTTCCAACATCACGCCTTCCTCTTGCTTGATAATTTCTTGCTAACAACGGATATCTCTCCTTACTCATTCCATCCATGTGATCAATCCATTTCTGTCTGTAATTCGTGACTTTATCCAATAAAGGCTGTACTTTCAATTCTTCTCTTATATCCTCATTTCTTATTCTATCAAGTTTTGTACATCCTTTTACTTGTCTTAGGAACCTCATCTCTGCCGTCTGTATTCTATCCTTCTGTCTTTTCACTGGAGCCCAAGTTTCACATCCATACAATATTGTGGGAACCGCCATAACATTATACATTTTTATCTTGGTTTCTTTTCTAATTTTATTTTTGAATGTTCTCTGTATTGTTCCACACACCGTCTGAAATTTATTTATTTTGGAGTCAATATCTCTTTCCACATTGTAGCCAACATCACAGCCCAAATATTTGAAACTAGACACCTGTTCTATACTTTGATTTTCTAACATAATTTTGGATCTCACTGAAAACTACATATGTGAGCTATATTAGCTGTATGGGAAGCCAGATGAAATAAGGACAGTTAGGTACGAAAGATGCGATTGACAAAACGTGTGGCGTGAATAGGGAATGAAATATAAACACAAAAATGTTTTATAGGAAAACAAGAGTGAAAGCGTCCAATAGGTGAGATGGGAAAATAACATTAACCCCGATATGAAGGAGGTAAATTAAACAAGGAATAACTGAAAATATTAACCTAAAACGAGAATGTTTGAGAGGTCAAGTGCGGCGCGCCAGAATTTATAGCTTTAATTGCATCAGGTAAAACAAACCATAAAAATACGAGCCTAATAATAATAATAATAATAATAATAATAATAATAATAACTCACTAGCAATATCGAACCCGTAGGTTTATGGTCGCGCGGACATAAGCCCTCCATACATCCCTATCCTGAGCTAATGTTTTCCAATCATTCCCTGTATAATCCAGTTCCCTCAAATGATGTTATTCTCCCACTTCATTCTTGGTCTACCAACTGGGCGTTTTCACTCTCGTTTTCCTACAAGAAACTTCCATGCATGTCTTTCATTCTCCATTCGTTGCACATGTCCTGCCCATCGCAGTCTATGAGACTTAACCGTTTTCATTGTATCTGGCTTCCTATAAAGACAATGTAGTTCATTGTTAAGTAGTCTTCTCCATTCACCTGTCTGTTTATCTCTCTTTGGTCCAAAAATTTTCCTAAGAACTTTATTCGCAAATACTCGTAATCTCCTTCCCTCCCTTAAAGTAAGTCTATGTTTCGCATCCATACAGACCCTATATAACTGGTAGAATAATAGTTTTATATATTTTCAGTTTAAAGTTTTTTGAAAGGAGTTGGGACGTCAAGAGTCCCTGTAATGCATAATAGCACGCATTTCCAGAATTGAGCCTATGTTTAATTTCTTTGTGCTTAAAATGTTCCTAGAATATGTACGTAATTATTATAATATTCATAAAGGTTCCCATTCCTATTTGTAATTATTATTCCTAGGTATTTGAATTCAGCCACTTCCTCAAAATTTCCCTCATTTGTTATTAGGTATCCATTTCCATAATATAATGTACTTCTACCTGTGGCCATATATTTAGTTTTATTGATATTTATTTCCAGTCCCAATTTCTTAGTGTTACTCAATAGTGTGTGCGTGTTGGCCTTTAGTACCTCCTCGCTATCGCCCAATAGTACTACATCATCAGCACAAACTAACAGCTTATTAATACCATTAAGTTGTAGGCCTTCTTCATCTTTTAAAGATTTGATGACATGTTGTAGTACAAAATTAAATAGTAGAGGAGATAGTGCATCTCTTTGCTTATTATTATTAACCTTCGGGTTTGATTTTGTGAATGAGTTAGTTAGCTTGTTAGTCACGAAATTACTTCCTATTGTAAATTTTATTATTTCAACTGAAGCTGTTGTATTCTTGTTATTAGCTAATTTGAAAATTCTAATCGCTTGTAAAACATTCTAAAGTCATCTGTGCCCTTAAGAGATAAACTATTAATTGTGTTTCGTGATTCATAATCGTATCAGAAGTTGTAACATTTGTAACACGAAACACACAGTCTTTTGTTGATAATTACAAGGCAGGCCCAGGTGTTCACAAACTTTCTCTAGTGTCATTGTTATGTTTTCCTTCTCCCAACAACGAGATGCATTATCAAAATGAAGAATAAAATAACCCTGCATTTTTAATAAGCACTCCACCCTCCTAATAAATAGGTACCAGAGTAAAAAAAAGAACATCAATCCACTCTCAGCAAACAAAAGAAATAAGGAACACGTGAGAGGATGTTCATTGGGCGCATGCGCGATGTTATCTCAATGTAATTGTCTCTGTAACACGTTTACAATGTAAGAGAATAACAAAAACATAACTAAAAAAAAATAAGAATGCAATGACACAATAAACCAGCTGTTATACTGAAATGTTAAAAATCACGAGAAGAGGAAAGAAAAGAAAGCGAAATCATGTGAGATATTAAAACAATTAGTCCGTAACGTAGGGAATGCGTAAACATAGGAATGCGCAAATAAGTCCAATTTACCTCCTACCTCACTGGCACTATTGAATCCGTAGGTTCATGGTCGCGCGGACATAAGATCTCCATAGGCCTATATCCCTATCCTGAGCCAATGTTTTCCAATCGTCCCCTGTATAATCTACTTCCCTCAAATCATAGTTAATGTTATTCTCCCACCTCATTCTTGGTCTACCAACTGGGCGTTTTCCCTCTGGTTTTCCTACAAGAAGCTTCCATGCAGGTATTTAATTCTCCATTCGTTCCACATGTCCTGCCCATCGCAATCTACGATACTTGACTGTTCTCATTATATCTGGCTTCCTATAAAGACCATGTAATTCACTGTTATGTAGTCTTCTCCATTCACCTGTCTGTTCATCTCTCTTTGGTTCAACTTTTTTTCTAAGAACTTTATTCTCAAATACTCGTAATCTCCTTTCCTCCAGTCCAATTTATGATCCGATTTTATTTATTTGCAGAAAATATATGAAAGGCTTAGGGCAGTAACTTGATGAGCCACATTCTGTTAAGAATTGTCGTTTGTTACAATGGTAGCAAATAGATGTATTGAGATATCCATAAAATCATTTGAAAATGCGCCAGAGATTAGTTAAAACATATAGACACACAATATTGTATTAACAACAATACCGCACAGTTAGTATTTATATTTTTATTTATTTATAAACAGGTTTACAATGTAATAAATCATCTTGCTGTACCCAAAACTTTTTAAATTTCTATCTTCTTTCTCCATTCTTCTCTATTTTCCCATTTCATTGAAGCATTAAAATTCTTATACCTCAAAAAGAACAATTTGTGGCCTATCTTGGTATTGTCCTAAGCCGAACATATTAATTTTGTTATCACACATATGTAGTCATGCTGCGAGAAAACAAACATGGTGGTCACTAGGTTTTTTTTTTTTTAGTTTTTGTTCCAAGTGTCCCCTCACTCAAAATGATCGGTTTTACTGATTAAGGAAATCGACTTATTTAATTGTTTCCTATACACCGAGTTTAATTCTGAAAAAAAAACACATTAAGGCCGTTAGAGCGTTGACAAACACAGGCGTATTTAAATATATTATTTATTTTGTCATGGCCATTTTCGGTGTATACAAGTAGGACCGGTGGAATTTGTAAATACTTAATAAAAAAATCATGAGAAAAACGCCAATAGATATTTCTGAACAGTTCCTTCAACAAATAGTCTTATTTTTGGGATGTTCCGAGATCGCGTGGCGGACTGCAAGAAAGGTGTCGGCCGGTAAACTCAAACGCCCGATTTCTTAACTTCACTTACAGTTAAAATATTCACCTAATTTTGTCGCATAATATGATTAAAATGATATCCTTGTTCCACAGTACATTTCTGACATTTTACAAAAGTTTCAATTCACATGCATTAACAACTTGTGAAATTGTAAATTCAATCTCTCTTAAATTTTGCATCTTCTTTTATATTATGCATTTTTTCTTTTTCTTTCATTAGTCTATGATCGTAGGCTATTTTTCTTTAATTATTTTCTAATCCTTAGTTTCACCCCTCACTTTCAGGTACTTTCATAAGTCACATTCCACCCAATCTTAAGAGTGACACGCTCTAACTGCCAATTTATACACATAGCTACATTTTTATCATAAGTAATGCCACGAGTGATTTCCAATTTATCTAGAGGTTTTGGAAATCAAGAGTGGCATTTGTTAGGAATATTTAACGAATAAAATTAAGTTAATTACTCAAAAATCATTACTTAAATAAAGTTATTTTAAAATATTGATATATTTAATGTAAACGACGATGTTTGAAAACAAATGAGTAACGTAATGATTCACTTGTTCGTCACTGCAATCAGATCATATTTACTGTCAAATATAATCGCAATATACTGTACGAATGCACCCTACTGGAGAAAAATGAAACACGTCATTACAGGTTATTAATTAATTTCTGTTATGATGTAAATATGTCAATTATATTTTTCTGCAGCGTTAAATTTTGGGAAATAATACGTTTAAGAAAGTGCAAACAGTGATTTCTTTTTTAATGGTATAATTAATTGCTACGAATGTTTTTCTATTATATCTCGTAAGCAGAATCTGGTTACATTCGTGCACTATAAATACAATCTGGGAGCCACTTCGTAAAATGAAAGCGATAAAATGGAAGCGATAAAATGAAAATGATGAAATCGAGGTGAAAAAAGACTGTGATTGGTTGTAGATCAAAATTCATTGAAATGGGATTGGTCATTGACTGCAATTTCGGGCATGAGTTAAATAATCATATTAATCCCGTTCCATTCATATTAAACAAGACGATTATGATATGGTGATTATTAGAGCCCAGATTTGTATGCAAAATAAAGTACTAAATATGCATGCAAATATGCATGGAAAATGTACAAAATATGCATCTTAAATATGCAAAAACAATTAAATAAATTATTTATTTTGTGGGTAATCTTAGCTTATTCCTGGCTGTTACAGTAAATAAGGAAGGTTCCTTGAGTGAAGCTCCTTCATCTGTCAGTGAAGAAGGGTTTATACAATGCAAATATCCTTTCTACGGGTTGAATCATAAATATGGCTATTTGTTTGATCGCGTTGTGTGATGAAAATATTACCATTACAGGAAATATGAAATTACTGTTGGAAAGGCAATTAAGTTATTCAAATTACAACAATGGAATAAAACAAAACAGTGTAGAACTTACATCATTAGTCAAAATGGCGTTGTATATGCAACAGCAAATTACAATTACTGCATGGACAATAACGTATGCTAATGATCGTGAGGCCGCAAGACGGGCAAGACGTGAGTTTAACGTAGCATTGCAGCCGTCGACTGTGGGGAAGTGGAGAAAACAACTGCTGGAAACGGGAAGGATGCAGAAAATCAAACCTCCTGGAAGGCCTCGCATTAGCACGGATGCAGAAACAACGAAGAGAATTGTGGAGGCGTTCGACGCTAGCCCACAAAAATCAACCCGCCAAGCTGCAAGTGAGCAGTGATTTTTCTTTTGTTCTACTGTTGTAATTTGAAGGATTCCCTTTCCAATGATAACATCATATTTCCTATAATAATATTATTTTCGTCACAAAATGTGATCAAATGTATAGCCACATTTCTGAATCACTCTGTACATGACATGATGTCATAGGCGCAAGTGAAAAACATCACAGTTTTTCTTCAGTGAATTCCTCTTCGGTTACAGTTTTTTCACTATCATCAGGGAGCATTTTGCTAATTTGACAAATTCTATTGTAGCCAGGATTTTTATTTAATACTTCACTAAGCTTATCAAATGCGATTTTAGCAATACTCTAATGTTATTTCTCAAGGTTCACGGGTATTCCCCTCTTACACAGATGTAAATATACACGTTATGATTATATCCAACGGATTGCAGAAGCTTTATTAAATTTAACAAATATTAATTAATTACTGGTATTTATCTGAAGGGAAAATTACAATTTAATACCACATTTAGGAGTAAATTAAACATTTATGCATTACAAATCTAAAATGAGCATTTTCCCTCGGAATATGCATTTCTATGCATTACCAAATACCGCTCAAATTGTCTGTGAAGAGACCACTTAACACGTAAATCATTTCCGCATACTTTTTAATGCATAAAACAAATCATGCTTTTCGTATACTAACCCGGGCTCCAGCGATTATGGTATTTTATGCCATTAATAGTATTTTTTCCTATCTTGTACATTTATATTCCATTCTTTAAATATAGAGTAAATCAAAATATATTGTAAATAATAGTTGTATCGACCAGCCTCGTGGGTTAGTGGTCAGCGTTCCTGACTACTGTTCATGAGATCCCGGGTTCGATTCCCGGTCAAACCATAGGATTTTTTCCTTAAAGGGAATTATTCCTGTGATTGTCCATTGTCTGAAATTTAGATTAAGTTCATTATCATTTATCATCCATCGTAACTCGGGATAACGTAACTCCGCCTTCCAGGTGCCCCAACTTACAATTCTGACAATGCTAGGGGAGAAAGCCAGAAATGTCATAAAAGACTACTTGGTGGCATTATACAAAAAAATGTATAATAATTGTATTGCAGATATACCATGTAATGATTTTGTTTATCTTATTTTAAATGTAAGAGTAACTTATTTCTAACTTCGTTGAGTGGTAAGAAATTAGGGACAAATGTCATATTCAAGACAACCAAATGTATTATAGATAGACGAAAATATTGGAAAGGTCATATGGAAAGAATGGAAGACAACTGACTCGCAAAAAGATCTAAAGAAGATAGACCAATGGACGGGAGAAGAACAAGAGGAAGACCAGCCAAGAGATGGATACAGTGAATGCACATCCAATACGTCTTCCTCCGAGGAATGATTTTTGAAATAAACAGGATGAAAATTCTATATATTAGGAGGAAGAAGAAGAAGGTTGAGTGGTAGACAAGGCCTTACGACCTTAACTCTGCCAATAAAAATAATAAAACTATTATTATTATTATTATTATTATTATTATTATATTCGGCCGCGGTGGACTAGTGGTTATGCTCCTTGCCTCTGGTCCCGAGGGTTGCGGGTTCAAACCCGGCTGGGGTCGATGGATTTTTTTAGGATAGAAAAGTCCAGAGCAAATCCTCCGGGAGGGACTTTAAGCCATGGTCCCCGAGTCTGAAGAGTTTCATCATCCAGGCTTCCTAAGCCTGAATGAAACAGGCTCTCCTCAGCAAAATTTACCGAATTTTCTTCCCATCCTAGGACTACCGTTGGTTTCCTAGACGTCAGTATTAGACGGAACGCGTACCACAGACCACTCAAATGACATCTATATGAAAACAAGTGTAACTAAATTAGTATGGTTCAAATTCTTCCCTGTAGGGGGAGAGCGCCTAAATCTCTGTTAAGGGAAACGTGGGCTTACAAGAAGATATTATTATTATTATTATTATTACTATTATTATTATTATTATTATTATTATATTATTATTATTATTATTATTATTATTATTATTATTATTATTATTATTTGCAAACCGTGTTCGGAGTCTTAATGTTTCCCAAATTTCATCTTATTGCAGAGGAAAACTCCAAAAAAAAGTTACTCAACAACATTGTACCCAACCAGGGAACGAACCCTGTCCGCTATGAACGAGGCAACGTTACCCCCAGGCTACCAGAGATGGACTATGCGTGTAAATTAATTAAATGAAATTACCAGGGATGTGCGTAAGTGGACTAAGTAAACAAAAACCCGAACATCATGTTTTTACACGCATTCCTTGAAAGCGGAAGATCTTGAATACAAAGAGATATGGGTGTAACTTACAAATTACCAAGTGTGTGGTAAATAAATCAATTTATTTAGACACGTGTCTAGAAAATGGAACACGCGGATGTTTGAGAGCTACTGGGCACATCCTGGTAGTAGATATAGCAAACAGTAATAAAAAAAGAAACAGTAGAAAGCACATAAAATTTATCAAGATTTCAAAACCACTGGTTCCGGAACCACGTTCACGCATGCGCAATACAAAAGTCTAACCTTACTGAATGACCTCACAAACCATCAAGATACGACTCTAAATTTGGTGACACGTGACTTAATTTACAAAGTAAAAAAATTATGGGTTGAGATTATATCTTGCAGTAAAAACGGTTTTCTGACAAACCATAGTGGTAAAAATCTTGAAAGAAACAGCGACGTACGGATTCAATTAATGTTATGACTAAAATACACAATCTGTAGTGAAAAAAAAGGAGAAGAAGAAAGAAGCTTTCAAATTTCCGACTACAGTATTGTTTTTTTTTTTTAATTTTCTCACACTGTTATTTTAACACAGTTCCAATGATGGATCATATTATAATATTATAATGATATTGTGAAAAGAAAAATTAATGTCTAAACCAGGAATCGAACCGTGGACCCCTAGTTCTCCAGACTAGTGTGCAGCCCACCACACCATTCGATTCCTGGTTCAGACATTAACTTTTCTTTTCACAATATCATTATAATAGTATAATATGATCCATTATTGTAACTGTGTTAAAATAACAGTATTGGAAAATGTTAAATAACATCGTTTACTGCTTATAAAAGTGGTGGTGTAAAATTCTCAAATATAGATACTTCTAAACGAAGCCGGCCGTTGGCAATGGTAGTGACACCTACCTGGCAGCGGACGAAACGAGAATTATAGATTTGTATATGTGAAAAAAATTGTTAATGTTTGTGCCAGTCTAGAATGGTGTAGTGGGCTGCACTCTAGTCTGGAAAACTAGAGGTCCACAGTTCGATTCCTGGTTCAGACAATTTTTCTTTTCACAATATCATTACAATATTACAGTATTGGGCTTGAAAAATATACTAAAATTTAATTTATATTTATTATATACCACAAAATATGTAAAAAAAATTATAAATAACAAATTAATACAAGAAAAAATTCAACTACTTGGGATTTAACGTATCCTACAGTCAAAATAATTATATAAAGTTAAAAATTAAATAAATTTTATAATATGTGCGGAATAATAAGAACTCTAAAAAATAAAAACATTAAAAATTACACAATTAAAATTATATAAAACTATTGCAGTAGCTATGTCAACATATTCTTGTGATAACTGGACACTTAATAGATCAGATAAAAGGAAATAGAAGTGGCTGATATGAAATTCGTCCCGCGCCGTAGCCGAATGGTTAAGGCAGGAAGCCTTGGCGCAGAGCTACGGGACTTGCGCTGGTTCGAGTCTCCATGGGGGAAGAAATTTTCTCATGGTATTTCGGCCAGTATGGGACCGGTGCCCACCCAGCCATCGTGATGCATTTGGGTAGCTACACTACGTAGCGGCTCCAGGTTGAGAAAACCAGCTATAACGGCTGAGGGACTCGACGTGCTGACCACATGTCACCCCTATCACTGGCTGATTATCATCTACCTCTGTGATTGACACATGTGGATGTGAGGCCAGCAGCCGGCTGGTAGGCTAAGGGCCTTGTAAGCCTGTCGCGCCAGGAGTTTTTGATATGAAATTCTTACGTTCAGTAGCAGGCTATACGTTGTTAGATAAGAAATATAATGAAGAAATAAGAACCTAACTAAATATCTACAGTGTTATAGATAAAATTCAAGATCTAATTGGTTCCAACATATAGAAATAATAACATCCAATGGACTCCCACAAATTTTGCTTCATTACCAACCCAAAGGAAGAAGAAATATTGAGCGCCCCTTAACTACGGAGACAGATGGCTACAACATGTATCCCGAATTCATCAACCAGGATCCCTATTTCAGTTCTTCGGTATAGCCCACGTGGACGACGATGACTCGGGCGCCCATAAAAACGACTTTCAGGCCCTGACCAGTTGAGACATTGGCCTATATTCATGAATGGTGTATGATGATATATATATATGTGTGTGTGTGTGTGTTATATATATGGTATGATAAGAAAAATAAATGCCTGGACGGGATTCGAACCCGGATCTCTGAGTCTGTACCTCAGTGTGATATCCATTACACCACCAGGCGAATCCAATTAAGCTTGCATTGCTCAATGTTAAACATTTAATTATAACATCGATAAAGCGTCACTGCTATAAAGTAAAAATGTTCTCTTTAATTTGCTTACTTCTTATAGTCAGCTACTAGATGGCAGTGAAGACTAGGTTCTCGCGACGTCTAGTAATAATGGAGAATATAATACATATATAAGAAAAATGAATTCTTGAATTGGATTCACCTGGTGGTGTAATGGATATCACACTGAGGTACAGACTCAGAGATCCGGGTTCGAATCCCGTCCAGGCATTTATTTTTCTTATCATACCATATTAAGCTTGCATTGCTCAATGTTAAACATTTAATTATAACATATATATATATATATATATATATATGTATATTGCAGATTTTCGCGGATGTAAGTATGAATATAAAAGTTTTCTTGGGTTTTCCGCGTTTTTCATTCAAGTTCGGCCTGTGGTCACTGATTCCGACCTTTCGGCATGATCCCACATGCCATTATAATCGTGGGATCATGCCGAAACGTCGCAATTAGTGGCCAGAGGCCGAACTTGAATCCAAGATGCGGAAAACCCAAGAAAACTTTCATATATATATATATATATATATATATGAAAGCGGGAAACTACCACACCTAAAATTCCCTAGTAAAGCTGCAAAGCATCGCATGAAATTGCAATGATAGCAGTGAAAGACCTGCCCTCGGGCAGAATTACTATGGATGTGTTCCAAAACGATGGACGGGGTTTTTTAAGTAGTTGGTACAGCTTTACATACTAAAATTGCATGTGTGATTAATTGTTGTAATGAAAGATAAACTGTGAAAGTTTCATATCCTATATGCAGTAATTTGTCATTATTACGTGTCAGCGTTAAATTTATGAAAATGGCGATTCCTGTACAGAAATCATTCTGTGTTGCTATTTTCGAGGTCTGGTTCCATTGTTGCAGTGCAGCAAGCTTTCCGACGGCAATTTGAAACTGATCCTCCGACAGATAAGAGTATCCGTCGATGGTATAGATAGTTACAAAAAAACTCATTTTTAATTATGTGCGACAGTGGCTGAACGATAATGTATAGCACGCGCTGGTCCGGATGACATGGTTTATTCCTGATGATGGCCTCCACGGACTCCCGATCTCACATCTTGTGATTTCTTCCAGTGGGGGTATGAGAAGGACCATGTGTACATATCACCCCTTCCCGTCGAACTTGCAGAGTTGAGAAGAAGGATTGTTGCTGCTGTTGAATCCATTACACCAAATATGGTTTGGGAGGAATTCGACTGTCGGCGAGATGTGTGCCGTGTAACGAAAGGAGCTCACATCGAACACTTATAAAGTATGTTATAAAAACTCGAAGAGTTTCTTTTTAATCCCAATAAGTTTTGTTCTTATATATATATATATATATATATATATATATATATATTATTGTAAGCCCATGTTTTCCCTTTACAGAGTTTTAGGCACTCTCCCCCTACAGGGAAGAATTTGAACCATACTAATTTAGTTACACTTGTTTTCGTATAGATGTCATTTTGAGTGGCCCGTGGTCAGCGTTCCGCCTCATACTGACATCTAGGAAACCAATGTAGCACTAGGACGGGAAAATTCGGTACATTTTGCTTAGAGGCCTTTTTATTCAGGCTTAAGGATTTTTTACGAGCCTCAAAATCTTCAGACTCGGGACCCACGGTTTAAAGTCCCTCCCGGAGGAGTTGCTCCTTGGATTTTTCCGTCCTAAAAAATCCATCGACCCCGGCCGGGTTTGAACCCGCGACCCTCGGGACCAGAGGCAAGGAGCATAACCACTAGTCCACCGCGGCCGATATATAGGCTATATGTCATGTAAGGGGAAATTAAAAAAACTTTGAAACCCCGTCAATCATTTTGAAACACGGTGTACAATATACTAATTGTAATGAATTAAAAAGTCATTAAAAGTTACAACGTAAATTTCATGTACATGTAATATTTTATACGATAGAAATATAATAATAATAATAATAATAATAATAATAATAATAATAATAATAACAGTAATAACGGAAGTTAAACTGGAAACACCAATTAGTAAATGTACATTACACTGGGTAATAATCAAGTGAAAGAGTAAGTTATATATAAATTTAGATTTCTTTTCAATAATGCTAACGTCCGCCAGTCCCTAATTTCCTAAGGTTTCCCAAAGTACGTATATGCAAAGGATAAGACAAAGATATAGAAATTCGCGAAAATAAAGACGGGTATTTATATTGGAGTAAGTAGACAGGACTATTTTCTTTTAAAAGTGGAATGACTTCATTAACTCTTACACGCGAAGAGGCAGGGCTCGCATTAACAAGATAAAAACAATGGTGGCCTCCACATGGTCTGTCCATCAAGTTTAATTAGAACAGACTCTCGAGGCAATGACCTTATTCACACACCATACAGTACTGCTACTGTGCTCTCAATGTCATTTCTTACAACACTATCCCTTCAAAGTGTTCACGAAAAAGTCTGTATCTGCGGTCGTGGCATGGTCGGTAGGGTCCTTACCATTTACTCCGGCTGCTAGAGTACTATTCCCAACAACAAAATAATAATAATAATAATAATAATAATAATAATAATAATAATAATAATATATTCATAATATAAATATGAGGAAGACCTGGAGTCAGGGAATATGTTTATAAATGAAGGAGAAACATCTACAACCAGGAGATTGGATGGACCGACAAAATTGGCTATTAGGAATCGGATGATGTCAAAGACATTAATCAACCGATGATCTATGTATATAAATATGAACCCGGGGATGTAACGTGAGCCACCCTGCAGGCGCAGGAGGCCCTTGCCCAAAATGGGATGATTATGGGCTAATTCTAATTCTAAAAATATTAATATTAATCTTCTTCTTCTTTTTCCAGGATTAGGTCAATGTGACCTGTTCCGATCTCAAGTCCACCGTTTCCTTGGTCGTCCCACAGATGTTTTTCCATGCGGTTTAGATTAGATTTATTTAGCCTGGTGGAGTTAAGGCCATGTGGCCTTCTCTTCCACTCACCAGGACAAACATATATTACATCAAAATATAACAATCTTAATTAACTCTAATATTAAATACTAAGTAAAAATTTAATCAAAAAGATAATATCTAATATATTACGATCTATAATACAACCAGTTAATGTTTGTAGTTGATTGTTTTGAGTAATCTTGTATTTTCCATCCTGCCTAAATGTTCTTTCCATCGGTATTTGTGTTCTTCTAGTTTATCGAGTATTCAAAAATCTCCATTCAGACATTTCTATTTGTAATTATTGTTCCTAGGTATCTAAATTCAGCTACTTTTTTCAAAATTTCTCTCATTTGTCATTAACTATCCATTTCCATTATACCCATCCATCCATAGTAATTCTGCCCGAAGGCAGGTCTTTCACTGCAATCATAGCATTTTCACGCTATGCTTTGCAGCTTTACTAGGGAATTGCAGGGTGTAGTAGCTTCCCGTTGCTTTCAACACCGATGAAGGATAGTGATGATAATGATAAGGATGATGATGATGATGATAGCCGGATGATTTTCGGGGACCGTTGGGCCCAAGCTTCCTGACATTTGTCTTACAGGTGAGGAAAAACCCCGAAAAAAACCTCACCCAGGAGCCTGTCCCGACCGGGAATCGAACCCGGGCCCGCTGCGAGACAAGGCATCACGCTACCTCGAGACCACATCGTTAGACTTACATTATATAATGATAGTTTTGTACCGAAATGGACATTTCGATACAGGAATTATGTCTTACTGCGCAAACTATACGTCATCGCGTCTCTATCTCGAGTGTCATCTTTATGAACAGTGCCAAATGCTGTCCCATCTATCCTTTCCCTTCCTAGTGCACACCCTGTGCTATCGCGCACCCCCCCCTCTCCCTATGAACTCTCATAAATAGCTGTGTTTTATAACATCGGGGGATCATTTACTTAGCCATCATTGGAGTCTGGTCAGAGCAGCTCAGGAGAGCTGGTTATATTTGTTTAGTCCAGTAAGTCAGGGTGGGGACGCTAAGACAGTTTTTCCCCCAACCCGAGACTGGACTAGAGTGAGTGATAATGTATGTATGTATGTATGTTGATTTATATCATATTTTCTTTTTGTATAGATGATCTACTATGATTTCTTTTCTTTGTAAATTGAATATTTATTTATTTATCTTTATATTATATCTGACTATATATTTTGACTCGCATTAAAAGCTTTAGTTGTGCTTTTTTACTTACTCTATGCCTATTCATTCAGTAGTTAACATAAGTCAGATATCAAAGTCAAAATCCAAAAGCTTGCTCAAGCGTGTTCCTTTATCTCAAAGCTTCCACGATTGTATTTTATAAGTCAGTAAACATTACATATTGGGAGAATTTAGTAAAGAAAGTTGAATCCCTCTTTGCCTCTATGGGCCCGGGCAAAGATGTCACTATTTGAACAATCTACGCTTTCCAATCAAAATAGTTATCAACAATAACGGTTTGATCCAGCACCTATACGGTGCAATTTTTAATAACATTTTGAAATTAATTGGTAAGTTATGTATTATTATTTCAAATCCACATTGAAATGTACAGCGTAAAACTGTTATGAAATGAATGACCTAGCATTAAATGGAACAACTGTACTCATATTCTATTTGAAAGCTTAGGAGAAATTTGTTTGCGGAAGAGAAAAGTCGATACTTCAATTTTGTTGTTGGTAAACGCAAATAAAATAAATCGATGACGCGTGTCTTAAAGCAATAAAACCGCAGCAATTTGATATAGTTATGTCCTGCAGAGCAGTAACACTGTGTATGGCATTTGTATATCAGTAGACTACATGTTTTAGGTGTGGTTTGTCTAATGACATACAGATGGCAGGATATGCGTGAGCTTCATTTTTTCAAGTAATTCTCCCTTTAATATAAATATTATATCATCAAGTCATAAGCATATGGCATTACTTCAGCAATTTTCTTACTTTTTTGAGTTAGTAATCTAGATCTGGGATGAAAAGGATATCCCTGAAAAAAGTACTAGTTATAACAAAAGTTTGGGAATTATTAATCAAGTTATGAAACCATCCCTTGTACAAAAAACACCAGATTACGTTTGTCTTTTCTTTTAGCTAGGCCACTAGACCAGTGTTGACCTGTGGTATTGAAGCATGGACACTGAAAAGACAACATGAAAGCAGAATAACGGCTTGTGAAATGAGATTAATGCGCAGAACAGCGGGTTACACCAGATGGGATCGAAAAAGGAACACCGATATCTTAAAAGAATTAACGACTACGCCAATTTTGGAATGTATCAAACAGTACCAACTAAATTGGAAACACCATCTTGAAAGAATGAGTTCAAATCGGATCCCCAAAGCTGTATATAATTATATACCAAGAGGACGAAGTTCTCTGGGCCGTCCTATGAAACGCTGGAGGGAAAATTTTCTATATGATCGTAACAGGCCTTGGCCTAATACTTGGAAGGAAGAAGAAGATATAGACCAGGGGTTTTCAACGAATGGTTCGCGGTTTAGAGATAATACGCAGAGCTCTGTTATGTCTCTTCCCTTCAGAGCACGATAATTAAATAAAATACTTCATGTGAAGGGCACGCCGTAGCGTAGTGGTTAAGGCAGTGCGCTACAAACAGGGAGGTCGAGGGTTCAAGCCCCGGTGGGGTCAGGATTTTTAAACTGACCGAACCTTCTGCAGCACCATAGTCCTGGGGTCGACTCAAACTCTAACTGAAATGAGTACTAGATGCTTGTTTTGGGGGTAAAGGCGGCCGTCACGCAGGGCTGACAACCCGGTTGACATCAAGTGCCGAATGTCTAGAAAAAGTGGGAGCCTTAACATCCTACTACTCCAAGAGACTCCCGAGGCCTGTAGTGAGATCACTTTACTTTATTTTTACTTCATGTTAAGGTAAGATGGTATTGACGTATGCTTCATCATCAGTATCAATGGTTAGACATTAAGATCTGTTCCGATACCATGTTAGAATTGACCTGTCAATCTTTTACTGGGTCTTCATACATTTCTTCGTCCTAATGGTCTGTAAAAAATCTGTTTTTATGCGATAGTGCGTTTTGTCGTACTTACAGCAATGGCGACATGATTGAAAGTTCAGCTTCCTACATTTCGGGGCTGCCAACCTAAATAACTATACTGTAATAAAATAACTATACTGTAATAAAATAACTATACTGTAATAAAATAACTATACTGTAATAAAGTAACTATACTGTAATAAAATAACTATACTGTAATATTACATATTACAAATCGCGTGTGGGAAGTAAAACCACTGCCCTCTATGTATACTACGTACAATGTTATACAAAAAAAAATATCCAAAAGGTAGTGTTAATATACATTATAAGAAACAAATCACTGCATTTTAAATTAACTAAAGTATATATGAAACAACATAAAAGATACATACGTTCTTGCCATTTTATCACTAATACTGTCTCACGGCCTCCTGTAGTTTCAACTAATAACATTGCCCACACTGTTAAAGTTAGTCAATTGTTTATAATGAACGCAAATATTTCCAACACATATGTTATTATTTTACTATTATTTATTATTTTGAAAACACCATCGCGCAAAAAATAATGTACAACGCACTTTTGTGAAGTGTTTTACAGAATCTCGGAAATTAAAAATCGATTCTGTAAAAATCACTTCCCAACCTCGCATCGTAATAAACCATTTTAACCATTCTATTGATGTGGTCCATCCATTCGTCTCTGTATAGTGCAATCCTGTATAATAGCTTGAATACATTTAGTTCTGTTCGTGTATCTTCATTTCGTTTCCGATCTGCTACTGTATAGCCAGCCACAATCCTCAGAAACCTCATTTCTGAAGTTTCTATTTTTCTTTCCTAGTTTTTTTGTAAAGATCCAGTGTTCCGATCCATATAGTAGTATTGGAACCGCCATTGTTTTATAAGATTTTAAGAGGGTCTCCTTTCTAGTTACCTTGATACTTCGTTTTATCGTTTCAGGCATATAATTAAATGTATGCCTATTTATTTAGTATGCAGTGTATTCATTTTTCTCTATGACACATTGTACCGATACATTCTTAAGGCCGAGTGAAGATGTCTCAGAGCAATATAAATCAGAAGCATTATCGAATCCTTCGAAATTCGGTAAAACAAATACGCCCCTTCACGTTGTGATTTCCAGAAAAAAACTGCATATTTTAACTCTTAAGTCGATGAAACTGAATTTCATATGTCAGCTTACTTAAATGTGTCGGACTGGAGTGAAAACAAATCGTGCATAATCGTAAATTATTATTATTCAATATTGTTGTGAATTATACATGTTTAAATAATTTTTACTGGTTATTTTCTAATCATTTATTAAAAATATAAACGGATTAAACCAATATATCTTACAGGATACATTGCCAATTTAAGGGTCAAAGAGCATAGTTAAATGAAACGTAAACTAGAATGATAAACAGAATGTAAATACGAATCCTTCGATTAGAATGGTGGCGTCTATTGTTAGATTTTATAGCCTCTACAAAGAAGAATGAAACTATAAACATGAAATTTTAATACTGAACACCTTTGGTCTTAGCATGTAAAGGAGATGTTTTTATGTATGCCAATAGCCTATGCTTGAGTCATTTATTTATACCAATTCAGAGTTAAATTCTTGTTGTAGGTAATCAATTCCATTCTATAATAATTCTGCCCGAGGGCAGGTCTTTCATTGCAAACATAACATTTCCATGCTATGTTTTGCAGCTTTACTAGGGAATTATAGGTGTGGTAGCTTCCCGTTGCTTTCCACACCGGTGAAGGATGATGATGGCCGGATGATTTTCGGGGACCGTTGGCCCCTAAGCTTACAGACATTTGTCTTGCAGGTGAGGAAAAACCCCGAAAAAACGTCACCCAGGAGCATGTCCCGACCGGGAATCGAACACGGGCCCGCTCTGTGACAAGGCAGCACGCTACCTCGAGATCGCAGCGATGGACATGTAATCATGTTTATGTACTAAAAGTTAAGATTGCAACATAGTATGAAAAGTTAGACTTACGACTATATTTTGTTTTTGTTTCACACACAAATAGTTGAATAGTATAATGAGAAGTTAGACTTCTGGCTGTCTTTTGTTTTGGTTTCACACACAAACAGTTGAACAATATATGCTATCTGAATTGTAATCCTAGCCCTGGTAACGCTGGCCAACATGATTTTTGTCTCATAAGTACCAATGGTTGTACTTAATGCAGTTTCTTATCGTGTTTTCAAATATGTATTCTAAATTTCTCCATCACCAACAGTTTTTTTATTTCAATTTCAATTAATGGATTTAAATAACTATTTTTAATAAACGTTTTTTCGTCTATTTGTCAATTGTATAAAAAAACCAAATGAGCTAACTCAAATGGTTTCAGCTATGGAAAAGAAATATCAACGCAAATGGAATCCTAATATGCTGGCCGATTATTGGTGGACCATTAAGAGGGATGCTCCACAGGCGAAATATAGCAGAAAATCGTCATTTCTTACTTTCTAGGTGTGTCCGGATGTTCCAATATTCTGTAGTTACAAATGTAGATAATATATTAGTGTTTGAAATTATAAATTCCTGTCCCTCGGAAACCTTGCGTGATGGAGAAAACCCGATATCATATTTGAATTCAGGAGAAAAAATACTATCAGAATCACATATTTTTCTGAGACAAAAAAAAAAGTTTTTTTTTTGTTGCTCAGTGTAATCAATCTTGCAATAACGTCAACGTATCAAAATTCGACATAGTATGAAAATAATAGAATTTCAGTCCAACATCTGGCATGATAGATAAGAAAACCACGGAAAAATAAAGTAGAATGGGTCGAAACCAGGAACTGAATTCGAGACATTATAGATACGGCTCTCAAACGATACCATCTATGCTAATTCGTACGGATATAATTAAGAGTTTACGCTCGTTTTCTAAACGATGTTTATTATTAACAATCTGAGTTTAATTTAGGCATGGCCTACTGTATAGAAAAAAGTTCTGGAGTATATTCGTGACAGTCACTTTTTTCCCTCCCGAGTTAATAACCCTATCATTATGTTGTGCACATTTACTTTCTAACCTATCAAGACGTGGCATTTGTTTTTGTCCAAAATTCCATTTCACACTACATTTATACATTTCATCAAGATCATTTCGGCTGCATCTTTTGAGGTTAGATTACTTGTCAGAGCTCATTGGTCTATATAATTAGAACTAGATGTTGTAGATTAATTTTTTTAATTGCATTCAAATAAATTAACTATATGACTTATGGAAAAGAAATTGGCTCAATGTTGTATTCACTAAGACATTCACTGCTCTCTCTCTCTCTCTCCTCTCTCTCTCTCTCTCTCTCTCTCTCTCTCTCTGTATATATATATATATATATATATATAAAGTTATACGATCTAAAGATTTCTGTAAGGAAAACAAAGACCATGGCTTTTAGAGGATGAGATCCAGTGAGATCCAAAATTATTTTAGAAAATCGAAGTATAGAACAGGTGTCTAGTTTCAAATATTTGGGCTGTGATGTTGGCTACAATGTGGAAAGAGATATTGACTCCGAAATAAATAAATTTCAGACGGTGTGTGGAACAATACAGAGAATATTCAAAAATAAAATTAGAAAAGAAACCAAGATAAAAGTGTATAACGTTATGGCGGTTCCCACAATATTGTATGGATGTGAAACTTGGGCTCCAGTGAAAAAACAGAAGGATAGAATACAGACGGCGGAGATGAGGTTCCTAAGACAAGTAAAAGGATGTACAAGACTTGATAGAATAAGAAACGAGGATATAAGAGAAGAATTGAAAGTACAGCCTTTATTGGATAAAGTCGCGAATTACAGACAGAAATGGATTGATCACATGGATGGAATGAGTAAGGAGAGATATCCATTGTTAGCAAGAAATTATCAAGCAAGAGGAAGACGTGATGTTGGAAGACCTAGAAGACGTTGGGCTGATGCATTATGAAGTCGGGCAATTGCCTAATCCCTGGAGTGATGATGATATATATATATTATAGAGAGAGAGAGGGGGGGAGAGAGAGGGGGAGAGAGAGCAGTGAATGCCTTAATGAATACGACATTGAACCAATGTTTTCCATATATATATATATCCCTCTATGATATTCGTTTCCTAAGATCCATACGAATATTATCTTCCCATCTCTGCTTAGGAATTTCTAATACACTTTTCCTCAAATGTTTCACAATAAGGGTTTTAAAACATGTCTACTCTCTCACATTCGAACTTAAATCGTACGAGTCTACGATGCGATATCTTAAAAAAAATGTGTCAGGGTTTTTCTTTGGTACGAGAGATGCCACATCTATTTGTTTATGTATCTGTTTATTTATAGCCATGGAATATAGAATGGAAGTAGAGAAAATACCAAAGAAGATCCTTAATTGGAAAGCTAATGAAAGAAGTGGAAGAGGCAGACCTAGAGAACTTTGGATAGATGGAGTGAAAGGTATGGAAGCTAGAGATTTGAGGGAAGAAGATGCTTTATACAGGAACCTCTGTTGACAAATCACTTTGGGCTGAAGGAGAAAAACTGTATTGTGGAATATTCCTAAAAGATTATAGCTATAATAAACAAAACAAGATTTGACAGAGTCAGAACGCAGGATGTGAGGGAGAAATGCAATATCGTAGATGTTGAGACATTTACTACAAGTAAAACGGACTGGAATGCCCACGTGGACAGAGCTGATGATACCAGGCTTATTGAAACAGCGAAGAACCTACGTCCTAGAGGAAAAAGATATGTAGACAGACCCCTCAAGAGATGGAATGAGATATAATTGTATTGTATTGTAAGCCTATGTTTTCCCTTTACAGAGATTTAGGCGCTCTCCCCCTACAGGAAAGAATTTGAACCATATTAATTTAGTTACACTTGTTTTCGTATAGATGTCATTTTGAGTCGTCCATGGTCAGCGTTCCGCCTCATACTGACATCTAGGAAACCAACATAGCCTAGTACTAGGAAGGGAAAATTCGGTAAATTTTGCTTAGAGGTCTTTTCATTCAGGCTTAAGGATTTTTACGAGCCTAAAAATCTTCAGACTCGGGACCCACGGCTTAAAGTCCCTCCCGGAGGACTTGCTCCTTGGATTTTTCCGTCCTAAAAAATCCATCGACCCGGGCCGGGTTTGAACCCGCGACTCTCGGGACCAGAGGCAAGGAGCATAACCACTAGTCCACCGCGGCCGACATGAGATATAATCATCATTGACATAGTGTGCGTAAATAAACAGGCATATACTTATAGAAAAGAAGAAGAAGAATTTATTTTTGTTTTTTTTAATTAAATGGGGAGGAACATATCTTATCCAATGCCACCAGATTGTCTTACATTTCTGGTACTCTCCTAGCACTGGCGGAGTTATGCTACCCCGATGATATGATGGGTGATAAATAATAACGAATTACAAGAACATTCTTTAATCTTAACCTAAATTCCAGACCATGGGCGACACACGAATTGTGCATCTTAAGTAAAAATTCCTGTGGTCTGAAACCGTAGCCGTGACCGCATGAACTGTAATCAGAAGCTCTGACCACAACGCCATGAGACTGGTCAGCAAGAAACATATAAAATACAAAGATCAATAGAAACAGAAATTGCCAGTGTTTATAATAACATGAAGATTTTAAAGAACATGTAAAAAAATAAAACTTTAATTAGTGATTGATTATGGTAGATGTATCCAGTGTCTACTGATTTTAACAAATGTTAACATAATTAACATTTTGTCTGTTAATTCTTACCTCTTAGAGTTGTTTCTGTCGAACGTAACATTTTGTCTGTTCATTCTTACCTCTTAGAGTTGTTTTTGTCGAACATATGTTCGACAAAAACAACTCTAAGAGGTAAGAATGAACAGACAAAATGTTTCAATTACTGAACAAACCTCTTAATGTTACTTCCTATTGTATATTAAAATGTTTAACATATCCCATTGAAATTGGTGTGTGAATGTATATCTTTACATCAAAAAATTAAAATTAAAATTTGGGAGATCAGAGAGGGCTATTAGGAGACGGATGGGAGCAGAGAGAAATATGAGAGAACTGAAAATAGAGAGTTAAAATTGTTTGGACATCTAATGAGGATGCAGTAACAACGATGGTCCAAAAATATATTTCAATGCACATTAGCCGGAAAGAGTTTTCGGAGAAGACCAAGATGATCGTGTGCCAAAAAGATAAAAAAAAGTTATTTCTTAAAAGGACTTCAAGGAGAATATGATCCCCTTAAACGAGAAGTATGGAGATTGGGAACGGAAATGTGGTTTCAGCTCCAAAATCGGTGAATAATAATGATAATAATAATAATAATAATAATAATAATAATCATAATCTTTAATAATAATAATTCAGAAGTGTTAATGTATGTATAATTTTAACCCTGGTGAATAAAAAGAGAAGACGTTACAGTCTTAACTTCATTACGTTCGATTCCATTAACGCAGTTTAACCTCTCACCTTATAGGTACTTTTAAGTCCCACACGCCTCTCAGCCCTTACAGTGACACGACCTGTCGGGAGAGGGATTTTAATCATGGATCACATGCCTACCTTTTTGAACACACAAGGACATGGATGGTTCCCCCGATTGAGTGATCATTTCAATGTTAGGGCCACCTCCGAGACAACACAACATTAAGACGAAACACACCATTCACACTAAACATACTAAACATGACGAAAAAACTTATTATGATGGCCATATGATATTCTGGAACCCTTTAATTCTTAAAGAATCCTGCCATTTGTCTTGCAGGTGAGGAAAAAGACTCGAAAAATTATCAACCACGAAACTTGTCCAGACCGGGGATCGAGCCTGGTGCTCTCTGCTTACAGCCAAGCTAATCCGATACCGCAGTGGTGGACAAACTCATTACGTAAAATATATATTATCATTATCATCTACATTATTATTATTATTATTATTATTATTATTATTATAGTTAAAATTAATAAATAGTACCTGAAATCACAGTGGTCCTTAACGATAAAATACGTTTAAAATGTATCCTTAAGAACGATTGTAACTTCAGGTACTATTTTATCAACAGTAATCTAATAAGAGGTTGTGTTTTTTTTTTTTTTAAATCACGAGCGACAAAATCACGAGTGATTTTGTCTAATGAAAAACTCAACCTCGCGTTGGATTTGGAGTGACTGTTTCGCGAATAATACATCAGCAGCTAAAAATAATTAAAATGTTTAATATTTACCAAATGTGAGGTTATGTATTCCGATCTTACTTCCGGGCGATATCTAAGCCCTGTATAGTTATAAATAGCACATCTTTATTGTTAAATCTCTTTGGGCTTGGGAAAAAACAATAACATTTGATTGCATCACAAATAACTCTTAACAATAATGCAGATTTATTATATAGCATTTAATAATTTTTTAGAGCAACAGAACTAAGTTTTTTTTTCTCTTTGGTAGTTTTTGAAGTTGTTTTCATTTAGCATTTCTTGGTGTACCATATCGATCGTAACATTGTCGAATCGATACCCTTGTCAAATAAGTCAATTTGCGGAGATATCTCTCATTAGGAACAGGAAGAGGCAAATTATCAACAAGAAGAGGCAAAATTATCGCTCTACGAGTTAAATGGTCATTTTAACTATAAACATCAACCTTAACGGTGGTTCAATACGCATTTTATAAGTTTATTATTATTATTATTATTATTATTATTATTATTATTATTATTATTATTATTATTATTATTATTATTATTATTGAACAGATAATGGAGACTCGGGAGTCATTTCGAGGTTTGTTAGGTTATGGAATACGAATCGCGGAAACGTTTTGCATGTAATTCAAAATTTAAGATAACCACCAAGTCACGGCAACAGAGACGATTACCTGAACAAGGGAAAGTTCTAAATTAATATCACACTTTGAATAAAAACTATGTGCTCATTGTTGTTAATAGACAAGGTGTTAGACACTTTGCCTTCATCAGATTGTCAGATGTTTCAACACAAAAAGTCTGGACATTCACCAGGTTATTTGCCCGTCACCAAGTAACCAATTTATTACATCTAATTTATATTGTTCATTATTTTGAAAGTCGCAGAAATATTCGCTAGTTTAGAAAAGAAAAATAATAGTCTGTGGTATGACAGGTTTTGTCGGTCCTGGAGGATTATTGTCGTTACCATGCTCTTATATTATTATTATTATTATTATTATTATTATTATTATTATTATTATTATTATTATTATTATTATGGAGTAGAACTTTGGCCATTAACAATACAAACAAATAAGTATCTTTTGGCAACGGAAATGGATTTTATAGGAAGGGCAGCAAGAATTTCAAGAAGAGAAAAAATTAGGAATTCAGTTATAAGGGAGAAAATGAAGACTGAAGACACTATTTTAGATTATATTAAAACTCAGCAATTAAGATGGTACGGACATGTCCAGCGAATGGAAGAGGATCGGCTACCAAAATCTGTTTTGGAATGGGAACCTGAGGGAAGACGAGGCAGAGGAAGACATAAAACCTCCTAGAGTCAGGTAATATGTTTATACATGAAGGAGAAACATCTACAACCAGGAAATTGGATGGACCGACAAAATTGGCTATTTGGAATCGGACGATGTCAAAGACATTAATCAACTGATGATCTATCTATTATTATTATTATTATTATTATTATTATTATTATTATTATTATTATTATTATTATTATTATTAAGATTATTATTAAGATTATTACTGTTATTATTATTAAGATTATTATTATTATTATTATTATTATTATTAAGATTATTACTGTTATTATTAAGATTATTATTATTATTATTAAGATTGTTATTATTATTAAGATTATTATTATTGTTATTATTATTATTATTATTATTATTATTATTATTATTATTATTATTATTATTATTATTGGTCAATGGATTTTCTGGACTTAAAAATCCTGACTCTGGATAGAGGGAATCATGAATTTGATGAATGACAGGGGATTGCAGGATGGTGACTGGAAGGATAGGGATAAATGGAAGAAGATAATCAAAATTTAGTATCGGGCACAGGAAGATTTTGCATACAATTAAAACCTGTTAAAAAAGTTCTGACCCATCATGGCTCTGGTGACGAATCAGCCTCTAACGAAAATGAGTGTCAGGTGCTTGTTCAAGGCAGGCATAACGCCGATTGTCTAGAAAGATGAGAGCCTTAACCTCTTACCACCCTAAGGTCATCCAAGGTTTGTGCTGGGATCACTTTGAAAATTCTGACAGTAGCTTCTTTCAGGAAGGAAGCAAAGCCGGGACCAGGCTCGGGACCTCTAGGTTGTAGATGTACGTCTCGTAATTAAGTCTCAAATGACAGATTATTTAATCTATACTTTTTAAGTTCATAATTGCTTTTTATACCGTTGAGGTTATAACAATGTTAAATTATACATTTTTATGTATCTTGTATACTACCGTCTTGCTCAACTATAATGTTTCTATTTAAAATTTTCGTTGATTTCACTCTAGGCCTTTCGAAGCTTGCTTCATCTTCTGGAGTCGTTGTAGTACTATTGAATTATCTGAATATGTCTAGTAGAGGGTTTTGCTCAACAAAAATATGCCTAATGAGCAAAACCCTTTACTAGACATATACAGATAATTCAATACTTCTACAACAACCCCAGAAGATCAAACATGCTTCGAAAGGCCAAGAGTGAAATCAACAAAAAATTTAAATAGAAACATTATAGTTGAGGAAGACGATAGTATACAAAGTACAAACAAATATATATAATATAATATTATTTCTTAAATTGGCAAATACTAATTTTCTCGAGTCAGTTATTTAAGAGTGGCGGACAGCCGTGAAAACGAAATCATGCGCAACTGTTATTAGATATCCATCCATCCATAGTAATTCTGCCCGAGGTCAAGTCTTTCACTGCAATCATAGCATTATCATCCTATGCTTTGCAGCTTTACTAGGGAATTATATGTGTGGTAGCTTCCCGTAACTTTCCACACCGGTGAAGGATGATGATGATGGCCGGATGATTTTCGGGGACCGTTGGCCCCTAAGCTTCCTGACATTTGCCTTATAGGTGAGGAAAAAAACTCACCCAGGAGCCTGTCCCGACCGGGAATTGAACCCGGGTCCGCTGCATGACAAGGCAGCATGCTATCTCGAGACCACAGCGGTGGACTATTAGATATATATTGGGAAATTTGACACAAATTTAAGTAATACTCGTTCGTTTTATTAAAAATGTTAAATTAATTGAATTAATCTATGTATCCCATAAGATACATTTCCAATTTAAGGGTTACATAAAAATACTAACACCAGAAACTTACGTATTATATCTTATAGTACGCTGATTCGAGTCTCAATGGGCGAAATTTTTTCATTGATTTCAGTCAGAATGGGGTTGGCAACCATATGTCGCATAGCTTTGAGCCTAGGCATGCTACCGCGTGATTATAGCTATAAAAAATTCCTCTTGATTCTGGGTATGCACCGGTCCTATACTATTGACAAAATTACATGAAAAAATTCGCAACCAAGGCTTAGCTCCATGCAAAATGAATTAGAACATTTGGCATTTAAAAATGAAATCGAAACTACATGTGCTTTAAATATAGGCCCATAGGCGCGGACATAAGCTCTCCATACATATTTATCCTCAACTAATGTCTTCCAATAATTCCCTACATAATTAACCACACTTAAATAATGATTAATTTTATTCTCCTACCTCATTCTTGACCTATCTACTGGCGCTTTCCTTTTAGATTTCTATCTATCTATCTTCGGGTTTTTACAGCTACTATCGTCTTCCCGTTCCAAACCTCCAAAGCCTACGATCTTGGGCATCATCAATGCTTAGCTCTCTTGCTTGCATTACTGTCTTCATGTTTTCCTTCCATGTTAACTTCGGTCTCCCTCTTTTCTTCTTTCTGATCGGTTGCCATTGATATAGTTGCTTCGGCCATCGCTCATCTTCCATTCTTAAAACATATCCTGACCACTTTAATTCCTTCTCCTCAATTCTTTCAATCACGTATTTTAGATTTCCTATGAAGTTACCATGTCTCACTTTCATTTCCCATTCCTATCACATCTCCTGCACATTGCAGTCAAGGAGACTTCGTTATTCAAATTGTGCAATTGATAATTATTTGAGAATAACATGCTAAGGAAAATACTTGGACCAAATAGAGACGAATGAGAATTCAAAAAACTTCATGAGTTACATGATCTTTATGGGAAATAAAACATTATTATTATTATTATTATTATTATTATTATTATTATTATTATTACACAAACTGGAAGGAACACTTGGCAAGGATGACTGAGAATAGAATATCCAAAGCAGTATACAATTATTCACCACGAGGAGGAAGAAGTTTGGGAAAACCAAGGAAAAGATGGAAAGGGCAGCAATTTGGAGCCGGAACAGGCTAGTAAATCCTAAACCATGAAGAAGATTATTATTATTATTATTATTATTATTATTATTATTATTATTATTATTATCATTATTGAACTCAGTGCTTTGGAATAGAAATATAATGTACGGAACGAAGAAAACTATATTTCAAGTTCTGTTACGAAGCATTTTATTATATGGGCCGAAACCTGGACAGTAAGTAGAAAACAAGCCAACAAGCTGTTAGCAGTAGAAATGGATTTTTGGAGGAGATCGACAAGAATTTCAAGAAAGGATAAGGTCAGAAACAGCACAATAAGGGAAATAATGCAAACATATTAGGAAAAATAGAAGAAAAACGTTTGAAATGGTATGGACACCTAATAAGAATGGAAGAAGAGAGAATGCCACAGACGATCCTTAATTGGAAAGCTAATGGAAGAAGTGGAAGAGGCAGGCCTAAAGAACGATGGATGGATGGAGTGAAGAGAAGCATGGAAGCTAGAGATTTGAGGGAAGAAGATGCATTAGACAGGAACATCTGACACCAAATCACTTTGGGTTGAAGGAGAAACACTGTATTGTGGAATATTCCTAAAATTATTATTATTATTATTATTATTATTATTATATTATTATTACTACTACTACCACTACTACTACTTCTACTACTACTACTACACTACTACTACTACTACTACTACTACTACTACTATTATGCAATACAAACGACATAACATCAATAGCCCTACCAGCAACAAAAATTTGCACTTTTTTTTGGAATGTTACATTTAGAAACATTTATAGCGCATATTTTTTTCAGAATAGGTTATTCTTTATTTTGCTGACATAAATTAATATATATATATATATATATATATATATATATATATATATATATATATATAATTCCAGGAGGAAGGTGTTCAAAACCAATATGTAAATAAGAAAACACTTTCCCATCAGTTTTCAACCCCTTTTTTGGATGTCTAGAGTTTCAAAGAATGTGAAGCCTTTTTAAAAGACGACACATGATCTGTCTGGAGCTCTCAGACCACCGAGGGACCGCAGTGTTATGTAATATAGGGCTTCAAATTAGATCCTCCAATTTAAAATAATTCTAATAAATAGGCATATTAAAATTAAATATTTATTTAACAACCAACTGAAAAAAAAAGCCTCTGAAATATACTCGTGTACGTATATAAATGGTACATTACAATGGGAAGTTGGGAAGTGGTTTTTACAGAAGTGAGGAAATTATTAAAAACCGAGCGACAGCGAGGTTTTTAATTTCAGAGACTCTGTAAAACACTTCATAAACGTGCGTTGTACACTATTTCTTGCACGATGGTGTTTTCAAAATAATAAATATTGGACTAATATTCAAAATAATAAATGTTGGAAATATTTGTGTTCATTATAACGTTAACAGTGTGGGCAATGTTTATACGGTAAATGCCGAAAACAATTTAGATGAGACTGCAGCAGACCGTGACACCAATGACGAAAATAGGCGGCAAATATGAATTTATTGTTTTATATGCTTTCAAATAAAATTCAGTTCATTTAAAATGCGCGAGTTGTTTCTTATAATGTATATTAACACTACCTTGGATATATTTTTGTATATACATTGTATGTAGTATAGCCTACATGAAGGGCAGTGGTTTTACTTCCCGCACTAGATAGATAATTTGTAATATTACAGTATAGTTATTTAGTTATTTATAGTTTGGCAACCCCGAAATTTAGGATGTTCAACTTTCAATCATGTCGCCATTGCTGTACAACAGAACGCACTATCATGCAAAAAGGTTTTTAGTACCATTTCAAGATAGAATATGTGCTAACAATATAAATCATTGCATACATTTACTTTCTTTAACTTGTAATCAAGAATTTTCAATAATACTTTTTTACAAAGGGATAAGCTTACACAAGTTGGTCTCTTAAGGAAATAAGTACTGACGATACAAATTACAGTAATTTCATTTTCGCCAGAGGTTTCAAGGACATGAGTAGATAGGTATTCTCCGCTGGTCCGCTGCTGCCAACCTCCAATTCATCATAACTAGGGAGCGGATTTTTATGTTCTAAAAGTTAAGATTGCAACATAGTATAGCTATAAAATTAATTTAATACGTCTTTATATCCAATCAACTGATTTTTTATAATATAACTTACAAAACCGTTTCTCAATAATTGTTGTGTGGGATCTAGCAATATTACATTTATATTTTACGTCTTACTTTAAAATTAAAAAAAGGAATAATGTACGAGTAAATAGAACACTATTTCTTTTTAATTTAAAAGTAAAATTGTAATATAAATGTAATATTGCTAGATTCCACACAAACAGTATTAGGAAACGTTTTTGTTAGTTAGATTATAAAAAAATCAGTTGATTGGATGTAAAGAGCTTATTGCATTAATTTTATCGCTATACCATGTTGCAATCTTAACTTTTAGAACATAAAAATCCGCCTCTTTATAACTAAGGCTAGCATTTATATGTAATTACATGTGCTTTCCTTTTGCTTATGCAAAGCTAAAATTATACAATTCTTTTGTTGTCTAATGCCACCAGGTTGTCTTTTATGGCATTTATGGCTTTTTCCTCTGGCATTGACGGAACTGTAATCCATTTCTTAAGTTGGAGCACCTGGAAGGCCGAGTTACGTTACCCCGATGGTATGATGGCTGATAAATGATAATGAAGCGCCAGGAGAGTTCTTAACCTAAACTTAACCTAAATTACAGACCATAGGCAACCACAGGAATAATTCCCTTTAAGAAAAAAATCCTATGGTCTGACTGAGAATCGAACCCGGGACCTCATGAACAGTAGTCAGTAAAGCTGACCACTGGCCCATGAGGCTGGTCGTTAAATGTTCACTATTTCAAAATTTGCTTATATATATTATCATTAAATATTTGTCTATATTTTATCACAATTACATATTTTACATGTAGGGGAATGGGAATCAACATTAATGGTCATTTACTGCACAATTTATTATTCGCTGATGACCAAATTATAATAGGACGAGATAAAGAAGATATAGAATATATGGTCAGAAAGTTGGTCGATGCATTTGAGGTAGGTGGACTGAAGATAAATTATATTAAAACAGAATATATGGTAATCGGAGCAAATTCAGAAGACCTACAAATAAATCATATGATAATTAAATATGTTGAAGAATTTAAATATCTTGGATCTATAATAGATAAATCTGGTACACGTACTTGTGAAAAATATATAATTAACAGAGTAAATTCTGCAAGGAAGGCGATTAGATCCCTGGATGGTCTTTTATGGAATAGAAATTTGACCAGAAAAACAAAAAAGAGATTATGCAGACAATAATAGAAAGTATACTTACATATGGGTCAGAAAGCTGGACAATAAATGCGAGGATGCAGAAAAGAATCTTGGCGACAGAAATGGATGGATTACGGAGAAGTATGAGAATATCCAAGCTACATGTACGAAATACATGTATCAGACAAGAAATGGATGCACAAGAAACTGTTATCGATATGATAACAAAGAGAGCTCTACAGTGGTGTGGACATGTACAACGGATGTCGGAAGACCAGTGGCCTAAACAGGTGTTGGATTGGATGGTACCAGGCAGAAGTAAGAGGGGGAGAAGTAGAAGAGCATGGAATGAGGGAATATATGATGCCATGATGAAGAGGGGTATGGAAGATGGACAATGGGAAGGTAGGAATCTCTGGAAAGCAGGAATCGAAGGCAAACTGTTGTAAAGTGGAAAGCCTATATTAAGTATTAAGTAACATATTTTACAAACTTTAAAGACTTATGTAAAACTACATATTCTGCCTCTTAAGTAAAGGAAAATAATTCTAAACAATTTATGTATTGTTTCCATTAGAAACTCATACACACTTCATAGCGGGAATCGAATACGGGATCTCAAGAACTGTAGTCAGAAGCTCTAACCATAAGACAGTGAGGCTGACACCGGAATGCCTTTGTTATACTCGTAATTAACATAGGTTGCGTAAGGATGTGAAATGGAACAAGTTTCCTCTATTAGGCATCTTCGCGTTACGATGCATAATTATTTAGAAATGTAATGCACATAATTCTGGTTGCTTTACTTGATGCAAATTAAAAGAGAGAATTATGTCATCACCACGCCGCTAATTGTTACATTTATCTGATCATTTCATAACGAGGTGATCTCTCACGCCACTCCTGTCTTCAGATCCGGTTTCAAAACCCACCATTACCTGCAGACTTACATAAAAACTAATCATAACTTCACATCATACAAACAATATCTACTGCTATCTACAAACACAGCTTTCACCAAAATACATACAATAATGTGCAATTAATCTTCTTCTTCTTCACTTCACGGGCTAGGCAAAAAATGCCTGTTCCTCACAGTTGCTCTGTCCATCTTTTCACTGTCCTTCCTACATTCCTTGAACCTCTTGGCTTGAATGCTGCTCTTGGTAATCTTGTGCAATTAATTTTAATTAATAATATTTATTTTTATTTTCAGGATTGTTTCTGTTATTTACACAGGTATCCTCAACCAAAATATACATTTTTTTTTTCTTCCACACTTCCCGGTCTTGCGTGTCTGCTACTGTCATATTTCTATTCCTCATGTTGTCTTGAATTCCTCTTACCCACGTTGGCTTTGGTTGAGGAAAAAAGTTAAATTTACCCCTGTGAATATAATTATAAATTGAACTACTGAAAGATTATTTTCATTTTATAATTCAATAATTTCTAGAATAATCATAAGGAGGTATCCATTTCAATACTTCTTTCTTTGTTTATGTGTCCCTTTTTGTCATAATATGTACCATCTTAGTTGGATTTCTTCAATCTCTTGTACAATATCCTTTTCTACATGTATTTTTTCTCTTAATGTTTTATACTATTTTGATATTCTTGCCGATCTTCTTAAAAAGTCCATTCCTGTGACTAATTATTTATTTCTGTGTTTTGCTTCAACGTCCATGTTTCCGCACCATATAATAAAATACTCTTTACAAATGTGTTATCTTCTTCTTCTTCTTCTTCTTCCTTCCAAGTATTAGGCCAAGGCCTGTTACGATCCTATAGAAAATTTTCCCTCCAGCGTTTCATAGGACGGCCCAGAGATCTTCGTCCTCTTGGTATATAATTATAAACAGCTTTGAGGATCCGATTTGAACTCATTCTTTCAAGATGGTGTTTCCAATTTAGTTGGTACTGTTCAATATATTCCAAAATTGGCGTAGTCTTCAATTCTTTAAGATATCGGGGTTCCTTTTCCGATCCCATCTGGTGTAACCCGCTGTTCTGCGCATGAATCTCATTTCACAAGTCGTTATTCTGCTTTCAATTGTTTTATATATTAATAATTTAGTCCTCTTGATTATATGCTTACTCCATAAAATATAATTTATTATGCCAATAATTTTCTTTGTCTCTATTATTCTTTTTTCGATGTTCAAATTCAGATGATCCATCGCTTTGAATTATTGATCCCAAATACTTAAAAATATTCTGTTTAATAATAATAATAATAATAATAATAATAATAATAATAATAATAATACATTCACGAATTTGGGTAATTTTTGTCCTGTTTCAGCCTATATAGGAATATCATCAAAAATCTTTTCAGAGGACATAATTTAGTTCCAGGCGACATAAAAACAACTGTTTCCTCGTGGTTTAAAAAATATACTGTTACTGCCAGGTAGAGCCAGGGAGTTGTGTTAGAGGCTTCTAAGACGCCGCTCCAATCACGAACTGAAAACAGTTCTCTGCCAGTGTCCTCGCATTTTTAAATAACGTTTCCATGTCTACACTACGTGGATATAATTATCTTAACATCGTTGCAACTTCCATGAAGCTTCTCAGAATAAGAAATGAGGATATAAGAGAAGAATTGAAAGTACAGCCTTTATTGGATAAGGTCACGAATTACAGACAGAAATGGATTGATCATATGGATGGAATGAGTAAGGAGAGATATCCATTGTTAGCAAGAAATTATCAAGCAAGAGGAAGACGTGATGTTGGAAGACCTAGAAGACGTTGGGCTGATGCATTATGAAGTCGGAACGGGCAATTGCCTAATCCCTGGAGTGATGATGATGATGACGTGGCAACTTTTGTTTTTTACGGTATCTTTAGTTGGTAAAAATTTATTCTAGTGAATAAAACGTGACAACGCCGCTTGATATGCTAAATAGTTATACGTGCAAAATAGACCTACCTAACCACAAAGTAAAGCGCCTGTAAACTAAACCACTGAGCCGACTATACACACACAGGGTACTCCCAGTTTTAAACCCCGGTGTAGATGAGCCTGAATGAGATTTTTCCTAATTTTCCTCATTCGTTAAGGCAAATTCAGGATTAGAGCATTTCATTACTAGAACTCGTTTCATCAATTCACCGTATTAACACCATCTTAAAAAGTACACATATTATGTATTTTCTACAAAATGCTCCAAATAGCGCAAAATATAGCCACTCTCTACCAACCCCTTCCATCTACCTTCACGTGGTGGGACTGTTTTTACTGAAGATGGAGTGTGAATGGCGAGTTTCTGGGCCATAAAACCAGATGCTCGGGGCAGACAGAGCTCTGTAGCCTTGTAAGGCAGTCTATCTAGGAGAAATACAACTCTGGTCCTCCAGGTTGTGAGTTATGCGGTTGGCCTGGTAACCCACCCAAGTAAAAAAAAAAATATTACTCGGAAGCTCAAATGCGAATACGAAAACGATGGACTTTTGAGACCAGAACAAGTCACAATGACCTAATCCTGGAAAGGAAGAAGAAGATAATATGGCTTTAGAGCCTTTAAGTGTCTATAAATAATGAAGAAAACACTACAAATAAATGAAAATACTAATATGTATACAAACTTCCTCTTAAGTTAAGAGTGTAACTAATAAAACCTCGTCAAAAATTCAAAAATGAGTGTTAAAGCAAAATGGAGTTAACATGATTGTTTATTCATGAAGCAATTTATAACAAAGACAACAATTTGTGCCACTGCAATAGTCACGACCTAATTTCACTTTCATGTGTTGGCTACTCATATTTTCAAAACGTTAGTCACTCCTTCCGGGGTCCTTTCTAACACTTACACGCATTTTATTTAAAACAGGAATTGCTGATCTATCTAAAGTTTGTCACGCAGGAATTGCGTACACGAAGCCATATATAATAAGAACAGTTAAGTCTCATAGACTGCGATGGGCAGGACATGTTGCACGTATGGGGAGTGAAAGACTTGCTTGGAAGCTACTTGTAGGAAAACCAGAGGGAAAATGCCCAGTTGGTAGACCAAGAATGAGGTGGGAGAATAACATTGACTATGATTTGAGAGAAGTAGATTATACAGGGAATGATTGGAAAGCATTAGCTAGGGATAGGGATGTATGGAGAGCTTATGACCGCTCGGCCATGAACCTACGGGTTCGATAGTGCCAGTGAGTGAGTAAGTAAGTTAATTTCTCAGCAAGTTCGATTTATGGTCAGTTTTGCAGCTTTGTCCCGCTCCGTAACCCAGTGGTTAAAGCAAGATACCTTAATGCAGATCTATGGAACTTGCGCAGCTTTAAGGTCTCCATGTGGAAAGAAATTTTCTCATGGAATTTCATCCAGAATGGGACCAGTGCCCAACCAGTAACGTGAGGAATTTGGGTAGGTATAATAAATAGCGGCTCCAGGTTGAGAAAACCATCTATAACGGCTGGGAGACCCGACATGCTGATCACATGTTACGGCTAAACTGGATGGACGATCGTCTATAATCATATATGAAAAGGTCATGTGCTTTAGACATGTAACAAGATTACCAAAAGCAGCATTTAACTACAAGCCAACAGGTTCATGGAATGTAGGAAGGACAGAGAAAATATGGACAGAACAACTGTGAGGCGGAACAGGCAATTTGCCTAGCCCATGAAATTAAGAAGAAGAGGAAGAAGAAGACATATAGATATAAAAAGTCCAATTTTAGGATTGTATGCACGTAGGAAGACCTAAACGACGTTGGAAGCATGACCTGTAGTGGAACGAACCAAATAGGCTCGCAACTTGAAGAAGAAGATTATTATGTGCATACGGTTTTTTATGGTTGTTACATGCTGCTTCCTGTGCAAATATTGGAGTCTTTTTTACGCCTCTCTGTATACAGGGTGAGTCAGGAGGAAAGGTACATGGTGTGTGGAGTGATAGTCCTGGTGATTCTGAACAAAAAAACTTCTAATATACATATGTCCTTTTCTTAACCGTTTCAGGGTAATTTAATGAAAACAACGAGGAACCGAAAAAGTGCAGGTTTCAGTAAATTAAGATACTGTTACCTTAAGTTTTGTTTAATTGTGTACGTTTGCTCACAAAAGATGTTCAAACACCACCAGTAACTTCAATGCATTATGCGGCTCTTGTAGACAGTTGTTGTGTTGCTCATTTGTACTCGTACATTCCTTTACTTGAGCACAAGCATGAGTGAGAAGTACCTCTTTTGTATCCACTCGGTGCTTGAGACTTCGCTGTTAAGCCAACTCCACAAACAGTATCTAATGTGGTAAGATCGGGTGACCTCGGTGGCTAAGCAATGATTCCACCGTGACTGATCCAACGCCCAGCATACATTTTGTTTAGGTGCTGTTTTATTGATCATACCAAATGTGCAGGAGCACCGTCATGCTGAAAGTACATACGAGCTCGTGTTGCCAAAGGGATATCCTCCAAGTATTCTGGTAACATTTTCAACGAATCGGTCGCGGTGGAATCATTGCTTGTCCACCGAGGTCACCGGATTTAACATTATATTACTGTTTGTGTGGTTGGCTTAAGAGCGAAGTCTACAAGCACAGAATGGCCACAAAAGAGGAACTTCTCACTTAAATTTGTGCTCGAGTAAAGGAAAGGACGAATGAGCTCAGATCAGCAACACAACTGCTGTCTACAAGAGCAGCAAAACCATTGAAGTTGCCGGTAGAGTGTTGTGAAGAAATGTTTACAATTAAACAAAACTTAAGATAACAGTATCTTGATTTACTGTCACCGGTTCGTCGTTTTTTTTTTTTTTCATTTTTACCGAAAGTGCATTTTCAGTACGTAACATGGCATGTTCCTCTACAGTGAGATTCTTGAAAAGTTCCAATTTCCTTCTTTGTGCTTCCTCCTACTTACCTTCCCACCCCTTCCCTCTGCGCTAGGTATAGTTGCGCAACTTTCTATCTTCCTCGGAACACTCAAATACGTGATACAAGTTACAGAGAGTGTCATCATCATCTTGGATATTGTCTGGATCACTTCGGTTAGCCCGAGTGCAGCTGCGTTGCTTTGTTTTAGTCCTGTAAGCCAGGGTAGGGCACCCGGGGTGTGGACCCTAACCCTCGGCTGGACCAAGGGATAATTGAATGTTCGTGTGGGTAATTATTATTATTCTCATCATTTCGTTCTGTAAATTTATTTGATGACCAAGATAATTGATTTATATTGTTTATATAATTTATGTATTCATATTTTCTTTAAATTCATATAATGGTCAAAAGTAATTTTTGTTTAATTAGTTATGATATTGCTGCTTCATATTAAATCCTATTCTAAAGCTTTCGCAAGTCATATTAGCTGCCCTCTTCCTTCTAGCTTTTCATGATTGTAAATACTATTTATAAGTAATGCCACGAGTGATTTCCAAATTATCGATAAATTCACGACTCACGAAGTGAGGAGTGAATTTATCTAGAGAATTTGGAAATCAAGAGTGGCATTTGTTAGGACTATTTAACGAATAAAATTAAGCTGTTTTACTCACAAATCATTATTTAACTATAGTTATTTTAAAATATTTATATATTTCATGTAAACGGCGATGTTTGAAAACAAATGAGAAACGATAGGTACGCTTCATCTGCTTCTTTTGTTTATCACTTGCCAAAGGAACGCAATATTGTAAGAATGCTCTCTAGTGGAGAAAAAATGAAACACATCAACCTGTATATTAATTCATTTCTGATGTCGTATGATGTAAATATGACAATTATATTTTTCTGGATTGTTACCTGGGAAAAAATACATTTAAGAAAGTGCAAACAGTGGTTTCTTTTTTTGGTGGTATAAATCAATTGCTATAAATGTTTTTATATTAACTCCCGCATGCGGCATGTGTTGACATTCATGCATTATATATACAACCTGGTAGCCGTAGTTCTTACAGGCTCAGTCACTGCAAAATAATGATCAGACCTGTTCAGAATATTAAAAAGGAGAAGCTTTCTTTAATATGGTAATTATAACACTGATAAATATTTAATGAAACACGACTCTGATTGGTTGTAAAACGGAAATCATTGAAACGTGATTGGCCATTGAGTCCCATTTGGAGCATGAGTTAAATAGTCAGAGTTAGATACGAGCCATATAAACTACTACAGTGTATTTATATTTTCATAGTAATAGTTAATAAATGCTAAACAAACATAGGAAAGATGAATCGACCGTTGCTTCTGATGGGCCCGGGCAAACAAAAGTAAAAAGCACTGATGTTTATGAATTGGGGAGTACAAAATGGTAGTAGAACGTATGAGCTGAGCCACACATTAAATTACGCTGAAACAGTCAAGAAAAGACCACATGTATTTTAGAAGTTTATGTTCAGAATCACCAGTACTATCACCCCTCAAAGCATGTACCTTTTCTCCTGAATCACTCTGTATGTATAAAAAAGAAGTTGCATGAATATTAATAATTTATTTAGAACTTTAAATGTTCAACCCGAGTAAATATTATAATGGAAATGAACTCCAAAGAAGTGAAGCGGCTGACATGATACCGCCTCTAGTAGCATACATTCTTTTTGATCATTAACGGAACGTTGACGTCCGTGATGAATTAAACGTCACGTCCATCACTCAAACCATAGAGGTTTACCGAAGTAACTGGTACGGAGACATATTCCATATTCCGATTATATGTATTACCTGAAATACGGTTTACTTACCAACCTAACGGGAAGACACATCTTGGATGAACGAATAAACGAAAGTGAGACTAGTTCACCTGAGGTGGAACAGACCAGAAGAACCAATCCTTTATAGAACATAATTGGAATGTTGAAAATGTCAAATAGTACCTTAAATCTGGATGAGTTTGGAAGCATTATTAGCGAATTCATTAGGAATGGAGCTATTGACGTTGTTCTCATAAAAAGAAGTACATGACTTCATCTATCCTACTTAGCAGTAGTAGTTACTTGTATTTTTCAATGAGACTTAGGCGTTCTTCCGCTACAAGAGAGAAATTCAACCATACTATTTTAGTTAACTTGATTTCCTCATTGTAAAACCTGCTCTATTCTCCATTCGCATCCCTTATCGAACCGAATATTTGTCTTAGGATCCTATTTCCGGATACTTTCAGTTTTTTTTCTTTCTTTCTTGATGCAAGAGCCGAAATTTCTTCGCCATATACTAACGCACAAATTATCCTATTGTAAAATGTTAATATTTAGTTTCTTAGACAAAATCCAACACGGCAATTTATTTCACACTAGCCAGTACCCGACATGTGCTGCTACGCCTAAATAAATTAAATGTGTTTTTATGTTTAATTGAATAAGTAAAAAAGAAAAATAATTATACATTTATATCGTAATTATTTTTAGATACCCTGTGCTGATTATGCCTGGGTATCTACTTAATTCGATCTTGGGCTGAAAGACAAAAATGGTTATTGTGAGTTATCCGTAAAAGACAGACATATGCTGTTGCGGACTTTTTTGTAGTTTCTTCTTCTTCTTCTTCGGCTTTCCGCCACTTATAGGTTTGCCGTCTTCAGTTTCCATTTATCTGTATCATTCCAATCTCCCTCTTCCAAATCATCCATTATTGTTCTGACGTAGGTTTTCCATTTCCAGTTTTTTTTAATTTATTAATATATATATATATATATATATATATATATATATATATATATATATATTAGTTTGGTGTATCTGTTATGGTAAGCCAAATTATGCGTAAGCCAATTAAGAGTCCAAAAGAAAACTGTTTTTTAGTGCAACGATGTCCCCTCCCCCTTTTTTGTTTAGCTCCGGTCCTATATACGTACGGTAATATGTTACAAATGTTAATTGTTCCAGATAAATTCTCTAAATGATAGTAAAAGCCTAATTCAAATCGGTCAAAAAGTTTTTGAGTCCCTAAGGGACAGATAGACAGACAGATAGACTGGCACCTATTTTTATATATGAAGAAGATAATGGAGATAATTTAAATGTGCAGATACGAAGCTCAAATCCCTTGAAGTAAATACAACAAAAAATTCTTATATACAATTTTAAACTTGGTGTTTTTCGGGTGCTGATACCATGATCTCGGATTTGGCACTTTTCACCCTAACACTGCTCTCACTAGACTGCTCTTTGCGGGGGCAGGAAGTTTGGAGTGACGAAAAATGTATTAATATGGACCTTGTTAGTCCAATTTTGATAACAACTGTATTTAAATCCAGTTTGACATAATCTTATCTTTAGTAACCTTGTCAACACTAATAACCACGATTTTATCGACTTTTAAACACATCATCTTTCTAGTTTCTGAAATAGTCAATCATAATCTAACGTACAGTCTACACAGAATTTTATTCATGCGAAACAAGATATCTTACTTCAAGAGAAGAGAAAATATGAGTGAGATACATGATATTCACAGGAAACCAGAGGTAATAGAAAGTCTCGTAGACTGCGATTGCAGGGCATGTAGCTCGAATCAAGAATGAAAAATGGGCAAGGAAACTTTTTGTAGGAAAACCAAAGGGAAAGCACCCAATAGGGAGATCAAGAATGAATATTAACAAAGTTCTTGGGTTTTCCGCGTCATGGATTCAAGTTCGGCCTCTGGCCGAAAAGTCGGAATCAGTGGCCAGTGGCCGAACTTGAATCCATGGCGCGGAAAACCCAAGAAAGCTTTCTTAATCATATATAACGTTAGTGGAAACAGATCAGTGACTAGGCCTAAAAGAAGATGGCTGGAAAGTACTTGAAGACGGAACAGGTAATTCACTGCCTATACCTTGAAGTAGAGATGATGACTATAAGATTTGAGGGAGCATCCTAAACATCCATCGACCCCGGACGGGTTTGAACCCTCGACCCTCGAGGCAAGGTACATAACCACTAACCACCGCGGCCGAAGTGGGAATAATAGTAAAGCGAAATCTGAAATGGCGTGGACATATAATTATAATGGATGAACAAAGGAAAAATAAATAGGTAGGCCTATATGATGCAAGAACGACGTAAAAATCAAGAAATGAATTGAAAGATATGTTGGTAAGATAGCAATGTGAGAGGAATGGAACTCCAGTCAGTTAAGCACTTTCCCAAGAACGGAAAAACTTTAAGAAACGTTCATGACACAGACACACGGAAAAGGCGAAGAAGAAGAAGAAGGAATTTATGAACCCAAGCCGGATTGCAACACGTGTGCTTCAGAACTACAGCGAGTTTCACTCGACTTGCGGCCACTAGCGTGGACACTGCATGGGGCAGCGCGAGCTGATGACTCAATGCTTGCAGTCACTTTTCCCGCTATCGGACGCAGGTCGAGTGAAACTCACAGTAGACAGGAACATCGTTACCACGGGGACCGACACAAATAGTTATAGTCGTAGTCGTCCTTTTTTGACTGCTGTCGAGAGTCCCATATTCTGGGACTTTTCTGTCCCTTTACGGCTAATTTAGTAAGTGCATTTACTAACGGACTCAAATACATTACCATAGATTATATGGCGGTTTCGAGAAATTTTACCTTTTGCCATGGGTATTTGAAAATTAAGGTGAGGAGGTCTCGTTTGAATGAGGTATCGTAAACTGTGCCACAGAAGAGCTTGGTTCAATTCAACAGCCCAGAATGAGACACTCCCGCGCGCAGATATCTCAATCCTTGATTTCTCCTTGTTGAGAACTTACGGGCGAACTATGTTAATGTATAGCTGGCTTAACTTGGCAGAGAAAGAGAGAGATGGTTTACAAGGGTAGATCGTTGACCACTTTAGTCCAGATACAAAAGAAAAAACCCACCCAGTTGTCAGTTTTCCTCTTCCCCCTTACCCTTATTAACAACTGGTGAAGAAATACCTACAACTCTGATGTGAGTGAGAGAGAGGTGAGTACTGTTGTCTCACACTAGAAATTTCTCATAAAGTTAAACCAGAGAGACTATAGTGAATCAGTTTTGATGAATACTGCGCCATTGTAGAAAGTTGGGTTGTAATGTTGTAAAATTCTTTGAAAAGTGGTTTCAACCCTTTCCTCTATGATGGTATATCGGCATCAAAGCCAACTGTTTCCCTCTGTTTTAAAAAATACATTGTTCCTGCCAGGTAGAGCCGGGGATTGTTGATGAAGGCTTCAAAGACGCCACTACAATCACCAAAAACTCAAAACATTTCTCTACCAATCATGTCTTTGCATTTTTAAACGGCTTTATGTCTACTCCACGTGGATATAATTATCTTAACATCTTTGTAACTTTTGTCTTTTGCAGTATCTTAAGTTTGTAAAAAAGTAATTCTAGTGAATACAACGTGACACGCCGCTTGATATGCAAAATACTTATGTGTGTAAAATAGACCTACCTAACCTCATAACCAAACGTCTATAAACTAAATGACTCGTCATCATCATCAACAACAAGGATTAAGCCCAATGGCCTGTTCCGATCTCATTATAGGTCGAATTGGTCCTTCCATCTCTTCAATGGTCTTCCCAACATTCTTCTCCCTTTTGGTTTATAATTATAAATTCTTCTTGGTATGCGCTGTTCATTCATTCGTAATACGTGCTGAAGATAAGCATTTTGATAATATTTTATGCTTTCACAGAGATTAAATATATTAAGTTCTGTTCTTATATCTTTGTTTTTCTTTTTAGCGGGGCTCTCAACATCTTCATTTCTGCAGCCTCTATTTGTTTACTATCTGCATTTTGTTAATGTCCAGTTTTCACATCCATAGATAAGAGATGGAACTGCCAATACTTTGTAAAACTTCAAAATAGTTTCTTTTCTAGTTCTATTCAATAAATTGCGTTTAATTGTGCCTCATAGATAGTTGAATGAGCCGACTATATCAATAAATGTCAGTTTTGCCTCGGAATTAGAGAGGAACACGATTACCACTAGACTACAGGGACTGACACCAATGGTTGTGGTAACAGAGCTGTTACTTTTGCAATAACAACCAGTTACACAAACTATTACAGTGAGTGTTCTTACCCCACGCGCGCAAGGAGAGGTTACAGTGGGCGACCCGCGTTCGACTCCAGGGCGTGGCAAGTTCATTTTATAAGAGACAGATGAAATAAATACTAATGGCGATTTTTTTTTAACCGAACGATAAAATCTGCCACGAAGTAAATTTAAATTACGAAACGTGTCATCAGATTTTTTTATAGTCATTACAATTTTTCAAGGCAACTTCACCGTTTGCATAATCAAGCAATTCAGTAATAGGCCTTTTATTCAATATTTTTCTCAGTAATTTTTTCACCTCTCTAAATTACTCACAGAATATTTTACTTGCTTGTACATATGTTTAGTTTCACAAATTTCTAAACTAAACCACTGGCACTATCGAACCCGGAGATTGACGCCCATATGGACATAAACCCGCCATACACCCCTACCTGAGCTAATGTTTTCCAATCAATCCCTGAATAAGTTACCTCTCTTAAATTATAGTTAAAATTAATCTTTCCATGGTGGCACAAGCGGTTTGACGCTCGCCTCTCACTGCTGGAGTCCCGTGATTGAGTCTCGGTCATACCATGTGGGTTTAGTGATGGATGAAACGGAATTTCAGCAGGTTTTTCTCCCGTTTTTTCCTGCCACAATTTCATTCCAGCATTTCTCCATACTCATCTCATTCATTTCGTTCATTTGCCCTTGTGATGGTGCGTCGAGTGTGGTCAGCCGGCACCCTTGTCATTCTCATATCTCTATAAAGGGGGATCATCTCATCTCATCCCTCGACCCGGTCCTGAGTTGGACGCGAGTTGATGAAATTATTGTATAGTACTAATCTGTCACTTTATTTATGGCCTAACTATTCGACGCTTTCCCTTTGGTTTACCTGAAGTTTTCATGTCCCTGTTCCATTCCCCTTTCATGCAACATGTTCTTCCTATCGCAATCTACAAGAATTGACTATTCTACTTGCATTATGTTTCCCATAAAGATCATATAACTTACTATTATGTAGTCCTCTTCATTCATTTGTCTGTTCGTCTCTCTTTGGTTCAAAAAAATCTATAATTCTCAAATACTCTTTTCTCTTCCATTAAAGTAAGAGACCACATTCCGTACCCATATTATATAAATGGAATTATAACAATTTAATATATTAATATTTTAACGTTTATTCAAAGAAGTTTGGACGATAAGAGTCCCTGTAATGTCTAATAGCACGCGTTTCCAAAATTCAACCTACTTTTTTTTTTCTGCGCATCATTCCTTTTTGTTATCATTGTTCTTAGGTATTTGGTGGGAGAAAAACATTAACCATGATTTGAAGGAAGTAGATTAAATAGGGGATGACTGCAAAACATTAGCTCAGGATAGGGATGTATGGAGAGCTTATGTCCGCGCGGCCATTAACCTACGGGTTTGATAGTGCCAATGAGTTAGTTAGATATTTAAATTCAGTCACTTCTTCAAAATGTTCCCCATTTAACATTAACCGTCCATTTAATTTACATAACGTATATGAATGAGTGATCATACAAGGGAACTGTAAACCATTGCAACCTGAAATCTGCCTTGTAATTTCTTCCATAGAAGCGTTGTGATGCAAAAAGGCCAAATAAAAAAAATGTCGTTCTCTATAGTTTAAATAAAATACATGGCACTGTATTTTAGTGCCTTCAAGTTAAAAACGGGACTTTTATTTTTGACACGACCTTGATACATCACAACGTTCCTCTGGAAGAAATTTCTAGCTAGGTTTCGGCATGTAATGGTTGACAGTTCCCTTGTTAGATACTTTTAAAAGTGAGATATAAATCAAATAAATTATCCGTCAATCCATGGTAATTCTGCCCGAAGGCAGGTCCTTAACTGCAATCGTAGCATTTTCATGCTATGCTTGCAGCTTTACTAGGGAATTGTAGGTGTGGTAGCTTCACGTTGCATTCCACACCGATGATGGAAGATGATGGCCATATGATTTCGGGGACCGTTTGGGCCTTAACCCTTAAATTGGCAGAACACAAATTTCTTCTATTAGTTAATTGAATGTGGCGGACCGCATTGAAAACGGAATCTTGTATAACTGTTATTATTAGGTATATTATATAATTAGACACACATTTAAGTTGTTTCTTTTTGTTCGTTTCCTTCTGATTTATTTAAAATTTTTAATTAACTGAACCAACTGATGTATCCAAAACGATACATTACGAATTTAAGTGTTAAAGGTTTCCTGAAATTTGTCTTATAGGTGAGGAAAAACCCCGATAAAAACCTCAACCAAAAAAACTGCCCCGACCAGGGATCGAACCCGGGCCCTCTGCGTGACAAGGCAGCACGCTACCTCGAGACTACAGCGGTGGACAAATAAATTATAGAGTAGGTGAAAGGAAATTAATATGACAAGTTGATTAAATATGTTTTCATAATACTGCAACTTTGTAACGTTTAATTTCTAGCAATTTCGCGACACAGGGTGTGGCAAGAATATGCTTAAATATCAATCACCTCGGTGTGATGGGTGTGTCTTATTCGGATACCGAGAGGCACAAATCATCATTATGTCTTACTACAATACGGTAATACAAGTAGTTTGAAAGGTTATATAGGGGGCGCGTTGGTGTGAGACATAATGTACGTTGCAATTTCCATCAGATATAAATGAGATAACGTCACAGGAAGATATAAAATCAAAATAATTCTACAACAGATTCAATTGACATAGAATGACGGAGTATAACTCGTGAACAAATGACAAACAATAACTGAACTTAAAATTAACTGATAATAAATGGCATTATTATTGTATTATATACAACTTTCCTCATTAGAGGATTGCCTCAAGGACAAAGTGATACAGACAATTAATTTTCAAAATTGTTGAAATACATTTTGTAAATACATTAATAAACACATTAAAAAAATTCAAATGGGGCACGCCGTAGCGTAGTAGTTAAGGCACTGAATTACAAGCCGGAGGGTCAAGGGTTCAAGTCCCGTTGGGGTCAGGATTTTTAAAACTGGCCCAAACCCTCTGGCGGCACTATGGCCCTGGGGTCGACTCAGCCTCTAACGGAAATGAGTACCAGATGCTTGTTCTGGGGGTAAAGGCGGCCGTCACGCAGGGATGACAACCCGGCTGACATAAAGTGCCGATTGTCTACAAAAAGTGGGAGCCTTAACCTCCTACTACCCCAAGGGCCTCCGGGCCTGTTGTGGGATCACTTTACTTATTGAAGTATACATACTATAAAGTAGAAATTTTGTAAAGATGGTTTCTTAAAATTGAAATTGATCCTCTAATGGCAGCGATGGCAATTTTAGAAAGATACACTCTGTCCAAATCTAAAAAATTCCTAAATTTAGCTACGAATCCTGGTATAGTACCTCCTGCCCCGATCATCAACCCTGTGACAGTTTTGTAAAAATTGATTTTTGGAGGCGATCGACAAGAATTTCAAGACGGGTCAAAGTCAGAAACAGCACAATAAGGGGAATTATGCAAATTGAAAAAAAAAATAGAAAAATAGAAGAAAAACATTTGAAATGACATGCACATCTCATAAGAATTGAAGAAGATAGAATATAAAAGAAGATCCTTGAATGGAAAGCTAATATAAGAAGTGGAAGAGGCAGACCTAGAGAACGTTGCGTTTGATGAACTAAGGAGAAATATGGAAGGTAGAGATTTGAAGAAAGAAGATACTTTAGACAGAAACTTCTGGCGATAAATCACTTTGGGTTAAAAAGAACAACAGTATTGCGGAATATTCGTAATGATAAAAAAACACATTTATTTGAAAACCATAAAAGTAGTAAAAAACAATTATTTCATTCTAAAAAAGCAAACAAGTGAATTTAAAAATAGTAGAAAATAAAATACATAAATTTATTTAAAACAGCGGCAACCTCGGTGGACTAGTGGTTATGATCTTGCCTTTGGTTCCGGAGACCCCGGGTACACATCCGGCGGGGTCGGCGGATTTTTTTATAATGGAAAAATCCAAGGAGCAAGTCCCCCGCGAGGGGCTTAAGCCGTTGATCCAGAGTTTGAAGATTTCCAGGCTAGTAAAAGAACCTTATGCCTGGATAAAGAGGCCTCCAAGCAAACTTTATCGACCTTTATCACCCTAGTAATGCCTTACTTGCCTACCAGATGTCTTATTGGCTCTATATCAATTAATATATTTGATAATAAACAGATATTGGTAAAAGTAAAGCCTCTAAGAAGAAAATGTAAAAACCATAAAAAGCACCCCACGCTTTTGATGGTAAAATTATTTTTTTTGTAGATAACTCTAGTTTTATTCTAGATGTGTTGGAGATGATTTTTTTGTTGACCACTTTATTTTATCCTAAGCGTGTTGGAAATTAAAATTATTTTCATTTTTTAGTTCGGTTTTCTAATAAAGCGTGTTGTTTTAGTTTTTTAACTATTATTTACTCTTTATGTTTTAGTTTCGTTTTCTAATCAAGCGTGTTGTTTCAGTTTTTTTTAGTTTAATTGATTGTCATAAACCGGAATCCCATGAAAATTTAATTGCCTAATACTCTTCTAAAAAAAATTCTCCGGGCAGGTTTTGAACCAGCGACCTATGGGTTACTGACACCGCTCTAGCGACTGAGCTCTTACAACGGTTGACTAAAAGTCGGTAAGTCCGCAACCTATTATACCGACTCTTTTTTTTCTCTGATGATTCCGGCCACGATTTCAGAAAAACATTTATGAAATTATTATATTGGAATTGGTCCTTTACAAGTATACAAAGTTTCAATTAGATCCAATGTTTTTAAGTGGGTGAAAATCGTGTTCAAAGATTCCGTTACATAGATGGACAGATACAGGTCAAGCTAATATAAAGCGTGTGAACAAGCATAACGAAATAAACTTGGCCTAGTAACTCCTAACAAAGGAGAGGCTAAGACCCAACTTTGGGCTGTTATGCCATTATAAAATGTATACAAATAAGCGAACTTAAAAATAAGAGAATGAAATATAAACTTAATTTAAAAACAGCAAAGGTAAGAAATTGTATTATTTGAATCAAATCTTCATAAAGATAAGGTGACTCACGAAAATGATGAAGTAGACCTACTTAAGGAAGTATTATCAGAATTTATCTCATTCTCGCCAACTAAAAGCAAATAAAAATAATGATTTTATATCTATTTTTGTACTGCAAACAGCAAACAGAGTAACTACGAACAATTATTAATATAAATTATAATTTAACATGAATAAACCTAGGTATAGAATGCATAGCGCAAAATAGCTAAAATTGTAATGCTTCCTAAATCGTACCGCTGGCTTTCAGATTGTGAAGGTGAACTATGTTAGACTACTGTATGTAATATAACGTATATATAACATATATAAGTAAAGTGGTCCCACAACAGGCCTCAGGAGGCCCTTGGGGTAGTAGGAGATTAAGGCTCCCACTTTTTCTAGACAATCGGCACTTTATGTCAGCCGGGTTGTCATCCCTGCGTGACGGCCGCCTTTACCCCATAACAAGCGTCCGGTACTCATTTCCGTTAGAGGCTGAGTCGACCCCAGGGTCATTGTGCCGCCAGAGGGTTTGGGTCAGTTTAAAAATCCTGACCCCAACGGGACTTGAACCCTCGATCCTCCGACTTGTAGCTCAGTGCCTTAACCACTACGCTTATACTGCACATAAATAAATAAATAAATAAATAAATATATATATATATATATATATATATATATATATATCATCAGTTGATTAATGTCTTCTATATCGTCCGATTCCCAATGGCCAATTTTACCGGTCCATCCAATCAATTGACCGGCTTATCACTATTAGCTTTTTTAGCATTGCATATTTTCTGATGGGAGGGAGCTGGCCTACCGTAACAATCCCCAACCTGGAGGACCAGGGCTCTTTTTTTCAGGTGTCCATCCTTAGATCAGTTGCTTTCACTTCAGCTAAGAGCCTGATTTGCCCTTAATAGGAAGAATTCGACAGAAAAGATGAAATGATCCCAAATATATATATATATATATATAATATATATATATATATATATATTTATTTATTTATTTATTTATTTTGTGTATACAACTGCAATGTTTGTTTGGTTCGTCGCAGCGTATGCCGTATCATTTAATTAACTCTCAATATTTAATTTATTTAGACGTTTATGTATTAAACTAGCTAATGCCCGACGTGCGTTGCTACTCCTAAATGAATTAAATATTAAGGGTTAATAAAATGATATGCTACACACGGCGACGAACCAAACATGGCGTTTGCTGAGAGTAAATTTTTAATTTCAGATTTCAGGTAAACCCCCACTTCTAACGGTCCGATATAGATAATTTTCTTAATAAATCTACATCGGGTTTACTCCTACACCTATTAGTTCTAGAACATAATACGTAGCGGCTAAACACTAGCTGTATCTGAACACCTGTAGGGCCTATGTGTAAATTTTCATGAAGATCGATTGAGCGGTTGAGAGGTCTTATTAATCTCGGATATACCAGCATTCATTTATATACAGTATATATATATATATATATATATACGCAGTATATAAATTTGTTATTATTTTTCACTTTATATATATATATATATATATATATATATATATATAAAGTGAAAAATAATAGCAAATAGGTCTACGTATTACAATATAATATCCTCGACTCGTGTCCAACTCAAATGCGATCTAGGGATGGGATGAGATATGATGAAGCCTCCATGTTTATAGAGGTCTCCGAACGACAAGGGTACCGGCCGACCACACTTGATGACGGTCACAGGTGCGGATGAACGGAACGAAAACAAATGGTCGAGCCGAGTATGGAGAAATCGTGGAATGAAATTTGTGGCAGGGAAAAACGGGAGAACTCCGAAAAAACCTGCCTAATCTCTATTTGTGTACACCACGAAACACACGGAGTATCCAAAACTCGATCTCGAGACCCCAGGGATGAGAGGTATTTAATTGCTTCCGCCACGGAACCGACAAAGTACATACCATAGGCTATAAATAACGAAATGCGGTACGAAGAAGATGGACACAAGTGTAAAAAGTCTAGTTCTGAGTTATTCATAATTAAAGTTATAAAAAAGGTATGGTAAATTCAATTTTTGATATGGACACAAGTTTATCCTGATTCCATTTTCTTGCACATGACTTGTGGCCATTAAGAAAGAAATTTGTAACCATTTTTCTAGTAGATAGTAGTCATAACTCAATCTATGACATGTTTACACTTGTAGCCCTTCTCTTCCCAAGGTACGACATTACGTAACCTTCCCTTATAATCTTACACTATAGAACAACTTTCATCCAGACTTGATTTTTAAGTTGTCGGCCCTGGATGTAGACCCCTTCAGGGCCGACAACTTAAAAATCAACATTCTGGATAAGGTGACGATAAAACAGAAGTGTTTTCAAACATGTCCTAAAATAACTCTAATTTTATGAGTAAGATGGCAACAGATTCACCTTATTTATTAAGAAGAACATCAAAATGTTACTTCCTAATGTAATTTTATAATTTATTAAAGGAATTATATTTATTTCGACGACAAAAGATCATGGAAGCAAATGACGACTGGGGGAATTAACTTAGGAAATATAGTAATAAAAACAGTAGCCTTTGCAGATGACCAGATTTAATAGCAAAAACAGTGGACGAACTATAAAGAATGCTATATAAACTAAATGAAACGTCAAAAAAATACAACATGGAAATCTCATCAGAAAAATAAAAAACAATGGCCTTCAAGGGCGCTCATCCAGTTCGGACAAAGATCATATTAGAAAAATAAAAGACCACATGGAACGAAGTGCTAAAGAAGATAACTTCCTAAGGGCGAGATAGTATCCCCACGGACAGGGAGAAAACAGATATAAATAACAAACTACAATAAGTTTGTAATATATAACCGGAACACTAAAAAGAACTCTGAAAAATCAAGTCAGGAAAGACTCTATAATGAAATTATATAAGACAATGGCAGTGTCTATTATTACTTATGGATCCGAAACATCGACAGTGACAAAACGAAAATCTCCCAGAATACAAGCTGCTGAAATGAGATTCCTCAGACCAATAGCAGGATATCAAAGAACAGACAAAAAACATAACACAGGTATAAGGCAACTACTAAAAGTAGAGGAATTAAACACAACAATAGAGAAATACAGAAGAAACAGGAGAGAACATTTGGCAAGGATGACTGAGAATAGAATACGAAAAGCATCATACAGCTATTCGCCACGATGAAGAAGAAGTTTGGGAAGGCCAAAGAAAAGATGGAAAGAGCAGCAATTTGGAGCCGGAACAGGCTAGTAAAAAACCTAAACATGAAAAAGAGGAAGATTAAAGGAATTATTCAGAAATAAACAGTAAATCACAAAACATAATGCATATTATAGGAACTCACCAAAATATAAAAACGATCTAAGTCAATTTCCAAATTGCGTAGTGTTTCGGTCGACATATTCTGCACTGAACAAAACACTGCACTCAACTGGTTTAACATCTTCACTATCTGGAACGCTTGTACTGATAACAAACCGATAACATAAGTTACCGTATGCTACGTACGCGACCTATACTTTTCCGAGGGTTTATCATCGCAGGTGTTGTCCAACCGATCTACCTTTAAACCAACACCTTTTAAAAACTGACACATTTACTTAAATCCTAATTTGGCGAAACTCATGTCAGTTTCACATACTAGTTGATCTTAACGGGTCGCACCGCAGTGAAAACAACTAACGCGTACCCGTACTTTATTCTTATTTCATCATGTGTCGATCTATCATTTAACAAATATTTAAGTAATTTTATCAATTTATAATTGTGTTGTTTCATTATATTATTAAATAAATAAGGAACTTTTCAAACACAAACAAGAAAACTATTTTTGTTGTTATTACTATTATTATTATTATTATTATTATTATTATTATTATCACTGTTATTAACTAATTCACTGACACTATCGAACCCATAGGTTTATAGTTTCGCGTACATAAGCCAGAGCTAATGTTTTCCAATCATCCCTGTATAATCTACTTCCCTCAAATCATAGTCAATTTTTTTCTCCAATCTCATTCTGGACCTAGCTACTGAGCGCTTTCACTCTCATTTTCCTACAAGGAGCTACAATGTCCCTCTTTCATTCCCCATTCGTGTCACATGTCCTGCCAATCGCAGTCTACGAGACTTAATTCGTGTTATATCTGGTTTACTATAAAGATAATGTAGGCCATTGTTATGTAGTCTTCTCCATTCGACTGTTTGTTCATGTCTTCTTTGTCTAAACAATTTCCTAAGAACTTTATTCTCAAATAGCTACGAGACTTAATTCTTGTTATATCTGGTTTACTATAAAGATAACGTAGGCCATTGTTATGTAGTCTTCTCCATTCGACTGTTTGTTCATGTCTTCTTTGTCTAAACAATTTCCTAAGAACTTTATTCTCAAATAGGCCTACTCGTAACCTTATCTCCTCCCTTAAAATAAGAGTCCATGTTTCGCATCCAAATAAAATAACTATTACTATTATTATTATTATTATTATTATCATTACTTACTCACTGGCATTATCGAACCCGTATGTGTATGGCCGTGCGCACATAAGCTCTCCATACATCCCTATCCTGAGCTAATGCTTTCTAATCATCCCCTGTATAATCTGCTTCCCTCAAATCAAAGTTAATGTTATTCTCCCACCTCATTCTTGGTCTACCAACTGGGCGTTTTCCCTCTGGTTTTTCTCCAAAAAGCTTATTATTATTATTATTATTATTATTGAAAATTGCCAAGTTGAAGCCATGAAGCCTTCTCTTCCACATAACTAGATTATAAATGTTATGACAGTTGACCTAATACCGAAATTAATGTACTCAGGCTTGCAGTTCGCATACAAGAGTTAATACAACTAAAGAAAAAACTTTTTTACCTAAACCGGGATTTGAATCTAAGATCTCCAGCTTTTCGAGTTTAGTTGCATTAACTATTGCGAAGAACGAGTCGAGTATATTAATTTCATTATTACGTACGTAATTATCGGATATGGCACAGAACCAATCCCATCATATGTCTTCTTAATAGAAGCGACCCTGATGTAATGTGAATAGTACGCCGATAGGGGTACACGGAGATTTCAAATACAGAAAAGCACATGGTAGGGCGTCAGCGCGTAAAGCTAGAGAATACAGGTTCAAATCTAAGTTTAGACAAAAAAAAAGATTTTTTTTGTAAAATCGTATAAACAGAAAAATACAATAATATAATACACAACAAATAATTATAAGTAAATATATGATAATGGAAGTAAAGTTAAAATTAATTAAATTAATATTATAAGACAAGGAAAAGAATCCACCCATAGTAATTCTGCCCGAGAGTAGGTCTTTCACTGCAACCATAGCATTTCCATGCTATGCTTGCAGCTTTACTAGGGAATTGTAGGTGTGGTAGCTTCCCGTTGCTTTCCACACCGGTGAAGGATGATGATGATAATGATAAGGATGATGTTGATGGCCGCGTGATTTACGGAGATCGTTGGGCCCTAAGCTTCTTGGCATTTGTCTTACAGATGAGGAAAAACCCCGAAAAAACCCTCACCCAGGAGCTTATCCCGACCGGGAATCGAACCCGGGCCCGGTGCGTGAAAAGGCAGCACGCTACCTCGAGACCACAGGACAGGAAAATAATATATTATTGTTAAGTAACTTGAACATTCTGTGGCATACAGAAAAATTTAACCAGCATGTAAATCTAATAAATGCCACTCAATATAGAAATATCCATTTTTAACAAGGTATTTTTTTATAATATAATGGCACCGGTACTATATTTTAATTTATTTTATAAAGGGATTTACATCCCTTGCCTAATTCCTAAAAATAATTTACCAAATAAAATATAAATTAATTCCTTATATACTAATTTAATCATTATTACTTTTAATATTATAATAATTGTAAGGATATGATTATTTTTTGTCAATACAACTTGGATAGTTTGTGCAACAACAAGGAAATATAGCCAACAGGTGATATCTGCTTGCACGCACGTACACCTAGATAACAATGTTGCGATTAAACAGCCAACAGCTTATCAGCACTGCTGCCATCTTGTCTCTCATTAATCCTATCACTCAACCAGACACACATTTCCAATAATCTCTCATCCATTTACACATACAAGGATATGCCTAGCTTTCTTGGAATATCACAGCCTAGAGACAAAAAAAAAGTATATTTTATCCCCAAAATCTTTCGTGAGTATAATAATTATATTTGCTCTAACCTCGACTTCATTATTACCCAGTGTAAGGTATATATATTAATTGGTGTTTCTCGTATAATTTATCATATTTATATTATTATTATTATTATTATTATCGTATCATTATTGTTATTACCCTATAAAATGTTGTTTGTACATGACATTTACATTGCTACATTTATTGTATCTTTAACTGTTTATAATTAGTATAGTGTATATCTATATTTGTCGAATATTTATTTGTATTTGTGCTGGTTGAGTGGAAGAGAGGGCCTTATGGCCTTAACTCTGCCAGAATAAATAAAGTATTATTATTATTATTATTATTATTATTATTATTATTTACTGGATCTCTTCGATTGGGGAGGGAGGAGGTGAGTGTTGAGAAAACATGTAAATACCTGGGTAGAAAATTGAAGAGGGCAAATAGGCCTATAGGCTAATTAAACTTAAACTCCAGTCACGACAAGCCTAGAAGGTTCTTGGCATACCAGTTGGTTGCTGGCCTCACTTCTACACATGTTAATTATAGAGGTGGATAATAATCCAGCCAGTAGGCATATAAGAGTGAGATTTGGCCATTATGTCGGATCCCCCAGCAGTTACAGCTGATTTTCTCAACCTGGAGCCACTACTTACTGTAGCTACCCAAGTTCTCCATGATGCTGAATGGGAACTGGTCCTTCCGGCCGAAATTCCATAAAACATTATATTTCCTCATTGGAGAAAGTCCCGTAGCTCGGCACCAAATGATTTCCAAATTATCAATAAATTCACGACTCACGAAGCTTGTCAGCGTGTTGTTTTAGTTTTTTTAACTATTTTTTTTATTTTTAGTTTGGTTTTCTAATAAACCGTGTTGTTTTAGCTTTTTAAAACTATTATTCATTTTTTTAAATTTTTAGTTTAATTGATTGTCATAAACCGGAATCCCATGAAAATTTAATTGCTTAATACTCTTCTAAAAAAAACTCCGGGCCGGATTTGAACCAGCGATCTATGGATTACTGAAATTATATACCACTACAGTTCACCGCTCTACCAACTGAGCTCTTACGGTTGACTAAAAAGTCGATAAGTCCGGAACCTGTTGTACCGGTTTTATTTTTTTGCTGATTCTGGCCAGGATTTTAGAAAACATTTATGAAATTATTGTATTGTCATTGGTACTTTACAAGTAGCCTATACAAAGTTTCAAGTGGGTGAAGATAGTGTTAAAAAATTCCGTTACATAGATACAGGTCAAGTTAATATTAAGCGTGTAAAAAGGAGCTTTCTGTAATATGATAAACTTATTTGACAAATTCCAGGTAAAACACGACTGTGGTTGGTTGTAAATGAACATTCATTGAAACGCGATTGGTCATCGACTCTCATTTGGGGCATGAATTATCCATCCATAGTAATTCTGCCCGAGGGCAGGTTTTTCACTGCAATCATAGCATTTTCATGCTATGCTTTGCAGCTTTGTTAGGGAGTTGTAGGTATAGTAGCTTCCCGTTGCTTTCCACACCGGTGAAGGATGATGATGATGATGATGGCCATATGATTTCGGGGACCGTTTGGGCCTTAAAGTTTTCCTGACATTTGTCTTACAGGTGAGGAAAAACCCCGATAAAAACCTCACCCAGAAAAACTGTCCCGACCGGGGATCGAACCCGGGCCCGCTGCGTGACAAGGCAGCACGTTACCTCGAGACTACAGCGGTGAACGGCACGAGTTAAATACTCATTATAACCTAACATGCACCGCTATAGTGCGATAAAACCGTATATATTTTGAACATTTGCCAAGAGACTGAATTAACATGCTTCATGATGACTACATACCTAATACAACACTTTATGAAGATCATCAGATCATTTTTGCTAATTCTGAAGGTAATTTATAAAAGCGATATACATTTTATACAAACAGTAAATTATTATATTCTTAAGATCTCTCGTAAGAAAACTAAAATAGCATTTGAAGGAAAAATCACAAATTCTCCTGCAATCTCGTGTATAAACTCCAGCGATTTTAAAATCAAATTAGCAAAATTTCAATAACTTTCAGGTATAATAAAATCAACGCTATTAAGAAAAGTCAGAGCAAGACAATTTTAAAATTCTACAAAACAATGGCAGTCCCAACTTTGTTATGTGGATCAGAAACATGGACTTTGACATCAAATCAACTCCGAAGAATAGAAGGGGCAGATACGAGACAGCTACGATCCCAGGGGGCTACACTCTTGTTAATTATAAACGGAATGTTGTCATCCGAGAAGAATTGAACATCACAGCTGACATTGAAATCATAAACGTTTAGAGAGATAACTGGTACGGGCACATATCACGGACGCTCAAGTAAGAGACTGCCTCAAAAACTGTTTATGTACAAATCTTATAAGATAATGATTAACCTTCAGAACTGCCGGACGTTAGAATCATTTGAAACGAATCTATATTTACATTTTCTTTAACTTTGGTTTGATCATTGCCCATATAATGTAGCCTACATCTATTAATTGGTGTTTCCCCTTTAAATTATTATGATAATAATAATAATAATAATAATAATAATAATAATATATTTTTATTTAGGAATATTCCATAATACTGTGTTTCTCCTTCAACCCATCATGATTTGTCGCCAGAGGTTACTGTCTAAAGCACCTTCGACCCTCAAATCTCTAGCTTCCATATTGGTCTTCACTCCATCCATTGATCGTTCTCTAGGCCTCCCTCTTTCACTTCTTCCATTAGCTTTTCAATTAAGGATCATCTTTGGTATTCTCTCTTCCTATTATAAATATTATGTTTATTGTATAATATATATATCTACATGAAATTCACATTGCAACTTTTAATGTCTCTTTAATCTATTAGGCTCTATATTAGTATATATATATATATATATATCCATCGTAATTTTGCCCGAGGACAGGTCCGTCACTACAATCATAGCATTTTCATGCTATGTTTTGCAGCTTTACTAGGGAATTATAGGTGTGGTAGCTTCCCGTTGCTTTCCACACCTGTGAAGGATGATGATGATAATGATAAGGATGATGATGATGGCCGGGCTATTTTCGGGGACCATTGGGCCCAAAGCTTTCTGACATTTGTCTTACAGGTGAAGAAAAACCCCGAAAAAACCTCACCCAAGAGCCTGACCCGACCGGGGATCGAACCCGGGCCCGCTGCTTGACAAGGCAGCACGCTACCTCGGGACCACAATGGTGGAATATATATATATATATATATATATATACACACACACACAGACACAAGAGAAGGCCTTTTGGCCTTAACTCTGCCTGAATAAAAAAAATATTACTATTATTATTATTATTATTATTATTATTATTATATAACGAATCAAGACACAGAGGACGGAGAACGATGGAGAAATTTAATTAAGGGGAATTTGTGAAAGTATATTACAAACTGATATAATCTATAAGTCATTCATTCATTCTGAGAATTTTCCTCATCATTGAGGGTTTTCTCCAATCAATCTTAGTAATTAACATTAATTAATATATATATATATATATATATATATATATATATAATACACATATCCATCCATAGTAATTCTGCCCGAAGGCAGGTCCTTCACTGCAATCATAGCATTTTCATGCTATACTTGGAGCTTTACTAGGTAATTGTAGGTGTGGTAGCTTCCCGTTGCTTTCCACACCGGTGAAGGATGATGATGATGATGGCCATATGATTTCGGGGACCATTTGGGCCTTAAAGTTTTCCTGACATTTGTCTTACAGGTGAGGAAAAACCGCGACAAAAACCTCACCCAGGAAAACTGCCCCGATCGGGGATCGAACCGGGCCCCTGCGTGACAAGGCAACACCCTACCTCGAGACCACAGCGGTGGACTATATATATATATATATATATATATATATATATATATATATGACTACGGACTTACAGACTATCATTTTGCGACAGACATTCACAAAGTTCCCTTAATTAAAATTCTTCATCGTTCTCTGTCCTCTTGAGTCTTCATCTGTTACACCAAATTCCCACATTGAATTTTGAATGTTGTTCTTCCAGGTTGTTCTTGGTCTTCCTTTTCTGTTCCTTCTTTTAATTTTCCACGCATAGACGGCCTTTGGTATTATTCCCCGTACTCATTTATGTATATGTTTACATCATGCTAATTATTAAGATTCGTTCCAGAAAATCTCAATGATGACCAAAATGCTTATTGAACAAATAAATTTATTCTTATTATTTTTTTATTATTATTATTTTTATTATTATTATTATTATTATTATTATTTTTATTCTTATTCGTATTATTTTTATTTTTATTATTATTATTTTTATCATTATTATTATTAACATTATTATTATTATCATTATTATTTTTATTATATTATTATATTTTTTTATTATTATTATTATTATTTTTATTATTATTATTTTATTATTATTATTTTATTATTATTTTTATTATTATTTTTATTATTTTATTATTATTATTATTATTATTTTTATTACTATTATTATTTTTTATTATTATATTATATTATTTTCATTATTATTATTATTATTATTATTTTTATATTATTATATTATATTACTTTCATTATTATTATATTATATTATATTCTTTCATTATTTTATTATTATTATTATTATTATTATTATTATTATTATTATTATATTAATATTATTATAGGCATTACTTTAAAAACACATTAACAAATTGTCCCACACATTATAAGTTAATAATTTTGAATCACAGCACTATCAGAATAAATGACAACCACTTTTTTTTCACATAACGTTTTCGTGATTTTTATGTATATAGGTTAGGTCACATGTGTAACGTAGATTTTTTTAAGTCACTGACATTAGGAAAATACACGTTTTAACATACATTTGCATTTTACATCCCCTGGGGTGTTGAGGGTGCGACGTTCACGACTGCCCTGTTGGAGCAAATACCAACACGCAGTTTGCAAAATGTGGGCCGACACGGAGACCCTGGAGGGCCCAAGTCACGATTTCGGTAATAATAAACATAACATAATATGTTAACATAATACAAGCACTAGATGTTACTCTTTTTCAATGTTGTAATGTGTGATCCTGTTAGATTTCACACGTCCCACAACTGAGTATGTTGTGCCAAAAGCTGGCCAAAATTATTTGCTACACGAGTACCTCACATCTGTAAAAATCTACGTTTTCTATTTTTCCGAGTGTTTGTGTAGCCTATATTATTAACTACCCTAAGGGTATTGTCACATGTAGCTGCACACTTTATCAGCACCCTATTGAGCTTCTACTGATCATGGGTAGTAGGGGAACCGGGATCCTATTCTGGAACGCTCAAGGCATCCGTAATAAAAAAGCAGATCTACTACACTATCTAACCAATAAATAATAGTTTTAAAAAAATAAAAAAAACACGCTTTATTAGAAAACTAAAAAAATGAAAAATAATTTTAATTTCCAATACGCTTGGGATAAAATAAAGTGGTCAACAAAAAAATCATCTCCAACACATATAGAATAAAATTAGAGTTATCAACAAAAAGAAAATAATTTTACCATCAAAAGCATGGGGTGCTCTATATCAATTAATATATTTGATAATAAACAGATATTGGTAAAAGTAAGCTCTCTAAGAAGAAAATGTAAAAATCATAAAAAGCACCCCACGCTTTTGATGGTAAAATTATTTTCTTTTTGTTGATAACTCTAATTTTATTCTATATGTGTTGGAGATGACTTTTTTTGTTGACCACTTTATTTTATCCCAAGCGTATTGAAAACTAAAATTATTTTTCATTTTTTAGTTTTCCAATAAAGCGTGTTCTTTTAGTTTTTCTAAAACTATTATTTATTTCTTATTATTTAGTTTTAATATTTTACAGAATAAGATAAAAATGTAAATATCTTTAAATTCGATACTATTGTAGTATGAGCTAAAAGTAATACTCTTCTATAAAAAAAACCCTCCCAGCCGGATTTGAACCAGCGACGTATGGATTACTGAAATTATATACCACTAAAGTTCACTGCTCTACCAACTGAGCTCTTACAACGATTGACTAAAAACTCGACAAGTCCGCAACCTATTATACCAGTTTTCATTTTTTTTTTATTTTCGGATGATTCTGACCAGTATTTTAGAAACAAAATATGAAATTATTGTATTGTCACGGGTCCTCTGCAAGTATACAAAGTTTCAAGTCGATCCAATGTTTCTAAGTGGGTGAAAATCGCGTTGAAAGATTCCGTTACATTGATACAAAAACACTTTTTTTGATTTTCTGATGATTATTGCCAGGATTTTAGAAAATAAATATGAAATTATTGTATTGTCACGGGTCCTCTACAAGTATACAAAGTTCCAAGTCGATTCAATGATTTTAAGTGGGTGAAAATCGCGTTTAAATATTCCGTTACATAGATAGATAGATACAGGTCAATCTAATATAAAGCGTGTAAAAATAAGATTCCCATAGCACTAATAACGGAAACTCACCTCACGGATAGAGAAACATTCAACAGCAGAAACTATTCAACATACAGGTTGGATAGAAACAATAGACAAGGCGGTGGTGTGGCCATCCTGGTACATAAAACCGTCAAACATAACCTAGTCGACTTACCCATCACAAATAGGACGGAATGCGTAACCATTGGACTTAAAGCAACAGATGTGGCGACATTAATTTCTCTCCAAAGGAATTAATTTCTTATTTTATGCTATCTTGTTTTTTGGAGGCTTCTTCTAAAATAATCAAATTCAACTGTTCTAATTTCATTCTTTTGTAATTCCGTCAAAGACCAAGTTTCACTTCCATATGACAAAATATTCTGTATTATGATCTTATAAATTTTCATGTTAGTTTCCTTTATAATATTTTCGTTCCAAATTATTCCATGCAATGTCTTAGTTGCATTTTTTGCCATTGCAATTTTAGTCTGTACATCTCTCTCACAGGTAGCTAAACTTGTAATTATTGATCAAGATATTAAAAAAATTCACTTTTTTTTTATTTTCCCTGTTTCAAGTCATCCATATCCTTTCCCAAACACATATATTCTGTTTTCTGTAAATGTATATTCAGTCCCCATTTTTTATATTCTCCAATTAGTTTATTTATCATATATTTCATATCATCTTCATCCTCTGCAAAAATTATTTGATCATCTGCAAACAACAATGAATGCAGTACTTTCCCTCCTATAGGAATACCCATTTCAGATCATTTTTATACCATAAGTTAAGAGTCTGGTCTAAATAAATGTTAAAGCAAATTTTTATAACCCAAAATAATATTTCAGTAAATAGTTTTAACTCCTCATTTAGGTAAGTATTTAAATACAGTGAAACTTGCTCAAAGCGGAATCGCATCGGAGCAATTTTTTCCCACATTAGACAAAATGCTGCATTATAAAAGTTAAATTTATTAATAATCTTAGATTATAGGGTACGGTACCGTATATGTTTTTTACGTACCTTGGATTAATTTATAGTTCCGCTGCCGTTGAAAAGGTATGTACGAGGGACTTGGACGGTAACGCGCGAAAAAAAAAACAGTCCCGTTTCGTCAGCGTTAAAAATGTCTCTTAGGCGCGTATCCTAAAATTAAAGTATGCAGTTTCGGTTTACGCTTACTAACTACAATTTCGTCCATATTCTTAGATTCCCCGCAAATATCATTCCACTCTATATTGTGTCGTGTTCAGCCAACCTGAAGATGCCTTAAAATCGTTATTCCCTAAGGATTTAGCAACAGCTAGAGCTGTATCTTTGGAGCATCGGTCCGGAAAATTGGAGATTTTTCTTCAATCACCTTCACTTTTTCGTTTAATGACAATGATACATACCTTTTAGCCATCTTTATTCCGTAAATTCAGAACGTTACCTGTGAATGATCGGTCTCAGAACTTTAATTTAAGACCTTAGAGTTCAATGGTTATTTATAAGTCAGGTATCTGGTATTTCGCATAACGCGTGTACAGTGAGGCCGAAATAAAATTTCAGATACAGGTAGAATCTCTACTTCACCCAACGGCAGGAATCATTCCTTATTGTTTTCTTGGCCTAACGAAAATGCAATGATGTGGTAACTATTTTATCTCTCTGCCTTTCCGCTTTATATTTTTTCCTTTAATTGTGTAGGAATATCCGTTTTATACAAAATAAATACACGTAAAATTACTATTATTTCGCCGGGACCAATAAATTTGTTCACATTGGACAGATTTCCGCATTATTCACGTTCCGGATTAAACAGGTTTTTCTGTACAAATTTTCAAAGTCTAAAATCCGAGCTCTATTAATAATGTGTGCATCCTTTGCTTCGCATTCCCATTTAGGCACATCCCATAGAAACAAGTTTCGTAAAAGAAATTGCAGAACAATACAACAGTAATTCAGGAAACTTACAGTTCGTGCTGTAGGAAAATACATTTTATGGCATATTGTGTAGTGTGAGTTATTTCCGGAACAGTGTACGTGTAAGTTCGATCAGTGTTTTCACTCAAGTTTTTACTGTCGTTTGCGAAATATTTTAACTTTCACATTTTCTTTACGCATAGTTTGATGTTTCATGATTCGTTTTATGTTCAACAAAACTGGATCAAACGGTTTGAAAACAATATACTAACATCCCTACCCCACGACTAACACTATTCAGCATTTGTCATTCTCTTCAAAATAGGTCTTCTTCTTCTTCGGCTTTCCCCCCACTTATAGGTTTGCTGTCTTCAGTTTCCATTTATCTCTATCATTCCAATCTTCCTCTTCCAAATTCCTATCTACCATTATGGTTTTGACGTAGGTTTTCCATTTCCATCTTGGTCTGCACTGTTATTTCTTCCAGGGGGTGACCACTGGTATATATTTTTTGGCCATCTTTCGTTTTCCATTCTTTGTACATGACCATACAATTTAAGCGTTTGGTTTTCAATCCTCTTAACAACAGATGTGGTGACATTCATTTCTTTCCAAAGTAATTAATTTCTTATTTTATCCTGTCTTGTTTTTTGGAGGCTTCTTCTAAAATAATCAAACTCAACTGTTCTAATTTTATTCTTTTGTAATTCCGTCAAAGGCCAAGTTTCACTTCCATATGACAAAATATTCTATATTATGCTCTTATAAATTAGTTTCTTTTGTAATTTTTGTTCCGAATTATTCCATGTAATGTCTTAGTTGTATTTTTTGCCATTGCAATTTTAGTCTGTACATCTCTCTCACAGGTACCTAAACTTGTAATTATTGACTCAAGATATTTAAAAAAATGCACTTTTTCTTTTTTATTTTCCCTGATTCGAGTATGAGGCCATCCACATCCTTTCCCAAACACATATATTCTGTTTTCTGTAAATTTATATTCAGTCCCCATTTTTTTATATTCTTCCATTAGTTTATTTATCATATATTTCATATCACCTTCTTACTTACTTACTCACTGGCACTATCGAACCCGTAGGTTCATGACCGCGCGGACATAAGCTCTCCATACATCTCTATCCTGAGCTAATGCTTTCCAATCATTCCCTGTATAATCTACTTCCCTCAAATCATAGTTAATGTTATTTTCCCACCTCATTCTTGGTCTACCAACTGGGCGTTTTCCCTCTGGCTTTCCTACAAGAAGCTTCCATGCACGTCTTTCATTCCCCATACGTGCAACATGTCCTGCCCATCGCAGTCTACGAGACTTAACTGTTCTTATTATATCTGGCTTCCTATAAAGACCATGTAGTTCATTGTTATGTAGTCTTCTCCATTCACCTGTCTGTTCATCTCTCTTTGGTCCAAAAATTTTCCTAAGTATTTTATTCTCAAATACTCGTAATCTCCTTTCCTCCCTTAAAGTAAGAGTCCATGTTTCGCACCCATATAATATAACTGGTAGAATAATAGTTTTATATATTTTCAGTTTAACGTTTTTTGAAAGGAGTTGGGACATCAAGAGTCTCTGCAATGCATAATAGCACGCATTTCCAGAATTGAGCCTATGTTTAATTTATTTGTGCATCTCATTCCTATTTGTGATTATTGTTCCTAGGTATTTGAATTCAGCCACTTCCTCAAAATTTCCCTCATTTGTCATTAGCTGTCCATTTCCACTATATAATGAATTTCTATGTGTGACCATATATTTAGTTTTATTGATATTTACTTCCAGTCCTAATTTCTTAGTGTTACTCAATAGTGTGTGCGTGTTGTCCTTTAGTATCTCCTCGCTATCGGCCAATAATACTACATCATCAGCATAAACTAACAGCTTATTAATACCATTGAGTTGTAGGCCTTCCTCATTCTCTAAAGATTTAATGGCATGCTCTAGTACAAAATTAAATAGTAGAGGAGATAGTGCATCTCCTTGCTTCAACCCATTCTGGATTTCAAAAGTGTCCGAAAACTGTTTGCCTACACGCACCCTACTCTTTGTGCCATTTAGACACATTCGTATAAGTCTAACTAACTTTTTAGGAATTCCGAACTCCAGCAGGATACTATATAACTTCTCCCTCTTAATTGAATCATATGCTTTTTTGAAGTCTACATATAGTTGATGTACAGTACCATTATATTCCCATTTCTTTTCTAAAATCTGTCTTATACTAAAAATCTGATCTGTTGTAGACCTGTTTCTTCTAAATGCACATTGATCTCCTAGAATGTCATCAATATAGGGAGTAAGTCTACTGACTAATGTCACCTTCATCCCTGCAAAAATTATTTGATCATCTGCAAACAACAATGAATGCAGTACTTTACCTCCTATAGGAATACCCATTTCAGAACATTTTTATACCAAAATAGGTTCATGCAACATTATTGTTAAATATATCTAACCTCAATCAGTCAAAATCTTCATAATTGTAAACTGACTACGTTAATAAAATAAGACTCTAATAAGTCGGCCTCACATAACAGTGAACTACATGATCTTTATCATATTGTATCTTGTATCTTGCAAGCCCATGTATCCCTTAACAGAGATTTAGGCGCTATCTGTATAAGTAGCCAGATATGATAAGAACAGTTAAGTCTCGTAGACTGTGATGGGCAGGACATGTGACACGAATGGGGAATGAAAGAGGTGCATGGAAGCGTCTTCTAGGAAAACCAGAGGGAAAACGCCCAGTTGGTAGACGAAGAACGAAATGTGACAATAGCATTAATCATGATTTGAGAGAAAGTAGATTATACAGAGTAACAAAAAAGATACTTTTTTTTTTGTGTGACAAAGAAAAATATGTGATTCTGATAGTATTTTTTCTCCTGAATTAAAATATGATATCGGTTTTTCTCCATCACGCAAGGTTTCCGAGAGACAGGCATTTATAATTTCAAACACTTCAATATTTTCTACATTCGTAACTACACAATATTCGAACATTTGGACTCACCTAGAAAGTAAGAAATTACGATTTTCTGCTATATTTCGCCTGTGGAGCATCTCTCTTGATCGTCCAACAATAATCGGCCAGCATATTAGGATTCCATTTGCCTTGATATCTCTTTTCCATAACTGAAATCACCTGATGAAAGTGTTCCCTGTGCTCATCGCTCAATGGACAAATGGATGAAAAAACGTTTATTAAAAAAAAGTAATTACTTAAATCCATTAATTGAAACAAATAAAAAACTGTGGGTGATGGAGAAATTCCGAATACATATTTGAAAACACGATAAAAAGCTGCATTATGTACTGGTACTCGTGAGACAAAAATCATGTTGACCAGTGTTATATAGGGAATGATTGGAAAACAATGGCTCAGGATAGGAATGTGTGGAGAGCTTATATCCTTGCGGCCCTAAACCTGCAGGTTCGATAGTGCTTGAGAGTTAGTTTTAATTCGGCCGCGGTGGACTAGTGGTTATCTTCCTTGCCTCTAGTTCCGAGGGTTGCTGGTACAAACACGGGCGGGGTCCAGGGATTTTTAGGATGAAAAAATGCAAGAGGCAAGTCCTCCGGGAGCGATTTTAAGCTGAAGTTTCCGAAACTGAAGATTTTCAGGCACGAAAAACAACAGTAAGCTGAATAAAGAGGACTCTGTAAAACATTTACCGACCGTTGCCCTTCCAAGTAATAGCTTAGCTGTCCTCTGGGGTGTCACACTTAGGCGATGTGTCGACCCCATATAACTATCTATGGGAAAATCCATCCATAGTAATTCTTCCCCAGGGCAGGTCTTTCACTGCAATCATAGCATTTTGATGCTATGCTTTGCAGCTTTACTAGGGAATTGTTGGTGTGGTAGCTTCCCGTTACTTTCCACACCTGTGAAGGATGATGATGATGTTGATAATGATGATGGCCATATGATTTCGGGGACCGTTTGGGCCTTGAAGTTTTCCTGACATTTGTCTTGCAGGCGAGGAAAAACCCCGACAAAAACCTCACCCAGAAAAACTGTCCCGACCGGGGATCGAACCCGGGCCCGCTGCGTGACAAGGCAGCACGCTACCTCGAGACCACAGCGGTGGACAATGGGAAAATAATAGTAACTAAGTTAGCTTGTTTGAAACACTCCCACTATTGATGCGAAACATAGAGTCTCATTACAAGGTAGGGTAAATTATTACGAGTATTTAAGAATAAAGTTCTTAGGAACAGACAGGCAAATGGAGAAGATTACATAACAGTGAACTACATAATCGTCGTAGGAAACCAGATGTAATAAGAACAGTTAAGTCTCGTAGACTACGATGAGCAGGGTACGTGGAACGAATGCAGATTGAGAGAGTGGTATGGAACGCCCAATTGATAGGCCAATAATGAAGTGGGAGAATAACATTAACCATGATTTGAACGAAGAGAATGAAAGCAGTATTACTCAACCGCATTAACTTTTTAGCCGGTGAGGGGAAGCAATCGCGCTAGTGTAGAAGAGGGGAAGAGTATCTCCTCCCACCGTTGGTACAAGCAAATGACTGGGCAACTGGTGTAATCAGTGGCAAAATATAGTGGTAGACCTACTTGAAATAGGAGATCAAATTAGTGAAAGATCATCGGAGGTTGTAAGCCTACGGGTTTCTGGATAATGTGACGTAGACAGAAATTAAATCAGCATGATTTCCAACTACTGTCTGGCAGACTTAAATATGTATATACTGTGAATAAAAGGTCCAACTTTCGCACCTTTACACTGTCACTAACAACTGACTACACGACTGAGGGATAATAAAACTGTCACTGCAACCTGAGACAAGGGTCTACTACCTCCAACCCCTACTCACCCTTACCACATTATTTTAGTTCACAGTTTTTCCGCATTGATAGTTAACGTTGTCGAGTAATAGGTATTTCTCATACGTCTTGACTGTTCCTTTATTCTCAGGTAGTATGTCATTGTATCGCTTGCAATTCTCCATGCCCTCCTTCGTCCCTTGCTTTCATTCTTCTCATCTGTGCACTATAGATTATACAGGGGTTGATTGGAAAACATTAGCTTAGGACAAGGGTTTATGGAGAGCTTATGTCCATACGGTCATGAACCTATGGTTCGATAGTGTCAGCAAGTTAGTTAGTTAAGAGTTAATTTTGACTCTGTATTTGAATATACAATACTCCTAAATGTTTTAGATAAAGACATTATTCTAGAATGAAACAATAGCTATCAAAGTATGTCATAGAATTGATATTGTGAAATAAATTATCATTATTTACATTTATATCTAAGCAATAATAGGGTTCTCGTTCTCTAAAATGAGTTCTTAATGAAAATTGGACAGTTATATGCACAAGCGTAGATGCACCTGGTCACCACCCTGTTGTTTACTTCCTGCACCATTAACCCTTCTGATTGCTTTCGCCAGGTGACGTCGATCATAAGGGGTGCTATAGCCGCCCAACACCTGGCCTCTTTCTACACACGACAGAAATGCTCAATATCAGGATGGTAAATTTGAAGTGTTTCAAGTATATTTATTTGACTATTTCATCTCTTCTGGTTATTGTAAAATATTTTACTAACACATTTGTATGGCTGGAAGTCCAAATAATCAAGAATGGGAATCATGAAGATGCCATTAATTCATTAATTATAATAAAGGTAGGACAACCTTATCTCGATTAAACAATATTTTATGCGACTATTTAACTCATGCCCCAACTGGGAGTCAATGACCAATCACATTTCAATGAATTTTAATTTACAACCAATCACAGTCATTTTCACCTCGATTTTATCAGTTTAATTTTATTATATTAAAATCAAGCTCCTCCTCTTTAACATTCTGAATAGATCAGAGCATTATTTTGCAGCGACTGACTCTCTAAGAAATACGGCTACCAGATTGTATACATAGTGCACGAATTCAAACAGATACTACTTGCAGGATATAACAGAAAACATTCGTAGTAATCGATTATACCACAATAAAAAGAAACCACTGTTTGCACTTTCTTAAACGCATTATTTCTCAAGTATTTACGTTCCAGAAAAATATAATTTACATCATTAGGACACCAGAAATTAATCAATAACCTATAACGTTGATAAATACAGTTTGATGTAGGCCTATTTCATGTTTTCTCCACTAGGGTGCATTCTTACAATATTGCGATCCTATCTGGCAATAAATAATATGGTCTAGATCTAGTTTAAGTGGCTGAAGCATAACCAAACATTTCTCATTTGTTTTCAAACATCACCGTTTACATTAAATATATAAATATTTTAAAGTAACTATATTTAAATAATGATTTGTGAGTAAACAGCTTAAGTTTATTCGTTAAATAGTCCTAACAAATGCCACTCTTGATTTCCAAATCCTCTACATAAATTGGAAGTCACTCGTGGCATTACTTATGATAAAGACATCATAATAAAAAAAGAACAACATTATTAGAACTGTCAAAAATGCAATAGCATATGGCACAGACACGTCATTTGAAAACAATAGCAGTAATTAGGTTCAACAGAAATGGACTTCTGGCGATGATCATCAAAGATTTCGAGGTAAAAGTAAATTAGAAATACAGTTATGTTTTAACCTCCTGCGTCTCGAAAAAAGGTTTAACGGGGTATGTATTAATTTTTATACTTAATGCGTTTCTAGGGTCACAAATAAAACAAAACTGACGGAGCTTTTATGAGGATCCTGAATGAAGTTTTTCTTAATTATAATTTTATTGTAACGTCTAATGGGTTCATAGGGGTAAAAATAACAAATTTAAAAAAATGGGCAGGGACATTTACGGGGATTTATGCATCATCATCATCATTAAGAAGAGTTAAGGTTTATACTTTTTATTAGCATGTTCCTGCTTCCAGCAGAGGGTCTGCAGTCTCCATCTTGTCAGTGGTCGTCCAATGTCTACCTCTCGGTTTGTAGTTTAAAACCCGTCAAGGGATTCTGTCCTTGGTCATTCTTCTTACATGTTGTAACCAATTTGGTTGGTAATCTTCAATTTCGTGTACTATATTTATTGCATTAAATTTTTGCCTTATAGATTCACTTCTCATCCATATGTCTGTCATTATATGTCTGAGAAATTTAATTTGTGCTACTTCCAATCTTTGTGTCTCCCTTTTTCTCAGTATCCACATTTCGCTATCAAATTTTAAGGCTGATTTTACTGTGATATTATGTACTCGTAATTTTCTAAAATTATTCATATGTTTCCCAAAGTGGCGTTTAATGGTTCTGTTAATTTTATTATATGTTTGAATTTTGGTATCTACATCCGTTTTGAGGGGGCACGCCGTGGCGTAGTGGTTAAGGCACTGAGCTACAAGCCGGAGGGTCGAGGGTTCAAGTCCCGTTGGGGTCGGGATTTTTAAACTGACCCATACCCTCTAGCGGCACTATGGCCCTGGGGTCGACTCAGCCTCTCGACTTGTTCTGGGGGTAAAGGCGGCCGTCAAGCAGGGCTGACAACCCGGCTGACATAAAGTGCCGATTGTCTAGAAAAAGTGGGAGCCTTAACCTCCTACTACCCCAAGGGCCTCCAGGCCTGTTGTGGGATTACTTTACTTACATCCGTTTTGAATTCTGATATCAAATTGCCTAAGTATTTAAAATTAGTTGCTTGTTCAATGATATTGTTCTCCATTACAATCTTTACTCTTAATATGGTTTTCCCACACATGGCCATCGATTTTGTCTTTTGACATGAAATGTTCAAATTATACCGTTTTGCAATATTATTTAATGTATGTCCCATGATTTGTAATTCATGTTCTGAGTTTGCTAGTAGATGTTTAAAATTAAAATATAAAATTATGGAATATTCACCTGAAAGGTCCGTTTCCTCAACTTAATTATTTAACTGTAGCGCTTTCGGGACTTGTCCCATCATCGGCAGGATTCAAAACTGGTGTTTCACTGTAGATCTGGTAGAGGGGTTTTTGCAAGTATTGGGTTCGTTTATCAGAATGTCGTTGTTGTGAGCTGCTTTCATGATACGTTTATCTTTGGTGGATTATTTTCTCTGTGCATTACTGGACATCGCATGTTAAATACTGAAAACACCCTAACAGTAATGCACAGAGAAAATAATCCAGCGAAGATAAACGTACTCAAGAGATGGAAATCATGAAAGCAGTTCACAACAACGACAATCTGATAAACGAAAACGAACCCAAAACATGTAACCCCCTCTACCAGATCTTCAGTGAAACACCAGTTTTGAATCCTGCCGATATTGGGACAAGTCCTGAAAGCGCTACTGTTAAATAATTAATTAAGTTGAGGAGACGGACCTTTCAGGTGAATATTCCATAATTTTATATTTTAATTCTGAATAATACCTCAACGGAACACATCATGAATCTTACAAAAGTTGATAGTAGTTGTTTATAAATATTTTTATAATGCATGTAGTATTACTATATATTGTGATGGAACATGCAGTGAATAATTTAAAAAAAAATCAGATGTCAATACGATTAGTTCATATGTAATCATTTAAGAAAAATGGTGAAAAGAAAAGGTCAGTCATGCAGGAAGTGCGTAAAGTATGCGAATTTCTGGAAGTAAAATTGATGGTACTTTACTAGCCATCATCATCATCATCATCGTCCTTTCAAGTATTAGGCCCAGTGGCCCGTTACGGTCTCCCGCCATCTCCGAAAAGGTCGACCCACAGATCTTCTGTCTCGAGGAATGTAGTGAAGAATTTGTTTTGGTAATCTGTGACAATCCATGCGCTAGCCAATTGTTTCTATATTCTTGGAGGTATTCAGATATAGGTACGATGTTTAACTCTCTGGCTATTGTTGAATTTCTTTGGTGGTCTAGAAGGCTATAACCTGCAGTTCGTCGCAGAAATTTCATCTCCGTGGCTGTAATATGACGATCATCCTGAGTTCTGATGGTCCAAGCTTCACTGCCATAACAGATTATGGGTCTAGCGAGAATTTTATAGATTTTCATTCTTGTGTGTTTCTGCACTTTTGATGGTTTAAAAACTTGGTTGATAATTCTTAAAGCTTTATTATAGTTTTGTATTTTAAAGGATATATCACATTCCTCATTATAAGTTAGATTACATCCTAAGTATTTAAATGAATTAACTTGCTCTAATATTGAATTCTGAATACAAATTTTACTTCTTACTGGGAATTTCCCTTGAAAGGCCATAACTTTAGATTTTGTTGTTGATATTTCCACGTTAAATATTTTACTAGTTTATGGAATATATCATCATTTTGTTAATTAAATCATGTTGCAACAGTTGGGAGGGAAGTTCGACCTCTAGTATTTGCGGTGTAAAATATCCGCACCGGTATCGTGTAATACTTTCACAACCATTTATATTTTTTATTTGTATTTATTTATTTTTCCGAATGCCCCAAGTTGTCATTTCAACATTTCTGGCGTTCTCTCCTTGCATGGTGTACTTGTAACCAGCTCGCAGCCAATATGATTGCAGGACATTTATTATTGACCCTTCTAGATAATACTGGGCCTTCCCCCCTTATGAGTTTGGGGCGCCTGGAAAGCGGGGTTACGTTGCCCCGATGATATGAGAGTTGATGATGTTAATGATGCGCCAGGAGATACGTTAAACTAAACTTAAGCTAATTAGGTAAATATGATATTGATAATGATGGCCAGATGGTGTTCGGGGACCGTTTGGGCCTAAAAGTTCCCTGGCATTTATCTTACAGGTGAGGAAAAACCCCGAAAAGACCTCACCCAGGAAACTTGTCCCGACCGGGATCGAACCCGGACCTGCTGAGTTACAAGGCAGCACGCTACCTCGAGACCACTGCGGGGCACACAACCACTTTTATTTACTTCTACAAAGTCTCAGTAGCAAATTAACCATAATTTTGACTCAAAATTAATCTTGCTTCAAAGTTTATCTGTATCACAATTATTTTACAGTTTCATATGCCTTCACTCCCTCCCCCCCCTCTCTCTCTCTGTTCACTATACCGCTGACAAAACACAAATAACTCGCCTCCGTCCTGGCCACATATTTATGTAGGCGGCAAGGAACTTACTAAGCTTAGATTCGACTCTTCGAAACATAGAAGCCTCTGGCCATCGATCCTTCCCGAACGGAGATACAGAGGTGTACAGGAATATCTATAATGACAGCCCAGACATTTCAGTGGTTTGCCTGGGCCTTTCAACTCCTGAGTCGTCGATTCGCAAATCTACTCCAACCAATACGAGACCACTATTCTAGTCCTGTCCGCAAAATTTAAACGTCGTTATTACAATATACCTTCTATAACGCTCCGATAAAACAAACATGGCGATTATAGCGATTTAAAAAACAGCTTTCAGGTAAATCCCTACTACTAATGATCGCATTTCGCTGCTTATTGGAGAAAACCTTTTTCGTTTTATTTGAATGTCACATAGGCCTGCCGCGTTTTGTTGCAAAAATTCTGAGTGGATGATTTTGCTGATCAACGAACTTGATCTTATATGGCGAATTTGGTTGCGAAAAAAATTGTGTCCGACAGAGCGTTGAAATAATATTTGTCATGATCATTTTCGGTATCTAGTTAGTACGATCAATGAAGACATTTTAGAAAGAATGTTTATGAAAAGAACCTCAAAAGCTATGTTCCTTCCGAATTCACCAAAACTATAAGAAAATTGACAGTCAATTGTTGGATAACTATAAATGAATAATGATGTACACCTGGGCTCGCATCCTGACTTCAGACAAAACACTAACTTGGATTATATGTTACACATCAGGGGGCGTTGGCCAATTACCATGATGTCTGCTTTGTAAATCATTGCAGCTCATGCTGAGTTTCTCTCTCTAGTATGCTGAACGTACTTTTAAAATTTCTGCTTAACCTTAAATTAAAAATGTATCCTATTGGATACATTGATTTAATTTATTTAATATTGTTTTTAGATCGATAGGAAAACAAACAAGTCAAAATTACTTAATTTATGTCAAATTACGCAATAATGTATAACTTAAGTCTTAAGAGTTTTACGTGAAATTATTTTCCTTGCGGTCCGGAACATTTAAATAACTGGCACGAGAAAATATTGTATTGAGAATTTAAGGGTTAACGTTTTATTTAAATATATACTGCTCAAAACAATTAGAGGAACACTATGAAATATGCAAATATTTTTTCATTCGATATAGGTACAAACATTAAATTAATAAAGTACATATTTGTGGTTATTTATTTATTTATTTATTTATTGCTCATGTCAGTAAAAACAAATGAATAACGCTGACAATTAACTTTTCAAATAATCCGCTATGTAAGCAATTGAATCTTGTGCTTATTTTTCAAAGTTAAACACTCGTTATATAGAGTTAGTATCGTGTATGGCCTCCACGACATTCGATGACAGTTTGGCACCTTCGTGGCATGCTCCCAATAAGATTCTGGATTTCCTCTTGCGGGATATTCTCCCATTTCTCCTTCAGAGCATCTCCAAGTTGCTGCAGGGTTTGTGGAGCTTGATGTCGGTTCCTGACCTTCCTGTCTAGAAGATCCCACAAGTGTTCAATAGGGTTGAGGTCTGGACTGACCGCTGGCCACTCCATTACCTCAATTTCATTCCTCCTCAGGAAATCCCTGGTGACAGCCGCAGAATGTGCCCTGGCATTATCCTGCATAAACAGAAATCCAGGGCCTACTCCAATGGCAGCAGGCACTACATGCTCTTCCAGAACGTGCACGATATACCGGACAGCATTTAGTCGCTGGGGAACAAGTACAAGGTCAGTACGATTGTTGTACATAACTCCAGCCCACACCATTATGGAACCTCCTCCGAATCTATCAATTTCCTGTACACCCTCTGCAGAAAATCTTTCTCCTGGCCGTTCCCACACCCTCAATCGACCATCACAACGTGTAAGACGATACCTGGATTCATCCGAGAAGAGCACAGACTCCCACTGGTTCAGGTTCTAATCACCATGGTTTTCAGCATACGTACGTCTTGCTGCCTTATGCCCATTTATTAAGCGTGGTTTTTTAACGGGCCTTTTTGGACGAATATTCTCTTTCCTTAATCTGTTCCTTATGGTTTGGTCTGAAACCCGGATTCCGAAAGCCATAAGAAGGTAATTCTGCAGGTCTTTTGCAGTTTTTGTAGGCTGTCGAAGAGCAGAAAGAACAACGTATCTGTCATCGTGGGGTCTTGTTTTAAATTTACGGCACTGGCCACGTCTTCTACAATACCGACCTGTCTCTCAGTGCCTGTTGCGTAACCTGGACACCACGGAAGGAGAAACCCCAAGCTCTCTAGCCACTTGTCGCAGAGATTGACCTTGTCGTAAAAGATGTAGAGCATGATACACTTCAAACTCATTTAAATGCCTCATTTTGTCAGACTTCAATAAACAAGGCAATAATCAACATTCGTCACTATAGCAACATCAGGAAGCTTACCAATTAGAAGTGGCCAGTGCCTTCCAAAATAAAAAAATTCTCTATATTTGTTATTTGAGGTAATTTCTGTGTATTTAGGCCATGGATCTTTAACATGTCCCGCGCCGTAGCCGAGCGGTTAAGGTAGGAAGCCTTGGCACATAGCTACGGGACTTGCGCTGGTTCGAGTCTCCATGGGGGAAGACATTTTCTCCTGGTATTTCGGCCAGTATGGGACCGGTGCCCACCCAGCATCGTGAGGCAATTGGGTAGCTACAATAAGTAGCGGCTCCAGGTTGAGGAACCAGCTATAACGGCTGGGGGACTCGACATGCTAACCACATGTCACCCCTACACTGGCTGTTGATCATCTACCTCTGTGATAGACTCATGTGGATGTGAAGGGCCAGCAGCCGGCTGGTAAAAGGGCAACAGCTGAAAAGTGGAAAGACCCTCAATCGGATCTTTAACATTTGTATCCAATGATAAAATTAATAATTCAATTTACATATTGTCCAACTTTCAGCATCACAGCTTTAAAAAACAATTAGTTATTCAATTTATTACAAGTGTTCCTCTAATTGTTTTGAGCAGTGTATGTTTTTACATCTAAAACATTGTCTATAGGCCTCTAAAAGAGAAAACAAAAACATTATATAAATATAACATTCGGTAAAGCAATTTGCATGCAACAGTTAATACACGAGAAGAGAAAAAATTCTGCCTGAACTGAGATTTCAAGCCTATATATCCAGCTTTACCCGTTGGTGATTTTACCACTTGAATTACTCGCGCAATTCAGGAGCAGACCAATTATTTTGTAAATTGATTGGCCTAGAACAGGGGTCACCAATTGGCGGTCCGGATCCGGACCCTGGGGCTTTGTTTTCAGTACCGGTTAAATATCAAATTAGTACAAAATTTTAAAAACCGGTTAAATCCAGTCTACTACATTTCATGTTATGACAGTATTATTGTTGGCTCGGTTGGCAGTCCTGCTTATGGTCCGAGATTTGACTGAAGATTAATGGGATTCCGTTTGAAACCTGGTATTGTTAGAAACATAAAATTTGTGAAGTGGGATATTTAAATATTACTGTGACTATATGTTAAGTTTATCATAAACTTATTAATAATTATTAGAATTAATAACTGTGTACTACTGTGCTGTATCCTTTTTTAGTATTTACCATGTGTTTTATTTAATTTGTGCAATTCATACCCATAATATAATTTAAATAATTTCCTTATAACATTAATTACGTAATAAAAACATCGTATATTTAATCAAATGTGGTTTCGGACCTCTATTGATTTACTACTTTGAAAACGGACCTCCATGAAATCTAATTGGTGACCCCTGGAATCGAATTAGACTTTTTTTTCAGAATTTTAATCATCACATCGAAAGTAAAATATAATTAGTAAAGTTTTAAAAGTAAGATTTGTAGTAACGATTTTAATAAATATATGAATATTTATTAAATAATATTATAAATTTAAAAGTTGAAAAAGTAATATCAATTAGGGACTTGATAAAACGCACTCGTGGTCAAGGGGAAGGTAGAGATAGCACCTTTGTTAGGGATACACCCTACATTGGTCCTCACCAACCCAGGGTTAAGTGGAGGAGATATGCAAGACCTTTGTCTTTGATGAACCTATAACCAAGACCGTCCGTACGTGGTGAAGAACCACATCCTGCAAGAGGTGGCCCTGCTTTAACTGAATACGGTGAATCTAGACATGGCTGTCGATAAAATGCCCCAACACATATTACCCTAAGTGTGAGTTGGCTTATTGGTAATGATGTAAGAGAAAATAAACCCAAGAAGCGGACACTCGTCAGCTGAGGAGAAGGCAACCTTCTAAGGGATAGTGACCCCAATAGAAAACCTCCGGTCCTCCAGGTTGGGGGTTGTGCATCGGGCTGGAATCCCACCACGTAAAAAGATCTTTGTCAAAAGTCTCAGACGATTAAGCCGGACGGATTTATATTAGAGACGAACTAAGAGTACAACCACTTACTTACTTACTCATTGACACTATCGAACCCGTAGGTTCATGGCCTCGCGGACATAAGCTCTCCATACATCCCTATCCTGAGTTAAAGCTCTCCAATCATTCCCTGTATAATCTATTTCCCTCGAATCATAGTTAAAGTTATTCTCCCACCTCATTCTTGGTCTCTCATTCCCCATTCGTGCCACATGTCCTACCCATCGCAGTCTACGAGACTTAACTGCTTTATTACATTTGGCTTCCCATAAAGACCATGTAGTTCAGTTATGTAATCTTCTCCATTCACCTGTCTATTCATCTCTCTTTGGTCCAAAAATTTTCCTAAGAACTTTATTCTCAAATACTAGTAATCTCCTTTCCTCCCTTAAAGTAAGAGCCCATGTTTCGCATCCATATAATATAACTGGTAGAATAATAGTTTTATATATTTTCAGTTTAACGTTTTTTGAATGGAGTTGGGATGTCAAGATTTCCTGTAATGCATAACAGCACACATTTCCAGAATTGAGCCTGTGTTTAATTTCTTTGTGCATCTCATACCTATTTGTGATTATTGTCCTAGGTATACCACTTCTTCAACAAATAGAAGAACACATGAACAATTGGATATAACATCTGCAGACAGATAGACATCTGCGGAGAATGACAGAGGATAATATACCAAAGATGGCACTGATGTATAATCCTGGAGGACGAAGATCTGTAGAAGACCAAAAAACCGCTGGGCTGAACAGATGTGTGATCAGAACAGGCAAAGACGTAATCCGTGAAGGAAGAAGAAGAAGAAGAAGAAGATGATAAAACGCACTTCAAATTTCAAGCAGATATCTTCATGTATGTAGGAATTATAGCCTATCGATTTTTGTGCTGCCATGTTTGAGTCTGTGTGTGGCGGATTCTGCAGAGTGCAAAAATGGGAAATTGGAGAAAGCTGTCGAGGGACAAGGATGAATGAAATAGAGCCATAGACAAACGAGGGCCCACCCGAGACGCTGTGCTAATTAAGAAGAATAATAAGTACTTATTTGTACATTGGTGGTAAATGTGCTGGAAACTATAAACCTGGGAATATAAAAGCTGGTGCCCCTGAGCGATGTCAGTGGTTATAAAAACGGTACATTAATGGTTTTAATATGAATAGCGCTGCCAACAAAAAGTGCGGCGGGACGACCCGATTTTCATTGTGAAATAAATTTGGTGTTAATAACGGCACTCACTAACCTTAACCCGCCGCTCAAATAGTTTCACAGTTCGCGGTTACGCCACAAGCTATATTGTACACCAATTTTAATGCCTTCAGTTTGTTCATTTTATACGTAACTTGATATTATAGAGGTGCTCACTGGCATTACCGCACCCGGAGGTTCATTATAGCACTTTCCCTACATTTGCATCCAGAACTAATAATTTCCAGTAATTTCTTGTATAATCACTTCCCTTAAATCATAGTCTCATGGTTAATATTATTTTAATTTCCTCTTACTCTACTTCTTTCACAGTAGCCTCTTCTCGCTACTGGAATTTCCTTCCTCGAGGTATCAGGGATTGCTGCACACTTGGTCACGTTTATACAATTATCTAATTACGCTAAGCACATAATAAACGCCGGTCATAGAATGAACTCAATAGAAGACACCCTTAAAATAGTACACAAAGAGGGAAATCCAACTAAAATAAACATATAGGAAGACCTGGAAATTATCAAGGAAATAGACAAAAAGCTTTTAATAAATGAAAGCACTCCCAGACTAAACAACCCATTATACGATATCTTCAGAAAGAAGCTTTAGTCACGACAACACCACATTAGGACCAACAGCATCAACCATCATATTGGAAGCTGTAGCGAAGAGGGATCTGCTGAAGATGGAACGGATATTCTGAAAGGTCGACAGGCATAAAGATTACATATTTTATAAATTGAGGACGACGGATTTTACCTAAGAAGGTATATTTTAACTTATTTTATTTTAATACAATTATCTATTGTTAAATAATTAATTTTTCTCGAGAGTTAAATTTATTTTACGTTATTAATAGTTTTTTATCATTTTTTTTATCTTGTACATTTTATACAGGGTTCTTACTTATAACCTAACGGCACAGGGTGTTTTGCCTCTCCCCAGTTAGGTTATTAATGAAGTACCCTGTTTCATTCGTTAAATCTACATTAAATCAAAATATTTTGTAAATAATTATATTGTAGAGATACGATGTAATATTTATTTTTATTGTACCTAGATGTTAAGAATCATTTTTGTACTTTGTTAACCTGGTTGAGTGGTACACAAGTCCTCTTCCAGGTAAAATAAAACATTATTATTATTATTATTATTATTATTACCATCATCAACATTATTATTATTGTCCACCGCTGTAGTCTCGAGGTAACGTGCTGCCTTGTCACGCAGCGGGCCCGGGTTCGATTCCCGGTCGGGACAGGCTCCTGGGCGAGGTTTTTTCCTCACCTGTAAGACAAATGTCAGCAAGCTTAGGGCCCAACGGTCCCCGAAAATCATCAGATCATCATCATCGTTATCCTTCACCGGTGTGGAAAGCAACGGGAAGCTACCAGACCAATAATTCCCTAGTAAAGCTGCAAAGCATAGCATGAAAATGCTATGATTGCAGTGAAAGACCTGCCCTCGGGCAGAATTACTATGGATGGATCTTATGGGGGCACAGATCTGTTGGACAGACAATATAATTGTAGTATTCTCCATTCGCTTGTCTGCTCATCTCTCTTTGGTCCAAAAAAAAAAAGTCATATGAACCTCATTTCTAAATACTCGTAATCTTTTCTCTTCCCTTAAAGTAAGAGTCCACGTTTTACAACCATATAGAATAGAATATGGAATTTATTGCCTTTTTTTTCAGAATAAAGAATATACATATGCATTTACATTGCGCACGGGCCTGCTTAGCCGTACGTGCATTATTTTTCCATGAATAAAAAAATAAAACTAATAATATAAACAAATACCTACAAATACACCTGTATCAAAAAACAATAACAGGCTTCATATAAGTAAAATCTATGTCTGCACTAAATCAAAATAATACATATCTACATTCATCCACATTCCGTACATTAATATTAAAAAAAAATGCTAGAAAACAAATTAGAAAAAAAAGCACACACACATACACCCACACACCCCCACACATATACACACCGCACGCTCATACCCCCCTCCCCCCGGCCCTGCAGACATTAAGTGCACTATCAGACTATTCAACTTATCAGACCTACTTATTATATAACATGATTAAAGATCGAAAACAAAAACCATATTGAGATTCTTCTTATTGTTAATACATACCTATATCCTTAATCTACAATTTTGTTATATCTCAATTTTCTTACTGTACCCAAAAATTTGCATGTTTTTGATTCACTCTCGATACGTCCCAAAAGATCCCAACACGCCACTCTCCCTCGATCCGACCTGAGAAATCTCTCCGGCAGCATCTGTAATCTAAGTTGTTCTGTCTCTCTACAGAATGCTATAATATGCTGCCAGTTTTCATGGTCATCGCATAGTGGGCATAGTTTAATGCCTTCCTCATTTGTTAAATTATGGGCCATCCATCCCCCCAAATGAAACCATGCAATAGCACTTTTATCATCCCCATCCAAAGAGTCAATATATTTCTCCCTTCCCCACGAAAGTTTCAGTTCCGTCTGCAGGGTGAGCGATATTTTCTGGCTACAACCATATAATATCACAGGCATAATACGAGTTTACATATTTTCCGTTTAACATTCTGCAAAGAATGACAGAGGATAGGATACCAAAGATGGCACTGATGTATATCATGGAGAACGAAGATCGGTGGAAGACCAAGAAAGCGCTGGGCTGAACAGATGTGAGATCGGAACAGGCAAAGACCTAATCCGTGAAGGATTTTGGTGATTTTTTTTAGATAAGTTGGGTCAATAGTATCTTACTTACTCTTACTAACTGGCACTATCGAACCCGTAGGTTCATGGCCGCACGGACATAAGCTCTCCATACATCCCTATCCTGAGTTAATGCTTTCTAATCATTCCCTGTATAATCTACTTCCCTCAAATCATAGTTAATGTTATTCTCCCACCTCATTCTTGGTCTATCAACTCGGCGTTTTCCCTCTGGCTTTCCTGCAAGAAGGGTCAATAGTCCCAGTGATGCATAATATCGCGCATTTCCAGAATTGAGCCTTAAGGAGATAAAATATAACTTAAGAGAAGCACAATGTGGATTCCGGAGTGGAAGATCATGTATTGATAATATGTTTTGTATTAGACAATTACAAGAGAAAATCCTAGCAAAAAAATAAAAAACTGCATATGACCTTTATTGATTTAGAGATGGCATATGATAGTGTACCTCGACAACTGTTATGGACGGCAATGAGAAATCTGAATATCTGTGATAAATGGATTAATATTGTTAGGAGGATCTATAGTAATACAAAAGCTAAAGTAAAAATACAGAATACTTTAACAGAGGAATTCACAGTGAATAAAGGCCTTAAGCAGGGATGCAGTTTATCACCAATTCTTTTTAACATTTATTTAGACCAGGCTCTTAACTTGTGGTATAAAAATGTTCTGAAATGGGTATTCCTATAGGAGGAAAAGTACTGCATTCATTGTTGTTTGCAGATGATCAAATTATTTTTGCAGGGGATGAAGATGATATGAAATATATGATAAACTAATGGAAGAATATAAAAAATGGGGACTGAATATAAATTTACAGAAAATAGAATATATGTGTTTGGGAAAGGATGTGGATTACCTCATACTTGAAACAGGGAAAGTAAAAAAGTGTGAATTTTTTAAATATCTTGGATCAATAATTACAAGTTTAGGTACCTGTGAGAGAGATGTACAGACTAAAATTGCTATGGCAAAAAATGCAACTAAGACATTACATGGAATAATTTGGAATAAAAATATTACAAAGGAAACTAAAATGAAAATTTATAAGAGCATAATACAGAATATTTTGTCATATGGAAGTGAAACTTGGCCTTTGACGGAATTACAAAAGAATAAAATTAGAACAGTTGAATTCGATTATTTTAGAAGAAGCCTCCAAAAAACAAGACAGGATAAAATAAGAAATTAATTCCTTTGGAAAGAAATGAATGTCACCACATCTGTTGTTAAGAGGATTGAAAATCAAACGCTTAAATGGTATGGCCATATACAAAGAATGGAAAATGAAAGATGGCCAAAAAATATATACCAATGGTCACCCCCTGGAAGAAATAAACGTGGCAGACCAAGATGGAAATGGAAAACCTATGTCAGAACTATAACGGATGATAGGAATTTGGAAGAGGGAGATTGGAATGATAGAGATAAATGGAAACTGAGGACGGCAAACCTATAAGTGGGGGAAAGCCGAAGAAGAAGAGCCTATATTCAATCACACAACTTTATTTTCTTCGGCGGATATTTGTCCTCGCTCTGGTCAATACGTTTCTATAGTTTATTTTTTCTAAGGAAGGAAAGCTCCCATAAACACTTTTCAACGCGGAGAGAGGGAAATCCAATGATGTTTAAGAAGGATTGTGAAATATCTTATCACAAACCTCATATTAGAAGGGTTTTGAAAATAATGCGGGTTATTTCCTTCCTTAGAGAAAACAGAATATAGGAGTATGTTAATATTATGTTTTATATTAAATATACTTGTTGAGATTCGGTAATTAAGTGATTGGTATCGCTTCTATTTTACAAAGAACAATCCATGAAAAAGTATAGGCGTTTTTTGTAAAGACACGAAAAGGACAAAGTGGCTGTTAAGTGAAGCGTCACTAATGGAACAAGAATATATCATCAGTCATCTTCTGCTCTCATTTCAACACAAAATGCTTCAATTACATCCTGCTTCTTGTAACGGATTCCTTCACTCCACTTCGACATTAAGTTTCAAGTTGATAATTACAGCCCAATTATTATTTCGTATCATTTTAATTAAAAAATACACTGCTGCAGGTCTGTACACATTCCACAGCTGTGGTCTCCGGGTAACGCAGCGGACCTCGGTTCGATTCCCGGTCTGAGGAAGTTTCCTGTGTGAAGTTTTTACTGGGTTTTTACTCACTTGTAAGATAAATGTTGGGAAATATTAATGTCCAAATAGTCCCCACCATTTGGCCATCGTGATCATTACCCCATCAAATTTGCCTTGTTTAGTAGAAATGTGTGAATAATGGTGTGTCTTGTATTATATATTAGTGTTGTCTCGCAGGTGGCATTGAACTGATCACTCTATCTGTTCTTGTTTGGTCAAAAAAAATATCTTCTCACGATAGGTCGTGTCTATTTAAAGCTCAGCTAGCGTGGGGCATACATAAGAACATATAAAGGGACAGGCTAAACTAACATTGAGAGAGAACATAAATATATTTTCATAATAATCATAATAATCATAATAATAATAATAATACTGAACAACAAAATAAACTTTTTTTTTGTCTCAGAAAGAAAAATATGTGATTCTGATAGTATTTTTCCTCCTGAATTCAAATATGATATCGGTTTTTCTCCATCACGCAAGGTTTCCCAGAGACAGGAATTTATAATTTCAAACACTTTATTATTTTCTACATTCGTAACTACACAATATTCGAACATTCGGACTCACCTAGAAAGTAAGAAATGACGATTTTCTGCTATATTTCGCCTGTGGAGTATCTCTCTTGATGGTCTAACAATAATCGGCCAGCATATTAGGATTCCATTTGCCTGGATATCTCCTTTCCATAGCTGAAATCATTTGAGTTAGCTCATTTGGTTTTATTTCACAATGGAGAAATGGACGAAAAAACGTTTATTAAAAATATAATGATTTAAATCCTATTCGGCAATAAATAATATGATCAAGTAGCAGTGAATGAACATAACCTCACATTTCTTATTTGTTTTCAAACATCGCCGTTTACATTAAATATATAAATATTTTAAAATACCGGTAATTATATTTAAATAATATTTTTTTGAGTAAACAGCTTAATTTTATTCGTTAAATAGTCCTAACAAATACCACTCTTGGTTTCCAAATTCTCTAGACAAATTCACACGTCACATTGTAACTCGCGAATGTATCAATAATTTGGAAATCACTCGTGACATTACTTATGACTATTTAACTCATGCCCCAAATGGGACTCAATGGCCAATCACGTTTCAATGATTTCTGTTTTACAACCAATCAGAGTCGTGTTTCACGAAATATTTATCAGTGTTATAATTACCATATTAAAGAAGGCTCCTCCTTTTTTAATATTCTGAACAGGTCTGACCATTATTTTGCAGTGACTGAGCCTGTGAGAAATACGGCTACCAGATTGTATATATAGTGCATGAATGTCAACACATGCCGCATGCGGGAGTTAATATAAAATCATTTGTAGCAATTGATTATACCACCAAAAAAAGAAACCACTGTTTGCACTTTCTCAAATGTATTTTTTCCCAGGTAACAATCCAGAAAAATATAATTGTCATATTTACATCATACGACATCAGAAATGAATTAATATACAGTTTGATGTGTTTCATTTTTTCTCCACTAGAGAGCATTCTTACAATATTGCTTTCCTTTGGCAATAAATAGTATGATCTGGTTGCAGTGATAAACAAAAGAAGCAGATGAAGCGTACGTATCGCTTCTCATTTGTTTTCAAACATCGCCGTTTACATTAAATATATAAATATTTTAAAATAACTATAGTTAGATAATGATTTGTGAGTAAACAGCTTAATTTTATTCATTAAATAGTCCTAACAAATGCCACTCTTGATTTCCAAATTCTCTAGATAAATTCACTCCTCATTTCGTGAGTCGTGAATTTATCGATAATTTGGAAATCACTCGTGGCATTACTAATGATAAATCTTCGATATATACTTACGAAAACATTTCCAATTTCCAATTCAATTTACTTTATTTAAATTATTTGAAAATTTTACAATGATTTGTAAATTTCCACAATTCATCGTTGGAAATATTTTCTGGTTACAAAGTGTGATAAATCTTGGATATCAATTTACGAAAACATGCAATATCTTGTACGTTTCTTTACAGCATATGACCAAATGTATGAAACGAAAAAAAAAAATACAGTAGACTCAGCTAGCCGCTGACGTTTATTGAAATGGCGAGATCCGCATTTAATTTTGCCATGAATTACAGCCCATGAGAATATGCCTCTTTAATAGAATTTCTTATCGAGATAATCTGCAAAGCTATGGATTACACATCTGACGTAAAACATAAATAAACTTTGTTGAAGAGTTAAGTAAACATGGATATCGAACACACCATCTGCCGTTCATATTAACTGACAGGAAATAATTTTACGCAACAACTAACGTAAAAATTATTCCAGAAACAAAGCGATAACCTTATAAGATCAATTCGTGCCACATGTCCTTGTTACCGCAATCTATGAGGCTTAACTCTTCTTTTACACCTGGTTTCTTTATAAAAATAACGTAGCTCATTGTTATGTAAGTTCTCCTTTCACCTGCCTGTTCATCTCTCTTTGGTCCAAATTTGTTCCTAAGAACTTTATTCTGAAATACTCGTAATATCTTCTCGTCCCTTAAAGTAAGAATTCTCGGGTGAACAACAGTTTTATAATATTTTTCAGTTGTACTTTTTTTGTGAGAGTTTGGAACGACAAGAGTCCCACACCGACAAACATACAGTTAAAAATTAAGGAAGAGAGAAATAAGACAAAGGGAGAGATACATATTTAATTATTGGTTCTTCCAATATATTCTTCTTCTTTTTCGTCACAGTTTAGGCTTATTTACAGTATGTTCCGGCTCCAAATTGTTGCTGTTTCCATATTTCTTTGGTCTTCCCAAACTTCTTCTCCCTCGTGGTGAATAGCTGTATGCTGCTTTTGGTACTATATTCTCAGTCATCCTTGCTAAGTGTTCTTCCCAGTTTGTTCTGTATTTTACTATCGTTGTGTTTAATTCCTCTTCTTTTAGTTGTCTTATTTGTGTTGTATTTTTTGTATGTTCTTTGATATCCTGCTATTGGTCTGAGGAATTTCATTTCAGCAGCTTGAATTCTGGCAGATTTTTGTGTTGTACTTTCCATGTTTCGGATCCATAAGTAATAATATGAACTGCCATTGTCTTGTATAATTTCATTGTAGAGTCTTTCCCGGCTTTATTTTTCAAATAACTTTTTAGTGTTCGTGTTGCATAATTAAACTTATTTAGTTTGTAATTTATATCTGTTTCCGCTGTGTATGATATTTCGCAACCTACTTGTTCTATTGGTTTATTTTCTAATACCGGTATTATCTTTGTCCAAACTGGATGAGAGCCCTTGAAAGTCATTTTTTTTTATTTTCCTGATGATATTTCCATGTTGTATTTTTTTGACATTTTATTTAGTTTATATAGCATTCGTTATAGTTCGTCTTCTGTTTTTGCTATTAAAATCTGGTCATCTGCAAAGGCCAATGTTTTTATTACTATATTTTTTAAGTTAATTCCCCCAGTGGTCATTTGCTTCCATGATCTTATCATGTCGTCAAAATAAAATATATTTTAATTGGAATAGTTCATAAATTAAATCAATGTTCAATGAGATCAGTATTGACTTTATAGCCTCTTTATAGAAGATGGGTACAGTATTTACTTTGTATTTTAAAAAGTCAAAGATCATTGTTACTGCTGTAATATTCGGCTGAAGCTAGCACTGAATGAAATATGAAAATAATGATATAATGTCGTTAAAGAAACAATCGCGCAAATATAATGTAAAAAATGAACAATACTCACATTGTTGCGAAGTTTTCCAGCAAGAGTTTCCAGATGGCACTGCCATTCCAATGATCTCAGGTACAAGTAGTGCCAGCGCCGTTCCAAACTTCGAGCTACTTTATACGCATGTGCAGTGTCGTTGTGCCCTTTGAGCCTGACAGATCCAGGTTCACTTCTCACTAGTCTTTCACATAGCTTCACCACAGAGCATACTATTTTCCCATGTGTTTCTATGTCTCGCTGCAACACCTGAAATACAAAACATTTCTCAGTAAGACACACAGATATATGTACGGACATATATAAAATTTTCGTGTCACGTTGTTTGTCCGCGATGGAATCCTAAACTACTGAACCGATTTTAATAAAATTTTGCACACTGTGTGCAGTTTGATCGAACTTGAAACTTAGTTTATAACTAAATTTATAGTCGCATTATTTTTTATTGCAAATTATTTATTTATTATTTAACAAAGAGTTATAATATTCTGAGAGTTCCGTACGATTCTAACAGATGGCGGTGGAGAAATTATCTGTGAGTTCCATACGATTCTAACAGATGGCGGTGTATGGTAATTTGGTAAGGTAATTGGTTTATTATTTATTTTATTTATTTTTCAAATGCTCCAGGTTGTCTTTCGGCATTTCCTGGTTTCTCTCCTGGAATGGCGTACTTGTAACCCACTTCTGAGGTTGGGGCGCCTGGAAGGCGGGGTTACGTTGCCCCGATGATATGATGGGTGATGATGATGATGATAATGGTGCGCCAGGAGAGTCCCTAATCCTAAGCTTAACCTAAGATGAATGGGTATCGTGATGATTGCGATGGCGATATGATTTCGGGGACCGTTTGGGCCTTAAAGTTTTCCTGACATTTGTCTTACAGGTGAGGAAAAACCCCGATAAAAACCTCACCCAGAAAAACTGTCCCGACCGGGGATCGAACCCGGGCCCGCTGCGTGACAAGTCAGCACGCTACCTCCAGACCACAGCGGTGGACATTGGTTTATTATTTAACAGAAAGAAATCCAGATGGCTGTGCTTTTTGTTGCAACCGCGAAATTCAATTGAATTACAAATATTGATTATTTCATAATTTAAGTGTGTTGAGTGTTTATTTTATTTTCAATATTATTAATTTCGTGTGTAAGTATTAGTTTTAAGTAATCTGGCTGAAAGACAGCAACTTAATTTATATTTTTAACGTATACCTTAGCCACAGCAACGCGTGCCCGGGACTTCTAGTATGTATATGTAGTGAATATTCTAATTTAGTTATGTATATTTTCTTTACATGTTAGCGAGTTACATGTGGTTAGTGCATCACCTCGAGAAGACATCTAGTGGGAAACTAAGGTATTACTTGGATGGAAGAAAGTCAAGTTAATTTCGCTCAGATGCTTTCTTTTCTTTTACGAGCCCGAAAGACTTCAGACTCAGGAAGCAAAAATGATTAATTTTATTCTGTACCCTTTCCCAAAGGTTTTCCACGTCCCACTTTTGTTCCCCGTTCGTGCCACCCGTTCTAGCCTTCGCAGTTTATGAGATTCTTCTTCTTCTTCTTCTTCTTCTTCCTTTCCAGGATTAGGTCAATGCGACCTGTTCCGGTCTCAAGTCCATCGTTTCCCTGGCCGTCCCAAAGATATTTTTCCATGTGGTTTGTAGGCGTTGATCTTTTTGGGTAATCTTGTATTGTCCATTCTGTCTAAGGGCCAGTTTCACCAAGAGAGATAACTGTATTACGCCAGTTTAAGCTATGTATTGTGCATGGGGAAAACTGGCGTAATACAGTTACCTCTGTTGGTGAAAATGACCCTTAATGTTTATGAAATTACTGTTCTTATTACATCCGGTTACCCATAAAGAGCATCTAGCTGTTATGTGGCCTTTCCCATTAACCTGTATGTACTTTCTGCTTAGGTCCTAATCATCTTATTCTCAAATACTCCTAATGTTTTATTTTTAGTTATTTATTTCAATTATTTTAACATTGGTTTCTTCTTTATAAAACAGGCCTAGCACGGTTTTTGGACTTTATCTACATGTGCTTTGAACCATCCAATTGTGGGACCTGTGTTCCACTTACATGACGGATATATGGAAAAAAAATATGTTAATTATATAATTTTAACCTGGTAAATCAGTCGACCTCAACTAAACTATTAAACTTCAAGTTATTCTAATATGGAGGCCTTTCGAAAACAATGTTTCATCTTCTGCGTTTTTACTGGAACTGATGGTGTTATATAGGTTGTATAACGGATTTATGTCTGCGGTTATATTCTCGTTGAGTAGGATGCTGGTCCTGTTGTTATTATACTCTCTGTGTAGTAATGACATAGAGTTATCGATTTTTTTCAAATCGATGACCTGTTTCTAGTATGTGTTTGGCAAAACTTGATTTTTCTTCATCATTACTAAAATTTTATAAATGAATTTCAAAAGGGCATATGAAAGATGACCCACAATATTTCACAACATTGAGAGAAAATACTGCAAATTTTTATTTTCTATACTTAGCATTATAACCACCATAGGTCCATGGTGTAAACTTTCTGACTAGTATCATCAACAATGGAGAGCTCATGTCTGCGCGGACATGAATATACAGGTTCGATCTTTTAGGACGGATCGAGAGTGAATCAAAAACATGCAAATTTTTGGGTACAGTAAGAAAATTGAGATATAACAAAATTGTAGATTAAGGATATATGTATTAACAATAAGAAGAATCTCAATATGGTCTTTGTTTTCGATCTTTAATTATGTTATATAATAAGTAGGTCTGATAAGTTGAATAGTCTGATAGTGTATTTGATGGCTGCAGGGACGGGGGGAGGGGGGTATGAGCGTGCGGTGTGTATATGTGTGGGTGTATGTGTGTTTTTTCTAATTTGTTTTCTAGCATTTTTTTTAATATTAATGTACGGAATATGGATGAATGTAGATATGTATTATTGTGATGTAGTGTAGACATAGATTTTACTTACATGTAGCCTGTTACTGTTTTTTGATACAGGTGTATTTGTAGGTATTTGTTTATGTTATGATCAGTTTTATTTTTTATTCATGGAAAAATAATGCACGTACGGCCAAGCAGGCCCGTGCGCAATGTAAATGCATATGTATTTTCTTTAATCTGAAAAAAAGGCAATAAATTCCATTATCTATCTAGTGCCAATCGATTAAATATAATATTATTTGGTATTATATATAAATATATACTCCAAACGTATTCTGATCACTGTTTATTATTATCCATGAATGCTAGCCACTGTCTAATAGCGTGTCAGATATGTATTGCTGATGATATATAAGAACTAAACCAGAAACTCGAACCGATCATTCCTTGGTAATAGCACGTGGAATCACGTCGAAACGTCGGAATCAGTGGCCACAGACCAACATTGAATCCTTGACGCGTAAAACACAATAAGTAAACCTTTTCTTCTTCTTCTTCTTCTTCTTCTTCTTCATTCGACCAAGTCTTGAATCTATAGGTCATTTACAATGTTTTATTGCTAATTCCATTATAGATAAACATTTCTTAATCATATATGACATAAAAATAAACGCCTGAGACGAGATTTGAACCAGAGACCTCTAACTCTATAAGTTAGCGCGACAGTTTGAGGTTTCGGGTTCAAATTCCGGTTCAGACATTTACTTTTCTTTTAAAACCATATTTCCTTAAAAAATTAATTATAACAGTGAATATACATATACGAAATATCTGTCATACGAGAAAAAATTAATGTCAAATGTGCTATAGTAGATTACTTAAGATATAAGCAATTAAATTGGTATGGCCATGTGCGATGAATGCAAAAAGAAAGGTTACCCAGAAAAACACCAAAATGGTGTCCACCTGGAAGTAGGAGAAAATAAAGACCTCGAAACTCGCGGATGCAAGAAATAAGAACTGGAATGAGAACAAGAGGACTGGAGGACATGGAGAGGACGGACAGAGATGGGTAGAGAAGAAAAATAAAACTTTAGACACAGAAATATGTGTAAACATTAAAAATCTGTATAATATGTATAATATATATATATATATATATATATATATATATATATATATATGGAATGATAAGAAAAATAAATGCCTGGACGGGATTCGAACCCGGATCTCACACATATATATATAAGCTATATATAAAGTAAAGTGATCCCACAACAGACCCGGAGGCCCTTGGGGTAGTGGGAGGTTAAGGCTCCCACTTTTTCTAGACAAACGGCACTTTTTGTCAGCCGGGGTGTCAGCCCTGCGTGACGGCCACCTTTACCCCCAGAACATGCGTCTGGTACTAATTTCCGTTAGAGGCTGAGTCGACCCCAGGGCCATAGTGCCAGTGGGTTTGGGTCAGTTTAAAAATCCTGACCCCAACGGGACTTGAACCCTCGACCCTCCGGCATTATATATATATATATATATATATATATATAAAGAAAAATGTCTGAGCCGAGATTTGTACCAGAGACCTCTAACTCTATAAGTTAGCGCGTCAGTTTGAGGTCTCGGGTTCAAATTCCGGCTCATGCATTTATTTTTCTTTCTTTTAATATAATATATATATATATATATTCCCCCTATAACCAAATAATTAAATAGCATTCGTACTATTTGACTTGAATGATACAACTGCCATGATTTATGACATGTTCATCAACAGGAAACGTTCGTAAACATTTACAGGCACACTGAAAGGAGTTGAGGGGGGAAATTTCTAATATTTGTGCAAAACTGTAATTTAAAACATACATGCAGTTCAAATGCAATCAGATACTATAATAACTATAATAGAAGTTTAGTAAAATTCACTTGTTGAAAGACAGATGAAGATCTAACCTCTAACGTTTGAATAAGAAGGGTATAATTTATAGAAAATATATATTCAATGAACGTACATACAATAGATGGGAAACCATGCGAAGCCACTTAGAAAAAAACAAGTGTGGTACTTATTTTTTGTTCAGCACCGGAAAAACTAAATTATATAGCTTGTACCAAAGCGCAATAGCGTTTTACGACTACATCAATACAAGCTTTATTTTCCCTTATCTCATGATTTGCAAAACAAAAATTACCTCGCATAAAACAACGGACCAAAAAACTGGACCACGAATTCCTTCCACATTCTGGTCAGGTACAGTCAATGCCAGAAGAAACGAATCTTCATACTGACCAAAATTCAATAAACATTCAACAAGTGTTAAATTTAGTCATTACCAGTATTCTGAAATTCATAATTATGTCTTTAATTAATTAATTTATATATAAATTTTCAATGTTTACGCATATTTTTGTGACTAAATATGTATTTTTCTTCTACTCTCTCTCTCTCTCTCTCTCTCTCTCTATCCATCTACCCCATGTCCTTCAGTCCTGTTATTCTTATCCTAGTTCTTATTTCTTCCATCCATGAGTTTCGAGATCTTCCTTCTTTCTCCTTCCAGATGGAAACCATTCCAATGTTTTTCTGAGTAACCGTTCTTCATGCATTCGACGAACATGCCCATAGCAATTTAATTGCTTATATCTTATATGTTCACCGCTGTGGTCTCGAGGTAGCATGCTACCTTGTCACGCAGTGGGCCCGGGTTCGATTCCCGGTCGGGACAGGCTCCTGGGTGAGGTTTTTTTCGTGGTTTTTCCTCACCTGTAAGACAAATGTCAGGACGCTTAGTGCCCAACGGTCCTCGAAAATCATCCGGCCATCATCACCCTTATCATTATCATCACCATACTTTACCGGTGTGGAAAGCAATGGGAAGCTACCACACATATAATTCCCTAGTAAAACTGCAAAGCACAGCATGAAAATGCTATGATTGCAGTGAAAGACCTACCCTCAGACAGAATTACTATGGATGGTATCTTATATGCAATCTACTATTGAATATTTAATATCTATTTCCACCGCTGTGGTCTCGGGGTGGTAGCGTGCTGCCTTGTCACGCAGCAGGCCCGGGTTCGATCCCCGGTCGGGACAGTTTTTTTCTGAGTGAGGTTTTTATCGGGGTTTTTCCTCACCTGTAAGACAAATGTCAGAAAAACTTTAAGGCCCAAACGGTCCCCGAAATCATATGGCCATCACAATCATCATCATTCATATTCATCTTAGGTTAAGCTTAGGGTTAGGGACTCTCCTGGCGCATCATCATCATCACCCATCATATCATCGGGACAACGTAACCCCGCCTTCCAGTGGGTTACAAGTACGCCATGCCAGGAGGGAAACCAGGAATGTCGAAAGACAAACCTGGGGCATTTGATTAAAAAAAAAGATATCTATTTCTTCTTGTGTGACTCAATTGCTTATTCTTTTCCTATTTTGAACACATTACTGCTCTCCTCAAGAAATCCATTTCCATCGACGTAAGTTTTTGTTGAATTTCCATACTTCAGCTCCATATGTGAGAGTACTTCTCACTATTGAATTATATATTTGTAATTTATTTTTCCTGGTTATATGTTCGTTCCATATGACCCACTTAAAATTGCTGTTATTGCCCTACTTTATTTACTCTTTTCTTAATGACACTTTCTTGTCTATAATTTTACTTATTTTTACCCCCAACTACTCAAATTCTTCACATCCTCTAATATATGTCTTCTGAACTTCTAATATTAAACATCATCGATTTCAGTGAGTACGCGGAATCTCCTGAAGATATCTACCGCAGTAGTAGACGAAACTTCGAGTTTCAAGAAAACTGGACCACGGCAATTTAGTCCAAAAGACGAACCTAATGGGAATCAATCTATTATTATTATTATTATTATTATTATTATTATTATTATCATTATTATTTTTTATTAGAAAGTGACATTAAGAACAGAATAAATACAGGTAGAGGAATATCAACGGTGTTAAATGGTGTCGCATAAGAGTATACACATAACCAGGGAAAAAATACAAATATATAATTCAATAGTGAGAAGTACGCTACGTATGGAGCTGAAGTATGGAAATTCAACAAAAACTTAGATCGATAACTTATGTCGATGGAAATGGATTTCTTGAGGTGAGCAGCAAGATGTTCAAAATTGAAGAGAGAAAAAAAAAAGGGGGGGGGAATAAAGAAAGAACGAATATAGAAAATTCAATAGTCGATTGTATACGATATAAGCAGTTAAATTGGTATGGCCTTGTACGACGAATGCAAGAAGAAAGATTACGGAGATAAACATTGGAATGGTGTCCACCTGGGAGAAGAAAGAAAAAAAGGAAGACCTCGTAACTCATGGATACATGACATAAGAATAGGATTAAGAACAAGTGGACCAGAGGACATCGAGTGGATGGATACGGACGAGTGGAGAATGAAAATAAAAATTTAGGCAGAGAAAGATGTGTAAATGTTGAAAATCTGTATATAAACAAAATTATTATTATTATTATTATTATTATTATTATATATTAATACTTAATATAAAGTAAAATGTAAGGTGATCCCACTACAGGCCATAGGAGACCCTTGGGGTAGTAAGAAGTTTTTCTAGACAATTGGCACTTGATGTCAGCCGGTTTGTCAGTCTTGCGTGATGGCCGCCTTTACCTCCAGAAAAAGCGTCTGGTACCCATTTCCGATAGAGGCTGAGTCTACTCCAGGGCATGGCCATAGTGCCGCCAGAATGTTTGGGTCAGTTTAAAAAATCTGACCCCCGGAACTCGAACCGTCGACCTTTCGCCTTGTAGCAAATTGCTTTAAACGCTACGGCGGAAACTAAAATGACACTTTCCTGAATGTTCCTTTATGAGAAAATTGTATTATTGTTCGTCTGGCTTAACTTCGCACGAAATTTGTAGAAACAGACAGATGTGCTCACCTCTCTCACTCACATCAGTGTTGTCAGCTTTCTTCACCAGGTGTTAATAGAAGTAAGGGGGAAGACAAAACTGACAACAGGGTGGGTTCTTTCTTTTGTAACTGGGCGACGAAAGTGGTCATCAATCTACTCTTATATCTCTCTTTGCCAAGTTAAGCCAGATATGCAATAGTAAGCTACTTACTCAGAAAGAAACCGCACGGCATTTAGCAATAGTGATACAAATGTCAAAATACAAATATAACACTGGTCGTCAAGGTTTTCTTCACAAGAAATCTGATTAGTGAATCTATTGCATTTTTTCATACTGAATTCAGATATGTAGTCAGAATTTTTCCATCAAGCTCAGTTTTTTTTTTTTTTGCGGCAGCTACTTTTTTTAAATTGATTTTAGCATTCTCTTTGACCTGTCATTGGATGCAACATGTCCTTAAAAATGCACTTTTAGGACTCTCACTTAGATTTCTTTCCGGAAAATCTTGGAGCTGTCTCTGATGAGCACTGTGAGCGTTTTCATCAGCAAATTTCCACAAAGGAAAAGAGGTACCAAGGCAAGTGGAGTTCTAATATGCTGGCCGATTACTGTTGGACAAAGAAGAGGGATGTTCCAGATGCAAAATATTCTCGAAAATCACTATCTACCACTTTCTAGGTAAGTCAGAATGAGTTAGGAGTTAGATGGATTTTATTAAAAATTATAAAAAAATGTAAATGAATATCACAGAAAACTCTTGCCTGACAGGAAAAAAACAAATATTTAAATTCAGGATGAAAAATACTTTTAAAATCTCATATTTTTATTCTTGTGAAAGAAAACACGTTCATTTTCGTGCACCAGTTTAATTTGATAACTTCTACATCTGATCTGTGTAGACAGATCTATCTTATTTTATCAAACTCAGCTACTCTAGCAACAGCTGCTACGAGTATATGCTGATATCTAGCGGAAGTTAAACTGCCATCTAGGCCCAACTTTCTGATGAAGAGGTTTACAGTGTTAGTCAATGATGTGAGTCCCCAATTATAGCGCTTGGATCTCTCTTGCTAAGCATCTTCCATTCTACAGACAATGCTAAAATACTAAGGAGAGATCAAAGTAGAAATTCAACTTTTCGCAAGTTATAAGATATACAAAACGATAAAGAACAAGAATTGTACCATCTGATTAGCTGCACACAGAATACATTGTGTCTAGAATAAAACCAGCTTCTTGAAAATAACCAGTTTCTTCTGTCAATTATGTCATTAAAACATAAGATATACACAACAAACAAAACATCGTCCTACTTAAGATATACAGGGCGATTCTGTAAAAGCGTGCAAGAATTAAACAGGACATTAGGGATACCTCACTGAATAAGATGGGTAATACCAATAAATATTCTATGTATAGTTCCACATATCATTTGAAATTTTTACAGTTTCATATTTATGTCTTTTTCAGTTTTTTGTGTTTATAGTAAAATTACAACCCAAATAATTACAATTTGTTACTTGTTCCAGAGGTTTGTTGTCTATTATGATTTTTGGTCATATATGTTCATTCCTCCAAAATGCTATTATTTTCTTTTTTTCTTTTGATATTTTAAAAATATATTCTTAGCATAACTGATTTAATTTATGTAAAGAGTACTGCAAATTATTTTCATTTTCTTGAATAATAACCACATCGTCAGCATACATTAAAACATTTAATATTTTAAAACGGTCCATTCCTATATCTACATTAACATTACTTTTCCAATTTTGGATGATGTCATTAATATATAAATTAAAAAGGGTAGTTTACTACTTAAATCCATAATGGGTTGAAGAAAGGAGATACACTATCTCCTCTAATATTTAATTTTGTACTAGAGCATACCATCAAATATCTAGAGGATGAAGAAGGCCTACAACTCAATGGTATTAATAAGCTGTTAGTTTGTGCTGCTGATGTAGTACTACTGGCCGATAGCGAGGAGATACTAAAGGACAACACGCACACACTATTGAATAATACGAAGAAATTAGGACTGGAAGTAAATATCAATAAAACCAAATATATGGTCACACATAGAAATACATTATATAATGGAAATGGACAGCTAATGACAAATGAGGGAAATTTTGAGCAAGTGGTCGAGTTCAAATACCTAGGAACAATAATCACAAATAGGAATGAGATGCACAAAGAAATTAAACATAGGCTCAATTCTGGAAATGCGTGCTATTATGTATTGCAGAGACTTTTGATGTTCCAACTCGTTTCGAAAAACGTTAAACTGAAAATATGTAAAATTATTATTATTCTACCAGTTATATTATATGGATGCGAAACATAGGGTCCTACTTTAAGGGAGGAAAGGAGATTACGAGTATTTGAGAATAAAGTGCTTAGGAAAATTTTTGGACCAAAGAGAGATGTACAGACAGGTGAATGGAGAAGACTACTAACGATGAACTACATGGTATTTATAGGAAGCCAGGTATAATAAGAACAGTTAAGTCTCGTAGATTGCGATGGGCAGGACATGTGGCACATATGAGGTATCAAAGGCTTACATGGAAGCTTCTTGTAGTAAAACCAGAGGGAAAACGCCCAGTTGGTAGACCAAGAATGAGGTGGGAGAATAACATTAACTATGATTTGAGGGAAGTAGATTATACAGGGAATGATTGGAAAGCATTAGCTCAAGATAGGGATGTATGGAGACCTTATGTCCGCGGACATGAAACGTAGGTTCAATAGTGCCAGTGAGTAAGTAAGTAAGTAAGGTGATAAACTACACCCTTTTTGTTTATTTTTTATTTAAATTGTTCCTGATTTCCATTAACCCATTCGCTTCAGGTTAAAATGCTCAATGCATTTTCCCAGAAACCGGATTTAAGTTACCATAAATTAAATTGTCTATTTTCATACATTCAAAACAAACAAAAGATAACGGCACTTGAGGTCACAATAAGGGTGAAGGTAAAAACATATTCCTCTACTATTCATAAATGATAACAAAATATTATCCTACCATGATATGTGCAAAATATATATATAACAGCAGAGTTAAGCGAGTGTACCTCGTCTTCTGAGTTGAAGGTCATTGAACTGCAGGCGAGTCTAGCTCGTCGTTAGAGGCGAATGAGTTAAGTTATTTTTTTATTTATTAGCGTTTCAATTTTTAAACTTCACTAGATTTGTATCAAGTTAAAAATATTTTTCAAGGTGGATCCCGGAGTTCTAAGAACCAAGAACTACTAGTATAAAATATGTTGAAATAAAAATTACTTTAATAACTCCACCTTCACCTCGCACAACAATAAGAATAGTAATGCTTTCGTGATGAATTCATCACTATAAATGCAGCGATGACATCACAAAGCTTTTGCGAAGGCGTGGAAACCGGTCATTGGTCTGTTTTTAATATAACACTTGTCCCACTTTTCTTCTAAATTACTTAAAATCATAAAAAACAAGTTTTACACGTTGCAAGCGCACGCCTGTTAATTAGGCAAACTCACGACACATGTTGACATTTGTTTAAATGCCCAACATAACGCAGGTTACTAAAACGGACAGAAGCCAAATGCAAATGTTTCAATTGCACGATCGTATCTGAAATCAAGTAACTGTGAAAATGACTTCATACTTCTATGATCTTTGAACTTCAGTTAAAAATTACGTCATACTTGTCACTTCAAAATTAATTATTTGCCTTAGGTGTTTTAAATGTAGAAATTTAATCTTACTTTTTGCTGCAACGGTTTATTTCGCTCAAGGAATTATTTCTGTATTTAGTAATCTGATCAGGCAGAGCATTTTCGTTCCTGAACGTCCAGGTGAGATCTAACAGTTTCTTATCATGCATCTGTTACGATACTTGAATGTCTAGGCAGCGTACAACTGCAAGTAGCCACAGTACAATACAGAGCTCCCTCATCAAAATTATGTATGTAAAACAACAATATACGATTACATTGTGAACTGATTCTAATACTGAGTAAATTAATTAAATATATGAGAGATGCTCCCCGTGGTGCAAGCGGTTAGACGCTCGCCTCTCACCGCTGGGGTCCCGATATCGAGTCTCGGTCACTCCATGCGGGTTTCGTGATGTACGAAACGGAGCTTGGTAGGTTTTTTTTTTTCTCTGCCACAATTCCATTCCATCATTTCTCCATACACATGTCATCCAGGTACGTTTTTTAATTTTTATCTTAATAATAAAACATGTGAAGACATATTTATGAAACTACCGTATCTTAAATTTCACAAATGTTCATAATTCTTGCGCACGTTTTATTTGTGGTATTCGCAATTTTGACCATGTTACACCGTCCCTGGGACAATTATCGTGGCTTCGTCTAAGAGATCGTAGAACTGTCCATTCCCTATCCTTCTCTATAAAATACTTCACACATCATCGCCTAATTATTTATCACGCCGCTTCATCAGACTATCCGACATACATAATCTTGACACTCGCTCCCATCAGCACATTGTCCTTTATATCCCTCCTCAACACACTGTAGGCTATATTATTCATTATCTTTTACGGCCTCACTTAACAAAACATGGAATTCCCTTCTGCCCTGTCAGAGACTGTCAAACTATAACATCCTTCAAAAACAACTAAAGAATTATTTAATAACAAACTAACTTATACACCTCACTGATAGTATTCTTTTAACAATTAATAAATTTAATTATATACGAAAATAATATTAAGATTAGCAAATATTTTCTTTTGTTTTGTTTTAAATTTTGTATAAACGTAAAATTAGTTTTCTATATCTCACTATGTTTCTTTGTTTTTTATATACATTAGACAGGTGCACTTTAATATGTCTTGCTTGTATATATTTTATTATTAGTTTCAGTCTTAATTTTAACTAACATTAACTGGTTGCATTATAGATCGTAATATAATAGATATATTTTTGATCAAATTTTTATTTAGTATTTAATATTAGAGTTAATTGTGATTGTTAATTCTGATGTAATATATGTTTGTCCTGGTGAGTGGAAGACAAGGCCACATGGCGTTAACTCCACCAGGCTAAATAAATCTAAAAATATATTTTTCTTTTTGTACGGGGTATTTTGTGAACTGCGGCGACATTCAACAAAAGTTAATAACTTGCGTATGTACCTTACGACGTACATGGAGTGATAAAGAGAAAAAAAAACTTCGGAACAAGAAGCGGGGAGGTTAACCACTAGTGCACCGGAGTGGATTCATCATGTAGTCTACCAACTAAGACAACGAGTTTAAAGACTCCCAAATGACAGCTGAAAAGCCAAATCCAAAGATACAAGGTGTCTCTAGAACGAAGGAAGACGTCGAACTTACAGAGCAGACAGCAATAAACTTGAGAGAAGTCACGAAATGACTATTATCGATCTTGAGACCGATTTCCCAGAACTGCTTGGCTTATTCGCATACAACAAACGTTAGATTCTAAACAATCGTATCATTAGCCATAAAAACATTAGGCCTACATTTCCCGATAATCTTATATATAAAAATCAATGTTTGTTTGTTTGGTTTGTTTGTTTGTTCGTATTATATGCGCGGTCATACCGGTGATCCGATTTTGATGGTGTTCTTGCAAAATGTTCTGAAAATTCCCGGGTTGAACATAGGCTATAAGAGAGTTGTGATATTCAACCCCTTTACCCCTAAAAATCACCCTTTGTAACGAAAAACGTGAAATAAAGTCCTTATTTGGACGCTTAAATAGCTTACGCTGCCTAAACCATAACAAATACACCAAATTAATGTACACAGAATTGAATATCTCAAAATACTCTATAAAGAAGTCCGCGACAGCGTATTTTTATCTTTTATGGATAACTCACAATAACCATTTTTGTCTTTCATTGATTGTAAAAGATCGGGATAAGTACATACCGGGCAAGCGTGCTCTGCCATACCGTTCATCTGATTGTGATGGGGCTTTTTGAAAAACGTTCAGGAGATTCCGGGGATGAACACAGGCTATAGGAGAGTTGTAATACTAAACCCCTTCTCCCCTAAAAATCACTCTTTGTAGTGAAAAAGTCCTTATTTCGATGCTTAAATGGCTTACACTGCCTAAACCATAACAAATACACCAAATTATTGTACACGGAATTGAATATCTCAAAAACGTCTACAAAAAAGTCCGCGACAGCGTGTGTTTATATTTAACGGATAACTCACAATAGCCATTTTTGTCTTTCATTGATGCCAAGAAGATCGGGATAGGCTGATTCCCGGGCAAGTATAGCAGCTCAAGGCTGGTGGTAAGAACACATTAACATTTATTTAGGAGTAGCAGCGCACGCCGGGTATTAGCTAGTGTGTAATAACATATAAGAAATAGTTATTTATAATTTGAGATCTTAAAATATTTGAAGGGCATTGTAACTTTAACAGCAGCGTCACTCTTGTAAAACGAATTGTATAAGAGACTGTATTTACAAAGAAAGATACCTAACACCCCGGGGTACATCTGTTTAAAAACACGTCTGCACGCGTGTGCCACGCAAAGCACCTGCTTCCAGATACCACACACTTTCTAGGTCAAGGATATTAGCTAGCAATATCTTAGAGGCAGCTTCTTTCATAAAACCGAACCCTCTGCTCGTACCCGGCATATGCCAGGTCCAGAAATCGGATATAAAATGAAATCCCATTGAAGGTAGGTATATGATAAACTCGACAAGGGGAGATTAAAACAAATTGATGACATAATGCAGAAATAAAATAATATATTTTGACAGGAGAATACAACGATTCAATTATCTATGTGGCACAATTAAACGTACTTTATTCAATAAAACTATAAATAAACTATTTTAAAATTTTACAAAGTATTGGCAGTTCCATCTCGTATCTATGTTCGTGAAACCTGGAAATTAACAAAGGCAGATAGTAAACAAATAGAAGCTGCAGAAATGAAGATGTTGAGAGCAATAGCAAGATACCAAAGGACCTATAAAAAAAACGAAGATATAAGAACAGAACTTAATATATTTAATCTCTGTGAAAGAATAAAATACTATCAAAATGCTTACCTTCAGCACGTATTACGAATGACTGAACAACGCTTACCAAGAAGAATGTATAATTATAAACCAAAGGGAGAAGATTGTTGGGAAGACCATTGAAGAGATGGAAGGACTTCGACCTATAATGAGATCCGAACAGGTCATTGGGCTTAATCCTTGTTGTTGATGATGATGAATACAAGGATAGCCCGCGAGAAAAACATGCCCTGGCTTCGAATCATCCACCTCGAACTCCACAAAGATTGACAGATGCCAAATAGGGGACCTAGAGATGGAAGGGGAGAGTCTAACCACTTGCACTACGAATCCACCATTTTTCACATAAGGTCAGGACTATCAAAAATTGGCATTTAAAGAGATAAAAAATCATTACATTGCAAACAGATGTTTGTATATATGTTCCAATGTAATTCAGTGTACATTTTATGCTTCGTGTTCCGTACTTGGCGGAAAGATGACATTACAATAGGATTGCTTCTTATAAGACATTATGAATGGATTTATTCCGTGTAATATCAGCTAAGGGGGCACGCCGCAGCGTAGTGGTTAAGGCACTGCGCTACAAGCCGGAAGGTGGAGGGTTCGAGTCCCGGTGGGGTCAGGATTTTTAAACTGACCCAAACCTTCTGGCGGCACTATGGCCCTGGGGTCGACTCAGCCTCTAACTGAAATGAGTACCAGACGCTTGTTCTGGGGTAAAGGCGGCCGTCACGCAGGGCTGACAACCCGGCTGACATCAAGTGCCGATTGTCAAGAAAAAGTGGGAGCCTTAACCTCCTACTACCCCAAGGGCCTCCTGAGGCCTGTAGTGGGAACACTTTACTTTTTAATATCAGCTAAGAGCTGACGAGATGGCGACCGTAAGGAATGAGTGACGTAATACTAGAGTCATAACATTTCTATCGCATGCATCTTAGTACTGCGTTGTCCTGAAAATATTAGTCGTGTTTCTGGACGAAATAAAACACAATCTACATAAACATTGTAATGAAACTTAAACAACATTAGTAACCGCAATACATCGATTCATAGCATGGCTGTGCAAGAAAATATCACAAAGTTTGTGAATAACAATAATACAAGTATTGCAGCCAATTGGCCATATACAATTAGATTACATTTTTGCATATTCATTGATTGAGATTGTTCTTTTGGTACAGAGTTCCATGTGGTATCGGCCACATTTTTCTTCACACAGTTTGCACAGACATGTTGCGTTTGGTTCATGGAAAGCTGGATTGTTACAGATGATATGATGAAATCCGTGGATCGCCATTCTTGTACATATCTGTCTCATCGCGAAGTTTACTGTACAGGATCGATCAATCATGGCCCCTGTGGCATAGAATTCTAAGGTATTTCGTCTCTCTTTCTGATCATTGTTGTTAGGATGCTTTGGTGCTGGGTAGGAGCATTTGAAGTCTGATGTCTTCAGTGAGGTAGGATTCTCTTGCCAGTAGATATACAAACCTGGATCTTGATGTTTCTGACACTCCTATCGCCTTCTTTATGTAGGTTGATTTTTATCATTTCTAATGTGGCTAGGTTATTTGTCGTGAGATGAGGCCAGATGATTTGTGAATAATAATAATAATAATAATAATAATAATAATAATAATAATAATAATCCTGTATCTTGTAAGCCCATGTTTCCTTTGACAGAGATTTAGGCGCTCTCCCCCTACAGGGAGGAATTTGAACCATAGTAATTTAGTTACACTTGTCTTCGTATAGATGTCATGAGTGGTCCGTGGCCAGCGTTCCACCTCATACTGACATCTAGGAAACCAAGGTAGTACTAGGACGGGAAAATTCGGTAAATTTTGCTTCATTCAGGCTTAAGGATCTTTTCCGAGCCTGAAAATCTTCAGACTCGGGACCCACGGCTTAAAGCCCCTCCCGGAGGACTTGCTCCTTGGATTTTTCCATCCTAAAAAATCCATCAACCCCGGCCGGGTTTGAACCCGCGACCCTCGGGACCAGAGGCAAGGAGCATAACCACTAGTCCACCGCGGCCGATATATTAATAATAATAATAATAATAATAATAATAATAATAATAATAATAATAATAATAATAATAATAATAATGTCGATATTTTTTAAGTCAATGGTACCAATTCACATCTTATTTCCCCAGGTACAACAATGACGCCATGGACTCGTCAGTTTGAATGCGCGAGTTATATATTAGAATATTACTATTGGGGTCTCGAAAATTTAAAATAGAAAAAAATAACATCTGCTCCTGGATCTTCAGAATAATTAGTGCATCAGCACCTTGATCTGAAGATGTAAGGTTCAAATCCTGATTCAGACAGATATATTTCCATTTATTTGTATTAACTATTACTTGCTTATAGCTTGCTGAGTACATGAATTCCAATACTACGTTTATAGACTCTGTTATGGTAATCAAATGTCTTGTCATAATTACTGACGCGCACAAATGGTTCAATAAGATTCCCTCAAAAAACCATCTAATCTAATTAACTTACTGGCACTATTGAACCCGTAGTTAAAGGCCGCGCGGACATAAACTTCTCCACACAACCCTATCCTGAGCTAATGTGTTCCATTCATCCCTCTATAATCTACTTCCCTCAAATCACGGTTAATGTTTTTCCCCCATCTCTTTCTTGATCTACCAACTGGAAGTTTTCTCTCTGGTTTTCCTACAAGAAGGTTCCATGCATCTCTTTCATTCCCCATTCGTGCCACATGTTCTGCCCTTCGCAGTATACGAGACTTAAAAAAAAAGGTAAAGTAAAGTGATTCCACTACAGGCCTGAAGAGGCCCTTGAGGTAGTAGGAAGTTAAGGCTCCCACTTTTTCTGGACAATCGGTCCTTGATGTCCCAGAACAAGCGACTGGTACTCATTTCCGTTAGAGACTGAGTCGACCCCAGGGCCATAGTGCCGCCAAAAGGTTTGGGTCAGTTTAAAAATCCTGACACCACCAGGACTCGAACCCAAGACCTTCCGGCTTGTAGCGCCTTAACCACTACGCTACGGCGTTCCCCCATACGAGACTTAAGTGTTCTTATCTGGTTTCCTATAAAGACGACATAGTTCAATGTTTTGTAGTCTTCTCCATTCACTTGCCTGTTCATCTCTCTTTGGTCCAAAAATTTTCAAGAACTTTATCATCAAATACTCGTAATCTCCTTTCCTCTATTAAAGTAAAATTCCATGTTAGGCATCCATACAACATCCATTCCCATAATTGAGCCTATTTATTTGATTTCTCTGTGCATCTCATTCCCATTTGTAATTATTGTTCCTATGTGTTTGAATTCAGCCACTTCTTCAAAATTTTCCTCATTTGTCATTACCTGCCTATTTCCATTCTTTAATGTATTTCTATGTGCGAACAAATAATTTAGTTTTATTGAAGTCCCAATTTCTTAGTGTTACTCAATAGAGGGTGTGTGTTGGCCCTTAGTATCTCCTCGCTATCACCCAATAATACTACATCATCTATTAGCATTATTATAATCTGATCATACTGCTGTCGACATTAACTGATTTAGTGATTACCATGGTCGACTATGGTTCCGAGCTTCGCAGGTTTAAACCCGGACAGTTTCAATGGATTTTTAATGGCGGAAAAATCTTGAGTTTGGCTTCCTTCAGAAGTGAAGTGAAACCGTGGGTAGACTTACACCTTGTAAAAGAACCTCATGCCGAAATAAAACCATCCATCATCATCAATAACAACAAGGATTAAGCCCAACGGCCTGTTCCGATCTCATTATAGGTCGAATTGGTCCTTCCATCTCTTCAATGGTCTTCCCAACAATCTTCTCCCTTTTGGTTTATAATTATACATTCTCCTTGGTATGCGCTGTTCATTCATTCGTAATACGTGCTGAAGGTAAGCATTTTGATAGTATTTTATTCTTTCACAGAGATTAAATATATTAACCATCCATCCATAGTAATTCTATCCGAAGGCAGGTATTTCACTGTACCCATAGCATTTTCATGCTAAGCTTTACAGGGAATTATAGGTGTGGTAGTTTCCCCTTGCTTTCCACAGAAATAAAACTCTCTCTACAAAATTCATCGGTTCCTTCTCGTGCAGATTTGAATTACGAAGCCTATGACATGAGTTATTAAAAATCAGCGTTAAATAAAAATACTACTGTGTGAATTGTACCGCTAAAAGAAACACATGATAAACATGTTAATTAAATTTCAAATATGAAGGGCAATATTCCTCCAGAAGAAGAAAAAAAGAGCTGGTGATGTATTGGGGGCATGACGCTCTCCTCCTACACAAGTTTGCACTTTCATTAGAAATATTCATGTCATCCAAAGCTTTTAATACGTCCTGCTTTCCAGTTCATCACGTGACCAATTGTTTTACTCTTAAAAAAACACTTTGTCAAATCTCACGTCACTGCTTCTGCACTGTCCTACTACCTCAAGTAGATACATTCTCTTAAACGTTCCTCTTTTCTTTTTCAGATCCTCGTTTGGTGTCCATATAAACCTGATTCCAAATAATACATGAACAATAAATATGTATAATCAATATATAATCATCACCAACTCTGTTTAGAATATATGTACATGACATATTAAAGAATTGGAGGAGAAAATGTTCAAGCATAGGAATTCCTATTTCAAACAACAAAACTTTTTGCAGATGATCAATTGTCAATTGCACAAGATTATGAAGATTTAGAATATATGACTAAAAAATTAATAAAAGAATATGAAAAATGGGGATTAAATTTGAACATGAAAAAATCAAAATATTTATCAATTGGTGAACCACAACAAAATTTAATTTTGAAGTCTGGAGAAACAATAAAATCTTGTAGTGAGATCACATATTAAGGAATTAAAATAAATAAAAATCGGGGTTATGAAGAGGAAATAAGAAACAGAAATAATAAAGGAAAATTTGCAATTGCTTGCCTCAATGGAATATTGTGAGATAAAAATATAAGTAATCAAAATAAAATAAATATATATCATACAATTGTTAAAAGCATCATTACTTATGGAGCAGAACTTTGGCCATTAACAACAAAAACAAATAAGTATATTTTGGCAACGGAAATGGATTTTATACGAAGGGCAGCAAGAATTTCAAGAAGAGAAAAAATTAGGAACTCAGTTATAAGGAAGAAAATGAAGACTGAAGACACTATTTTAGATTATATTAAAACTCAGCAATTAAGATGGTACGGACATGTCCAGCGACTGGAAGAGGATCGACTACCAAAATCTGTTTCGGAATGGAAACCTGAGGGAAGACGAGGCAGAGGAAGACCTAAAACCTCCTGGAGTCAGGGGATATGTTTATACATGAAGGAGAAACATCTACAACCAGGAGATTGGATGGACCGACAAAATTGGCTATTAAGAATCGGATGATGTCAAAGGCATTAATCAACAGATGATCTATCTATCTATCTATCAATATATAATCATCAAAGTTTTATTTAATTCGGCAAAGTTAAGGGTGTAAAAACTTATCAAAAAAAGATGAAAGCCAGCTATCATATCTAGATATAGTCAGGGTTTTTATAATTTATTTATTACGGATTTTATAGTAATAACAAAAATACTATTTATCTTTCCTTCCAGATGGACAAACACGTAATTTCGGAGAATTCAACGAAACTTATTAATATGCTCATGTACTTTGTTCTCTACAGTGAATATACACCAGCAAATCAATGGATTCGTGATCACCAGGGATTGTCTTGTTCCGAATGGAGAGAAGCAATTGAAATGCATGCCAATGTATGTTCTTTCCCGTGCAGGTCTACGGACGATACCCTCTGTAGACGTTGTCGCAGAGAGCACTAAACCCTTGCACACGTCCTTGGGGGCTTGTCCGTTTGGGGAATAACTGAGAAACATTCGGCATCACACTATTCGAAACATGATGGCAGAAGTCTTGCGAGATTTTGGATACAAAGTTTATGATTAAGTTCATGGTGTGGCCACTAACGGAAGTAACAGACGAATAGATATAATTGCATTTAGAACATCTTCTAAAACTGGTATGATATCAGATCCCATAATCCGTTTTAGGACTCATGATGGCCAACCTGAGGAAGTTTACTCTGAAAAGAAAGCCATATATGAGCCAACAGTTGACTATTACAAAGATAAATACCAACTAGATAGTATTACTGTCACAGGATTGATGACCGGGTCAAGAGATACTATACCAGGATTCATAGCTAGATTTTGGAATTTCTTAGATTTGGACAGAGTGTATATTTCTAAAATTATCATTGCTGCCATTAGAGGACCAATTTCAATTTTAAGAAACCACCTTTACAAAATTTCCGCTTTATAGAATGTACTTCAATTACAATTTATTTTTTTAAAAATGTATTTACAGAATGTATTTTATCAATTTCGAAACTTAATTGTCTGTATCACTTTGTCCTTGTGGCACTCCTCTAATGAGGAAAGTTTTATGTAATAAAAAAAATAATCAGTATTACTAAATCTTGGAACCTACTGGAATGTCTGATACAAAACTCGTGAAATTAAGTGAGTAAGTGACTCCCGTTCGTCAAGCTGCGGGAAATAGGTGCTTCCCTAGTTGTAATTTTCTTAACCAAACCAATTTAGTTACGCTTATTTGCCTACACATATCAGCGAGGGACATGTGGTTAGTACATCCCCTCGAAGAGACATCTAATAGGAAACTGAGGCACTATTCGGATATATGAAGGTGGATTAAATTTTGCTCAGAGTATTTTCATTCAAACTTGAGGATCTTTTACCAGCCTGAAAATCTTCAGACTCGGAACCAATGGTTTAATATTCCTCCCGGAGGACTCCTTTTGAGTTTTTCCACCCTAAAAATCCGGCTGGGTTGAACCCGCGACCCGCGATGAGGCAAGGAACACAACCACTATACAACCACGGAAACGTTAGTTATAGAATATGTGAAGCCGGAACAGACATCAAAGAATAATCCCTGATTGAAGAAGATGAAGAATTTTGATACAAAGATGTGTGGAAGAAAATAAGTAACTTTTCCTACCAGCACCTTACTCTTATGACGTCACTAACCCGTCAATTTTCTGACCTAGCACACAGACATATGGAATTTGATAATAGACACACCTTTTTGCGCGATAGTGCGTTTTGTCGTACTTACAGCAAATGCGACCATATTTAAAAGTTCAACTACCTACATTTCAGGGTTGCCAACCTAAATAACTATGCTGTAATATTACATATTATAAACCACGTGTGGGAAGTAAAACCACTGCCCTCTATGTATACTACGTACAATGTATAGGCCCTATAAAAAAATATCCTAAGGTAGTGTTAATATACATTATATGAAACAAATCACTGCATTTTAAATTAAGTGAACTCTATTTGAAACAATATAAAACAATAAATACGTACCTGCCATCATTTCATCACTAATTGGTCTCACGGCATGCTGTAGTTACAACTAATAAACACTGTTAACGTTAGTCAATTGTTTATAATGAACGCAAATATTTCCAACAAAGATGTTATTGTTTTACTATTATTTATTATTCTGAAAACACCATCCCCTCCAAGGTATCTTTACCTTGTCGTGGTGGAGTGGCTTGCGTGCTTAAATGATCCTGAGAGCTAAGCCGGCGGAGCATTGCAGCCGATAGGGTTACCCATGCCGGACTGGTCGAAGGTGATAAGCCAGACGAAAAAAGTACCTAGGGCGAAAGAGTGACGATCTTTCACCGTAAAAACAACCGTCAAGAAATGCGGACATGGGTTCAACTGGGGTAAAATTTTCCGGAGGTCAAATAGTCCCCCATTCGGTTCTCCGGGCGTCGACTACTTCAGGGGAACCCATGCCAAAGGAATTTTTGGACCAAAGAGAGATGAACAGACAGGTGAATGGAGAAGACTACATAACGATGAACTACATGGTCTTTATGGGAAGCCAGATATAATAAGAACAGTTAAGTCTCGTAGACTGCGATGGGCAGGACATGTTGCGCGTATGGGGAATGAAAGACGTGCATGGAAACTTCTTGTAGGAAAGCCAGAAGGAAAACGCCCTGTTGGTAGACCAAGAATGAGGTGGGAGAACAACATTAACTATGATTTGAGGGAAGTAGATTATACAGGGAATGATTGGAAAGCATTAGCTCGGGATAGGGATGTATGGAGAGCTTATGTTCGCGCGGCCATGAAACTACGGGTTCGATAGTGCCAGTGAGTAAGTAAGAAAACACCATCGCGAAAAAAATAATGTACAACGCACGTTTGTTAAGTGTTTTACAGAATATCAGAAATTTAAAACCTCGCTATCGCTGGGTTTTTAATCATTTTCCCTGCTTCTGTAAAAACCACTTCCCAACCTCGCATCATAATATACCATTATTTAGGTCATTCTAACGTATATGATCACTCGCTCTTGCAAAACATATATTAAACAAGAAACAGTAACTTGTAAAACATAATGACCTTTCCACCAAGAAACATTAACTCTCACTGCCCATTTGATGGTCAATGACAGTGAAAGCTCCATTACGACAATTCATTTTATTAAACGATTAACCCTGCACTATTATTACCTTCGAACAATTGCCTGCAACCTTTCTAACAAATACTTTCAGCAGGTCAAAGCATACTGCACAACATGACGCATTTCTCCATACCTAGTACACAACCTTCTCTATTTGCCAACATTGCACAAACAGTGCACAACACTTCTCTTCTATAAGAAAAATTTCGTAAATTTGAAAGCTTAAGGCCGGTTTACACGCTAGGTCGAGCATACAAAACGTTTTCCCCTCCATTTTCTACCTCAGTTCCAATCCAGACTCGAGTTGTAGTGTATTGTCAGTTTTTTTCTTATTAAAAAAGAAAGTTGGTCGATGTATTTGAGGTAGGTGGACCGAAGATAAATTATATTAAAAAAAAATATATGGTAATCGGAGGAAATTCAGAAGACCTACAAATAAATAATATTATAATTAAATGTGTTGAAGAATTTAAATATCTTGGATCTATAATAGATAAATCTGTTACTTGTGAAAAATATATTAAGGGAGTAAATTGTGCAAGGAAGGCGATTAGATCCCTGAATGGTATTTTATGGAATAGAAATTTGACCAGAAAAAAAAAAAGATTATACAGACAATAATAGAAAGTATACTTACATATGGATCAGAAAGCTGGACAATGAATGAAAGGATGCAGAAAAGAATCTTGGCGACAGAAATGGATGGATTACGGAGAAGTATGAGAATATCCAGGCTACAACATATTCGAAATACATATATCAGACAAGAAATGGATGCACAAGAAACTGTTATCGATAGGATAACAAAGAGAGCTCTACAGTGGTATGGACACGTACAACGGATGTCGGAAGACCAGTGGCCTAAACAAGTGTTGGATTGGATGGTACCGGGCAGAAGGAAGTGGGGGAGAAGTAAAAGAGCATGGTATGAGTGAATATATAATGCCATGATGAAGAGGGGTATGGAAGATGGTCGATGGGAAGATAGGAATCTCTGGAAAGCAGGAATCAAGGGCAAACTGCTGTAAAGTGGAAAGCCCGTATTAAGTAAAGTAAAAGTGAGAAAGTCATCACTAATTTGATTATGGAGGAAGCTCAGTTGCTTTCTTTTATTCTTTCTCTCGTAAGGATTCAACGACTGGGAGGAAAAGTGATGAAGAGGAAATATACAAGATGGTCAAGGGAATGGCTTCTGAAATGAAGTCAGTATTCCCATGTCCTGTTGCAGACAGAATTGAGAGGCGAACCTGATGACTGGCGCAATTATTTGCGAATGGACACCTCAGCCTGCAGTCGATTGCTGGAGTTGGTAACACCACACATACAGAAACAAGACACCTGCATGAAAAAAGTCATTTAAACGGAATACAAAACGTATGTTTTGACGCAAAATGATGCTTCTCCCGTCAGTTTTTCAATCTGACCATGAATTCCATTCCCACTCGACAAGACGTAGGCTACGTTTTGCTGTTTACGTGCCACGTTTTGTCGGATAGGATTTGCCCTGTTCTATAAAACGTACAATAAGTATCGTGTAAACTAGCCTTTATATTTTTCATTATCAACAGAACCTGGATAGTTGACTGCAGGCTTTCACGGCCGGTAATCATAATATTTAAGATATTCCAGGCTAAGCGGCTGTGGTCCACGGGTTGATGTTTCTTCCAGACCCTTGACAACTTCCTATTATTTCCCTAGACTATACAAAGAGGCCACAGACATTTACAAACATAATAGAAATTTCAATAGAAAATAATAAGGAATAAAAATGGCTACAGCATGCTATCACACATTAGACAATATACTTATAAATATAAACAATAACGAGTAGTTCTGAACCAATCAGATACTAGACTGACGACTATCCAATCAGCATCGAATTCGTCCACCATTCTGGGACCAGCACTAGTACCTAAAAATACACGCCACTGAAGATTTTCTCCGCAGTCGGGGATAAACGGCTGGAAGAAACATCAGTCATGGACCACATCTGCATAGCCAGGAATTTGTTAGTATTAGAACCTGGATGTAAAACATTATTAAAATCCTATTTAATACTGTCCGCGATTGTGGTATCGAGGTAATGTCGTCTTGTTCGCAGCGGAACTGGGTTCATTCCCTGCCGGGGCAAGTTTCTTGGGCGAATTCTTTTCGGTGTTTGTAAGACAAGTTTCCGAAACGTTAAGGCCTAAATAGTGCCCGAACACAATTTCAACACCATCCTCATGGTAGGCCGTCGGCCTGTTCCGCTCTCAGAATTCATCTTCCCAACGTCTTCTAGGACGTCTCGCATCTCTATTAGCCTTGAGGTTGGTACAACAGTGATTGTTTTGTTAGCCTAGAAGAGTCCATTCTTAAAATATGTTCATGCCATTTTTGTTTACAGTTTTGTATTTTTCATTTAGATTAAAAATGTTGAGTTCTTGCCTAATTGTTTCACTAGGAATGTGGTCTCTTAGAGTATATCCTGCAACGTATCTGAGGAACTTCATCTCTGATGTTTCTAGTAATCTTCTATCTGATCTATTCATGACCCAATGCTCTGATTCATATGTCACAATGGGAACTGCCATTCCTTATAAAACTTTTGCATTCTTTCTTCTGTTGTTTTTTTTTTTTTTGCTATTATAAGTATCCTAAGCAGACTAACAGATTGTGAGATGAAATTTATGCGCCGAACAGCTGGCTACACAAAATGAGATCGAAAGAAAAATGTAGAAATCCTTCAAGAACTTAATGTGTCACCAATACTGGACTACATCTCCAGATAATCAACTAAACTGGAATGAACATGTTTCAAGAATGGCTAGATCAAGGATCCCGAAGGCAATAATGAACTACTGTCCAAATGGGAAACGGTCACTTGGTCGACCTATGAAAAGATGGCATGAAAACCGCTTTCTCAGGCCGTAACTTCTTCTAGGACTAATACCTGGCAGGATGATGATGATGATAAGTATCCTGTCACATACACCATGTTTATTGTGGATGTGAGTGAATTGTGTGTGTTGTTTTAATGTTCGTGCAGTCTCGGAGGTGGCCCCGCAATGAGCTGTTCCTTCATGTCCATATGTGGTCACAAAAGTATGTGATTCCAAGTAACATTTGGAATTTTATAGATTGTGATTACAGTTTCAGAACATTCTAAACCGCAAGTCATATATTATAGTTGCGTCTTTTTATGTATGTGTCAAAACAAGTTTGGTTTGAAAGGAGTTGGTTCAGTGGCATCTCTTCTAGCCGCTGTTCCATAATTGAGTACAACCCCCTAACTTTATTAAATAATTATGTGATAGTAATCATAATTCCATAATGGAACTATCTTGGTAAAGTTACGAGTGAAACTATTTAATTCAGTTATTTATTTCAAATGAAATCTAATATATAAAAATGAATGTTTGTTCGTACTTTATGCGCGGCCATACCGTTGATCCGATTGTGATGGGGCTTTTTGCAAAATGTTCAGCAGATTCCCGGGATCAACACAGGCTATAAAACAGTTCTGATACTCAACTCCTACACCCTTAAAAATCGCCCTTTATAGTAGAAAACGTGAAAAAGTAGCTTTTTGGACGCTTAAATGGCTTATGCTGCGTAAACCACAATAAATACACAAAATTAATGTACACAGAATTGAATATCTCAAAAATCTCTACAAAAAAGTCCGCGACAGTATATGTTTATCTCTTACGGATAACTCACAATAACAATTTTTGTCTTTCATTGATACCAAGAAGATCGAGACAAGTACGTAGATTCCTGTGCAAACATAGCGGCACAAGGCGGGTATTCTTTTACGGATAACTCACAATAACGAATTTTGTCTTTTAGCTCATTTATGCCAAGAAGATCGAGATAAGTAGATTCCTGGGCAACACCGGGTAATCAGCACGGGGAATCTTAAAATAATTACGATATACATTTATAATTATTTTTCTTTTACTTATTCAACTGATCATAAGAAGTGCATTAATTTTTGTCCCTTAGATCATTCATGCCAAGAAGATCGGGATGAGTAGATTTCCTCACAACGCCGGGTAAACAGCACGGGGTATCTAAAAATAATTACGATATACATTTTTCCTTCTACTTTTTTAACTTAACATATAACACACTAATTTTCGTGTTTCAGCTCATTTATGTCAAGAGCGGGATAAGTAGTTTCTCGGGCAACGTCGGGTAATCAGCACGGGATATCTATAAAAATATAAATTTATAATTAATTACTTATCCAACTAAACATAAAAACACGTTAATTTTCATTCATTTAGGCGTAGCAGCGCACGCCGGGCATTAGGTAGTAATTCATAAATAAATCTCACATAAAATTACACGTTTGTAGAAAGAATAACTCCATAGGAGCAATGAAAAAAAACCTATAAACAAGGATGTTAAAATTGACGAAACACTGATTTCTCGTGCCAGTTAAATATGCTGACCACAGTAAAAACAAAATAATATAACCATAAGTTGAAAGTAAATGAACTAAGAAAATTCTAAAGAAGGGGGGAAAATTATTTTCACTGTTTTTTAAATATGGAATATTCACTTTCTACTTTATGGTAAATCCGAAAGAGTGAGGTTTGGCCAGTAGAAAGTTGGGAGGGTAGAGGAGTTTTGTTCTGAATGTTAATAAGGGAGAAGGGAGGATACCTCTGTTGTAGGTAATTAAACACGTGTTTCACAGACACTTCATCCCTTTAGGGTAGTGTCAGTAAACATTTCATCCATAACATCGCACACAAAGCTCCTTCTTTAGGAATGCGTAACCTAGCAACCAAGACAACGCCTCCTTGTAACCTCCATATGCAGTTATCATTTGTTTCGTGGGAATTCATGGTCTACTGATTGAATGAATTGATTGATTCTACCCGTATGTCTGCACGAGGGGACAAGTATATCCATTAGCGGGACACTTATTTTTCTTCTGCTGCCCTTCCAGAATTAGGTCAATGCGACCTGTTCCGGTCTCAAGTCCATCGTTTCCTTGGCCGTCCCAAAGATATTTTTCCATGTTGTTTGTAGGTGTTGATCTTTTTGGGTAATCTTTCATTGTCCATTGTCTACCCTAAAGGGTAGAGAATGAATGGGGCGGATCTGAGGATGAGCTCTCAGATTCTACAAAAGGCTCCAAATAAAGCAAAATATAGCCTCTCTCTACCAAACCCTTCCATCTACCTTCACGTGGTGGGACTGTTTTTACTGAAGATGGAGGGTGAATGGCGAGTTTCTGGCGCCATAAAACCAGGTGCTCGGGGTAGACAGAGATCTGTAGCCTAGTAAGACAATCTGTCTAGGAGAACGACGACTCCGAAATTAATATCTGGTCCTCCGGGTTGAAGGTTTTGCGGTGTGCTGGTAACCCACCCAAGTAAAAAAAAAGAAAAAAACACTCAGAAGTCTCAAGTGCGAATACGAAACCCGGGACACTTAATCAAGCTAATTAAGTTACTACATTAATAAATAGGGTAATCTTGGTGACTATTTAATTCATGCCCCAAATGACAATCAATGACCAATCACATTTCAATTAATTTTGATTTACAACCAATCACAGTCTTTTTCACCTCAATTTGATCACCTTCATTTCATCAGTGATTCCCAGATTGCATATATAGTGCACGAATGTAACCGGATTCTACTTGCGAGATACTATAGAAAAACATTAGTAGCAATTGATTTTATCATAAAAAAGAGAAACCATTGCTTGCATTTTTTAAACGTATTATTTCCCAGGAATTAACATTGCAGAAAAATATAATTGTCATATTTACATCATAGGACATCAGAAATTAATTAATAATATGTAATAATGCATTTCATTTTTTCTCCACTAGGATGAATTCATACAATATTGCGAATCTATTTGGCAATAAATATGATCTGATTGCAGTGATGAACAAATAGAATATAACGTGTCTCATTTGTTTTCAAACATCGCCGTTTGTGTGCCTTGTCACGCAGCGGGCCTGGGTTCGATCCCCGGTCGGGGCAGTTTTTCTGGGTGAGGTTTTTATCGGGGTTTTTCCTCACCTGTAAGACAAATGTCAGGAAAACTTTAAGGCCCAAACGGTCCCCGAAATCATATGGTCATCGTCAACATCCTAATCATCATCATCATCATCATCATCATCATCAGCAGCAGCAATGGGAAGCTACCACACCTACAATTCCCTAGTAAAGCTGCAAGCATGGCATGAAAATGCTATGATTGCAGTGAAAGACCTGCCCTCGGGCAGAATTACTATGGATGGATGGAATGCACATTATAAGATTTCTAATGCATGATGTTTTTCTAAATATTTTAGGGTTTTGTCAAAAAATCAGAGAGTTTACTAAAAAATTGTGGAACTCATTTAATTATAACATATGCATTTTTTTAAACATAATATTTAATAACTCGTAAAATAAATGTCTCACAAGAATAAAACTTAAATACATTTTATGTATCATGCAGTGAATGTTTGTACAAAAAATCAAGTCTCTAGCTCAAAAAATATAGAAAATAGAAATTTCACCCTTAAGTTTGATACTTGGGTTAAGCTCAATGTGTATAAAACTACAATTTAAGACTTCTATTCTAACAGGGGAAAGAATGCTTTGAAAAATTAACGTTAAGAAACGTCGAGAAAATACATAAAACTTAAAATTTAAATATGTCCAACCTATTCTCTATCCCTCTACTCATTGAAAACAATGTCAATGGCCACATTCCTTCTAAATTACATAAGTTAAAACATAACACAAGAAGAGTTGATTAAAAGAATGCAAGTCCAAATTAAAAATAATGGGAGAAATTGTTTTAATTTTTAGAAATGAGATGAATTTACAAAGTAATTTATTTAATGCATGTGAGTATTTCCATAAAACTTTACGAAGTGCATTTGAAAACAATAGCGCATCTAGACACGTTCTCCTTGCCCAAGTCATCGCATATATTTACAATCCTCAACATGTTGCGAATTCCAAGGCCATCTTCAACTTTCTAATGCATTTCTCAGCCATATGTTATATAAAATCTCTACAAAAAACAATGGAATGTTGTCTGGAAGAGCTCATTAACAAGTTCTGAAGATTTCATTAGTTTGGCAATTTACAAAAAAGTCTGTTGTCAACTTTCATCAGTGTTGAATTAACAAAAAATATATAATGTTATTATTACTAACATTGTAACATTTAACTGAGGCGTTTTGAAGGAAAGGGGTGTAAGTATATTTTTTTTTGCAAAAAAACAAGTTTGATGCAAAATAATATTCTTGAAGCATTATTTTATTTAGTTGCAAAGGGATATAGATCTAAGTGTATGCGTTACGAGTAGATAAGTACAATCCATGACTTTGCAATTATCTATGAATTTCTTATGAAGTTGTACACAACTCCAACTTTGGTTCTGTTTTTCTCAAAACTGTAAAACTTGCACTTGAGCCCCCCTTGCTTCTAACTGCCTCATTTCCTATATTTAAATCTTAGACTACTGTCGATCCAGGTGGGCTAGGGCTGCCATCTTCTACTTTAGTTCTGAAATTCAAATCCTGCTAGGGAGCGATGGATTTTTAAGGGCGTAAACATCCAGAGCATGGCTTCCTCCGCAAGGAAAGTAAAACAATGTGTTCCCTGTCATAGATTTACGGTACGTAGAAGAACCTCAAGCAAGAAATAAGGGATATGTGAAAAACATGTGTCGGCTCTACTGAGCACCGATTTGAATTTCGGCGCCAATTATATTACCTCTTAATGAAAATAGTTGAAAAAAAAACAGCTATAGACTACTAGATTTATTTTTACATAATATATGTGAAACTGTCCACCGCTGTGGTCTCGAGGTAGCGTGCTGCCTTGTCATGCAGCGGGCCCGGGTTCGATCCCCGGTCGGGGCAGGTTTTCTGGGTGAAGTTTTTATCGGAGTTTTTCCTCACCTGTAAGACAAATGTCAGGAAAACTTTAAGGCCCAAACAGTCCCCGAAATCATATGGCCATCATCATCATCATCCTTATTATCATCATCATCATCCTTCACCGGTGTGGAAAGCAACGGGAAGCTACCACACCTACAATTGAAAATGCTATGATTGCAGTGAAGGACCTGCCTTCGGGCAGAATTACTATGGATGGATATGTGAAACTGTAAAAAAATATGTTTTACAGAGAATTGTTGTTCACTTGGTCGAAATTCTGGTGATATCGGATCATCTTCGATTTACTAATTTGCTATGACCCGTTGGTCTGAAAACATGTGAAACTGAGATCATGGCCGTCAAACATATTTTTAATACACGTAATGTTCTTCTTCTTCATCTCCTCCTTTTTGTTTTAGGTCCATGTCCTGTTCTATCTAGAATAAAGAGTCCCTCCATTTCTTTTTAGGTCTTCCAGGTGTCCTTCCCCCATCCTCTGGTAATTTAACTCTTGCTTTGCGTACAATTCTATCTGGTGTCATGCGTGATAGGCCTACATGTTGATTAATGTATGGCTATTTAATTCTAATCTTAGTTTATAAATGAAACCAAATTTTCTCAGATCACTTTCCTTGAACTTCGATCATTCGATCAGGCATTTTTAATTAATATTCAACTGGTTCTGAAATCTTGAAAGAACCGACCAACCGATTGAGGGTCTTTCCACTTTTCAGCGGTTACCCTTTTACCAGCCGGCTGCTGGCCCTTCACATCCACATGTGTCAATCACAGAGGTAGATGATCAACAGCCAGTGTAGGGGTGACATGTGGTTAGCATGTCGAGTCCCCCAGCCGTTATAGCTGGTTCCTCAACCTGAGGCCGTTACTTATTGTAGCTACCCAATTGCCTCACGATGCTGGGTGGGCACCGGTCCCATACTGGCCGAAATACCATGAGAAAATTGCTTCCCCCATGGAGACTCGAACCAGCGCAAGTCCCGTAGTTCTGCGCCAAGGCTTCCTACCTTAACCGCTCGGCTACGGCGCGGGACTAAGAACAGTTCATTTAATCTACTTCCTAATCGAGTAAAATATTCATATTAAAGTGATATATATATATATATATATATTTGACTCTCTGGCACTATCGAACCCGTAGGTTCATGGCTGCGCTGACATAAACTCTCCACACATCCTATCCTGAGCTGTTTTCCAATCATCCCCGTATAATTTACTTCCCTCAAATAATGGTTAATTTTATTCTCCCACATCATTCTTCGCCTACTTTCTGGGTACTTTTCTTCGGTTTTCCTATGTCCCTCTTTCTTTCCTCGTTTCTGCCACATGTCCTGGTCTTCGCAGTCTACGAGACTTAACTATTCTTATTATATCTTGTTTCCCATAAAGATCGTACAGCTCATTGTTATGCAGTCTTCTACATTCGCCTGTCTGTCCGTTTCTCTTTGGTCCAAAAATTTCCTCAGAACATTATTCTCAAATATTCTCTCCCTTAAAGTAAGAGTCCATTTCTCGCATCTATATGACACATATGGGAGAATAACAGTTTTATATATTTTCATTTGGATTGGAATGCTGAAAGCGGGAGGAGGGGGAAAACCCAGGAAACAGTTGATGGACGAAGTGAGAAGAAACATGATCAGCAGAGACCTCAAAGCAGAAGATGCTGAGGATAGAAATATGTGGCGGAGCAAAATTCATTTGGGCTAAAGGATAACTACTGTAATGTATGAATCCTGCCGATGATGGGACAAGTCCCTAAAGCGCTACAGTTAAATAATTAATTAAGTTGAGGAGACGGATCTTTCAGGTGAATATTCCATAATTTTATATTAATACTGTTCATTCATTCATAGTGTTCTGCTCAAGAGCAGGTCTTTCTCTGCAAACTCAGCATTCTCCACTCTTTCCTTGACTCAGCTTTCCTTTTTGTATCTGCATACAAACCATTTATTTTAATATTGTCTATCATCTGATGTCTTTTCCTGCCTCTAACTTTCTTTCCGTTGACCATTCCTTCTAGAGCATCCTTCAGCAGGCAGTTTCTTCTTAGCCAGTGGCCAATCCAATTTATTTTCCTCTTCTTTATGAGTTCCAGCATTGTTCTTCTTTCACCCACTCTGTCTAGAACATCTTCATTTCTTACTTTGTCTGTCCATTTTATACGTTCCATTCTTTTCCATATCCACATCTCAAAAGCTTCCAGTCGCTTTTCCTCATTCCGTCGTAATGTCCACGTCTCTGCGCCATAAAATGCTACACTCCACACAAAGCACTTCACTAGCCTCTTTCTTATTTCCCTTGCCATAGGTCCGCAGAAAATGCTTCTCTTCTTGTTGAAAGCTTCTTTTGCCATTGCTATCCTCTGCTTTACTTCTTGACTGCAGTTCATGTTACTACTGATAGTACAAGCCAAATTAATACTGTAATGTAGAGAAAATCCTTTATCTATTTATTCAGTTTAATGTTTTTTTAGAGACGTTGGGACAAGAGTCCCTGTAATGCATAATAGCATGCATTTACAGAATATGTTTTCAATTATTTGTAATATTTCTCCTCTTTTAAAGTAATATAGGTCCATTATATCTCACATCCATATAACCAAATATAAGTGGAAGAATCAACTAGCTTCTTAGGGTCCATATGAAATATACCTTATATTTCTACATTTGGGGTTTCTTTCTTTCCACTACAAGTGGGGTATAATTCATTAAAATCTTTTGATGGAGGTTGAAATGAATATTTTGGAGGTCAAGGGCTCTATAATGGTTTAATATTCTTAGGAAAAATAAATCAATGGTGACAATATAATAATTCAAAAACGTTTTTCCTGTTTTTCGTTATGTGGTTCATTGTGATTATAATTATATTATTGTATTAATTTAAGTAGCTTAAAAGAAAGAATCTTATTAATTTAAATACATGTTTACATTAAAATAAAAAGTTGCCAACTGTCGCAAACGTCCAGATGAACTTGAAGTCAAGTAGAAGTTGTACAAGTACAAAACAAGATTATTACATATTAGGAGAGATGCTATCTTAGTACAAGATATGAATAATACAAAGCATTACCAACTTTCAAAACAAAACAGCACCTACTTTCCTAGAATACAAATAACTGCATACAATTATTTTATAAAACATATAAAAAAAAAGAGTGTTGGTCTAGGTAGCTCATTCCATCGTGAGCTAAATTATTAAAAATTCTACTTATATTCTCGGAGTAAACATTTCCACCAACATACCTGTTACATTTATACCTTAGCCTCACTACTACTACCGATTCTAAGCCAAATGAATCCACCTCATATCCGGAATAATAGTGCGCTAAGATCCATCCGCACATCATCCACCCCAAACCTCTAGAAGAGACCCCTTCTTTAAATGAGACTGATTTCGTTAATACAGTTCTATACTGAATAGAGGGGACACGTCATAGCGTAGTTGATTGGCCCAATACGCTACAAACCGGAAGATCGAGGGTTCGATTCCCAATGGGGTGACCCAAACTTCTGGTGGCACCGTGGTCCTGGGGTTGACTCAGCCTCTAACGGAAATGAGTACCAGTTACTTGTTCTGGGGGCAAAGACTGGCAAACATCAAGTGCCGATTGTCAAGAATAAGCGGAAGCCTTAACTTCCTACTACCTCAAGGGTCTCCTAGGGCCCTGTAGTGGGATCGCACACACCCCCCTTTTTTTTTTTTTTTTTTTTTATACTGAATAGAACCCGACCACTAACGGTAAAGTTTAAAAACCATCAACGCGTTTCGACAGCAAAGATGTCATTCTCAATTCAAATCTGGGATGAAAGAAGCAACAAATTTTGGTCACAAGCCTGTTACTTCAGGCTTGAGATTTTTCTAAGTGTCCTGACTCTAAAGCACGGAACCCATGGGTTGACTTATCCTACATCCCTTCTGAAGATAGGTGATAATGATAGTGCTTAAAGAAAATGTGTTTGTTTTTTCTTTCTCTAACAACACCCGACTTCTTCTTCTTCACGGTTTAGGCTTATTTACTAGCCTGTTCCGGCTCCAAATTGCTGTTCCTTTCATATTTTCTTTGGTCTTCCCAAACTTCTTCTTTCTCGTGGTGAATAACTGTATGCTGCTTTTGGTATTCTATTCTCAGTCATCCTTGCGAAGTGTCCTTTCCAGTTTGTTCTGTATTTCTCTATTGTTGTGTTTAATTCCTCTACTTTTAGTTGTCTTGCGGTTAGATAAGAGGAGAGAGACTAAGAATAATCCACAACGTGGCAGCAACGACCACACTGGAAGCTGCAAACATGGAAGACCACAACAACATACACTTCGGAGATAGAAATATCGGAACGACGAAAATGGCGGAAGTGGCACCCCAATCTCTGGGGATGAAATAAGAGACACAGCTCGGGAAAACAAGAGTGAAGTCCTCAACGGCAGAAGGCGGAAGAGGCAACCCTCCTTGCGGGGATAAAACACAAGGAAGCAAGTCCAAAGGCTTTAAGGAGGCAGCCCCTCCAAAGGACTGACCCTGCAAAACGTTAGCAGCGTACATACTTACATACTCACTGACACTATCGAACCCGTAGGTTCATGGCTGCGAGGACATAAGCTCTCCATACGTCCCTATCCTGAGCTAATGCTTTCCAATCATTCCCTGTATAATCTACTTCCTCAAATCATAGTTAGTTATTCTCCCACCTCATTCTTGGTCTACCAACTGGGCGTTTTCCCTCTGGCTTTCCTACAAGAAGCTTCCATGCAAGTCTCCCATTCCCCATACGTGCAACATGTCCTGCCCATCGCAGTCTACGAGACTTAACTGTTCTTATTATATCTGGCTTCCTATAAAGACCATGTAGTTCATTCTTATGTAGTCTTGTCCATTCACCTGTCTGTTTATCTCTCTTTGGACCAAACATTTTCCAAAGTACTTTATTCTCAAATACTTGTAATCTCCTTTCCTCCCTTAAAGTAAGAGTCCATGTTTCGCACCCATATAACATAACTGGTAGAATAATAGTTTTACATATTTTCAGTTTAACGTTAGTAGCATAGTCAGGGGACATTTCAAAATACTTACAAGCTCCAAAGATATAGCTGGACTGTTCAACCGATGACAACACCTGACAACTTATTAACATACACTTTTTTAGGAAAAAATCTGGAGCAAGGCAGAGAAAATAACAACTTGTATCCATATACAGAGAAGATATAACTCAAGTGTGTGGTTAGTGAAACTTAGACACATGAGCGTGCTGGGAATAACATAACAAAGTGTATCTTCTGCCTTCTACAACAAAACAGAGAAAGCGTCCTATAAAATAAAGTTTTCTGAGTAACAATGTAGAAATCAAAATATTGACAGTCACTCTACACATGTTGGTTATTTGCTAACTAATGCTATGGCGTGTGAAACCCATAGGCCCAATACAGCATTCACCAAAGCCAATCACGTATCATATCAGTTGTTTGACGCCCAGATTTGATTTCCGACACCACCATACACCTAAACTATTACACAAAACCGTTAAAAAAGAATACCAAATAATCTACCCTCAATTAAATAAATTCGTTGTATCATACATTATCATAAGCAATGCCACGAGTGATTTCCAAATTATCGATAAATTCACGACTCACGAAGTGTGGAGTGAATTTATCTAGAGAATCTGGAAATCATGAGTGGCATTTGTTAGGACTATTTAACGAATAAAATTAAGCTGTTTAATCACAAATCATTATTTAAATATCCATCCATCCATAGTAATTCTGCCCGAAGGCAGGTCCTTCACTGCAATCATAGCATTTTCATTCTATGCTTACAGCTTTACTAGGGAATTGTACGTGTGGTAGCTTCCCGTTGCTTTCCACACCGGTGAAGGATGATAATGATGATGATAATGATAAGGATGATGACGATGATGGCCATATGATTTCGGGGACCGTTTGGGCCTTAAAGTTTTCCTGACATTTCTCTTACAGGTGAGGAAAAACCCCGATAAAAACCTCACCCAGAAAAACTGCCCCGCCCGGGGATCGAACCCGGGCCCGCTGCGTGACAAGGCAGCACGCTACCTCGAGACCACAGCGGTGGACTATTTAAATATAGTTATTTTAAAATATGTATATTTAATGTAAACGGCGATGTTTGAAAACAAATGAGAAACGATTGGTACGCTTCATTTGCTTCTTTTGTTCATCACTGCAACCAGATCATATTATTTATTGCCAAAGGAACGCAATACTGTAAGAATGCTCTCTAGTGGAGAAAAAATATAACACATCAAACTCCTGCTAGAGGAGAGAAACTCCTGCCAACCTGGTTCCAAACATGGAATACTAAAAACCAGTGACTCCAAAACCCAAACAACTCTACTCACCAAATCTTCCAACCACTCACCGGTCCATGTCACTTTGGGAACTCATCATCACTGTCTGGAGGCGTTAATCTCATCATCACTGTCTGGAGACGTTATTCTCCCAGCTCAATCGTTGCCTAACTGTGGGCCGTTTACTTTTGGTTTTCATACAATACCTTTCCATCATACTCTTTAATTCCCTATACGTACCACATGTCCACTTCACCGTAGTCCTTGAGACTTGTTATATCTGTTTTTCATAAAGGTCATGTATCTCACTCTTATGCAGTGTGTCCAATAAATTACAAATATGAAAATCTCGATTATTTCCCGTTTTTTTACGACAAAGAATAATTCCCGAGTTTTTTTTAGTGCCAAATCCAATTAATTGTAGTAAGGCTAATACATGGGCATGGAAGCTTCGTGTAGGAACCAGAGGGAAAACGCCAAGTTGGTATACCAAGAATGATTTGAGGGAAGTAGATTATACGGGGAAGATTGGAAAACTTTAGCTCAGGATAGCATTGTATGGTGAGCCTATGTCCGCGCGGCCATGAAACTAGAAGTTCGACAGTGCAAGTGAATTAGATAATCAAAGCTAATTTTGTAATTTTTAAAAATATGTATAAGTAATAAAAACATATAATTTATAACTACGAGAGCTCAAGTAATTCTTTGTAACGCAATAACGTGTTGGAAAATGTTAGCGGCGGCAGCTTGACTCCGCCAAATGCATGCTATAGTTTCATAAACGTTTCTTCCAAGAAATATTCCAACTAGTTAAACATTTTTTAGAATGTCGATTAACGGATGCGATTCTATTTATTTGAATACAAGAAAGATGCACATGTATTTATGAATTCCCGTTTATTTCCAGGTTTTCCCGGTTGCTTTCAAATTCCCGACTTATTCCCGGTTTTCAAGTTTTTTCCCGAATGCTGGACACCGCGTTATGTAGTTTTCGGCATTTCACATATCTGTTCGTCTCGCTTGTCCCGCGCCTTAGCCTTGGCGTAGAGCTACGGGACTTGCGCTGGTTCGGGTCTCCATGAGGGAAGAAACTTTCTCTTGGTATTTCGGTCAGTATGGGACCGGTGCCCACCCAGCATCATGATGCATTTGGGTAGCTACAATAAGTAGCGGCTCCAGGTTGAGAAAACCAGCTATAACGACTGGGGGACTCGACATGCTGCCCACATGTCACCCCTACACTGGCTGATTATCATCTACCCCTGTGATTGACACATGTGGATGTGAGGCCAGCATCCGGCTTGTAGGCTAAGGGACTTGTAGGCCTGACGCGCCAGGAGGAGTTCGTCTCGCTTTGGTCTAAAAATCTGTTTATGCATTTTATTCTCAAACATTCATTAACTTGAAGATTGTTATATATTCAAATTCAAACTGTGGTCAGTTAGAAAGTTTTCTAGCGAATACTGGAATAATAGGGCACTTCCAGTACCAATGGCCGTCCATAAAAAGAACATTAAAAGAAGGAACAGAAAAGGAAGAGCAAGAACAACCTGGAAGAATAACATTCAAAATTGAATGCGCAAATTTCGTGTAACGGATCAAGACACAGAACAAAGAACGATGGAGAACTTTAATTAAGGGAAATTTATAACTGTGATTTACAAACTGATATAATCTATAAAGTTCGTAGTCATTTATGTATTTTTAAAATTCGTGTTAATTTGTAGGATTACGATTTTTATTACCAAAAACCACCGAAATATGCCAAAAAATGGAATTATGATCTAAAATTTACATAAAAATATGCACTATAACATAACAAATATATAATAATATTATAATTATGTAATAATTTGTTATAAAATCAAGTAGTAAATCAGTTTATGATACTTAATTGTTTACGAACAAAATGCAGATGAGAAACAAACTAAAGTATGGAATTTGATATTGTAGCATGTTTTTTACTTGATTAAAATTATCAGTAGCTACCTGCTTGTCGCGAGACAATATATTACCCGTTTAAGGAGTAAGCGCAGTTGTTGACGGAGGGCACTGCAGTCGTGTTTATGCAGGAATAGAACACGTGACACTGCTATCTATGAGTGCAGAGGGGAATGGGACGTGGTACGCTGACAGTATACACTGCCTTATATGACGTCACGTGTAGCAACAAACACAGCTTCGTAATTCTTCCGCCTGCAGAGATATTTTGAATGACAAATATAAATAAATATATATATATATATATATATATATATATATATATATATATATATATATGACATAAGAAAAATAAATGCCTGGACGGGATATATATATATATATACACACAGGGAAAAATCAAAATTGTGATATTGATACTAAATAGGAGAGGAAGATAGATTTAACTAGAAACAATATTCTGAGAAATTTAACAACTCAAACACGGGAAAAAGAAAAAAAAATGTACGATAATAGTATTTTACAATGCGAGGTTAGGAAGTTATTTTTACAGAAGTGAGGAAATGATTAAAAACCGAGCGATAGCGAACTTGCGTTGTACATTTTTTTTTTGCACGATGGTGTTTTCAAAATAATAAATGATAGTAAAATAATAACATATTTTTTTGGAAATATCTGCGCTCATTATAAACATTTGACTAACATTAACAGTCTGGCCATATTTATACGGTAAATGCATAAAATAATTTAGTTGAGACTACAGAAGGCCGTGACATCAAACAGGTATAAAATGACGGCAATTACGAATTATTGTTTTATATTGTTTCAAATAAAGTTCAGTTCATTTAAGATTCAGTGATTTGATTCGTATAATGTATATTAACACTACCTTTTGGATATATTTTTTTTATATACATTGTACATAAAGGGCAGTTGTTTCACTTCCCGCACTAGGCAGGTAATTTGTAATATTACAGTATAGTTATTTATAAGTTGGCAACCCCGAAATTTAGGAAATTGAACTTTCAATCATGGTCGCCATTGCTGTAAGTACGAAAGAACGCAGTATCGTGCAAAAAATGTCATAACTTCATTAAAGAGTGAAAATATGACGAATAAGACAATAAATTGCTATAATATGCTCTGTTATATAAAATAGCCAAATGTGCATAAATGTGATTTAAATTCAATTAGTTTTTGTATAAAAGCATTTGTGAATAATGAAAAAAATATCACTCTTGCCAAAAAAATAATTTTTGCTACATCATAAAAACCCTAGCCCAATTAATTACTAAGATTGGTTGGAGAAAATTCTCAATGAATAATAAAAAAAAACTTCCAGTAGCTAACCACTGTGGTCCAAGGCCTGAATCTCACTATTTTTACTGCTTTTACATTCACAGCTCCATCTATCTGTGATCTGCAGTAACAGTAAAAAGGATGAATCACGTTAACTCATAAAGCCCCGAGTCTAACTCGCACAGACGTCTCTTCTAACAATGAAACTGCAGAATCAGTTAATTTAATTAGATAATGAATATTAAATGGATGTGGTCCTGGTTCGAACCCCGTTGTGCCAGCACGAGATGTCCCTAGTTCCTTATCGACCACAAGCTGAGTGGGGGGGAAGTTAAAAGTTATAAATTCTGTATCTCTATGGCACTGGGAGGCACTGCTCTACAGGGGTGCCCATAAATACATGCAAGTCAAAATGCATTATCTCAAACATAGTTAACTTCAACTCTAAACCCCCCCCTCTCTCTCTCACTCTCTCTTGTCTCTCTATCAATATCTACCTCTCTCTCTCTCTCTCTCTCAATATCTGTCTATATCTCTCTCCCCCTCTCTCAATTTCTGTCTATATCTCTCTCCCCCTCTCTCAATGTCTGTCTATATATCTCTCTCAATGTCTACTCTCTCTACCCCTATATCTCTCTCTCAATGTGTGTGTGTATGTATGTATATATATATATATATATATATATATATATATATATATCTCAATGTCTACTCACTCTCTCTCTCTCTCTCTCTCTCTCTCAATCTCTCTCTTGTCTCTCTATCAATATCTACCTCTCTCTCTCCCCCACACTCTCAATATCTGTCTGCCTTTCTCTCTGAATATGTCTATATCTCTCTCAATGTCTACTCTCTCTCTCTCTCTCTCTCAATATCTGTCTATATCTCTCTCCCCTCTCTCAATGTCTGTCTATATCTCTCTCTCAATGTCTACTATCTCTCGCCCTCTCTCAATGTCTACTCTCTCTCTCTCTCAATGTATATATATATATATATATAATATATATATAGTCTACTCTCTCTCTCTCTCTCTCTCTCTCAATATCTGTCTGTCTCTCTCAATATCTGTCTACCTCTCTCAATATCTGTATCTCTCTCAAGATCTACCTCTCTCTCTTCCGCTCTCTCAGTGTCTGTCTCTCTCGCTCTCTCTCTCTCTCTCCCTCAATACCTGTCTGTCTCTCTCACTCTCTCAATATCTGCCTCTCTCTCTCACACACTATCTGTCTCTTTCTCAATATCTCTCTCAATACATGACTCTCTATCCATTGTAGCTTAACCTTTCACCTTATAGATCATTTTACTTGCCCCACGCCACACGGGTCTTACAGCGACATGATCTGTCTGGAGACAAATTTTAAATTTTGCATCATACACGTACTTGTTTTACCACTTAAAGAGATGGAGGACTACCCCAAAGAGTGACCACATCAACCCAGGGCTTCCTCCGAAACGACACAACATTACGACGAAACACAACATTCACTTATACTTTCATACTATCATCATCATCACCATCATCGCTTCAAGGATTGGACCACTTGATCCGTTCCGTCTCCAGAATGTATAGCAGTTCTCTCCATCGCTTCCTGGATCTTCCAATTCTTCTTTTACCCTGTGATATGTATCTGTATGACTGTAATTATTAACCTTAATAAATTTAGATGACAGTCATCTGAGTATTTTTTTAGTGTGACTTTAATTGTATTTAAAGAAATCGATCTGAATAATTTCCATATAACTGTTATTCAAACGGTGAATATGCTAATGATGATTATGACGACCAGATGACATCCGGGAAGAGGGTCAGTCTTAAAGTTTCCAAGCATAGTTTGTTCATCAGGTGAAAAAACCTTGAAAAAAAAAACAGAAAACTTGTCCCGATCGAGGATCGAACACGGGCCCAAATCATATGAATGGTGGACTAACTCTAAATGCAATTGAGGCATTGACATGGGAAAGGTAGCAAGTAATAAAAAGAAAAATTTTACAGGGGAAGCAAAGAACAATTTTGACACTTTTAAACTTAAATGTATTTTGTAAAGCTAATTTGTATATTATGTAACTATTTTTCAAATACAATTTCTTGTTTAGTAGTGTCAAAAACATATCAAAAATTCATATTGGGAAAATTGTTGTTTTTTTTTCCTTCCCCTGTAATTTTTTTATGACTTACTACCTTTCCCATTTCAATGCCTCATTTATAATTAAGCCCGTCACGCAGGATGTTCATAAAATACGCAAATTTCTCAGCAAGTAGAAAGTATGGTCCGATTTTGCTGGTTTATGGAATACTCTTTCTTCTGATAGATTAAATCATATATACGAAGTTTCGTTGCGAAAAAATACATCCGGTAGAGTGTTGAAAATATTTCAATTAAAAATGTCAGCTAACACATAAACCCCCTCTCTTGATGGTTAATTTTTGCTGACTATTTAACTTATGCCCCAAATTGGAGTCAATGACCAATCATATTTCAATGATTTTTTATTTACAACCAATCACAGTCGTGTTTCGCCTAGAATTTACCAACTAAAGTTTATCATAATAAAGAAAGCTCCTCCTTTTTAACATTCTGAATAGGTCATAGCATTATTTTGCAGTGACTGACTCTCTAAGAAATACGGCTACCAGATTATATATATATATATAATTATATATATATATATATATATATAGTGCATGAATATCAACACATAGCGGGAGTTTAATATAAAAACATTTTGTAGCAATTGATTATACCACAAAAAAAAAGACCACTGTTTGCACTTTCTTAAATGTATTTTTTCCCAGGTAATAACATTCCAGAAAAATATAATTGTCATATTTACATCATAGGACATCAGAAATTAATTAATATACAGTTTGATGTGTTTCATTTTTTCTCCACTAGAGTGCATTCTTACAACATTGCGATCCTTTGACAATAAATAGTATGATCTGGTTGCAGTGATGAACAAAAGAAGCAAATGAAGCGTACCAATCGTTTCTCATTTGTTTTCAAACATCGCAGATTACATTAAATATATAAATAATTTAAAATAACTATATTTAAATAACGATTTGTGAGTAAACAGCTTAATGTTATTCGTTAAATAGTCCTAACAAATGCCACTCTTGATTTCCAAATTCTCTAGATAAATTCATGACTCACGAATCACTCGTGGCATTACTTATGATAAACGAACTGGATATTACTTTACATATTCAAAAGTTACTTGCGAGTTTGGTTGCTAGAAAATAAACGTGGGTACTGCAGTGATTCTTAAAATCGTGTTTTAGGTAAACCCACACATCTAATAATCGGATTTCGCTGATTTTAGAGAATACTTCCGTTTTATTTGAATATGGGAGTTTCAACACAAAACAACTATCTTTTAATTTGCTATTTTCAGATGATCAGGTGCTACTGGCGGGATAACGAAGAGTTAGTTGTATAGCTGGCTTATCGTGGCCGAGAGAGGAGAGAGAGAGAGAGCGAGAAGAGAGAGAGAGAGAGAGAGAGAGAGAGACAGATAGAGAGAGAGAGAGAGAACTCTCTCCCCCTCTCCCTACTCCCCCTCTCTCCCCCCCTCTCTCTCCCCCCCGCTCTCTCTCCCCCCCCCTCTCTCCCCCCCCCCTCTCTCCCCCCCCCCCCGCTCTCTCTCTCTCTCTCCTCTCTCTCGCTCTATCTCGCTCTCTCTCGCCCACATATATTATATCCCAGCTTTCTCGTAGATCGTTGACCACTTTAGTCCAGATACAAAAGAAAGACCACCCACCCTGTTGTCAGTTTTCCTCTTCCCCATTTCCCCTATTAACATCTGGTGAAGAAACTCCGACAACACTGGTGCGATGAGAGAGGTGAGTACAGCTGTCTCATTCTACAAATTTCTCGTAAAGTTAAACCAGAGAGACTATAGATGTATATGTTGAGAAAACTAAAACAAGAATATAAAAAACGGAGCTTTGAATTTAATACAGACAAAACAAAATACTTAGTATATGGAGACAAGGACAATAATTTGCATTTAGATAAAAGATTTGAATATATATACTCACGCTTATACAATTAACTAATTTTCTCATGAACTAAATTTATTAATAGTAAATTTTCTCATTTGGTCCACCGCTGTAGTCTCGAGGTAGCGTGCTGTCTTGTCACACAGCGGACCCGTGTTCGATCCCCGGTCGGGACAAGTTTCCTGAGTGAGGTTTTTTCGGGGCTTTTCCTCACTTGTAAGATAATGTCAGAAAACGTTAAAGTTCAAACGGTCTCCGAACATCATATAGCCATCATAACCATCATCATTCATATCTGGCTTGGATTAATTTTAGGATTAAGGACTCTCCTGGCTCACTACTACCATCATAACCAATCATTCATTGGTGCAACCGTAACCCCACATTCCAGGCGCCCTAATTTCAGAAGTGGATTACACAATTACGCCAATGCCAGAGAGAACACCAGAAATCTCTAAAAGGACAACATGGGGCATTAAAAAATAATTAATTTTCTAAAGAACTAAATTTATACAATGCCATTAATAGTACAATTTTCTCATTTTTGAACATTTTATAATTGTTAATTAAATAAAAATAAAACTTAGTTTTATTTGATTTTCATATTTATTAAGATATAATTCAGTGACAGCTGTTCCGGTACACTGTACCTTCTTCAGACATATTTAATTATGAGTTGAGTTTATAGTACATATCAAATGATCTAAGCAACAATACAACAATAATTTATTAAATTTTTCAAATTTTGTTGTATTGTTGCTTAGATCAGTTGATATGTGCTATAAACTCAATTAATAATTTAACATGTCTGAAGAAGGTGCAGTGTACCGGAACAGCTGTCACTGAATTATATCTTAATAAATATGAAAATCAAATAAAACTAAGTTTTATTTTTATTTAATTAATGAAAATGGATTTTCATCAAGTAAACACCAACTCAATTGATTATTTTATATTTGATTCGTTAAATCTAGAGTAACTCGAAATATATTGTAAATACAATATACCATGTAATAATATACCATGTAATGATTATTGTAATTCTGATGTAAGAGTAAATTTTGTACCTTTTTTCTTACTTGAAAGGGAGGTAGACAAGGCCCTTAAGACTTTAACTCAGCCAGGTAAAATAAAGCTATTATTAAAAATAATAAATTTATTAAACCTATTCTTATTTGACACACTGACAATTTAAGGGTTCACTAATAGGGTTTGAATATTAGTAACACCCTATACGCTACCCACGTGTTTACAGAAATATTAAAATTGTCATGTAGTTGATCGTGATTCGAATATTAAAGAGCACAGAACGCGGTTCTTCTAACACGCTATATCACTGTACATACAACTTGTTTATGACCATATGGCAGTTTCGTGGTAACGTTTGAGCATTTCACTGCCCCCTGGTCATTCACCCCTCTGTAAAATGTTCAGGGTATCATTAAATCGATTTGCGTGTGTATTTTATTAGTGCTTAAGTACATTTTCACGTGACAATTATTTCAAGTGGGCTGCTCATTATCCATTCCTAAATGTAGGACAGTACAAACCAAATGCAAACATACTTCAAAGTCATAAATGTATTTCCTAATTAGGTTAAGGATCTCAGCTTTAACAACAATATAAACATTCTCAAAAAAAAGTGAACATAGAATGCAATGCCAATGGACAGCTAATGACAATTAAGAGCAATTTTGAAGAAGTAACTGAATTGAAATACCTAGGAGCATTAATTACAAATATGAGTGAGATGCACCAAGAAATTAAACATATGCTCAATTAGGAAACACATGCTATTATGCTATACAAGGACTCTTGGCGTCCCAATTCCTTTCAAAAAACGTTAAACTAAAAGAAATTTAACATAGGCTCTATTAAGAAACGCATACTATTATGCATTACAGAGACTCTTGTCCCAACCCCTTTCAAAAAACGTTAAACTAAAAATACATAAAACTATTCTTCTACCAGTTATATTATATGGATGAGAGACATGGATTTTTATTTTAAGGGAGGAAAGAAGACTACGAGTAATTGAGAACAAAGTTTTAGGAAAAATTTTGGACCAAAGAGAGATGGACAGGTGAATGGAGAAGACTACATAACATTGACCTACATGATCTTTGTAGGAAGTCAGATATAATAATAACAGTTAAGTCTCATAGACTGCGATGGGCAGGACATATGGCTCGAATGGGGAATGAAAAGTGCATGGAAACTACTTTTAGGAAAACCAGAGGGAAAAGCCCAGTTGGTAGACAAAGAATCAGGTGGGAAAAGAACATTAACCAAGATTTGAGGCAAGTAGATTATACAGGGAATGATTGGAAAACATTAGTTCATGATAGCGATGTATGGAGAGTTTATGCCCGCGCGGTCATGGACCTACAGGTTCGATAGAGCTGAGTTAGTTATAGAGTGCATTTTGTAATCAACAACACTATCCAGGAACCATGACATGCGCAGGCCTTAAGGGTTAAATGACATTTATCGAGTTTTTAAGTAGTACACATGCATCATCAACCTCGAGGTCCTATACTACCCCTTTGGCATAATGGAGTAAAATCGCGACCCGTATAATTCTTAAATATTGTCGGTTGGAGAGGGGTCGTTAGCCGTCTTTAAAGCTGCTTCTCTAGGAGACGATGACACAAAATTAAAGTTTCCTGGCATTTGTCTTTCAGGTGAGAAAAATCCCGAAAAAACTTCGCCCAGGGAAGTTGTCCCGACCGGGAACGAACTCGGGCCCGTTGCGAGACAAGAGAGCACGCTACCTCGAGACCACAACGATGGACTGTTATAAACGATATTAAATCAATGTACCTTAAAAGGATATAGCCACTTTAAAGGTCGGTTTACACGCTACGTCTTACTATACGATTTGTCAATCATACAAAACCTTGGATTGAGACCGTAACAGACCACTATGGGCCGCATGCAAATATATCAGTCTCTACTCAAATTACTTCGAATCACTGGTGAGCTGACTTTCCGTGAGCAAGTGCAAAGATCGAATTAGCGACCCACTAACTGGTCATGCATGAAAGTCGTCGTTTTCGTAATATTGGCAAGAAATTACCCAGAATTCTCAGCGATAAAACCACTTCCGTTATTTTCGTCTGCTAGAGGAACGCATTTACGCTTGCGTCCCGCAAATAATACCGTATACGACGTCTGCGTCGCCCGATTCTCCTGTTCTTCCAGTTGAATTCGTTGGTAGACTCTATCAAATTCCTCTTCTCCGCGAATACCGAAAACATGATCGAAGTCTTCATGGTCCAACATCTTGGATAAAGCAGCAAGGTACGCGGCAAGGTTTCAAACTACATCGGTTACCATCGGTTCCCATCGGGTTGCTCACGATTCATTCTCTGCAAAGTCACCTCGCCAGGTAGCTTAGGAATTTCAATAATTATTATCGCATGAACAGATTTTTGAGTACGCAAAAACGTCCTTGGATGCAACTTTCTCAGCAGAGAACGTCTTTTACGGTCTAATGCGTTCATAGATACGACCCTAAGTCTATCACATGAAAGGAAGAAGAAGAACAAGAAAGACAAAACGGAATACAAAACGTACGTTTTGTCCAAGGTTTACAAAGTAACGTTTTCCCCTCCGTTTTCTAGCTCAATCCAGACTCCAGACTCGAGTTCCAATCCAGACTCGAGTTGTAGTGTATTTTCAGTGATTTTTTTCTTATTATAAGCGAGAAAGACATAAGTAATTTAATTATGGAGGAAGCCCAGTTGTTTTCTTTTATTTTTTCCCCTCGTAAGGATTCAATGACTGGGAGGAAAAAGACAAAACGCTCAAGGGAGTATCTTCTGAAGAGAAGTCAGTATTCCCATGTCCTGCTACTAAAAGAACTGAGAGGCGAACCTGATGACTGGCGCAATTATTTGCTAAAGTACACCTCAGCCTATAGTCAATTGCTGGAGTTGGTAACACTATACATACAGACACCTGCATGAGAAAAGCCATTTAAACGGAATACATAATGTACGTTTTGTCGCAAAATGATGCTTCTCCCGTCAGTTTTTCAATCTGGCCTTGTTTTCATTCCCACTCGACAAGACGTGCGTTTTGCTGTTTACATGCCACGTTTTATCGGATAGGATTTGTCCTGTCCTATAAAACGTACAATAAGAAGTAGCGTATAAACCGGCCTTAAGGGTTAGCACAAATAATTATTAATTCGTCGGTAAATACTTTCTCAACAAATTCTCTAACAAAACTGCATCTTTATGCCTGTTTAAACTGGGAACATGTAAATCAAGTTTAGCTTATCAATTTCATTCCTTCTTCTTCTTGTAAGCCCATATTTTCCTTTACAGAGATTTAGGCGCTCTCCCCCTACAGGGAAGAATTTGAACTACACTAATTTAGTTATACTTGTTTTCATATAGATGTCACTTGAATGGTCCGTGGTCAGCGTTCCACCTAATACTGACATCTAGGAAACCAAGGTAGTTCTAGGACGGGAAAATTCGGTAAATTTTGCTTTCATTCAGGCTTAAGGATCTTTTACGATAATGTTGAGTGATTCCGGGTTCTGTGGCCGTGGTCCATAGTTGGTGTTGATACCAGACGTTTCGCCCTCAACTGCGGAGGGCATCTTCAGTGGTGAGTGCTTCTAGGCGTGTTTCCTGGTCGGAAGCTCTACTTAGAGTGAACGCTGCGGGTGTTGTATTGATACTAGTGGTGGGAGCAGGGTGAGCGGGCGTGGCTCTTGCTGATTGGCTAATGGTCGTCTCCTTGTTGTCCCTAGTGTTGATGCATTTATTTTCTAGTGTACGGTACCAGGCCTTAGACAGTTTAATACCTTCCTCTTTTCTGTTAATATTTTCCTTATGCTTGTGTATTTCTATAGCCTCTCGATATAATCTAGGGAAATAATAGGAAGTTGTGGCTAAAACTTGTGTATCATCGAATAGAATCTGGTGTCCATTCATAATGGCATGTTCTGCTACAGCCGATTTATCCATTTCTCCTTGTCTGCAGTTTCTTTTGTGTTCTGATAAACGGGTGGCTATATACTTCTTTTCGTGGTCCCTATGTATGGTTTACCACACGAACAAGGAAGTCGATATACGCCGCAAGTGGAGAGAGGTGGCCGAGGATCCTTAGCTGAGCGAAGGCAGTCTTCTATTTTTCTTGTAGGTCTGTAAACTGTTTTTATGTTGTATTTTCGTAGGAGTTTTCCGATACGATCTGTGACTCTTTGTACATATGGTAAGTAGGCTATGCTGGTTGAGGGTGTGTTATCCATTCTGACGTGCTGTCTTCGTGGATGTATGGTTTGTCTTATTTCCTTGGATGTGTAGCCATTTTTCTGGAAACAATTGAACAGATGGTGTTGTTCTTGTTTAAGGTGTTGTGGTTGGCATAACTTAGTCGCTCTGTCGAACAGTGTCTTAATGACACCTCGCTTTTGTCTTGGATGGTGGTTAGAGTCTTTGTGCAGATATCGGTCTGTGTGTGTAGGTTTTCTGTAAACTGTATGTTGAATTTCCCCATTGCCAGTCCTTATTATTTGAACATCCAGGAAAGGAAGTCTTCCATTATCTTCTTTTTCCATAGTGAACTGTATTTTTTTTACGAGCCTGAAAATCTTGAAGATCTTCAGACTCGGGATCCACGGCTTAAAGTCCCTCCCTGAGGACTTGCTCCTTGGATTCTTCCATCCTAAAAAATCCATCGACTCCGGCCGGATTTGAACCCGCGACCCTCGGGACCAGAGGCAAGGAGCATAACCACTTGTCCACCGCGGCCGATTCCACTTCATTCCCTGATCATAAATAAACTATTCCACATAAGACGTGGATAAGATGTGGATTAGTTTATTTATGACCAGAGAATGAAATGGAATCGGCCGCGGTGGACTAGTGGTTATGCTCCTTGCCTCTGGTCCCGAGGGTCGCATGAGTGTTGCTAGGCTAGGCTTAGTCAATGTTTTAAGTTCACATTGGCTGTTAATAATTTTCCACCATGGGAGTTCTACCAACTGCTTTATTCTGCCCGTTGATATGAAAATTCAAGGCACACAGCAAATGACAAAATGTCCATCGCAGATACAATATCATATGAGAAGCTTGATATATTGAAGGGTTAGGTTCCCGTAACCCTTAGTATTGTCAGTGCAGCTAACATTCCAGAGCTGAGTGTCACAGCTTAATCTCTGGAGTTACTTGTGAAAGCACGGACTCAAGACACGTAATCTCCTTTCATTTATATCAAATGATACAGTGCGGTAAATAAGAATGTTAGGAACTGTAAAAATGCTCCCCGTAATACACTATAACACTTATAGTACTTGCTTGACGATTGATTAATGCACAAAATACCTATTTTCATGTCATATTTGACCTTCATTTCTAAATGTCAAATTTAATTATAACATCAAAAAAGTGTTACTGCTATAACGCAAATCTTGTGACTGACTAAGGCACAAAATACCTCTTTTCATGCCATGTTTGGCCTTCATTGATAAATGTCAACATTTAATTACAATGTCAAAACAGTGTTACTGCTATAACGTAAATCTTGTGACTGACTGAAGCACAAAGTACTTCTTTTCATGCCATGTTAGGCCTTCATGGATAAATGTCAAAATTTAATTATAATGTAAAAAAAAGCGTAACATGCCATAACATAGATATTATCTTTAAAATGCTTACTTGTCATAGAAACCACGAGATGGCAATGAGACCAATATCCGTTGCTTCTCATGATTGAGAATCATATACAAGGAAGGGGGAAAAAAATGTTGTGCTACACTCAGATTCAACCCAGGAAGTTACTGTGTGTTTGTAATAGGGAACCATTTTAACAGTATTTTCTTGAGAGAAATCCTTATATAAAACTGAAGATTGCAACACAGCAGGTACAGAGTTGTAAGTTGTAGCCGTCCAAGCCACCCCCTCTTAAAGCAGAAACAGTTACCACTTGTCACTGAGCTCGTGCGGATCTGTACTATTCTGTGTAAAAGTGTCAACTCTTATATTTACTACAAAACTAGTTTGCATGCCGTAAAAGAAAACGTATATTTTTTAAATGTATAGTACATAGATTTGGAAAAAGCACTGCTAACCTTGCCGCTCCACCCCTCCTTAACAAACAAATACCGTTATTATGAGTTTGGCAATATCTACCCCTGTACGTGGGGGGACACTGGCATAGCCCATAAGGTCTGTAGTAACTTCCTGCGTTGAATTAGAGTGTAGGAATAAAGTGAACTAGTGATGTCACTAACGTAAAAAGTGAGAGGTCTCGGGTATAAATTTCGATTCAGGTGTTTACTATTCTTTTCATGTCACATTTGGTCTTCATTGCTAAATGTCAAAATTTAATTACAACATTAAAATATAAAACACACACACACACACACACACACACACATATATATATATATATATATATATATATATATATATCCATAGTAATTCTGCCCGAAGGCAGGTCCTTCACTGCAATCATAGCATTTTCATGCTATGCTTGCAGGTGTGGTAGCTTCCCGTTGCTTTCCACACCGATGAAGGATGATGATGATGATAATGATAGGGGTGATGATGATGGCCATATGATTTCGAGGACCTGTTGGGGCTTAAAGTTTTCCTGACATTTGTCTTACAGGTGAGGAAAAACTCCGATAAAAACCTAACCCAGAAAAACTGCCCCCACCGGGGATCGAACCCGGGCCCACTGCGTGACAAGGCAGCACGCTACCTCGAGACCACAGGGGTGGACTATATATATATATATATATGGTATGATAATAAAAATAAATGCCTGGACGGGATTCGAACCCGGATCTCTGAGTCTGTACCTCAGCGTGATATCCATTACACTACCAGGCGAATCCAATTCAAACACTTATTTTTCTTATATATGTATTATACTCTCCATTATTACTAGATGTCGCGAGAACACTGTATTCACTGCCATCTAGTAGCTGACTATATCAAGTAAGCAAATTAAAGAGAATATTTATTTTACTTTATAGCAGTGACGCTTTATCGATGTTATAATTAAATGTTTAACATTGAGCAATGCAAGCTTTAATATGGTATGATAAGAAAAATAAATGCCTGGACGGGATTCGAACCCGGATCTCTGAGTCTGTACCTCAGCGTGATATCCATTACACTACCAGGCGAATCCAATTCAAACACTTATTTTTCTTATATATGTATTATACTCTCCATTATTACTAGATGTCGCGAGAACACTGTATTCACTGCCATCTAGTAGCTGACTATATCAAGTAAGCAAATTAAAGAGAATATTTATTTTACTTTATAGCAGTGACGCTTTATCGATGTTATAATTAAATGTTTAACATTGAGCAATGCAAGCTTTAATATGGTATGATAAGAAAAATAAATGCCCTGGACGGGATTCGAACCCGGATCTCTGAGTCTGTACCTCAGCGTGATATCCATTACACTACCAGGCGAATCCAATTCAAACACTTATTTTTCTTATATATGTATTATACTCTCCATTATTACTAGATGTCGCGAGAACACTGTATTCACTGCCATCTAGTAGCTGACTATATCAAGTAAGCAAATTAAAGAGAATATTTATTTTACTTTATAGCAGTGACGCTTTATCGATGTTATAATTAAATGTTTAACATTGAGCAATGCAAGCTTTAATATGGTATGATAAGAAAAATAAATGCCTGGACGGGATTCGAACCCGGATCTCTGAGTCTGTACCTCAGCGTGATATCCATTACACTACCAGGCGAATCCAATTCAAACACTTATTTTTCTTATATATGTATTATACTCTCCATTATTACTAGATGTCGCGAGAACACTGTATTCACTGCCATCTAGTAGCTGACTATATCAAGTAAGCAAATTAAAGAGAATATTTATTTTACTTTATAGCAGTGACGCTTTATCGATGTTATAATTAAATGTTTAACATTGAGCAATGCAAGCTTTAATATGGTATGATAAGAAAAATAAATGCCTGGACGGGATTCGAACCCGGATATATATATATATATATATATATATATATATACACACCCACACACACATATATACAGAATAATTTAATTACGATTATTTACCTACGGACCCACGTGGTTAGCAAATCGCCTCAATGAAACACTTAATCGGCACTAAGTTATTACGTGAACGGATGGAGGTTGGTTAAATTTTGTACGGGACCTTTTATTCAGGTTGTCGATTCTTTATGAGCCCGAAAATCTTCCGACTCGTAACCCAGGCTTGAAATTCCTCCCGGATGACTTACGGTATTCCTCGGATTTTTTCATCCTAAAATGTATAGGCCCTGGCTGACTTTGAACCCCTCTCGACACTAGAGGCAACATACATAACCATTAGTCCACCGCGGTCGGCACATATATAGCTATATAGAAAGGCAACCAGAGAAACAAATAATGAGAAGCGATAAAAAAAGACAGCATGAAACATAGAAATGTGGGGAAATGAGACAAACGAAAGAGAGGAAGAGAGAGAGATCGATAGACTTTTTAGAGGAAATTTAAAGGTAATGAACATAAACAAATGCGAAACAACATCCTCCTGGCACGGGCTATTTCGCATGGCGGAAGTGAGAATGTGGGTGATCAATATATGAAACAGATGGCGAATCGAGCTGCTTTTGTTATGTCACTTATGACGAATTGTTGTAGCCAGAGGTCATTCACCTCCAAGAAATTGTGTGCCAGCAACACTATCCAAATTACGCTTTATAAACATGGTTACACTTTGAACACGATCCATCTTAATTTTAATTAAATTAGGGTACATTCTTGCTACACTATGCTATATGCAGCATTAACTAAATGCATTTCCTAAAATATTAACTACAATGATTTTTGATCCCTATTAGGTTCGTCTTCCGGGCATATAGGCCGTGGTCCAGTCGTTCTTCTACTCGACGTTTCGTCTACTGCTGCGGTAGACATCATCAGGAGATACTGCGTGCTCTCTGTGAACTCCTCAACAGTCTGCAGCCGACTGTTGGGGAGTTCACAGAGAGCACGCAGTATCTCCTGATGATGTCTACCGCAGCAGTAGACGAAACGTCGAGTAGAAGAACGGCTGGACCACGGCCTATATGCCCGGAAGACGAACCTAATAGGGATCAAGACGCCGGCCGTGAAAGCCTACAGTTATACAATGATTTTTGTTTAGTTGGTCCTTCAAAATAAATGGCCGTGTCCAGTGTCACTTTACCTTTACATTATTACTTGTAGAGCATGCGTCAGCAGGAAGTTTCTTCTTAGCCAGTGGCCAATCCAATTTATTTTCCTCTTCTGTACGAGTTCCAGCATTGTTCTTCCTTCACCAACTCTGTCTAGCACATATTTAATTTATAATTTGTTTGTCCATTTTATACGTTCCATCCGTCTCCATATCCATATCTCAAAAACTTCCAATCGCTTTTCCTGATTCCATCGTAATGCCCAAGTATCTGCACCATACAACCCCGATGATATGATGGATGATAAATGATAATGAAGCCGGCAGGGGAATTCTTAACCTAAATTCCAGACCATGAGTAACCACAGGAATGATACCCTTTAAGAAAAAATGCCTATGTTTTGACCGGGAATCGAACCCGGGACCTCACGAACAGTAGTCAGAAACGCTGGCCACTAGTCCATGAGTCTAGGTGAATATATATTTTTTTTTCTGACTACGATATATATATATACGGGAAACATGGCAGACCAAAGCCTTCGTGGATAAAGGGAATTCAAGACAACATGACGAAGAGAAATATGACAGAAGCAGACACACTAGATCGAGAAATATGGAAGAAAAAAATTGTATATTTTGATTAAAGATAAATGTGTAAATAACATGAACAGTCCCGATTAAAGTATATATATATACATATTCATCCAGCCTCATGGGTTAGGGTCAGCGTCTCTTAACTACCATTCATAAGCTTCCGTGTTCGATTCCCAGTTAAACCATAGGGATTTTACCTTGAAGGGAATCATTTTTGTGGTTGCCCATTGTCTAGAATTTAGGTTAAGTGTAGGTTGAGAACTCCCGTGGCACTTAATTATCATTTATCACCCCATCATATCATTGGAGTAACGTAACACCGTCTTTTAGGCGCCCCAAATTCAGAAGTAGGTCACAATTAAGCTAATACTAGGAGAGAACGCCAGACATGTCGAAAAGACAACCTGGGGCTTTGAATAAAAAACTATATATATATATATATATATATATATATATATAACCCTCTTTAACCGTTAACCCATAAATTCGTAATGTATCCTTTTGGATACATCAGTTGGTTCAGTTAATTTAATATTTTAAATAAATCAGAAGAAAACGAACAAAAAGAAACCACTTAAATGTGGGTCTAATTATACAATATACCAAATAATAACAGTTATACAAAATTCCGTTTTCACTGCGGTCCGCCACATTCAAATAACTAGTAGAAGAAATTTGTGTTTTGCCAATTTAAGGGTTAACGTCATATGCGTCAGAATTCTCAGGTATGAGATTGTTTTATATTTGTACAAATCTACGACATGAAACGCACAGCTTTCTTTCTATTAGAAGCACGCAAAACTAAGGAACATTAGTCCTTAAAAATCAATCGACTACAACCAGATTTGGATTAGAGAAACTGGGTACCAAAGGGGAGTGTGGTAACCATATTTAACTATTATTAATGGTGATCTTGAAGATTTTTGGGCTGTAGGCCGTGGTCGTGAGGTTTGGAGAGCTATCCGCCCGGCCATAACCTACTGATTCGATAGTGTCAGTGCTTTAGTTTACTTTTATAATAATTATATCTTTCTCCTATAATATTGTCAGGATTATTTAGTCTAGGAGACTGAAAAGAGCAGGTAATTTGCAAATAATATTCAGATGATGATCTTGCAGAAGATTTCCGGGCTTTCACGGCCGGAGTTGCTATGATGATCTTGAAGATTTCCGGGCTGTTGGCCGTGGTCATGAGGCTTGTAGTTCCCCAACGTTTCGCCAGAGACTGCGTCTGGCAAAACGTCGGGGAACTAAAGCCACTCAGGACTCAAGACAACCCTTGAGGATGCCAGACGCAGTCTCTGGCGAAACGTCGGGGAACTACAAACCTCACGACCACGGACTACAGCCCGAAAATCTTCAAGATCATCATAGCAACTCCGGCCGTGAAAGTCTACGTGGATACGTATTATTAATGGATTTTTGCATATTCGGATTCAATAATAATAATAATAACAATAATAATAATAGCTTTATTTTACCTGGCAGAGCTAATGCCTTAAGGCCTTGTCTGCCATTCAACCAGGTTTTTAAAAAATAGTTTTACATCTAAATTACAATATACATAACGATTACATGTTATAACCCTAGCAATGATTCCTGACGAATGAAATTTGTAATGGGAGCTTAGATGCGATTCCTGTACTAACCAACCAGATGTAGGTCTCAGCCAATAGGAAGTAGACCACACGTCATTGCTAACTCCCTCAAATACAGTCACTGCTAAACATTTTTAAAATCTCACTACAAAAATTAAATAATATAGGTAATCTTTATCGTAGACTGCGATAGGCAGGACATGTGGCACGAATGGGGAATGAAAGACGTGCATGGAAGCTTCTTGTAGGAAAACCAGAGGGAAAACGCCCAGTTGGTAGACCAAGAATGAGATGGGAGAATGACATTAACTATGATTTGAGGGAAGTAGATTATACGGGGAATGATTGTAAAACATTAGCTCAGGATAGGGATGTACAGAGAGCTTATGTCCGCGCGGCCATGAACCTACGGGTTCGATAGTGCCAGTGAGTTAGGACATCTTTATCCATGGAGGAAGTATATTCACTATATATACACACACACACACACTGTATTTGGTTTATATCACACTTTTAATGTTTTAAATAACCACTAAATGTCACTTTAATTTAAACAATTTATAGTCTTCCCCGCGCCGTAGCCATGTGATTAAGGCGAGATGCCTTGGCGCAGAGCTACGGGACCTGCGCTGGTTCGAGTATCCACGGGGGAAGAAATGTTCTCAAGGAATTTCTGCCAGTATGGGACCGATGCCCACCCAGCATCGTGAGGCATTTGGGTAGCTACAATAAGTAGCGGGTCCAGGTTGAGAGGACCAGTTATAATGGCTGAGGGACCCGACATTCACATTGCACTATAATTTTAAGACTTCAGACAGCAAGTGTACAAAATATTATAATTAAAGTCTATGGTTTAAAATCTAAAATCAACACATCCGCGTCTCACTATTATTCTCTATGGAATGTACATGTTTTGTAGAGGAACTGTTTTGTTTGTACACGTGGCAGACAGGGAATTCACAGCTCAGCAATATTGATAGGCTCTAGCATTGGATTTACGGTCAAGGACATTCTTCAAAATCCCTTGCGCGACCTATACGTATAAATACAATACAATTAATATTTATAATGTAATTTGATTTACTCTAGATTTAACGAAAAAATATATAATATGTACAAGATATATAAGAACGAGAAAAAAATATTAATGACATAATATAAATTTAAATAAATAGAAAAAAATAATTATTAGACAACAGGTAACTGTATAAGCGTGACTTAAAAGTGCCAAGTGTAGTACCAGTGAGTTAGTTAGTCCGTTAAGTTGGTGCAGATGAACATTTTGTATCGTCCTAAAAGTCGGGTGAAGGAATGTTCAGAGTTTAAAAAGAAACTAAGATTTCAGTTGGGTGAAATAATTTAAAGAATGATTATAATATTAAACGAAGAATATATATTGAAGAAAACGTTCTTGGGGGAGACGCATCAACTCTGATTAGTGTGAGGTTCCTCATACAGAAGTGTTAATTTTATTTTACCGGAAGCAATAAAGAGCTCGCTACACATTTTTTTCAGGCACTTCCTGTGCTTTTATGTAGCGTGGTGACGTGTGAACAATAACAACCGTCTTCCAGCATGTCTTGCGCGACAAAACTGCACACCACAACTACCTATGCCATCCATGTCATATTCCAGGTCCACCACATATACCAATTCCAAGCCAAGTTCCAGTTGTACTGTAACACTGGTCAACATGATTGTCTCATGAGTACCAATAGTTGCACTTAATGCAGTTATTTTATCATCAGCATCAACATCATCATCCAGGGATTAAGATTGTTGGCTCGTTCCGGTTTCATGAAAGCTAGAGTTATTAAAATTGTTCAGACCATCTTCTGTGTGGGCATCCAACATTTATCCTCCCGTGCGGTTTATAATTTAGCAATAATTTTGGAAATCTTCCTTCTGGCATTCTATCAATATGTTCTTTCCAGTCCTTCCTATATTTAATTATTCGGTCTGTAAGTTTGAAAATATTTAGTTCCTTTCTTATATGTTCATTTCTTTTCTTATCCAGCAGAGTAGGCCTATATCCTGCCATATTTCTTTAAAATCGCATCTCAGCTGCTTCCAATCTTTGTTCTTGTCTTTTAGTGATCGTCCAACATTCTGATCCATACATCAATACAGCAACAGCTATTACTTTATAAAATTTAATTTTTGTTTATTTTCTTGTGTTTTTAAGGGTTCTTTTAATAGTGCCCACACAATAGATTAAATTTATTTATTTATTTTCAGTTTTTTTACCGTGTTTTCAAATATGTATTCGGAATTTCTCCATCACACAGTTTTTATTTCAATTTCAATTAATGGATTTAAATAATTACTTTTATAATAAACGTTTTTTCGTCCATTTATCCATTGTAAAATAAAACCAAATGAGCTAACTCAGGAGATTTCAGCTATGGAAAAGAGATATCAAGGCTAATGGAATCCTAATATGCTGGCCGATTATTGTTGCACCATCAAGAGGTATGCTCCACAGGCGAAATATAGCAGAAAATCGTCATTTCTTAGTTTCTACGTGAGTCCGAATGTTACGAATGTAGAAAATATTGAAGTGTTTGAAATTATAAATTCCTGTCTTTCGAAAACCTAGCGTCATGGAGAAAAACGATATATTTGAATTGAGAACAAATACTATCAGAATCACATATTTTTCATTCGCAAACCAGAGGGAAAACGCCCAGTTGATAGACCAAGAATGAGGCGAGAGAATAACATTAACTATGATTTGAGGGAAGTAGATTATACAGGGAATGACTGGAAAACAAACAGCTCAGGATAGGGATGTATGGAGAGTTTATGTCCGCGCGGCCATGAACCTACGTGTTCGATAGTGCGAATAAGTTAATTACAAGGTAAGATAGCACCTATAATTAGGAATTTCCATTTCTTATTTATTTATGATAGTATAAATATAATATATATATATATATATATATATATATATATATGAATATGAAAGTTTTCTTCGGTTTTCCGCGTCTTGGATTCAAGTTCGGCCTCTGGCCACTGATTCCGATGTTTCGGCATGATCCCACATGACATCATTCCTTGATAATGGCATGTGGGATCATGCCGAAATGTCGGAATCAGTGGCCAGAGGCCGAACTTGAATCCAAGACGCGGAAAACCGAAGAAAACTTTCATATTCATACTTATATCCGCGAAAATCTGCAATATAACATATATATATATATATATATATATGGGTCTACATAATTAGATGTTTACGCATCTTCCATGATGTCGATAGATATTCTTTATTTGCAATTTCATTACGACCAGAATATAATGATCCATGCTGACTCACCTATAAATTATCCTATTATTCTCACCACATCCCCAATGGCTAATGTGGGATATTTTTCGCTAAACTTTTTGAAATCATTCAAGATAATTTGTTTCTCTCAGCTTTTCAAGTGATTTCTTTTTCAAGAAATTCAACAAAAAAGCGGCCTTTTTAAACAATTGAAATTCCAACGTATTCGTCATTACGCGTGCGTTAGAACAAAACAATGCTTTTTTTAATATATTAAAATTGTAATTATATATTTAAGATTATCCTATATAACTTATACATATTTATGCTAGATAAACTATATTTTTTATTTCTTTCTTTTCTGTATTTCGAGTGTTAGACAGTGAACTGCTTTTTCTTATATCCTCAGAGGTAAATCATTATTTGACCAATGAAATTGCAGTCAAACATCTGGTTTGTTTACATTACAACTGGAAATTAGCTCGGAGAAGGTATAGAAACTACGTAAAATGTGCGAATTCCTCACAAGTCATATTGATAATACGATTTTGCTGGTATACGTATTATATCTTTATTGTATTAAGTAAAATCTATGTAGCCAGTTTAATTGCGAGAAAACAAACATGGCGGCCGCTGCAACGATTATTAAATTTCTGCCTTCAGGCAAACCGCCATTACAAATGCTCGGATTTCGGTGAATTTTCTAAAATACATTTCCCGTTTTATTTTGATGGCATGTATCGAGTTTCGTTGCTAAAAATCGAAAGCTATGGCCGCTAGAGCGATTATTACATTTTCGCTTCAAGTTAACCTCCCTTCCTAATGGTAAGATTTTTCTGTTTAGCCCATTCGCCTCAAAAGACAAGGTAGACTCACCGGCTGTCAAATGGCCTTCAATTCAGAAGACGTGGTATATTCTGCTGTTATATGTTTTGCAATATTTTGCACATCCCTTGTCAGGGAAATCATCTGTTAACATTTATGAATAGTAGAGGAATATTATGTTTTACTTCGCCCTTATTGTGATCTCAAATACCGTTATATTTTGTTTGTTTTGAATATCTGAAAATAGACAATATAATTTACGGTAAATCAAATCCGGTTTCGGGGAAAATCCATTGAGCATTTAAACCTGAAGCGAATGGGTTAATGAACTCGGTTCTACTTGTTGGTTTTAGAAAATATTCACACCTTTGTTATGACATTCGAAGTTGTGTTCTCAGTGAGTGTTTTGTTTTATTAGGCAGGTTGTTGTTAATGTAAGCCAGGTGGCCATGGTGTCTATTACTTAAATCTCAAGTCTGTGGCACGTTCCTCAGCTCGGGGTGGCAACAGCTGCTTGCCCGGAGGGTGTGAGTCTTTAATCAGATTCTGCGTCACATCTAGTTCTCTCAACTGGACCTGGCTCTTAAAATATTATCGCGGTTATGATGTTTAATACGTTGCTAAATAAGGGGCACGTCAAAGCCTAAGGCAATATGCTACTAGCTGCAAGGTAAGGAGTTCGAGTCTCGATATGGTCAGGGGTTCTAACTGTCCTAATATTTCTGGGCGGCATCATGGTTCAGGGATCGAGTCATCCACTGGCAGAAATGAGTACCTATCAAAGAGGCCGTCACATAGGAATAACAGCTTGTCGATATCACCAGAAGGTGGGAGCCTTATTTTCCTGCCACCCTATAGGCCTCATAAGTGCTGCGTGGGATTATTTTGTCATTCCCATTATTAAATCAATATTAAATGATGAAAACGTGGACGAAAAGTACATTGTGATCAAAGTGTGATAATTCACTACAACATAATCGAGAAAAGACTTTTAAAAACAAGTGTGAATAAGAGTTAAAAATTTTATGGCTTATAAAATTGAATTTAATTGTAAAATTTTAGAATCGTTTCGTTTTGGGGTTTAATTACACAGAGTGATTCAAAAGTCTCTTGACATTTTACTCATTTCGTTAATTTATATGTTTTTTTGTCCACCGCTGTGGTCTCGAGGTAGCGCGCTGCTTTGTCATGTAGCGGGCCCGGTTCGATCCCCGGTCGGGGCAGTTTTTCTGGGTGAGGTTTTTCCTCACCTGTAAGACAAATGTCAGGAAAACTTTAAGGCCCAAACGGTCCCCGAAATCACATGACCATCATCATCATTCTCACCCTTATCATTATCATCATCATCCTTCAGCGGTGTGGAAAGCAACGGGAAGCTACCACACCTACAATTCCCTGGTAAAGCTGCAAGCCTAGCATGAAAATGCTATGATTGTAGTGAAGGACTTGCCCTGGGGCAGAATTACTATGAAAAAGAATATGTTTTTGTTACATGTAATTGGGAACTATGCTAACAATATAGAAAGATTAGATATAGTTTCCGCTCGTATACGAGGATTGACGTAGGTCCAAGAAGAATTCACTAGAAAGTTCAGAAAACCAGGTCCTAGCAGGCAGATCTGGTAATGAAAATGAAAACGGACGGGATCTGTTGCTTATGAGGCACGTAGAGGGAGGCCGGCTACAACACAGAAGACGTGCAAACCATACAGAATGCCATCTCACGAAGTCCTGGTGCATCAACCAGAAGACTCAGCAGAGAGCTGGGTATGTCCCAAAGCACTGTATGGCGTACCTTACGCTTCGAACTGATCAAACGCCCTTATCACATCCATATAATGCACGACAAGCTACATGTGATGACCTGAAAAATGTAATTGAAAATGAAGTACAGTTTGTACTTTATGCGCGGCCATAACGTTATCCGATTGTGAAAGGGCTTTTTGCAAAATGTTCAGGAGATTCCCGGATGAACATAGGCTATATGAAAGTTGTGATTCTCAACTCCTACAACGTTAAAAATTGCCCTTTGTAGTGGAAAACTTAAAAAAAAAAAAAAGCTCTTTTGACGCTTAAATGACTTAGGCTACCTAAACCATAACAAATACACAAAATTAATGTAGGCCTACACAGAATTGAATATCTCAAAAGCTCTACAAAAAAAGTCCGCGACAACATATGTTTATCTCTTACGGATAACTCACAATTCCCAATTTTGGCATTCACTGATGCCAAAAAGATCGAAATAAGTACACAGATTCCTGTGTAAGTATAGCAGCACATGGCGGGTATTTTGTTACGGATGACTCATAATAACGAATTTTGTCTTTTACCTCATTTATGCTAAGAAAAGTGAGATAAGTAGATTCCCGGGCAGCACCGGGTAATCAGCACAGGGAATCTTAAAATAATTACTATATACATTTATAATTATTTTTCATTTTTATTATTCAACTAATCATAAGATGTACATTTATATTTGTCTTTCAGCTTATTTATGCCAAGAAGATCGGGATAAATAGATTTTCGGTAACGCCGGATAATCTGCTTGGGGTATCTAAAAATAATTATGTTATAATTTTTTCCTTTTATTTGTCAAGTAAACATAAAACCATACTAATTTTCGTCTTTCGCCTCATTTATGGCAAGAAGATAGGGATAAGTAGATTCCAGGGCATCATCAGTTTATCAGCACGGGATATCTATAATTAATTACGATATAAATTTATAATTATTTTTTCCTTTCACTTATTCAATTAAACATAAGAAAGAACACATTAATTTTCTTTTCTTTTTCGGCGCAACAGCGCTCACCAGGTGTTAGCTAGGGTTTTGAACAATCTGGTTTTTGTTTCGCGTGTCGGATATTTTGAATTTAATAACTTTATTTATTGAAAAATAACATTTCTTAGTATTTTTTTTTATTTATGTCTTCCTGGATATTATTATTTTATATAGTCAATTTAAACAGGAGTCCATAATATGTTTCAGTTATAGAAGTGATGTTAATTTTACTGTTTGGGACTTGCTGACAGCAAGAGTTAAAGTCTAACAAAACCATCACAGTTTTATTCAATTAATCTATAGGAAACATCACATACTATCTGCCTAACCTTAAATTGAGAAACAGTAATTCATCCTGCCAGTTATTTATATATTCCGGACCGCAAAGAAAACAAAATCATATAAAACTCTTAAGTTATTATTGTACATTACTATGTGATTTGATGCAAAAGTAATACTCACTCATTTGTTTTTCTATTGTTTTATCTAATATATATATATATATATATATATATATATATATATATATGAACTTTTGTTTGTTTGTTCGTATTTTATGCGTTGCCATACCGTTGATTCGATTGTGATGGGGTTTTTTTTGCAAAATTTTCAGGAGTTTCCCGGGATGAACATAGGCTATACGAGAGTTGAGATATTCAACTCCTACACCTTTCAAAACGACACAATATACCTTAATAATAACAGTTATGTTTCATTGCGTTCTTACTGCCGTCCGCCACATTTAAATAACTGACACAAGATATTCGTGTCTTGCCAATTTAAATGTTAAATGACCTGAACCAACCTGACCGCACATGACCTATACTGACCGAACCTAACGTAACCTAACCTAACCGAACCCAATCTCACACAACTTGAACATAAACTAAACCTAACATGAACCTAACCTCAACCTAAATTGATCCTAACCGAATCTAAACCGAACCTAAACACAACCTAAAACGAACCTAAACTGAACTTACACTGAACATATACTGACCCTAAACTGAACCAAACACTAATTTAACCCGAACTAAACCTAACCTAATCGAACCTAACCTCAACCAAAATTGTTCCTAACTGAACCTAAACCTAACCTAAAACGAACCTAAGCTGAACCTACACTGACCCTAAACTGAACCAAACACGAAACTAACCCAAACCTAAACTGAACCTAACCCAATCGTGCTTAACTTGAACCTAACCTGAATCCAAACCCGAAATCAAAATCCAAAACAAAATCCGAATCCAAAATAAAAAAACCAAATACCCGAAACCAATACTGAAAGAAAAAGTGAACTCAAAACTGAAACCCAAACTGAACCCGAACCCAAACTGAACCCGAATCCTAACTAGAACCCAAACCCGGACCTAACCCGGAAATAAACCTGCCTAAACTTGACTTAACCTCATTCAATGGGTATATATTTAAACTCTGTTCTTATATCTTCATTCTTTATCCGATCCAATCTTGTGCAGACTTTTTTTCTAAGGAAGTTGATTTCTGCGCTTTGTATTCTACTTTGCAATGTTTTGGTCATTACCCAAGTTTTGCTCCCATAAAGTAATGCAGGAACTGCCAATGTTTTATAAAACTTCAATCTAGTATCTCTTCTTGTTTTATTCTTTAATGTTTCATGTATAGTTCCGCATATAATTTGAAATTTCGACAGTTTGATATGTATGTCTCTTTCAGTTTTTGTGTTTATAGTAAAGTTACAACCCAAATAATTAAAATTTGTTACTTGTTCCAGAGGTTTGTTGTCTATTGCGATTATTGATCTTATCTACGAGGCTTAATTGTTATTATATCTGGATTCCTATGAAGATCATGTAGTCCACTGTTCATTATCTAAAACAACTTAATTTAACTAAATCATATATTTTCTGCTGCTTTACTTTTAATCGGTATTCAGCGACTATAATTTGCAATCAATTGCAACACAATACAATAATAAATGTAATTCGATGCCATCAGAACTGGTTAGTAACTACTGGTAAGTTACAAATTCTCAGTAAATGCTAGCAAAAAATAACCTTAATTGCAACTGTTGCACAGTTCTAGCACCACCATCTATAAAGTACAATTATACCTGTACACGTATTACATAACTCAATAAAATGTATATCATATTATCGACAATTTTAACACACACCTGTTAATAAAATGAACTAATTATCTGTGACGCAATAAGACCATGTCATAATTAATTTTATGAGTAATTTAAACGCTCCATCAAGAAAGACCTTCAGTCTATAATACCTAGTTTCGAGAGTTGGGGAAAAGAATCTTATATACTCAACCTAGGATTTAAAGAGAGACCAGGACTTGCTTGGTTTAGGCTAGGAGCATGGACATTTCTAAAAATTAGCGACGATCACGATATGCGAATATGTCCAATGTGCGGGAACTTTGAAGATGAGATACATATATTAGGAAAATGTGATGATTTAGAATATTGGAGACGTCAGTTATTACCGGAAAGATTTCTAAATTCAAATCGAAAAAGATTGATAAACTTGGGTAAATTTCTGGACAAAACTCGGAAAATAAGAACAACACTCATTCATGAATAAATATATGTCATCAAAATGCAATACCATTAATTCTTAATAATTATACATGCATCAATTAATGTATAATGTTATTGTATTACTATGCAATTGTAATATTATTGTGTTTCTTTATGTAATTGCAATGTTATTGTTTTCTTTTTTGTTTTTCTTTATACTATTACCAATTATTACTTTACTGTAAAGGACTGTCAACAGCACTTACGGCTTACTGCCCGTGCGACCCATATTTGTAAATAATATTGTAAATATCTTACATTTTGTCTAATAAAGTCCTACTACTATTATAGTTTCGAGAAAATCCATTTTTTTTCGTTTAAATCATGAATAAGTGTAGGGGCGAAAATTCTTATTCACAAATTCCCAAAGGAAAAAAAATTCCGTCATGTAGGAACTGCGTAAACTAAGCGAATTCCTCAGTAAGTGAAATTTATGTTTCTATCTCCCTTGTCTTTCTGAGTATATAATTATTTTGTTCATTTGGAGAAAATTAATTTATAATGTCAGCTTGATTAAAAGTGTCGGACTGGAGTAAAAACAAACTGTGCATATCTGCAGGTTGTTACCTATTCGGGTATTGTTGTATAATTTGACACTAATTTAAACAAAGGAAGTAAATTACAACATGTGACAAGACATTTTCTCTAAGTTTCAATAATACACCATGCGCAAGCGCCAACAGACGCGAAGCGGTTGGCACTACGGAATCACGGGATGCAGCCAATGTATAGGCTACATGATATTTTAACTCCCGTTGCCAAATGGGCATAAAAGCTAACCCAAAAGCTAATCTAAGGCAATCCGAGTTCTCTAACCCTTGAAAGACTACCTCCACCTTCTCAGTATCTGTCCATAAAACTTCACTCGAGTTAATGGGCAAATTGCGAGTCATATCTTGTCAAAAATATATACAACAAGCTGTATCCCAGATTAATGTATTAGGAATATGAACAAATGTTTGTTATTTACAGCAATTTTGGTCGGAACTAACTTTTTCCAAAAACTCCATGACTTACTTTATTTTGTGTAATCGCATGCAAACTTATGAAATAATTTCTTGTAAATTACATAAAGCTCTTTGTAAACCATTATCTAATTTTGCGATTAAAAATGTCTTTGGAAAATTCAATGTATCAAGGAAAAATTATGGTTCAGTTGAATTGTATTAAATACAACTTTCGCAAAACCACTGATAAAATGAAATAAAAAATGCAATATATATCTAAAAGATAGAAAAAGTGACCTTTCAGGTGAAATATAGCGCTTTAAAACCCTTTCATTTTAAGACAATAAAATTCTTACGTAATTGTTTTCACTTACGTGCCTGACCTCTATCGACGGCAATTAAAAGTGTTGAAAACTCACCTGAAACAAAAGAAACAGTCACATTAGTCACAGATGTAACAAATGAAGAGTTCAAAAATATCATAAACAAAAGAATGGCGCATGACATCAACGGAAAATCACGAACCAAGCTTGTGCGCAATATTGTTTCTAATAACACGTTATTAATAATCTCTAAACAAAATAACTGAATAAACCAAAAGTCATTGTAGCAAGAACTGGATCTTCAGACATGATTTAAAGGCAAGTAATTAAATCGTAAGGCTAGAATTTCGTAGAATTTGAAAAGGCTTGGAAATCTATTTCATTTCAATACGAGGGTTGGGGCATAAGTCATGGCAACATTTTTTTTGTGAGAATTTGAGCGTGGGTGAAAAATCTAAGATATACATATGAAAGAACAAGGGATAAACAAAATGTAAGGAATTTAACAACACGCCAACATTTTGCTCCTCATGCTTAATAAGGTAACACTGAGCAACAAAAAATAAACTTTGTTTGTCTCAGGAAGAAAAATATGTGATTCTGATAATATTTTGTCTCCTGAATTCAATTATGATATCGGTTTTTCTCCATCACGCAATGTTTCCGAGAGACACGCATTTATAATTTCAAGCACTTTAATATTTTCTACATTCGTAACTACACAATATTCGAACATTCGGACTCACCTAGAAAGTAAGAAATGGCGATGTTCTGCTATAGTTCGCCTGTGGAGCATCCCTCTCGATGGTCCAACAATAATCGGCCAGCATATTAGGATTCCATTTGCCTTGATAACTCATTTCCTTAGCTGAAATCTCCTGGGTTAGCTCATTTAGTTTTATTTTACAATGGAAAAATGGACGTAAAAACGTTTATTAAAAATAATTATTTAAATCCATTCATTGAAATTGAAATAAGAAACACTGTGGGTGATGGAGAAATTCCGAATACATATTTGAAAACACGATAAAAAAAACTGCATTAAATACAACTATTGGTACTCATGAGACAAAAATCACGTTAACCAGTGTAATTGTTATATCGATACAGTTTTCATGTTCCAGAATCATTACATCACACCTTTTATCTCTCTCTCTCTCTCTCTCTCTCTCTCTCTCTCTCTCTCTCTCTCTCTCTCTCTCTCTCTCTTTTCTCACTCACTAACTCACATTCTACAGGCCCTCAAACCTCACAACACGCTGCCAACGACGTGGGAGGCGCCGAATACCATCTGCTTCACCATTTTCTTCACCATGTGTGAATCTGGTCATCTGTTGTTGAACAGCACTTCTAATGTCCATTCGTGTCCCAAATCGTAAAAAAAGAGAGCGAAAAAATAAAAAAGGTGTGATGTAATGATTCTGGAACATGAAAACTGTACTGATATGACAATATTATCTTATTAAACATAAGGAGCAAATTGTTGGCGTGTTATTAAATTCCTTAAATGTAATTTATTCCTTGTTCTTTCATATGTATATTTTAGATTTTTCACCCACGCTCAAATTCTCACAAAATAATAGTTGCCATGACTTATGGCCCAACGCTCGTATTTTGTACACGAGGGATCCTCTTGTGTCTTTCAAAATGCGTATCTTGTAGTAGAAATGTTCAGGCGACGTAAAATGCATTGTACACCATTGGTCAGACTTCATGTCATTTATGTATGCAACTAAACGATTAAAAACTGTACAAGAAGAAAGGCGCGTTCACACTGAGTATCCAGACGCCCGGGGCCTGTTGTACAGGATTTAAACTCCAAAGTTTGTTCGAAAGTGACAACTTATGAGTTATTAAATTCTTATCGTGGCCTAGCACTTCCAATTAGAACGGAACAGTACCGAACGCGTTTTAACAGTTTCATTGTATTTTCACGAATTGATTATGTCTCTTTCGGACTTTGTTATTAAGATTATGAATTTGTGTTTTAATAATTCTTGCTAGAGAGTCAGTATTTCGGGTAAGTTATTTTGGCGATATTTTTCTTCTTCATCTTCTACTACAAGGTTTAGGCTATGCAGCCTGTTCCGGCGAAGTTAAAAGTGGAGTCCATCTTCTGCGTGGTCGGCCAACATCTCTTGTTCCTCTGGGATTACACAGGAAGGTTCTTTTTGGTATTCTTTCGTTGTTCATTCTCATTAAGTGTTCGGTCCATTTCTTATTATTTTCGCTGATTTTATCTTCAATTTTATATATATTTAATTCTTCTCGTATAGTTTCATTCCTTATTCTATCCGCTCTTGTGCATCCTTTCACATTACGTAAAAACAGCATTTCCGCAGTCTGTATCCTGCTTTTATCCTTTGATTTCATTATTCAATTTTCACTTCCATACAACAACAAACGAACTGCCATTGTTTTATATAATTTAAGTTTCGTACCTTTCCTTGTTTTCCGACCTAAGGTCGTTTTCATGGTTCCACAAATAGCCTGAATTTATTTACTTTATTTTCTATATCTTTATTTTCTCTATAAGTGATCTTTTTTATATTTATAATTACTGTCTTGTTGTTATTATTAGTTGTGAATGAAAAATGGACCCGGAAATTGCAGGATAACCAGAGGGAGAGAGCTGCCAGTAGATTGGCCAAGAACGAAGTGGACGAATAACATAAATGATTACATACATACAAGTGTTCTGCCCAACTGCAAACTAAGCATTCTCCACTCTTTCCTTAACTCGGCATTCTTTTTGTATCCGCACACAAACAATTTATTTTAATATTGTCTATCATTTGATGTCTTTTTCTGACTCTTTCTTTCCGTTGACCATTCCTTCTAGGGCATCCGTCAGCAGGCAGTTTCTTCTTAGCCAGTGACCAATCCAATTTCTTTTCCTCTTTTTTTATGAGTTTCAGCATTGTTCTTCCTTCACCCACTCTAACACATCTTTATTTTTTATTTTGTCTGTCCATTTTATACGCTCCACCCTTCTCCATATCCACATCTCAAAAGCTTCCAGTCTCTTCTCCTCATTCCGTCGTATGGTCCAAGTATCTGCACCATACAATGCTACACTCCACACAAAGCACTTCACTAGTCTCTTCCGTAATTCTTTTGCCAAAGGTCCGCAGAAAAGCTTCTTTTGCCATTGCTATACTCTGCTTTACTTCTTGACAGCAGTTCATATTACTACTGATAGTACAACCCAAGTATTTGAAGTTCTCCACTTGCTCAATAGCCTCATTTTTAATCCTCGTGTTTATTTTCCTTGGTTTCCTTCCTATAATCATGGCCATCGTCTTATTTATATTTATCCCACAATCCTCGCACTTGTCATTTAGCTCCATCAGCATGTTCCTCAGTGTCACTGCATTAACGCAGGTGAATTATTGGAAAATGTTAGTTGAGGATAGGGATGTTTGGAGAGCTTATGTCCGAGCGGCCATGGACTTCCGAGTTAAACGAGTTATTGTTGGTTTAAATAATGATTATGACGTATAACAGAATCTGATATTCTAATGAAAACTTTTAATGTTTGAAATATTCTTGATAGAGTCATTATTTTGTAAATTATTGCGTGACCACAATCAATATCTTCGTGGTTCCCTAATGCTTATTTCAAGCTGTATTAACCATTCATTAAAAACAAATTGCTTTTAAAAATAACTACGTATGCACAAGCTATTTTAATTTGGCGTACAAATCACTCCTAGTTACTTTCTATTGGCACACAAAATGGCGTCATGACGTAATGGAGCTCGCTCACGGAAGGAAGCAGTCATTTGTTATTAGATTGTTACGTCACGTGACACATTGTAACCAGGTTAATTGTGAATTTGAATTAACACACTTCACATCATGCATGTTCCCATTAAAATGTGTAATGCTAATTATCTTAAAGCATTGATATGGGATACTTTAGTAAACTTGATTATTTCCACTCAAATAAATTATATAAAATTTGTCTGTCTTTATCTATACCAGCGTACCCCTTCTACAATGATTTCAATTGGGTGAACCACTGACTTAAATATAGGCTAAATACACAATAGATATACATACAATATAATTCCAAGCAGATAATAATAATAATAATAATAATTATTATTATTATTATTATTATTATTATTATTCTGAAAATATCCATAGAAAAAACTAAGGTAATGGCATTCCAAGGGAAAAATCAAATCAGATCCAAAATAGTAATAGGTAACAAAATTATAGAACAGTTGAACCATCTCAATTATCTAGGATGTGACATTTCATTTAATTATGATAATGATATAACTAATAAAATAGCAAAATTCCAGGGAATATGTGGCACGATAAAACGATCACTAAATAATAAAACAACAAGAGAGACCCAATTGAAATTTTATAAAGCATTGGCAGTACGGGTACTGTTATATGGATCAGAAGCCTGGATACATAAGAAACAAGATCTAAGTAGGATAACGGCGGCAGAAATGAATTTTTTGAGATCTGTTAAAGGGTGCACTAAGGAAGACAGAAACAAGAACACAGAAATAAGACAGGAACTTGAAATATTTGCAATAACTGACAACATAGATACATATAGACAAAAATGGAAGCAACACATAGACAGAATGAATGAAGATAGATATCCAAAACAAATAACAAAATACAAACCTAAAGGCACCCGAGATGTGGGCAGACCTAGAAAGAGATGGGCTGAGGTCGGAACGGGTGAACAGACCTAATCCATGAATGCAGATGATGATGATTATTATTATCATTTATTACATATTAGAAAAAATAGAAGAAAGACGTTTAAAATGGTATGGACTACCTCATAAGAATGGAAGAAGATAGAATACCAAAGAAAATCATTGATTAGAAAGCTAATGGAAGAAGTGTAAGTCGCAGAGCTAGAGAATGTTGGATAGATGGAGAGAGGAGAAGCATGGAAGCTAGAGATTTGAGGGAAGAAGATGCTTTAGACAGGAACCTCTGGCTGCAAATCACTTTGGGTTGAAGGAGAAACACTGTATTGTGGAATATTCCTAATAAAACAAATGAGTATTGTATGCTTTTAACTTTACCAGATAAGGTCATATGGCTTTAACATTATCATAAGTAATGCCACGAGTGATTTCAAATTTATCTAGAGAATTTGGAAATCAAGAATGGCATTTGTTAGGACCTTTTAACGAATAAAATTAAGCTCTTTTCTTAAAAAAATAATTATTTGAATATAGTTACCGGTGTTTTAAAATATTTAAGTAGTTAATATAAACGGCGATGTTTGAAAACAAATTAGAAATGTGAGGTTATGTATATTCACTGCAACTCGATCATATTATTTATTGCCAAATAGGATCGCAATATTGTAAGAATGCACTCTAGTGGAGAAATAATGGAACACATCAAACTATTATAATCAACATTACAGGTTAATCAATTATATTTTGAATAAACAACTCAGTAAAATCACTGAATCTATTCATTATTTGCTATATTCAATGTATTTGTTGGAGAAAAATAATGGTTTAATCTGTTCAGAATATTAAAAAGGAGCAGTTTTATCACAAAAGCAGGAGCTGATAAAGAGAAATCGATAAAGAGCGAGGTGAAACACGACTGTCATTGGTGTACCATTTGCGACATGAGTTAAATAGTCGGAAAAAATAACTTATTTTAAATAAATAAATACTCCTCCAAACTTCCTTTGGCTATTTTCGCATTCTTTGGTTCAGTTGTTCAATTATTTGTTAAATCTGAGACAGTCATTTCGAAAGGGCCTCCTCACGTTTAGAGACTGTAATAAGGCAAGTAGAATCTAGAGCGTGGTGTTTATTACTCCGTTTGGAGGGGAAATTACTTGTTATTAACTACTAAGTGACTGGAAGGGTGGACAAGTAGCTGTTAAAAGGGCACATGTCCAAACATGCCTCGGGTTACAATCATTGTTGTTTCCTGTGCAATATAACCCACATTCAGGTCAAAACTATAGCAGAAAGTTACCCTGGAGGAATTAACAAACAGACATTTATGTTTAAGTAAGTAAATGCTTACTTTCTGCTGACATAAACACTGTTCTTAGTTGGGAACTTCAATGGCAGATGTCACCATATTATGAGCATAATGAAGTAGTGAAATGACCCAAATTCATTCAATTAACTTTAATTATATGCGACTGCTTGGGAACAAAATGTAATTGAAGTCATTCTATTAATTGTTCTTTCTATATGGGCCCCTCTCTATCTGTATGTATGTGCATTTCTCTCTCTCTCTCTCTCTCTCTCTCTCTCTCTCTCTCTCTCTCTTTCCCCTTCTCTCTTTCTCTTTCCTTTTCTCTCTTTCTCTCTCTATTTCTCTCTCTCCATTTCTTTCTCTCTCTTCTCTCTCTCTCTCTCTCTCTCTCTCTCTCTCTCTCTCAGACACATTACTTTATTTTTAGTTTAACCTCTGTCTCATAGCAGCTCGGGTTCGATTCCGGTTGGGACAAGCTTCGGGGTGAGTTTTTTCGGGATTTTCCCTCACCTGCAAGACAAATATCAGGAAGCATTGAGGCCCAAAAGGTCCCTGAACATCATCATCATTATCACCATCATCATCCCAAGGTGTGCCCTAAGGTAATTTAGTATTTTAATCGAAATCAACCAAATCAACGGAAAGCTACCACACCTATAATTCCCAAGTAAAACTGCGAAGCACAGCATGAAAATGCTATGAATGCAGTGAAGGTCCTGCCCTGGAGCAGAACACTATAGAAAAGAAAAACATCGTCTTTATAGATACCTTTATGAACTCTACGCCTTCCCAGCCTTACTATATAGAGTATATTTCATTTTGATCGTAAGAAACTAGTTACATTAATATCGTTAAAAGATTTTGGCAGAGAATAAAATGCAGTCGCGATGCGCATGCGTTAGAATTCAATAATGTAATTGACTCCGTACAGTAATTCCTGTGAACACGTGATTTAGTGTAATCATGGGAGAAGTTCAATTATATGAGCAACTTTGTTATTACGCAGCAATTTATGAATCTAGTTCAAGCGATATGACCGACTATTAACGCTGACTGGTTGAAAAGAGGATTACATATCTCAAAAATTATCTGCAATTCGTCTATGATTACACAAAAAAATAATGTGTTTACACTCTGTTTGTTTCGATATTGAAAATTATCCAATCGCAGTAATATAATCTAGTATTTAAAATGCATTTATTCAGAAGTTAGGAACATGAATTTCATAATTTTCCCAGCGATTATAAATATTTGATCGAGTTCCAAATATCTATCGGTTTCTTGTGCAGATACAAGTGCTGAGCAATGGCGAAGTTGGTGACATGACAGAGAATACAATATTAGGAGTAAGTACCGTACCGAAGCGGTGTTTTTCGCCAGAAGATCGTGTCCAGTGTTGAGTCTTAACTGCGCGACTTTCTCAGCTAAACTGATTTGTCCAATATAATGCCCTTCCATTGTTTTACTTTTGTCCAGGCTTCGATCTCACGTATGATAGCTTTTCTCACTTCATGTTTTATCTTTCATCAAATTATCTAATAATACAGTTGCAAATAAATAAAGTAAAAATATTATAATAAATAAGTATCTTGACTAAAACTATTATTCTACCGGTTATATTATATGGGTGCGAAACATGGACTCTTACTTTAAGGGAGGAAAGGAGATTACAAGTATTTGAGAATAAAGTACTTAGGAACATTTTTGGACCAAAGAGAGATGAACACACAGGTGAATGGAGAAGACCACATAACAATGAACTACATGGTCTTTATAGGAAGCCAGATATAATAAAAACAGTTAAGTCTCGTAGACTGCGATGGGCAGGACATGTTGCACGTATGGGGAATGAAAGACTTGCATTGAAGCTTCTTGTAGGAAAGCCAGAAGGAAAACGCCCAGTTGGTAGACCAAGAATGAGGTGGCAGAATAACATTAACTATGATTTGAGGGAAGTAGATTATACAGGGAATGATTGGAAAGCATTAGCTCATGATAGGGATGTATGGAGAGCTTATGTCCGCGCGGCCATGAACCTACGGGTCCGATAGTGCCAGTGAGTAAGTAAGTATCTTGACAGATACCGTCGTCCTCAACTAGATTTTTTTTAATGTAGGCCTTTCAGAAACCGGCTTCCATCTTCAGCAGAAGGGTGCCGGTTTCTGAAAGACTTACAAACTTGAAAAAAGAAGATTGTAACCTGATTGAAGACGATGGTACCTGCCAAGATATTTATTTTAATATTTTCTACTTTATGACTATTCGGATAAATGTATTTATAGGAAGGGCAGCACGATTATCTACATCTAATAGTCGAAAATTCATTATCTCTCTTTCATTTTGGGGAATTATGTATGAGTCAAATTCTACTTTCATGAAGTCTGAATATTCATAAATTCAATATCATTGATGACCAATAGTTTCACCTCAACGGAATTTTATTAGTATTTCATAGAAATGAACATAGCCATTGTAGCATAAAGACCAGTGTTGAAAACAATTCATTTTATTAGTCTTCCGCTTCAAATAAAAAATTTGCCCATCCAGACATTGAGGATAACGGTTAAAACATAGTTAATGATGCATACAATCTACAGTGAGGATGATATTTATGATTCCCATTTTAATAATATTTGTGATGATGTCATGTGTCCTTGGCCTGATAGACTTAGTTTTCTAAACATCTATTCTTCTTCTTCTACTACAAGGTTTAGGCTATGCAGCCTGTTCCGGCGAAGTTAAAAGTGGAGTCCATCTTCTACGTGGTCGGCCAACATCTCTTGTTCCTCTGGGATTATACAGGAAGGTTCTTTTTGGTATTCTTTCGTTGTTCATTCTCATTAAATGTTCTGTCCATTTCTTATTATTTTCGCTGATTTCATCTTCAATTTTATATACATTTAATTCTTCTCGTATAGTTTCATTCCTTATTCTATCCGCTCTTGTGCATCCTTTCACATTACGTAAAAATAGCATTTCCGCAGTCTGTATCCTGTTTTTATCCCTTGATTTCATTATCCAATTTTCACTTCCATACAACAACAAAGGAACAGCCATTGTTTTATATAATTTAAGCTTCGTATCTTTCCTTGTTTTCCGACCTAAGGTTCTTTTTATGGTTCCACAAATAGCCTGAAATTTATTTACTTTATTTTCTATATCTTTACTTTCTCTATAAGTTATATCACGTCCTAAATATTGGAAATGTGATATTTGTTCTATTATTTTGTTATCCAGTACAATTTTTGATCTAATTCCATATTTACCAATAAATGCCATTAATTATTTAATTACTATTACTTATTTAATTAGGGGCACGCCGTAGCGCAGTGGTTAAGGCACTGAGCTACAAACCGGAGGGTCGAGGGTTCAAGTCCCGTTGGGGTCAGGATTTTTAAACTGACCCAAACCCTCTGGCGGCACTATGGCCCTGGGGTCGACTCAGCCTCTAACGGAAATGAGTACCAGACGCTTGTTCTGGGGGTAAAGGCGGCCGTCACGCAGGGCTGACAACCCGGCTGACATAAAGTGCCGATTGTCTAGAAAAATGTGGGAGCCTTAACCTCCTACTACCCCAAGGGCCTCCTGAGGCCTGTTGTGGGATCACTTTACTTTACTTATTTAATTATACTGAGCAACAAAAAAATAAACTTTTTTATCTCAGAAAGAAAAATATGCGATTCTGATAGTATTTTTTTCTCCTAAATTCAAATATGATGTCGGTTTTTCTCCATCACGCAAGGTTTCCGAGAGACAGGAATTTATAACTTGAAACACTTTAATATTTTCTACATTCGTAACTACACAATATTCGAACATTCGGACTCACCTAGAAAGTAAGAAATGACGATTTCCTGCTATATTTCGCCTGTGGAGCATCCCTCTTGATGGTCCAACAATAATCGGCCAACATATTTGGATTCCATTTGCCTTGATATCTCTTTTCCACAGCTGAAATCTCCTGATGAAAGTGTTCCCCGTTTCATTTTACAACGGACAAATGAACGAAAAAACGTTTATTAAAAAATAATTATTTAAATCCATTAATTTAAATTGAAATAAAAAAATGTGCGTGATGAAGAAATTCCGAATACATATTTGAAAACACGATAATAAACTGCATTAAGTACAACTATTGGTACTCATGAGACAAAAATCATGTTGACCAGTGTTATTTAAATATAATTGATTTGATATGAAGAAAAATAATAACTTGCAAAAAAAACTAAAGTTAGGCTGCATATGAAAGTGCAATCGTGATTTTGTATCAGAAGTCCAGGCAATAACCTTCGATGATGATGGTGGTGCTGATGGTGGCGGCAGGGAGGAGGTTCTTAGGTCCGCGAGACATGTCGGCAATAGCTTTGCTAGCATTAGGGTCAACCATGTCAGACAGGTCAAAGACGATAAACCAGACTACAAAGAAGATGTCTTTCATTGTAAGAATAGTCTACAACCGTCAACAAATGTAAAATTCTCCGGAGATGAAGAAGTGGGTTCCATTTGGATCTCCCTGGGAAAGTTTCATACATAGGAAAACAGAACGATAGAACATCATACACTAGTCTGCCACTAGAAATAATATTAATATAATATATATAAACAGAAATAAGACAACTAAAAGTAGAGGAATTAAACACAACAGTAGAGAAATACAGAACAAACTGGAAAGAACACTTGGCAAGGATGACTGAGAATAGAATACCAAAAGCAACATACAACTATTCACCACGAGGAAGAAGAAGTTTGGGAAGACCAAGCAAAAGATGGAAAGAGCAGAAATTTGGAGCCGGAACAGGCTAGAAAACAAGCCTAACCCGTGAAGAAGAAGAAGATGATAATATATATAAGAAAAATAAGTGTTTGAAATGGATTCGTCTGGTGGTGTAATGGATAACACGCTGGGGTACCAATCCAGAGTTCCGGGTTCAAATCCCGTTCAGGTATTTATTTTTCTTATATATAAATCAAACTAAAAATATATGGTTGAAGAAATTTAGAATTATCAAAGCAGTTGGTTAGATGTCGAAAGAATGGAAACATCTCGCTTTCTAAATTAGCACTGCAGTATCAACCTAAATGACGTCGAGAATAAGAAGGCCAAAAAAAGATGGACTGACCAACCACATATCAAGATCTCATAGGAAAAGGATCAAACGACCTAAACCTAAGAAAGTTCATGACGACGAAAACTAAAAATATGGGTTCATGTCTAAATTAATTATAAAATGATAATGCATGCCTAACAAATGAGAAAACATTAAAAAAGTGACGGAATTCAAATATTTCAGAGCGGTAATAACAAAGAGGGAAGACGCGCAGAAAGAGATGGAACATAGGATTAACTTTGAAAGCGTATTATACAATGCTTCACAGAGAATTTTTCAAATTATGTCAGGTCAAACTAAATGGTGTTTCTTCCAGTTATATTGGTGCAAAACATGATTTGTTACTTTAAGAGAGAATAAGAGATCACACGTGTTTGAGAATAAAGCCCTTAAGAAAATGTTGTGGATCAAAGAGAGACGAACATGGATGAATGGTGGAAACTTTGCAATAATAGGTTCCGTTATTTTTTAAGGGAAACCAAATATGATGAAAAGAATTAGGTCTGATAGACTGCTACTAGAAAGGTATATTCCACGAATGAGGAATGAAAGAGAAACACGAAGAATTCTTGTAGGAAAACCAGAGAATTGTAACTCAGTAGGTAGGGCAAGAATTAAATGGGTAAATACTTCTGGCTAATCTATGCTACCGTGACACCTGAGAATATTCGATCGTAGATCAAGTGACTGCTAGCGTCGTGTTGGCCAATGTGATAACACACGTTGCTGCTAGAGCCAATTGCAAACATATTTACTCACATAAGAGGATTCTATCCCATGAGTCCATCTACATGGTGGACAAGTTAGGATGAAAAAATTATGAAGTTTGTGTAAGATGGGCAAATTAGTGTTAGTTTGGATAAGTTAGAATGAGGGAATGCGAGAGTTAGTTCATCAGATTAGTTTACCGTTTACTCGTTTGTTAGCAGGGTTTTTGTGATAAGTTGACTTTACTGTTTCAGCAATGACTAACATATTTTACATAGAAAATATGGTAATTTTAAGTTATTTTGAACTCAACTTCTCACTTCATTTTAAGGCATTTCTCACTTCAAAAAAGTCAACATACTCTCAGATAATATTTTTATTTTTATTTAGCCTGGTGGAGTTAAGGCCACGCGGCCTTCTCTTCCATTCACCAGGACAAACATATGTTACATTAGAATATAACTATCACAATTAACTGTAATATTGAATAAATGAAAATTTGATCAACAAGACTGTATTATATAATATATTTAATACACAAGTGATCTTCTTGGTGATAAAATATTAAAATATATATACAGTCAATATGCCCATTTCACCAATTAATGTTTTAAACTGGTCAACAAGTTTCTACAGCCAAGCTGTCATTCTCAAGACCAGATATTGACTGAAGACAAAATTGATAATAAATAAATAAACAAATTCAGTTAAAAACAAACTACGTCACATGACGCAACATTCATAAGTAAACAATAAAACATAATAAAACTAATCCTCTTTTGTTTCAATCAAAGAAAAGAGGGCGCTGTACGGAATAGGGCCCTTGTCTTTATTCATGATTTTATCTTTATTTTTATAAATTTCCAAACTTTCAAGGACGTCAAGGAATTTGAAATCAATGACCGAACGAATCAGCCTAAGGTTAGTTTTATTGATAGCATGACCGTAATCAGAAATATGCTGGGCAACTCCAGATTTTTCAATTCTGTTAAGTCTAAAATGGGCAATATGTTCATTAAATCTAGTTAAAATGGATCTTCTGGTTTGCCCAACATATTTCATATCACAGTCATTGCATCTGGAGTTGCCCAGCATATTTCTGATTACGGTCATGCTATCAATAAAACTAACCTTAGGCTGATTCGTTCGGTCATTAATTTCAAATTCCTTGACGTCCTTGAAAGTTTGGAAATTTATAAAAATAAAGATAAAATCATGAATAAAGACAAGGCCCCTATTCCGTACAGCGCCCTCTTTTCTTTAATTGAAACAAAAGAGGATTAGTTTTATTATGTTTTGTTTACTTATGAATTATTGCGTCATGTGACGTAGTTTGTTTTAACTGAATTTGTTTATTTATTTATTATCAATTTTGTCTTCAGTCAATATCTGGTCTTGAGAATGACAGCTTGGCTGTAGAAACTTGTTGACCATTTTAAAACATTAATTGGTGAACTGGGCATATTGACTGTATATATATTTTTATATAATATATATTATGATCTATAATACAACCATGTTAATGATAGTTAACATTAAAATTAAAATTAATAACAAAATGTATTCAAGCAACATAAATTAAATTGTTGGTAGACTGTCCCTGTCTAATGTATATAAAAAACAAAGAAAAATAATAAGATATAGAAAAGTAATTTTACGATTATACAGTATTTAAACAAATGAAAATACTTACGAATCTTAATATTATTTTCATAAATAATTTAGTTTATTAATTGTTAAAAGAATACTATCAGCGAGGTGTATTAGTCGTTCAAAATATCTCGGCAGGCGGAAGAATTGCGAAGCTCTTTTTGTTGGTACACGTGACGTCATCTAAGGCAGTGTTCACTGTCAGCGTCCCACGTCCCATTCCCCTTTGCACTCGTAGATTGCAGTGTCACGTGTTCTATTCCTACATAAACACGACTGCAGTGCCCTCCGTCAACAACTGCGCTTACTCCTTGAACGGGTAATATAAGTTATTTGTTATTAAATAATTCTTTTGTTTGTTTTTGAACGATGTTATAGTTTTGACAGTCTCTAACATACGGCAGAAGGGAATTTCATGTTTTGTCACATACTAACTAACTAACTAACTCACTGGCACTATCGAACCTGTAGGTTCATGGCCGCATGGACATAAGCTCTCGATATATTCCTATCCTGAGCCAATGTTTTCCAATCATCCCGTGTATAATCTACTTACCTCAAATCATAGTTTGTTATTCTCCCACCTCATTCTTGGTCTACCAATTGGACGTTTTCCCTCTGGTTTTCCTACAAGAAGCTTCCATTCACGTATTTCATTCCCCCATTCGTGCCACATGTCCTGCCCATCGCAGTCTACGAGACTTAACTGTTCTCATTATATCTGGTTTCCTACAAAGACCATGTAATTCACTGTTATTCAGCCTTCTCCATTCACCTGTCTGTTCATCTCTCTTTGGTCCAAATATTTTCCTAAGAACTTTATTCTCAAATACTCGTAATCTCCTTTCTCTCCTAAAGTAAGAGTCCATGTTTCGCATCCATATAATATAACTGGTAGAATAATAGTTTTATATATTTGCAGTAACTTTTTTTGAAAGGAGTTGGGACGTCAAGAGTCTCTGTAATGCATAATAGCACGCATTTCCAGAATTGAGCCTACGTTTAATTTCTTTGTGCATCTCATTCCTATTTGTGATTATTGTTCCTAGGTATTTGAATTCAGCCACTTTCTCAAAATTTCCCTCATTTGTCATTAGCTGTCCATTTCCATTATATAATGTATTTTTGTGCGTGACCATATATTTAGTTATCACATACTACAACAATAAATTGTTTTTCCATGTTTTTATTTCAATTTATGTACATGGTATATAATTCACATAATTTTAGCCACGATTTGAGACGGAAGTAATTTAATCAGACTATTTAACTCAAGCCACAAATGCTAGTCAATGACCAATCACGTTTCAATTAATGTTTTACAACCAATGACAGTCGTGTTTCACCTCGCTCTTTATCGATTTCTCTTTATCACCTCCTGCTTTTGTGATAAAGAAAGCTCCTCCTTTTTAATGTTCTGAATAGGTCAAAGCATTATTTTTCTCCAACAAATACTCGTACATTGAATATAGCAAATAATGAAAAGATTCCTTGATTTTACCGAGTTGTTTACTAAAAAATAAATGAATAACCCGTAATGTTGATTATGATATATAGTTTGATGTGTTTCATTATTTCTCCACTTGGGTGCACTCTTACAATATTGCGATCTTATTTGGCAATAAATAATATGATCAAGCAGCAGTGAATGAACATAACCTCACATTTCTGGTTTGTTTTCGAACATCGCCGTTTACATTAAATATATAAATATTTTAAAATAACTATAGTTAAACAATGATTTGTGAGTAAACAGCTTAATTTTATTCGTTAAATAGTCCTAACAAATGCCACTCTTGATTTCCAAATTCTCTAGATAAATTCACTCCTCACTTCGCGAGTCGTGAATTTATCGATAATTTGGAATCACTCGTGGCATTACTTATGATAATGGCTGGAAAATATTAGTTTACGCAAGGAATATATCCATGGGGTCCAGCAAGCACTAAGAAAACAGCTGATTTATTTTCATGACCATGCCTTAATAATTGTTATAATTTTGGCTGTTGATTGTAAGTTCTTACGCAGTATAGAAATTTCAATGTAAAGTTGGCTCTAAATGATACGTAGATACGGGGAACAAACGCGTATTAGAATATACTGTAGATCCAGTTCTCGAATTATACAAATTATGAAAGAGAAATCTAATGAATCAAAATTCCGGTCAAGTAATTTCTCTTTTTAAATAAGTGACTGAAGAGTTGAGAAAATAAGTGAATTTATGAAGAAATCGAGTACAAAACAGTAACAAGAAATTAGACACGGGCCCATGTAGCAATTTCTCACATCCTCAGACACCATTTGCCGGTTAGTTAACTGTGAAATTACACAGCATCCAGGGGGGGGGGAGGGGAATTCCAATCACTTGGTGTCAGTAATGTTACCGGTACTTCATCACTAAATATAAACTAAAGAAATGTATCTGCTTTTTGAAATTTGCAATGTGTTAAAGCAACGAGAGGCACTATCTCCTCTGTTATTCAATTAAATCTTTAGAAAATTAAGAGGGCATATTAGTAAGCTATTTGTATGTGCTGATGATATATATCAGGCGATGCCAAGGAAATATTATAAAAATAAAAATATTAGTTTGTACAAAATCTTATATTTCCCAAAGTTCTTCGCTGAACTTCATGAAAATTTGTACATACGGTTTTCAGAAACAGCGAGTGTTTAGCTGCTACCTGTTATTCTCTAAAACCATTAAATGTAGTTCACCTGAAACGAACATTTAAAAATCGCTCTAGCGGTAGCAATGTTTGATATTTCGAAACGAAACTCAATATCCATCCAAAGTAATTCTGCCCGAAGACAGGTCCTTCACTGTAATCATAGCATTTTCAGTGTTGGGGTGACATGTGGTCAGCATGTCGAGCCCTCCAGCCGTTATAGCGTTTTCTCGACCTGGAGCCTCTACTTATTGTAGCTACCCAAATGCCTCACGATGCTGGGTGGGCACCGGTCCCATACTGGCCGAAATACCATGAGAAAATTTCTTCCCCATGGAGACTCGAACCAGCGCAAGTCCCATTGCTCTGCGCCAAGGCTTCTTGCCTTAACCACTCGGCTACGGCGCGGGACACATTCTATTAACATCTCAACAAAATAAAACGCCACTTTAGTATAGTTTACTCTGAATATTAGTAACTGAACACCATATTAATCGTAATTTGTGAACTTTCTTCAAGATTGATTGCACTTGTTTCTGCACAAAAACAATCAATATCTCAAACCAGCACCGCCTGCATTTATTTCACGATTTAACAACTTTCACTTTTTAACAAAAAATAAAACCCTAATGATTTTCTGTAGCACACAAAGGCTATAACTAACTAACTAACACTATCGAACCCATATGTCCATGGCCGCGCGGACATAACCTATCCACACATCGCTATCCTGAGCTAATGTTTTCCATCCCCTGTATACTATACTTCCTCAAATCATGATTATATTTGTCCTCCCACCTCATTCTTGATCTACTAACTGGGGGTTTTCCTACAAGAAAGCATCCATACCCTTCTTTCATTCCCCATTTATGCCACATGTCCAATTAAGATGATTTGGACATATGAAAAGGGTAATGAAAGACAGATGTATGAAGGGAATCCGGTAGGAAGAATGAAAAGTGGAAAACCAAACCTAACATGACTACAAAAGTAGTATCAATACTAATAAAATTCATTGTTTAAAACCGTTGAGGTGGATAGTCATGAAATAAAATTAGTCATTGAGAACTTCTCAAGATTGTAGCGAGGAAATATAACTGCTGATGATGGAATATATATTCTGAAAGGAATTCAGGTAAAGAAAGCATACATATAGTTTTACAAGTTGACAACGACGGCACAGACCTAAGACCTAAGAATATACGTATTTTTATTTTATAAAAAAGTAGTATGTAAGAGACTTTGAAAAGAGACCTGAAAAATATAAAGGAATTACTTTTTTGTTACGGAATATTGAATTAGGCAGACAAAGAAGATGTCTACTTAACTCACTGGCTCTATCGAACCCATAGGTTCAAGGTGGCGCAGACATAACCTCTCCACATATCCCTATCGCGAACTAATGTCTTCCAATCATTTTCTGTATTTTCTTCCTTAAATAATTGTTAATGTTATTCTCCCACCTCATTCTTGGTCTATTAACTGGGAGTTTTCCCTCTGGTTTTCCTGCAAGAAGATTCCATGCTCCTCTTTCGCCCAATTCGTACCACATAACCTGCCGAACCCAGTCTACAAGACTTAACTGTTCTTATTATATATGTTTTTCTATAAAGACAATAGAAATATGCCAATGTCATTAAATTAAAAAAACCTGAAAATAAAACAAATAATCTGAAATCGCATTTTCGAACAGGATTTTGGCGAAGGATAACTTTTTTATAATTGTGACTTGTATCCTTCATGTATTAAACACTAGAAATGATATACAGAAGGGGAAGAAGTTAAATTAGGGGTATGAAATGACTGAATCCTTGTTCTTAAGTAAATAGCCGTGCTTCCGCAATAAGACCGGAAATGCACTCTCAAAGTAACGGCATACATTTACTATTCAAAAGCAAGTGTTTCTGAACTTCAGAATGCACTTTGTTAAACACATTGACGTCCGCTAGGTTCATTGACAAACAAATTCTTGTGGAATCTCTACGTTCAACGACACATTTACGAATAACATTCATCGGTCCGTCTTCTCAGACAACTAGAGCATGTCCATTCATATTTCTAATATCCACCTCCCTACGATCCATCTGAATATTATCCTCCATTTTCAAAATACCTGCTCTTTTCGGTCTCCTAGACAAAATAATCCTGACAATATTAAGATAAAGATATAATTATTATAAAAGTAAACTAAACCACTGGCACTATCGACCAATAGGTTATAGTCGGGCGGATAGCTCTCCATACACACCAATCCTGTGCGAATATTTTCAAATCATCCTCTGTATAATTTAATTAGCTCAAACCATGGCTAATATTATTCTCCCTACTCATTATTGGCCTATCTACTGTGCGCTTAACCTCTGGTTTTCCTACATGGGATTTCCATGCCCCTTTTGCATTTACCATTCGTGCCAATCGTTGCCATCGCAGTCTACTAGACTTAACTCTTATTATAATAGGTCCCATCTGGTTTCCCATAAATATCATGTAGTTCACTGTTTTGTAGTCTTCTCCAATCGCTCATCTATTCATCTCTCTTTGGTCCAAATATTTTCCTAAGAATTTTTTTTCTCAAATACTCATAGTTTGTTCTCCTCCCTTCGCATCCATATAATGTAAATGGGAGAATAACAGTTTTTAAATTTTCAGTTTAATGTTTTTTGAGAGAAGTTGGGACGACAACAGTCCCTGTAATGCACGATAGTATGTTTGTATTTCAGGAATTAAGCCTATGTTTAATTTCTTTGTGCACCTCATACATGTTTGTAATTATTGTTCCTATGTATTTGAATTCAGCCACTTCTTCAAAATGTCTCTCATTTGTCATTTAACTGACAATTTATATTATATAATGCATTTCTACGTATGACCATATATTTCGTTTTATTTATTTTTTTTTTTTTACTTCAGCCCCACTTTTTTAATAAGAGTTCTTATTTGTGAATATTCCTTTCTCTAGTCTCCATTAGAATATACTCTACACTCTTCTCTGTAAACAATGCAAGAATACATTATCTACGTAAAATGGTCTAGTGAAATGGTGCATAAATTGAAAATAGATACATTTAGGCCGTCTATTCCTGCAACGTGATTCTAGAAGAACTAAAGTGGTATTAGAACATAAAAACACAATTTATTCATAAAGACTACTTTATACTTGGTTCCTTCAATAGGATAATATTTCAAAACTGAACTTGTAACATGAAATAATGAACTGTGTCTACTAACATTATGGTAAGTTAGAGAAAGCGATTTAGAGTCTGTTATTTAAAGCAGTTTCTGAACGAAATCTCAGCTGCGTTTTGTAAACACTTGACTAGAGTGTTGTAGAGAGACGATGAAAGCCCTCTTGCAGTTAATAGTAACATCTGTTGTGCAGAAGAGAGGGGAATTGTGGACTTATATCCTTCTAGCTTGTTCCTATATTAGTGACTCCTATTAATGTAATCAGTGACAAAAGCTATCGAGGGGGGAGGATCAGTACGCGTGTGCATTGTGTCTCCAGGTTGTGACAAAACAACACAAGGAAATTTACATGACGAAAGCTACTACAGTATATTGGCAGCCAGGAAAATTATGTTCCAAAGATATACAAAACATAGAAATAAACCAGGGAGTAAGACATGGGTGCCCATTGTCACCAGTATTATTTAATGTATACTTGGACCATGTCATAAATGAATGGCAAGAACAAATTAATATAAATAGTGCATTGACAACTCTGCTTTTTGCAGCATCAGAAAATGCTTTACAACAATTCCTTTATACTTTAAATAATATCTCTCTAAAATACAATTTAAGAATATCTACATCTAAAACAAAAATATGCTCTGAAAGGAAAATGTGCAAGAAGAACAAAAATAATGATAAACAATATAATTATAGACCAAGTTCAGAATTTTAATTATTTGGGATGTCATTTAGGCAATGGCAGAAATTTAGATAAACACACTAAAATACAACGATTCAATTATCTATGTGGCACAATTAAACGCACTTTGTTGAATAAGACTAAAAAAGAAACTATTTTGAAGTTTTACAAAGTATTGGCAGTTCCATCTCTTATCTATGGATGTGAAACCTGGACATTAACAAAGGCAGATAGTAAACAAATAGAGGCTGCTGAAATGAAGATGTTGATAGCAATAGCAGCATACCAAAGGACCGATAAAAATAAAAACGAAGATATAAGAACATAAGTTAATATATTTAATCTCTGTGAAAGAATAAAATATTATCAAAATGTTTATCTTCAGCACGTATTACGGATAAATGAACAGCGCATACCAAGAAGAATGTGTAATTACAAACCAAAAGGGAGAATAATGTTGGGAAGACCATTGAAGAGATGGAAGGACCAATTCGACAAATAATGAGATCGGAACAGGCCATTGGGCTTAATCCTTGTTGTTGTTGATGATGATATACAATCGAAGATTTCTCTGTACTTTAGCACAAACGAAGTGTTAACAAAAATATCGTGACGCAAAACTGTGAAAACTAAACGAATTCCACAGCAAATTGAATTTATGGATATTGATAATAAAGTAACATCCGCATATAACAAAACGATAGTTTGACCAGTTATCGTATATGGAGCAGCAACTAGGGCTGATACAACAAAAACTAAACAAATAATAAGCACATGTGAAATGAAGATCTTAATAATCATTAAGGATTATTTGATAAGATACACAATACAGAAATTGGAGACAAATGTCAAATTCAAAACATAACCAAATTTATTATAGACAGACGAAAATATTGGAAACATCATATAGAAAGAATGGAAGACAACCGACTTGGAAAAAGAGCAAAATAAGATAGACCAACGGACGGAGAACAGCAAGAGGAAGACCAGCCAAGAGATGGATAGACAGTGGATGCACATCCAATACGTCTTTCTCCGATGAGTCATTTGGGAAACAAACAGGATGAAAATCCTACAAATAAATAATAATAAGAAGATATCTGAAGAACGTTTTATCTTTATCTCATTATTTTAATTATTATGATTTAACGATTTTTTTAGGATTATTCCCATATGTTTCTCCCAATGTATACTTCCTTTGTTGATTAAACATAGGGCCTAGACGTTGCAACAAAAATATGGCAGCCGCTAGAACGCATTTTAAATAACGCCTTTCTAGCAAACTCCAACTCCTAATGATCGAATTTCCCTCATTTATCGAGAATGGCTTTCTAGTTTTATTTCGATATCACATATTGAATGTTGTAGTGAAAATTCGAAAAGTGCGGCTGCTAGAACTATTTTTAAATTTTCGCTTCATGTAAAATCCTACTTATATCTTAATATTCCGATGATGATAATAATAATATAATAATAATAATAATCATCATAATAATAAGGGAGAAAATTAAAATTGAAAACACTATTTTAGATTATATTAAAACTCAGCAATTAAGATGGTACGGACATGTCTAGCGAATTGAAGAGGATCAGCTACCAAATCTGTTTTGGAATGGAAACCTGAGGGAAGACGCAGCAGAGGAAGGCCTAAAACCTCCTGGAGTCAGGGAATATGTTTATATATGAAGGAGAAACATCTACAACCAGAAGATTGGATGGACCGACAAAATTGGCTATTAGGAATCGGACGATGTCAAAGACATTAATCAACCGATGATCTATCTATCTAATAATAATAATAATCATCATCATCGCCATCATAACAATCATCATCATAATCACCATCATCATCATTATTATCATTATCATATTATTATTATTATTATTATTATTATTATTATTATTATTATTATTATATATTCATGTTCACTTTGTGTGTCTAAATAGTAGGATGGATGAACATTTGTAAGAAATAAAAAAAAATATAACCTCAATTGTAATATTCCTTCGGAATTCCTTAAAATGAAGATCAAAATTATGCAATAAACTTCTATTAACTTTTAAATTCGTGCAACTTCTCAGCCTGTTATTTAAATGTTAGTTTATGCTGATGATGCAGTAGTATTATTAGGTGATAGCGAGGAGATACTAACAAGTAAAGGCCAACATGCAGACTCTATTGAGTAACATTAAGAAATTGTTACAGGAAGTTTTCGTTTCAGGTAAAATCCTACACCTAAAAATCCGATTTTGATGATTAAAGGCCTTCCTTTTTTGATTGATTGCTAGTTTGGTTTTGATAAAACGTAAATTGCTGCCGCTGGGGTGCTAACGGACATGTACAGCATTATATATATATACATAAATATATCGTCGCGGTCATTTTCCATTCTACTAGATAGGAACGGTGAAGATCCGAATTTTTTTTTAAAAATAATTTTACAAGAAACCTACAACAATAGCTTCATTCTTTTGTAATTCGACCTAAACAACGCTGGACAAATCAAAAACATCTTGAAATATATAACCTAGAAGTTAATTATTGTTATTATTATTATTATTATTATTATTATTATTATTATTATTATTATTATTATAACTCCGCCATGGCCGGTCGCAAGCCCGGATGGGAAAGGAGGAGGGGGAGGAGTAACAACCTCGTTAAAAAACCAGGGTTCAGTTGGCTCCGACTGATAGTACTCTGCAAGGGCCCCTAGCCAGGGTTACGGTGAAGACCTCAACGGCAGAGTCGGCGCAGAAGGAGTCCTTCATCACGGCGGAGCTGGCGGAAGAGGCAACCCTATCTCTAAGGGAAATAGAGAAACGCTGCCTTGCGGTGAAGAGGGATCTTCAAAGGCTATGGGAGGAAAACCCAGACAGAAATTTTCCTGGTCCTCCACGTTGGGGGTTTATGCTGTGGGCCAGCTCCCCCACACATTAGGAAAAAAATGCTAAAAGACCAAATCAATCAAAGCCGGAGATAGAGAGAGATTATTATCATTGTTGTTGTAAAGGAGCCCATAACAGGCCACTGGACCTATACTTGAGTTTATTATTATTATCATTATAAAGGAGTTCCTAACAGACATTATTATCATTATTATTAAAACATGGAATTATGGTATTCTGAGCAGTATGAGGGAAACAATTGAACGATGGACATTGGAATGACAGAGAGAATAGAGGAGAATGACAGAAGATTAATTGGGCACAGGAAGTTGATGTGAAATACTGTGAAACTTGCTAAATAAAATTATTATTATTATTATTATTATTATTATTATTATTATTGCCATTAATGTTGTATTATTATTATTATTATTATTATTTTGTTAGTTTAGAACATCTGCAAAGAATAGCAGAGGATAGGATACCAAATATGGTGCTGATGTATAAATCCTAGAGGACGAAGATCGATGGGAAGACCAAGACAGCGCTGGGCTGAACAGATGTGAGATCGCAACAGGCAAAGACCTAATCCGTGAAGGATGATGATTATTATTGTTACCATTAATATTATTGTTACTGGTATTATTATTATTATTACTACTATTATTTTTATTAGTAGTAGTAGTAGTAGTAGCAGTAGTAGTAGTAGTAGTAGCAGCAATAATTAGGCAAGTAGGCCAATGGGAAAAATCTACAAGGCATGGTGACAGCTGAAGAGAAGAATACTAGAAGCAAATGAGATGTCAATATTAAAAATCAATCGGAAAGGTCCCTTAATGCTGAAGCTGATTGTACTTTGCCCAGGACTGACGGTGAGGGCGGAGATGTCCTTCAGGCGCTGTGTGGAAAGTTTATTTTTTTAACAGCAGAAAAGAAGCCAACAGCAAGGACAGAGTCGTGCCTTAATGATTAGAACTTTGAGACATTCACAATGACGTCATCGCAAAATGAATCCGCTAAAGAAGTGCCGCTTTAAAATTGCCAGTTCATGTTGTATTAAAAAATATGCATTACCTCAAATTTTGAACAGTTACAACATATCCAAGGTTGCGAAACAAAACAATAGTTAATTTAAAATAATGATCTAACCCAGTACAATCGGCATTATCTTCTTCGGAAACATTAAACATATTTCGATAATTAACTCATGGCACTATCGAACCCGTAGTAGGTTCATGGCCGCGCAGACATACGCTCTGCATACATCCCTATCCTGGGCTAATGTTTTCCAATCATCCCTTGTATAATCTACTGGACTCCCTTTACAAAATGTGACGCAAAACATTTCTAAGTTCCAATCGTACACCATGCGCATGCGCAAACAAACGCGAAGCGATTTACACTATGAAATCACGGGATGCAGCCAACATATATACAATATTTAACGAACTTGAAACCTAACCTAACGCAATTTAAGTACTCTAACCTGTGAAAGGCCAACCTAAAAATTAATCTGACGCAATTTAAGCACTCAAACCTGTGAAAGAATGCAACGCCCAAAAATGAATAGTAAGTTCTGAAATTCTGAAGATTATGTATACAGTAATTTTGAATATGATTTAAAGAAGATTATTGCCCTCTCTACTTTAAGACAATTGGGTTTAATAATAAGTATTTTGTCTCTAGGATTTGCTGGGCTAGCTTTTTTGCATCTATTAACTCACGCTTTATTTAAGGCATTACTTACTTACTTACTTACTCACTGGCACTATCGAACCCGAAGGTTCATGCCCATACGGGCATAAGCTCTCCATACATCCCTATCCTGAGCTAATGATTTCCAATCATCCCCCTGTATAATCCACCTCCCCCAAATCATAGTTAATGTTATTCTCCCACCTCATTCTTGGTCTACCAACTGGGCGTTTCCCCTCTGGCTTTCCTACAAAAAGCTTCCATGCAAGTCTTCCATTCCCCATACGTGCAACATGTCCTGCCCATCGCAGTCTACGAGACTTAACTGTTCTTATTATATCTGGCTTCCTATAAAGACCATGTAGTTCATTGTTATGTAGTCTTCTCCATTCACCTGTCTGTTCGTCTCTCTTTGGTCCAAAAATTTTCCTAAGTACTTTATTCTCAAATACTTGTAATCTCCTTTCCTCTCTTAAAGTAAGAGTCCATGTTTCGCACCCATGTAATATAATTGTAGAATAACAGTTTTATATATTTTTCAGTTTAACGTTTTTTGAAAGGAGTTGGGACATCAAGAGTCTCTGCAATGCATAATAGCATGCATTTCCAGAGTTGAGCCTATGTTTAATTTCTTTGTGCATCTCATTCCTACTTGTGATTAGGAATGAGATGCACAAAGAAATTAAACATAGGCTCAACTCTGGAAATGCATGCTATTATGCATTGCAGAGACTCTTGATGTAAGGCATTATTGTTAATAATTGCTGACATGGAGACAGTAATGCAAGCTAGAGGGCTAAGCATCGAAGATGCCCAAGATCGTAGGCTTTGGAGGTTTGGCTCGCGAAGACGGCAGCAGCTGTAAAAACCCGAAGGTAGAGATTGTCAATAATTATTATGGCATGGTCATGAAAGTAAAATAATTGCTCTATAAAAGGGAAAATGTTCCTATAGTATAGATGATAAGGTTATAAAATTTGTTGAAGTTCCAGATAGTTTCATTGCCTTTGTAAAGTTTTAATTAATACATTCTCTATGTTGGCTGCACGGGAATACGTATTCCTTGTTGCATAGAATATTCGTTAAAATCAATATGGCTCCTACGTCTTCATGCTACATATTTACTTACATATCACAGAAAAAAATATATTGATATAATCGTTAGAAAAAACGTAAAAATTATTGTAAATGGTGGGAAATAATTTTGAAAAATGGATTCCTAAGAAAAAAAATTGACAGGAGTTTATGAAGGAATTAAAAAAGTCGCGACACATATTGTAAAGAATAGCCAATATAATTTATTCAAATCATAGTTAATGCTGTTTTCCCACCGTTTCTTGGTCTACCAACTGGGCGTTTTCCTATATAAAAAGATTTCATGTCCCTCTATCATTCCCTATTCTTGCAAAGCAATTTCGACCAAGGATCAAGAGAGTTGGATCATGCCGTAGCGTTTTCAGGCTCGTATTCTGCAGGTTCCGGGTTCAAATTCTGGTGCCGACCAACCTGACTGGGGCACGGGTCGAAGCAAGTTTCCTGACTGACTTTTTCTGGGTTTTCTCACGTATAAGACACATGTTGGGAAACGTTAAGGCCCTAATGGTACCCTAACATTATCAAGCCATCATATTCAATAATATCATATTCGTCTTGTTTAGTATGAATGAGTGGATTTAGTGTATTTATCTTGAATGATTGTGTTGTCTGGGAGGTGGCCGTGGAATTGAAGTGATCACTCGTCCCGGGAGCCAAAAATAAAACTTTACAAGGATAATAAAACCAACTGGAGATTTAATACATTTTATAATCTTATCATCGTCCCGCGCCGTAGCCGAGCGGTTAAGGTAGGAAGCCTTGGCGCAGAGCTACGGGACTTGCGCTGGTTCGAGTCTCCATGGGGGAAGAAATTTTCTCATGGTATTTCGGCCAGTATGGGACCGGTGCCCACCCAGCATCGTGAGGCAATTGGGTAGCTACAATAAGTAGCGGCTCCAGGTTGAGGAACCAGCTATAACGGCTGGGGGACTCGACATGCTAACCACATGTCACCCCTACACTGGCCGTTGATCATCTACCTCTGTGATTGACACATGTGGATGTGAAGGGCCAGCAGCCGGCTGGTAAAAGGGCAACCGCTGAAAAGTGGAAAGACCCTCAATCGGATAATCTTATCATCTATACTATGGGAACATTTTTATCCTCCCCTCCGTGCCCTTATGTGGTTATATAAAATTGTGTGTGGTCCAGGATTAAAATCCTTTCCAGAAAAGTCGTGTTGCTATAAAGCCTATGTAGGGTAGAGCATATAAGAGTAAGTTAAGGGAGAGGTCATTGAAGGTAAAGGTAATCTAACATGAGGTTGTGTTTTTCTGAAGAAAAAAAATCACGAGCGACAAAGTCGCGAGCGATTTTGTCTAATGAAAAACACAACCTCGCGTTATATTTGGAGTGACTATTTAGAGAATAAAACGTCAGAAGCTAAAAATAATTATAATGTTTAATATTTACCAAATGTGAGGTTATGTATTCCGATCTTACTTCCGGGCGATTTCTAAGTCGACTGTATACTTATAAATAGCATATCTTTACTGTTAAATCTATTTGGACTTGGGGAAAATCCATACAATATTATTGTGTGACAAAAAACTATTATTAATAATGCTGATTCATTATATAACATTTAATAATTTTTTTAGAGCAACAGAACATTTTTATTTGGTAAATTTTAAGTTTTCTTTGACATTTCTTGCTATATCATATCGATCGGGACATTGTTGAATCGATATTCTTGTCAAATAAGTTAATTTGCGGAGATATATCTCATTACGAACAGGATGATCCAAAAATTATCAACAGGAAGAGGCGAGATTATCAAGAGAAAGAGGTAAAATTAACAGTCTATAAGTTAAATAGTCAATGTAAACAGTTGATTGAAATTTTATTAGCAGGATGCTTCTCATTATATATCAAAATCAACACATCTGATAATTTTAAAAAAATTCCTGCACTGTAAACCTAAATGCGTAAACAGACAAGGGTTATAATGATATTGTGAAAAGAAAAATTAACGTCTGAACTAGGAATCGAACCGTGGACCTCTTGTATTCCGTACAAGCATGCAAGACCACTACATGTGCCATGTCTCGTATAGTCCAGTGGTCTTGCACGCCTGCACGGAATACAAGAGGTCCACGGTTCGATTTCTGGTTCAGACATTAATTTTTCTTTTTACAATATCATTATAATATTATTATAATTGTGCTAAAAACTAAGAGTATTGGAAAATGGTAAAAAAGACAAGGATTCGTTATCTAATAGGCCGTAACCTAAAATAAGGCAAAGACAATTGATAACTGTTTTTTTGTTACTTTTGTTACTTTTTAAATTACAGTGCCTCGTGATATGTGACATAATAAAACCTCAACAGAATCTCTGATCTCTGTGATTGACACATGTGTTGAACAGTCAATTAATAATACAATGGTCGTCTATGCATGTCGCGTCATTCAGTCAAATGGAACTCGATGATAGTCAAATATTTATAATTTTGTTAGCAACTAAACTATGAGAAAACAAAAGCCAATCCCATTACATCACTGCATGTAAGGTTTCGCAAGTATTTGACTGCAGCTTCTCTATTCTAAGAAAGACACACAAAAATCAATACTTCTAAACAAAGTGAAGGACTCGCATGCAAAATAAACACGGATGATCTTCTAGAAGTACAAACACAGTATTTAGGGTTACAAAAATATACCTGAATCTCCATTAATTATTTACGATTAATAGTTACCAGAAACGATTTTCTAAAAATTATTTCTTTATAATAATAAAAGAAAGTGATCCCACTACAGGCCTCAGGAGGCCCTTGGGGTAGTAGGAGGTTAAGGCTCCCACTATTTCTGGACAATCGGCACTTGATGTCAGCCGGGTTGTCAGCCCTGCGTGACGGCCGCCTTTACCCCCAGAACAAGCGTCTGGTACTCATTTCCGTTAGAGGCTGAGTCGACCCCAGGGCCATAGTGCCGCCAGAAGGTTTGGGTCAGTTTAAAAATCCTGACCCCACCGGGACTTGAAAGCCTCGACCTTCCGGCTTGTAGCTCAGTGCCTTAACCACTACGCTCCGATTAATAGTTACCAGAAACGATTTTCTAAAAATTATTTCTTTATAATAATATAAACAATTTATATATTGACAATGTCATTAAATAACTGCAAAGTACGACTGCTTTAAAATTAGCCATGGAAATTTGGTAACATTTATTAAGCATTGCCAACATAATTTTAATAAATAATAATAATAATAATAATAATAATAATAATAATAATAATAGTCTTCAAGAATTAGATCTGGTTGGTCTGTTTCTAATCAAAATTGCTCATATAATATCTTTATAAGTAGACCTAAATTTCTTGTTCCCCGCGATTATAATATGAAACAGTTCTACCCATCCTAGTGTTTGACATTCGCAGGATATTCGTGTTTGACATTCGCTGTCTTAAATTTATTCTATGATTTTCTATTAATTCTGGTCGCGGCGGCAGAATCAAGCGAGGTTTCCTCTTAAAATGGATTCCCTGTATAAAAATCGCTAATATCTCAAAACGTAATTTTTAATTGTGCCCATTAGGGTTATGACTTTTTGAACTTTTGTGAAATAAAATATTTCCTGTGCAATGCATGGATGAACTTTTACTTAAAACCATTTAAAAAGGCCTTCATTTCACTGAGCTTCAAGAAAAGGTCACACTCAAATATATTTATATATCAATATTTAATATTCATTTGGGGGTGACTTTTTCTTGAAGCCCAGTGAAATGAAGGCATGTTTCAATTGTTTTAAAGTAAAAGTTCGTCCATTCATTGCACAGGAAATGTTTTATTTCACAAAAGTCCAAAAAGTTATAACCCTAGAGAGTTATACATTTTTGTACTGTTTGTTGAAATAAAACATTTCCTGTGCAATGAATGTGTGAACGTTTGCTTAAAACCATTGAAAAAGGCCTTCATTTCACTGAGCTTCAAGAAAAGGTCACCCTCAAATATATTTATATATCAATATTTAATATTGACTTGGGGGTGACTTTTTCATGAAGCCCAGTGAAATGGAGGCATTTTTCAATTGTTTTAAAGTAAAAGTTCGTCCATTCATTGCACAGGAAATGTTTTATTTCACAAACAGTCCAAAAATTTATAACTCTCTAGGGTTATAACTTTTTGGACTTTTGTGAAATAAAATATTTCCTGTGCAATGGATGGGTGTAAAATATTTCCTGTGCAATGAATGTGTGAACGTTTGCGTAAAACCATTGGAAAAAGGTCTTCATTTCACTGAGCTTCAAGAAAAGATCACCCCCAAATATATTTATATATCAATATTTAATAATTTGCGGGTGACCTTTTCTTGAAGCTCAGTGAAATGAAGGTATTTTTCAATGGTAAGCACAGGTTCATCGATTCATTGCACAGGAAATATTTCATTTCACAAAAGTCCAAAAAGTTATAACCCTAGTGCCCATATTCCATTCAACTGTTTTGAAATAAAAATATTAATACTAATAAAACGAAAATAAATAGTCGTTAACACTAACAAAAATAATGATACAGCAAAATATCGTGTACAGGAAATCATAAGACAAATGACTGAAAAAAAGGTAGCATTCATATGTTTGAAGGACAACAGTTAATGGCTTGATATATTTCTATAACAGCTCTTACATGACTGAACAGAGGTGGCAAATATGCCCTCATTTCAAGATAGAATAATTGTCTTTCAAGCATTTTAACAATGGGACCATTGCTCTTTTTTCTACTACTTGTGGTTTTCAAAACATGGCATCAGGTTCCATGTGTTTTGTGTTACTCGTTCAAAAGACATGTTTAAGATATTTTTATGTTTCAAGAACAATGAATTGTATTGTGTGATACGGAATTTAATACTACCAATATAGTGCCTTGAAATTTACCTGTCTCGTATTTATTTTACCTTTCATCAATCACACATGACAGAAAGAAGAGTGATAATTAGAAGAAGAAAAAAAAGATCCTCACATTTATTTTATTCATTTCACTGGCGATTTATGCCCTGTCTTCTCTTAAATTATACCAGAAGTAATAAATTGTGAATTATCAATAGCTTGGTCATTTTAGGTGTATGCTTAATTGAGCCTGTTTCTACATCTAAAGATAAGTACGAGTATTATTTCTCAAGTATAATCTCATTGTGCTGACTGTTTAACTCATGTCCCAAATGGGAATCAATGACCAATCACGTTTCAATGAATTTTGATTTACAACCAATCATGTTTCACCTCGAATTTATCAACTCAAGTTTATCATATTAATATTCTGAATAAGTCAGAGCAATATTTTGCAGTGACTGACTCTCTAAGAAATACGTTAAATATAGCAATTTATACATTAAGATACGAAACTTAAATTATATAAAACAATGGTTGTTCCTTTGTTGTTGTATGGAAGTGAAAATTGGATAATGAAACCAAGGGATAAAAGCAGGATACAGACTGCGGAAATGCTGTTTTTACGTAATGTGAAAGGATTCACAAGAGCGGATAGAATAAGGAATGAAACTATACGAGAAGAATTAAATATATATAAAATTGAAGATAAAATCAGCGAAAATAATAAGAAATGGTACACTTAATGAGAATGAACAACGAAAGAATACCAAAAAGAACCTTCCTGTATAATCCCAGAGGTACAAGAGATGTTGGCCTACCACGTAGAAGATGGACTCCACTTTTAACTTCGCCGGAACAGGCTGCATAGCCTAAACCTTGTAGTAGAAGAAGAAGAAGATGTAATAATTCTAGAATCCAAGTGGCTACCAAGATTGTGTGTGTGTATATATGTATATATATATATATATATATATAACACGAACGTAAGCAGATACTGCTTGCGGGATATAATAGAAAAACATTCGTAGTAATTATACCACAATAAAAAAATAAACCACTGTTTGCACTTTCTTAAACGTATTATTTCCCAGATATTTAAGTTCCAGAAAAATATAATTGACATATTTACATCATAGGACATCAGATATTAATTAATAACCTATAATGTTGGTTGTAAACAGTTTGATGTGTTTCATTTTTTCTCCACTAGGGTGTATTCTTACAATATTGCGATCCTTTGGCAATAAATAATATGATCTGGTTGCAGTGATGAACAAATGAAACATAACAAACGTTTCTCATTTGTTTTCAAACATCGCCGATTACATTACATATATAAATATTTTAAAATAACTATATTTAAATGTCCATCGCTGTGGTCTCGAGGTAGCGTGCTGCCTTGTCACGCAGCCGGCCCGGCCGATTTTTATCGGGGTTTTTCCTCGCCTGTAAGACAAATGTCAGGAAAACTTTAAGGCCCAAACGATCTCCGAAATCATATGGCAATCATCATTTCCTCCTTATCATTATCATCATCATCCATTACCGGTGTGGAAAGCAACGGGAAGCTACCACACCTACAATTCCCTAGTAAAGCTGCAAAGCATAGCATGAAAATGCTATGACTGCAGTGAAAGACCTGACCTCGGGCAGAATTACTATGGATGGATATTTAAATAATGATTTGTGAGTAAAGTAAAGCAAAGTAAAGCAATCCCACCACAGGCCTCGGGAGGCCCTTGGGGTAGTAGGAGGTTAAGGCTCCTACTTTTCTAGACAATCGGCACTTGATGTCAGCCGGGTTGTCAGCCCTGCGTGACGGTCGCCTTTACCCCCAGAACAAAGTCTGGTACTCATTTCCGTTACAGGCTGAGTCGACCCCAGGGCCATAGTGCCGCCAGAAAGTTTGGGTCAGTTTAAAAATCCTGACCCCCACCGGGACTCGAACCCTCGACCTTCTGGTTTGTAGCGCAGTGCTTAACCACTACGCTACGGCGTGCCCCCAAATACGATTTGTGAGAAAACAGCTTAATTTTATTCGTTAAATAGTCCTAACAAATGCCACTCTTGGATAAATTCACTCCTCACTTTGGAACTCGTGAATTTATCGATGTCCCGCGCCGTAGCCGAGCGGTTAAGGTAGGAAGCCTTGGCGCAGAGCTACGGGACTTGCGCTGGTTCGAGTCTCCATGGGGGAAGGAATTTTCTCATGGTATTTCGGCTAGTATGGGACCGGTGCCCACCCAGCATCGTGAGGCAATTGGGTAGCTACAATATGTAGCGGCTCCAGGTTGAGGAACCAGCTATAACGGCTGGGGGACTCGACATGCTAACCACATGTCACCCATACACTGGCTGTTGATCATCTACCTCTGTGATTGACACATGTGGCTGTGAAGGGCCAGCAGCCGGCTGGTAAAAGGGCAACCGCTGAAAAGTGGAAAGACCCTCAATCGGAATTTATCGATAATTTGAAAATCACTCGTGGCATTGCTTATGGTAATTTTTATTTTATTTTGGAACCTTGGAACGTACCCCTATACACCCATACAAATTACCATTCCATATTCACGGTATCTGTATTCGCGGCATATTTGCCTAACATATCCCCCGCGAGTGAGGAGCTTTTAGTGTACATGGTTACGGAGGTGAACAAATAGATGGCGGCACGCTATTAGATGCTTGGTTAAGGAGTACGCTGCAAGCCAGAAAATCACGGGTTCGAGTATAAATGGAGTAAGAATTTTAAACTCACATAGACCATCTGACGGAATCATATCGCTGATACCTCTAATGGTAATAAGTACCAAGCGCATATTCTGGGAGTAAAGACAGCCGTCACGCAAAGCTCACAGCCCGGCTGAGATCTCGTGCTGATTGTCTAAAATGTGGGAGCGTTAACGTCCTAGCACCCCAAGGTCCTTCTATCATCTGTAGTGCGATCGATCACCCTTTATGCACGTTTACACAGCTGTATAGACAAACGAAGAGCTAGTTAGAATGCAGTAATATCAAACCCTAGTCCCACACATATAGTACTTTGATAAAAATACGAAGTATAAAAATGAAATTGTTTAAAAATGACTTACAGAAACAAATAAAATTAATTAAATTACAAATATTCTGCGAGTTCTGCACTTAAAGTGTATTAATAAGACAAAAAAATCCACTACTGTGGTCTCGAGGTAGCGTGCTGCCTTGTCACGCAGCGAGCCCGGGTTCGATTTCCGGTCGGGACAGGCACCTGGGTGAGGCTTTTTCGGGGGTTTCCTCACCTGTAAGACAAATGTTAGGAAGCTTAGGGCCCAACGGTCCCCGAAAATCATCCGGCCATCACCATCACCCTTATCATTATCATCACCACCCTTCACGGGTGTGGAAAGCAACGGGAAGCTACCATACCTATAATTCCCTAGTAAAGCTGCAAAGCATAGTATGGAAATGCTATGATTGCAGTGAAAGACCTGTCCTCGGGCAGAATTAGTATGGATGAATTAAGAAAAAGCATATATGAACTCAACATATAAAATAAAAGTATATATTTATGGGCCTATTTAAAAATGAGTGTGAGTCAGTCAGTCAGCCTGCCTCTATGTCCGTCCTTTACACACTAAAAAACTACTTGACCAGTTTGAATCGGATTTTTACCAGCTTTTACATAATTTTTCTGGGGCAATTAACGTATATAAAAATATTACCGTACACACTACTTACTGCCGAAGGTAAAAAAAATTGCAACTGTGTACTAAAAAAAGTAGCTTTTTTGGACACTAAACTAATGTACACATCCATCCATAGTAATTCTGCCCGAGGGCAGGTCTTTCACTGCAATCATAGCATTTCCATACCATGCTTTGCAGCTTTACTAGGGAATTGTAGGTGTGGTAGCTTCCCGTTGCTTTCCACACCGGTGAAGGATAATGATAAGGTTGATGATGATGGCCGGATGATTTCCGGGGGACCGTTGGGCCCTAAGCTGAGAAAAAAAACGAAAAAACCTCACCCAGGAGCCTGTTCCGACCGGGAATCGAACCCGGGCCCGCTGCGTGACAAGGCCGTAGGCTATCTCGAGACCACATCGGTGGACAATTATATACACTGAGCAACAAAAAATATACTTTTTTTTCTCAGAAAGAAAAACATGTGATTCTGATAGTATTTTTTCTCCTGAATTCAAATATGATATCGGTTTTTCTCCATCACGCAAGTTTTCCGAGAGACAGGCATTTATAATTTCAAACACTCTAATATTTTCTACATTCATAACTACACAATATTCTAACATTCGGACTCACCTAGAAAGTAAGAAATGACGATTTTCTGCTATATTTCGCCTGTGGAGCATCCCTCTTGATGGTTCAACAATAATCGGCCAGCATATTAGGATTCCATTTGATTTGATATCTCTTTTCCATAACTGAAATCTCCTGAGTTAGGTCATTTGGTTTTATTTTACAATAGACAAATGGACGAAAAAACGTTTATTAAAAAAATAATTATTTAAATGCATTAACTGAAATTGAAATAAAAAAACTGTCGGTGATGGAGAAATTCCGAATACATATTTCAAAACACGATAAAAAACTGCATTAAGTACAACTATTGGTACTCATGAGACAAAAATCATATTGACCAGTGATATCTCAACAAAAAAAATCTATAAAAAGTGACAGCACATGTCTATCTTTTACACATAACTCACTCTAACCATTTTTGTTTTTCAGCTCATTGATGTCAGGAAGATCGAGATAAGAAGATCCCCGGAACAACATCGGGTAATTAAATTACAAAAATTTTTCCAACAATAATGTTAAGTTAAAAATTTAATTGTACCTGTTGGTAGGTGCCCGTCGTCCTCAACTTTGTTAATATATCTTCTTCTTCTACTACAAGGTTTAGGCTATGCAGCCTGTTCCGGCGATTGTATATAAAATTAACTGGAGAGCTTTCGGAAGTTACCTTCCATTGTCTGCAGGTTGAGTTTCCGCTACTTGTGTACGGTGATGTATACACCAACTGTTTGTAGCAGCAACTGACTTGTTTTTGACGATCTCGTATAATGGGTTTGACTGGGGTGCGTTCTCATTAAGAAGTGAGGTGTTGTTTGTTTCTTTTATAATTTCGAGGTCTTCAAATATATTTATCCTAGCTGGAATGTTTTCTCGGTGGATTATCGTGAGAGTTAATTTTATACACAATATATTAACAAAGTTGAGGACGACGGCACCTACCAACAGGTACAATTTAATTTTTAACTTTCATCATATGACTTCACTTCAACGGAATTTGATATGAATTTTACTAGTAATAATGTTAATTCTTATCAAACTAAATTATAGTTTATATATAACGTGTTTAAATTATTTTGTCCACGGGAACAAGGCGGCAAGTCACGTTAGTAAGGAATAAAATGGAAATTGCCAACACAATGGAGCGATGTTCATACAATGAAGGGTCAGTAGTACAAGATAAAAACGGTGCAGTTTTCCACAATAACACGTGAGTTCACGTAGACTATGTGATAGACCACAATAACATGTTACACATATATAGGACTAACTAACAGTATCATGTTTTGCAACATTTTCAAATCTCTCAATTGTTTCTTTTTTTAAAGGTTAGAATTCTCGGTATTTGCAGCTGTGTTCCTATATTAACTAAAAGCCCAGTGGTAGTTTGTACTTTGAAAATTATGCATATCATTGCATATATATATATATATATATATATATATAATATATTTTTGACATTTGGCAATGAAGGCAAATATGATATGAAAAGAAAAAAGAATGCTTGAGTCGGATAGAAGGATTAAGATGGAATAATTGTTTTATTCTCATAACCATTCAAAAAATCGGTCCATTAATATTAATTTCATATACAATTAATTTTAATGGATTTATTATTTTAATTATCCTTACTTCAAATCCCGACTCAAGCATTCTTTTTTTCTTTTCATATCATATATATATATATATATATATATACGTCCACCGCTGTGGTCTCGAGGTAGCGTGCTGCCTTGTCACGCAGCGGGCCCGGGTTCGATCCCCGGTCGGGGCAGTTTTTCTGGGTGAGGTTTTTATCGGGTTTTTTCCTCACCTGTAAGACAAATGTCAGGAAAACTTTAAGGCCCAAACGGTCACCGAAATCATATGGCCATCATCTTGATCATCGTCATCCTTATCATTATCATCATTATCATCATCATCCTTCACAGGTGTGGAAAGCAACGGGAAGCTACCACACCTACACAATTCCCTAGTAAAGCTGCAAGCATAGCATGAAAAAGCTATGATTGCAGTGAAGGACCTGTCTTCGGGCAGAATTACTATGGATGGATGGATATATATATATATATATATATATATATATATATATATATATATATACACACACACATATCGATGTTATAACTATATTTTTGACATTTAGCAATGAAGGCAAATATGACATGAACATTATTATCTACCGTTGTAGTCTCGAGGTAGCGTGCTGCCTTGTCAAGCAGCGGGCCCGGGTTCGATCCCGGTCGGGGTTTTCTGGATGAGGTTTGTATCGGGGTTTTTCCTCACCTGTAAGACAAATGTCAGGAAAACTTTAAGGCCCACACGGTCCCCGAAATCATATGGCCATCATCATCATCATCCTTATCATGATCATCATCATCCTTCATCGGTGTGGAAAGAAACGGGAAGCTACCACCCACAATTCCCTAGTAAAACTGCAATGCTATGATTGCAGTGAGGGACCTGCCTTCGGGCAGAATTACTATATATATATATATATATATATATATATATATATATATATACATACACACACACACACACACACCGTACAGGGACTCTTGTCATCCCAACTCCTCTCAAAAATTCTTAAACTAAAAATGTATATAACTGTTATTCTTCCATTTATATTACTTTAATAACGGAGAAAATATTACGAGTATTTTAGAATAAAATGGTTACAAGAGAACTGACAACCATTTCATTACGAAGCCTATCATAAAATTTCTCCCACAAAGCCGTTGTGATGTACCAAAAAATTAACTACATCTTTTAACTGCAAGGTACTGAAAAATCCAGTGTCAAATTTCTCACTTAAACTAGAGAGAAGCGATACAACTGCTCACTTAATGGATTGGATAACCCTCACTACCGACCGTCCGCATTGCACCAGCCTCACTCCGCTCTTAATCGATCAGGGCGTCCATCTGCTACGCACAATGGTTTGCCATTACTGGAATCTATGATTTGTGTGCCTTGCAGTTAAAAGCGGCAGATTTTTTTTTCGACACGGCCTTGATACATCTAGGCCCAGCCGTCCACCCCTTGGGATACCTCGGTCGTCATGACCATACTCCCAAGTCCTAGTTCTAGTCCTCCCTATCCTATGTTCACGTCCACGTTCAAGTTCACGGTCCTTAAACCAACACCCCAGGGAGAGAGTGTTGGAGTTTGCAGTTCTGGGAATTGCTGAGCTACATAGTACATCAGGTCGCTCAATCCTGACGACCCCACAGTTGGTCCACGGGCTCCATGAGCCTAGCCGGGAGGACTGCTGTCGCAGATCCACCGACCATTCCCCTGTTCTGCCTCCAGGGACGTGTCCTGCAGCCGTTGTGAGACCGGCTAGGGCTACAAGCCCAACAGTGTGAGACTTTTAGTACATCCAGGTGCTCATCTCCTGGCGACCCCACAGTTTGTCGACGGGCCCGTAGGCCAAGCCAGGAACCAGTACAGTAGCTCCCCGCTGGACTGGTCCGAGCCGAGCCCTGGTGTGCCCCCAGGGACGCCTTCTGCAGCTGTTGTGGGCCAGCACGGAGCTCGCAAGCTCCAACAGACGAGCAACTAGTACGACAAGGCGCTCAACTCTTGCCTACCCCACTAATGGTTCACGAGTCCCTTGGACTTAACCGGGAGGACTGTCTAGCAGATCCACCGATCTTTCCCCCAGTGCACCAGCTGGGGACGTGTTTGGTTGCTGAAGTGGGTCCAGCCTGAGCTATAGTACGTCAGGTCGCTCAACTCCTGACGACCTCACAGATTGTCCTTGGGTCACTCGGTTCCAGAGTCGGCGCTAAGTCCCACCTTCAAAGACCGCGCTTCCTCCTTTCCCGAGCTTATCGACCTGGTGGTAATTCCCAGCATTACGCCTGGTATTGTCCCATCCAGCCCGTTCGCAAGACTAGGCCTAGTCGTGTAGCTGCTGTGAGGCAGCCCACTGAGCAATGTAGGCATCCAGGGAGCTCATCCCCCATGGTGCCCCCACAGATGGTCTCAGGTTCAATGAACCAGGAGATAGGGGGGCACGAACCCCTAGTCTCCCACCGCCACGCCAACAGCGGCACATGCCCCCGCTGTGGACCGGGATCATTCAAGGTTTGACAGCAGGCCCCTATGCCATATGTTTTTCCTGCTGACCCCACTCATGGTCCGCGAGTCCATCGGACTTGGAAGGGAGGACTGACTAGCAGATCCACCGACCTTTTCCCCACTACGCCACCGAGGGGACGCGTTTTGCTGCTGGAGTGGGCGCAGCACGAGCTATATAGTATGTCAGGTCGCTCGAGTCCTGACGACCCCACAAATGGCCCGCGGGTCCGGTCCGGACCTAGCCGGGAGGAATGCAAGCAAACCACCGACTGTTCCCCTATCCGCCGCCCGGGGACGCTCCCTGTTCCTGTTGTGAGCACAGCTGGGGCCCGATAAACGGACCCCCAGGGTGGCCTTGATACATCACAACCTCCTCTGAGAAAAAATTCAAGGTAAGTTTCGGCATGTGATGGTTGACAGTTCCCTTGTTAGAAAACAAAAAATAACCGCCGAGAGACAAACAGGTGAAAGGTGAAACTACTTAATAGTGAGCCACGCGATCTTGATGTGAAACCAGACAAAAACGAAAAAGTTAAGTCTCATAGACTGCGATAGGGAGGTCATGCAGCTTAAATGGGGAATGTAAAAGATGGGCATGGAAACTTCTTTAATGCAAAATCAGAGGGGAAAGCACCGCAGCAGATATGCCAAGAATGAGGTGGGATAATAATATTAACTATTATTCGATGGAGGTAAATTATACAGAGAATTATTGGAAAATATTAGCCCAGGATAGGGATGTTAGAGATATTATATCCGCGAAGCCATGAAACTCCAGGATCGATAACACTGGTCAACATGATTTTTGTCTCATGAGTACCAATAGTTGTACTTAATGCAGTTTTTTTATCGTGTTTTCAAATATGTATTCGGAATTTCTCCATCACCCACAGTTTTTTATTTCAATTAATGGATTTAAATAATTGTTTTTTAATAAACGATTTCTCGTCCATTTGTCCATTGTAAAATAAAACCAAATGAGCTAACTCAAATGATTTCAGCTATGGAAAAGAGATATCAAGGCAAATGGAATCCTGATATGCTGGCCGATTATTGTTGGATTATCAAGAGGGATGCTCCACAGGTGAAATATAGCAGAAAATCGTCATTTTTTTTACTTTCTAGGGGAGTCCGAATGTTCGAATATTGTGCAGTTACGAATGTAGAAAATATTGAAGTGTTTGAAATTATAAATGCCTGTCTCTCGGAAACCTTGCGTGACGGAGAAAAACCGATATTATATTTGAATTCAGGAGAAAAATGCTATCAGAATCACATGTTTCTTTCTGAGACAAAAAAAAATGTTTATTTTTTGTTTGTCAGGGCAATTAATAGAACCAGTGAATTAGTTATTAACGGGTTAGTCCCAGTGGATCATAATAGGATCCAGCCTACAGAGACGAGGAGACAGGAATATAGTAAAAGAATAATTATATTAACTTAATTATATAAATCTGGCACAAAGACAGACACAGACAGATATTACAAACATAAAAAATGTATATATCGAGATACAGGAAAACACAGAGGGAGAGAAAGGCATGTGTCCATCACTGCCGGTTTGTAAGTTATGGCTGGGAATTTTCTATCTTGTTAATTTACATTCGTATCGGGAAAGCATATCATTATCCTTAATTCTATATAATCATAGCGCTACTTTTTAAAGAGTTCGGTAATTGTCCAGTGTATGGAACCTTATGCTGAATAAATCAATAGTTACGATTTCCATGCTTAACTCTTTTGAAATACTTGGTTTTGTTATGTTGCTGTTGAAAATAAGTAAATATTTATCTTATTAAAACATATAATATTAAGTAATGATGAAACAATAGATTTCATGCATCATTTTTTTAAAAACTCAGAACATACTGTACTTTGAACATTGTTTGAGTTTTTATGCTTTCAATTACAAGAGAATATTTATTTGTTATTTCTCAAAATCAAAATTTTTTATTCAGTACTGCTTTTGAGAAACCGATTCCGATTGATGGTCTTTCCACTTTTCAGCGGTTGCCCTTTTACCAGCCGGCTGCTGGCCCTTCACATCCACATGTGTCAATCCCAGAGGTAGATGATCAACAGCCAGTGTAGGGGTGACATGTGGTTAGCATGTCGAGTCCCCCAGCCGTTATAGCTGATTCCTCAACCTGGAGCCGCTACTTATTGTAGCTACCCAATTGCCTCACGATGCTGGGTGGGCACCGGTCCCATACTGGCCGAAATACCATGAGAAAATTTCTTCCCCATGGAGACTCGAACCTTAACCGCTCGGCTACGGCGCGGGACGTTTTTGAGAAACCAAGAGGACAAAAAAGTCAAGAGGCAGAGCAAGAAGAAGATTTTGAGACCAATATAGGAGTTATTGCTGGCTGTTACAGTAGATAAGGAAGGTTTTCACAAGGTTTTCTTGTGTGAAGCTCCTTCGTCTGTCAGTTAAGAAGGGTTTATACAATCATAATATCATTTCTTCATCATGTGATGTCACAGGTGATTGTGAAAAACACTAGAGTTCTTCTTCAGAATTCCTCTTCGGTTACAGTTTTTTCACTATCACCAGAGAGCATTTTGCTAATTTGACAAATTCTATTGTAGCCAGGATTTGTATTTAATACTTCACTCAGCTTCTCAAATGCGATTTTACCAATATCGTAATATTATTTCTCAAGGTACACGGGTATTCCCCTCCTACACAGATGCAAATATACACGTTACGCTTATATCCAATAGATTGCAGAGATTTTTTTTTGTCTAATGCCACCGGGTTGTCTTTTATGGCATTTCTGGCTTTCTCCCCTGGCATTGGCAGAATTGTAATCCATTTCTCAGGTTGGGGCACCTGAAAGGCGGAGAGTTACGTAACACCAGTGATAAATTATAATGAAGCGCCAGAACAGTTCTTAACCTAAACTTAACCTAAATTCCAGACCATGAGCAACCACAGGAATAACTTCAAGGAAAAATCCCTATGGTTTGACCGGGAATCGAACGCGGGACCTCATGAACAGTATTCAGGAACGCTGACCACTAGCCCATGAGGCTGTTCACTTTAAAAATATATTAATTAATTATTAGTAATTATCTGAAGGGAAAATTATAATTTAATACCACATTTGCGAGTAAAATATGCATTTATGCAATAAAAATATAAAATAAGCATATCTATGCATTATCAAATACTGCTCAAATTGTCTGTGAAGGAACCACTTAACATGTAAATAATTTCCGCGCCCCTCTGTACCAGCAACCCATTGGGTGAAAACATTTACATTCGCTTTCAAGTCTCAAACCAAGCCTCGGATGAATCAGACAGATCAACCTGTTGAAAAAGATCGCTGGGACGTCCAAAAAAGCGCTGAATGAAAAATTCCTCTTTGAGACTGTAACAGGCCACACGGCATAATACTTGCATGAATGATGATGATAATTTCCGCATACTTTTTAGTGTGTAAAACAAAACATGCATTTCGTATACAAATCCGGGCTCTAATGATGCCTTATATCAGGCTTGAAACCGTCTTTACATCCCATGAATTTATGATATATGATCCATGGATTTAGTCTACTTCCGAAGGAACCCATAGGATACTCAAAAAAACAATCGACTACAACCAAGGTTTGACCAGATGGACCACAAACTAGATGTAAAGATTGTAATCACTAGTTCAACAGTACCTACTATTATTATAGTTTTATTAATGTAATTGTAATATTTTGTACATCTTAATTTGAATGACAGGATGATTTGGAAGACATATGACCTGTCATTCAAATTAAGACATAAAAAATCACCATTACACTAATAAAACTATGTGATTTTTTAAATATCTTGGGTCAATAATTACAAGTTTAGGTACCTGTGAGAGAGATGTACAGACTAAAATTGCAATGGCAAAAAATGCAACTAAGACATTACATGGAATAATTTGGAACAAAAATATTACAAAGGAAACTAAAATGAATTTATAAGAGCATAATACAGAATGTTTTTTCATTTGGAAGTGAAACTTGGTCTTTGCCGGAATTACAGAAGAATACAATTAGAACAGTTGAATTTGATTATTTTAGAAGAAGCCTCCAAAAAACAAGACAGGATAAAATAAAAAATGGATTCGTTTGGAGAGAAATGAATGTCACCACATCTGTTAAGAGGATTGAAAAGCAAACGCTTAAATAGTATGGCCACGTACAAAGAATAGAAAATGAAAGATGGCCAAAAAATATATACCAATGGTCACCCCCTGGAAGAAATAAACGTGGCAGACCAAGATGGAAATGGAAAACCTACGTCAGAACCATAATGGATGATAGGAATTTGGAAGAGGGAGATTGGAATGATCGAGATAAATGGAAACTGAAGACGGCAAACCTATAAGGGGGTGAAAGCCGAAGAAGAAGAATTTGAATGACAATCATTTTGCAGGTATCACAGTTGGGTTAAGGGACTGCGCTGGAACTGATCACGTGAGTCAGTGACTGCTAATAGATTGAGCAAGTGCAAAACTTGCAGTGTCTGGTTGCAGTCTCTGCTACTTCCATGCAGTGTTGCCAATATACTCCCCAACCATAACATGATTTTGGAACTCTGCTGGCGTAAATGTTTCCTATCTACTGGTCGGGGCAGAATTGCCCGAACTTTTGAAACCCGTTTCCGTATTAATACCAGAGGCGCTTTCATTCCAGTCAGTAAATATAAAATTATCATCATCATCATCATCATAGTACATTCACGAATTTAGGTCATTTGTTGACCTGTTTCGGCCTCAAGAGAAACACCATCCAGAAGTCTTTTGAGTGGACGTCCTGGTCTTCTTCTTCCTGCAGGTTGATGGCTAATGTAAACTCATTTGATTATTTCGGTTGAAACCTCTATTGCATTTCCTAAAAAAATATTTTTTTTTGCAAATGCCCCAGGTTGTCTTTCGACATTCCTGGTGTTCTCTCCTGGCATGGCTTACTTGTAACCCACTTCTCAGGTTGGGGCGCCTGGAAGGCGGGGTTACGTTGCCCCGATGATATAATGGGTGATGATGATGATAGTGGTGCGCCAGGAGAGTCCTTAATCCTAAGCTTAATCTAAGATGAATATAAATTATGATTATTGCGATGGCCATATGAATTCGGGAACCGTTTGGGCCTTAAAGTTTTCCTGACATTTGTCTTACAGGTGAGGAAAAACCCCGATAAAAACCTCACCCAGAAAAACTGTCCCGACCGGGGATCGAATCCGGGCGCGCTGTGTGACAAGGCAGCACGCTACCTCGAGACCAGAGCGGTGGGCTCAAAAATATATATATAAAATACAAATAAAATGGCTAAATACTAACAATATATACTCCCCTCAAAAAATACAATAGTAAAGAGAGGACGGATGATTTTTTTAAAACTTTTCCAAGACTTCAATCTACCAACTTTCAGGCCATAACTAAGCGATTTAAGGCATGCCTTCGTGCAGAGCTAAAGTACTGGTGTCTGTACATTGTGGATATATATATATATATATATATATATATATATATAGTTACACCATGCGCTGATATTCCAGTTTGCTAAACCTGGTTATTTTTATCTAACGTGAGATGAGGCCAGAGTTGTTATGAAATTAAACAATACTTTCAAAATTCATAATGAATGAGCGAATGAAAGAATGAATGAATGGAGATGAAATGAACAAGATTGAGGAAGGATGAGGACTGGAGAGTATTGATGGTATGAAATCCGAGAAACGGGAGAACCGCGTGAAAAAAAAAATTGAAATAACCCGGTGTGGCCAACCACCAATGTCCATCCCGCTGTGGCCAACCATTAACGTTCATCCGGAATCGCCAGGATAAAGTTATGGGAATCTTCACACATTGAAAAAAAAAAAAAAAAAAAAAAAAAAAAAGTAAAAATTCTTAATTTTGTAATGCCATTTTAAAGCCTTGAAACTTCACGCACGTAACGCACTGAAACAAATTCCTAACATTCCGAAGTATAGAACTACTATTAAACCAAAACAATAAAAATACGAAATAATAAAAAAATCATCCCTTCAGACTTTCATTTCTCTTAAGAACTCCTATCAAATATACTATTTTTTAATCAATTGAATTGGTGTTTACTTGATTAAAATCCGTAACTTATTTAATTAAATAAAAATAAAAGTTAGAGCTTTATGTGATTTTCATATTTATTAAGATATAATTTAGTTACAGCTGTTTCGGTACTTTGTACCTTCTTCAGACATGATAACAAATTAATTATTTTTTTTACACTCTCTATTATAAATTTAAAAGAGGCGATTCATTCAAATCTAGTTGGGAATTTAATAGTTTTCAATTTATTTATTTCTACAGCTTCTAAAAGATCCAACTTCTTTCCTTTGTCACAAACATGTAAAATTTTAAAATTTTGTTCAAAACAATGATCTTATTGGAGTAGGTGGTTTTGATCCAAATTTTAAAAGTTTACATGTTTGTGACAAAGGAAAGAAGTTGGACCTTTTAGAAGTTGTAGAAATAAATCAATTGAAAAGTGGCAATAAACTGTTAGATTCTCAACTAGATTTGAATGAATCGCCTCTTTTAAATTTATAATACAGATTGTAAAAAAATATATAAAAAATAAAATAAAATAAATTTTTGTTGCATAGTTACAGTTGCTATGTACTATAATAACAAAATTAATTAATTTATCATGTCTGAAGAAGGTACAAAGTACCGAAGCAGCTGTAACTAAATTATATGTCAATAAATATAAAAATCACATAAAACTTTAAGTTTTATTTTTATTTAATTAAATATACTATTTTTTGTCCGAATCCCTGCTTTTCTTAACCTGAATTGTTTGTTTTAAATTTCTGTATTAGTTAACAGATAAATGTCTTCAATTTGGTTCGTTTACACCCTGTATACGCTAAATGTAATAATTTACCTTAAAACAGCATAAATTCATATGATAGTCTTAGAAAGAGGAAATGCATTACAGACGAACATAAACCATAATGACCTTGGGCTCTTCAACAGTATTAAAATAATATGACAGGAAGGACGAACAGTGCACGAACTTTCAGAAACCGGAAAGCCATGACCATTCCAATTTGTAAGTCATATGCATGAATCCGGAGTCTACCATTAACTCCGAAAAAAAAACTCATTTATACAGTGTGTCCCACAATCCCTACGTCAAAACGTAAATTATATAAACCAAATAAATTTGGCATAGAGGGATTCTAGACAAGCAATTTGAAAGAAGGAACATAGGGTATAAAATCTATCAGTTGTTAAAGAAGTTCCTTACATCTGATACAGATAATTCAGCATTAAAATAAAAGAGTTTGAAATGGGATAGTCCACAATTGTAGTCTTGGGTAATGGCATTGCCTTGTACGAAGCGAGCCTGGGTTCGATCACCGATCGGGACAAATTTCCTCCGTGATTTTTCTTCAGGGTTCTTCCTCACCTATGAGAAAAATGCCGGGAAACGTTGTTTAAGGCTCAGACGGTCCCCGAACAACATTTGATAACCATAATAATCCTAATATATTCGTCTAGTTTAGTATGAATACATGTCCACCGCTGTGGTATCGAGGTAGCGTGCTGCCTTGTCACGCAGCGGGCCTGGGTACGATCCCGGTCGGGGCAGTTTTTCTGGGTGAGGTTTTTATCGGGGTTTTTCCTCACCTGTAAGACAAATGTCAGGAAATCTTTAAGGCCCAAAAGGTCCCCGAAATCATATGGCCATCATCTTATCATTATCATCATCACCATCACCGGTGTGGAAAGCAACGGGAAGCTACCACACCTACACAATTCCCTAGTAAAGCTGCAAGCATACCATAAAAATGCTATGATTGCAGTGAAGAACCTGCCTTCGGGCAGAATTACTATGGATGGAGTATGAATACACCCTAATTCAACCCAGGAAGTTACCACAGACCTTATGGGTTACGCCAGTGTCCCCCTATGTACAGAGGGTAGATGTTGCCAAACTCATAATAACGGCGTTTGTTTAGGGAGGGGTAAAGGGGCAAGGTTAGCAGTAATTTATTCACATCTATGTACTATACATTTAAAAGACATTTTTTTTTATTTTATGGCATGCAAACTAGTTTTGTAGTAAATTTGAGAGTCGACACTTTCACACAGGATAGCACGAGCTCAGTGACAAGTGGTAGCTGTTTTTTTCTTTAAGAGGGGGTGGCTTGGATGGCTACAACTTACAACTATGTACCTACTGTGTTGCAATCTTCAGTTTTATATAAGGATTTCTCTAAAGAAAATACTGTTAAAATGGCAACCCAGTTCCCTATTCCAAACACACACTAACTTCCTAGGCTGAATCTGGGTGTAGTGTGTCCAATCGTAATTTTTCGTGCTGTCTCGGAAGTGATACCTCTTTCCGGAAGGCTATCCATGTTCTTGTACAGTATGTGGTCAACAGGAAAAATGTTCTGTCTGAACAGATGGTGGCACTTAAAGGCCTGGATGGCATAGAAGATGTAAAATTATCTAAAAGGCTGGATATTAAACTGTAATAAATGAGAAATAAAGGAATATGATAGTTTAAGAACTTTATTGGGGACTGAAATGCAATTATAACTCACTGATATTATCGAACCCGTAGATTCATAGCCGCGCGGACATAAGCTCCCCATTCATCACTATCTTGAACTGATATTTTCCAATTATCCCCTGTATAATATACTTCCCTCAAATCATGATTAATGTTATTCTCCCGCCTCATTCTTGGCTTATCAACTGGACGTTTAACGTCTGGTTTTCCTACAAAAAGGTTATATTACATGCGCCCGTTTCATTCCTGATTCAAGCCACATGTCCTGTCCATCGCAGTCTATGAGACTTACCTGTTCTTATTATATCTGGCTTCCCATAAAAATCATGTAGCTCACTGTTATCCAGTCTTCTTCATTCGCTTGTCTGTTCATCTCTCTTTGGTCCAAAAAAAAATAAGTACCGTACTTTATTCTCATATACTCGTAATCTCTTCTCTTCCTTTTAAGTAAGAGTTCGTGTTTCGCATCCATGTAAGTCTTAATATAACTGGGAGAATAACAGCTTTATATATTTTCAGTTTAACGTTATTTGAGAGAAGTTGGGGCGACAAGAGTTCCTGCACAATATGCATTTCCAGAGTTTAGTCTATGTTTAATTTCTTTGTGCATAAATTCCTAATTGTAATTATTGGTCGTGAGTATTTTGATTTCAGCCACTTCTTCAAAATTTCCCTCATTTGTTATTAATTGCCCATTTACATTACCGGTACATAATGTATCTCTATTAAGGATTAATTAAATGAGTCAAGTTATTAGGCAATATACTGTTTTGTTACGGATCACAATGAAAGTCTTACATCAAGAATTCTGTCTCTCTCTTTACCTTAGTTTAACCTCTCCCTATATGTGTACTTTTAGATGCCCCACGTCACCCGAGAATAATGAGGACATGACCTGTCAGAAGATGATTTGTAACTTTGGATCACACACATTAGATTATTAACCACGCAAGGAGATTAAATGCCAGCCTGTATGAGTGATCAGCTAAAAGCCAGTGCCATCTCGAAGACAACACGAACATTTAAGACAAGACACACCATTCATCCATTTACATTAAATAAGTATATAATATAATATGGATGATTATTAGTATGGCCAAATGGTGTTCGGGTACCATTTTGACCTCAAAGTTTTCAGAGATTTACCTTATAACACAAGGAAAATCCCGAAAATATCTCAAACAAGGAAACTTGTTTCAACCGGAGACTTTGTGCTGTGGACTTAGATCAAGAATTAATTAAATATATTTTCCGAAGTCAACTTTTAAACTGGGAAAATACAAAAAAATGATAGATAATATGAAAACCTAAACATTTGCCACAGGAATATGTTTTATACATTTATAGACTTGTTTTACAATAACTATCATTATTATCACATTATTGGAAGATGAAGGAAAGAAGACCTCGAAACTCGTGGATGCAAGAAATAATAACTGGAATGAGAACAAGAGGACTGGATGTCATGGAGTGGATGAATTAGACATAGAAAGATGCGTAGACATTAAAAATCTGTATATAAAAATTATTATATTATTATTATTATTATTATTATTATTATTATTATTATTATTATTATTATCATTATTATTACACTGAGCAACAAAAAAGAAACTGTTTTGTCTCAGAAAGAAAAATGTGTGGTTCTGATGGTATTTTTTCTCCTGAATTCAAATATGATATCGGTTTTCTCCATCACGCAAGGTTTCCGAGAGACAGGTATTTATAATTTCAAACACTTTAATATTTTCTACATTCGTAACTACACAATATTCGAACATTCGGACTCACCTAGAAGGTAAGAAATGACGACCTTCTGCTATATTTTGCCTGTGGAGCACCCCTCTTGATGGTCCAACAATAATCGGCCAGCATATTAGGGTTCCATTTGCCTTGATATCTCTTTTCCATAGCTGAAACCATTTGAGTTAGCTCATTTGGTTTTATTTTACAATGGACAAATGGACGAAAAAAGTTTATTAAAAAATAATTATTTAAATCCATTAATTGAAATTGAAATAAAAAAACTGTGGGTGATGGAGAAATCCCGAATACATATTTGAAAACACGATAAAAAACTGCATTAAGTACAACTATTGGTACTCATGAGACAAAAATCGCGTTAACCAGTGTTATTATTAATTGGGAATATCTGCACAAATGGAGGAGGTTAGGTAGTCGATGCATAACTAATATACTTGCATTCTTACATGTGAAAAGAAAATAAAGGAAATTGCGAGGAGAAAAAAAAGACTAAGACAATTTTAAAAGGTAAAAGATAACACATGGATCTGAGAAAAGTGAACCCTTAGACATGTGTTCATTCCTTTGTTTCAAAACGCACAGTAGTGATTTGAAATCGCGTACCTACAAATTAATAGCAATAACCAAGCTCTTTATTATTCCTATAATTACTACGGCCGCGCATAGCAGTTAGCATCCAATATGAGTCATTCTACTTTCTCTCTACGTGCCAATCTTTAGTTTCTTTTCCACCTCCACAATCAGCAAAAAATGTTATAAAGCAATTGTCCTTCAAATATGTCAACCTACACTTACAGTCTTACTAATACAAATCTCTTATACAGGCTTTCATCAGTTGTTTAATTATACAATATATAAGCCTTACGTAGATCACGTATAATTTCCTTACTAATATACGTTGTGCCGGAGCTATATAACAAAACAACGGTTATACACAATACGTCACATATTCGTCACCATAGTGACGTCAGAACAATATAACGCGCAGTTTGTAACAGAAATAAAACAACATCAACTAGTGATTAATTGTGAAAGAAATGAATATGGATAAGAATTAATAGAGATTCCCTAATTGGGGAGGTACGGAAAAAATAAGTGTGTTTTAATTTATATACATTTTCCTTTACGCTATGTCAAATATATCTTAGAATTGGTTTGACAGATAATGTGCTGCCATCTAACGTCAAGAATTTCGGACAATTCTTGGAAACTAATAAAAGTTTTTCCCATTACTTATGAATTATGTGCAGTGTTTTAAGATGCGTTAGAAAACGTTCAAAATAGTAGGAAATGTTACCGACGACAGAATAGCGCTTTAAGCGAAAAAAAAAAATCATTGCAGTTTGATCGGGAATCAAACCTATGACCTCATGGACCGTAGTCAGAAGCTCTAACCACAAGACTATGTAGTTAACAAGCGGTTCGTTGCAATAATAGTACCTCTATAATTAAATACATTTTTATATCGGTGTGTGTGTTATGTATTAAAAATGCAATAAAGTTTTCTTAAAATAATATTATGAAGCATTTAAACCACATTCAGGTTAAATCTTGTCTACAGCAATTATTGTAAAAAATATTATTTTGTGAATCAATGTTCAATTAAAAAAATAATATTATTAAGCCTAATCGAGAATGAGTGTAACGTAACGCATTTTGTGGTGTCATTATTTTCCTACCCAGAGCTTTATTAATATTATTTATGCCCTGTGTATCCATCAAAGAGTCGTTAAAGTGTTGCATTTTGGGTTAAATTTAAGGAAACTTTCATCAATATCATAAGAAAACAATCAGTTGATCTTGAAGTCCGACATGTTGTCTAGTTATACAATCTTTAAACAAGGCTGGACATACTTGCAAGCTTGGGAGGCGTTCAATTACATTAACATCGTTGTTGTTGGTTATTACTAGGACTGAAAAATGTATTGGCTAGGATGCATCGTTCTTAGACCGCTATGTTTACAAACTCACGTTGACACGCGCTACTTGGGACAGACTTCTAGTACGGTTCATCTTGTGTAGGAATGTACTCACCTTTGCACAATTTTTGTTTCGGTATTCTGATACAACCATACGTCACATAAACAGGTCTATTACTGAGGAGACTCCAACACACACACTCTCCGCTCCGAGCAGGCAGTAGAGACGCTCGACAAAGACACGCATTTTGTAAACAATGTGTATAGAAATTAGTTACTACCCTGATACTGATACTTTTTTTAAGCCCTAGTTATTACGTAGCATCGTTTTGATATTGATACCAGCTCCAGTTCAAGCGATATGATTGGTTGAAAATCCGGGCAGAGGAGGACATCGGTCTGCCTAGTGAGACATTGAATGTACAATTCACGGGAAGAAAGTATTACCAGTGCTAACCTAAAGTTTATTTATTTATTTATTTATTTTATCTGATGGAGTTAAGACCGTAAGCTCTTCTCTTCCACTTCACCAGGGTTAAATTAATCCTATAATAACAATTATGAATTATCTACATGTTAATTAATGATACATAATAGATATAGGCTACACAATATAAAGTTGACAAGGGAAAGAAAAATAGTAGCAATAATAATAATAATAATAATAATAATAATAATAATAATAATAATAATAATAATCATCATCATAGTACATTCACGAATTTAGGCCATTTGTTGACCTGTTTCGGCCTCAAGAGAAACACCATCCAGAAGTCTTTTGAGTGGACGTCCTGGTCTTCTTCTTCCTGCAGGTTGATATCTTAACATTAGTTTGGGTATTCTGTGATCTTCCATTCGATGAACATGTTGTACCCATCTTGACTTATAATCAGAAATTTTGTTTTCTAAAGATTCCACGTGTAATTCTTCTAAGATGTCTTCATTTTTTTTGTGATCTAGTAGTGTGTATCCTGCAGTCCTCCGAAGATATCTCATTTCACCAGATTTAAGTCTCTGTATATCCTTCTGTTTTAACGTCCATACTTCGCTACCATACAAAAGAGTTGGAAGAGCCAGTGTTTTATACACTTTCAGTCTTGAATGCTTTTGGACTAACTGTGGCTTGAAGATAGAATTTATTAACCCTAAAATTCTTAAAAATTTAGATATTTTTGCATTTACATCCTTTTCTTCTTCATATGAGATATTGCATCCTAGATATGTAAAATAATAATAATAATAATAATAATAATAATAATAATAATAATAATAATAATAATTGTATTGTAAGCCCATGTTTTCCTTTTACAGAGATTTAGACGCTCTCCCTCTACAGGGAAGAATTTGAACCATACTAATTTAGTTACACTTGTTTTCGTATAGATGTCATTTGAGTGGTTCGTGGTCAGCGTTCCGCCTCATACTGACATCTAGGAACCAAGGTAGTTCTAGGACGGGAAAATTCGGTAAATTTTGCTTAGAGGCCTATAATAATAATAATAATAATAATAATAATAATAATAATAATAATAATAATAATAATAATAATAATAATCTATAAGAAAAGTTTAAAATGTAAAGGAATAACAAAAGAATGCATGGAACACGGTTGTATTTTATACTGTCTAAGGAAATATGAAGTGAGTTTTGAGTCGGGCAGTCCTTGATATACGAGGGGAGGGAATGAGTTTATTTGTGAAACTATAAAGACAGGGAGCGGGTGAAATCTAACAAAAAAGGAAACGTTTACGACTGGCAATAATGCAAATAAATATTCAAAAATAGAAAAAATAATCAATTCGCTAAATTCACCGGGTCCAAAGTTGTATTAATATTAGCACTGTCTAATTCTCTTATTTAAGATTCTACATACCTCGATTCCCAATTATTTATCATCTCGTTTCCAGTATCTATCCTCAAACTATAACTTAAACACAAGATCACAACATAGTCTCTTACTTAATATACCGCAACATAGGACATCACATCACTCCATGTCATATACTATCTTCACTTCTCGCAACTGGAATTCCTTACCACAAGAAATAAGTGGCTGCCGGACATTGGCATCTTTTAAAAGAAATCTAAATTTATATTTGCTCTAAACTCCACTTCACCATTACCCAGTGTAAGATATATATATATATATATATATATTAATTGGTGTTTCTCGTATAATTTATATTATTATTATTATTATTATTATTATTATTATTATTAACAGTGTAAAGTGATCCCACAACAGGCCCGGAGGCCCTTGGGGTAGTAGGAGGAAAAAGGCTCCCACTTTTTCTAGACAATCGGCACTTTATGTCAGCCGGGTTGTCAGTCCTGCGTGACGGCCGCCTTTACCCCCAGAACAACCGCCTGGTACTCATTTCCGTTAGAGGCTGAGTCGACCCCAGGGCCATAGTGCCGCCAGAGGGTTTGGGTCAGTTTAAAAATCCTGACCCCAACGGGACTTGAACCCTCGACCCTCCGGTTTGTAGCTCAGTGCCTTAACCACTACGCTACGGCATGCCCCCATTATTATTATTATTATTATTATTATTATTATTATTATTATTATTATTATTATTATTATTATTATAAGTATTATTATTGTTATCATCGTATAAAATGATGTCTGTACATGACATTTACATTGCTACATTTAATATATATTTAACTGTTTATAATTAGTATAATGTATATCTATATTTGTCAAATATTTATTTGTATTTCAGCTGGTTGAGTAGAAGAGAAGGCCTTATGGCCTTAACTCTGCCTGAATAAATAAAAGGGCACGCCATAGCGTAGTGGTTAAAGCACTGAACTACAAGCCGGAGGGTCGAGGGTTCAAGTCCCGTTGGGATCAGGATTTTTAAATTGACCCAAACCCTCTGGCGGCACTATGGCCCTGGCGTCGACTCAGCCTCTAACGGAAATTAGTACCAGACGCTTGTTCTGGGGGTAAAGGCGGTCGTCACGCAGGCCTGACAACCCGGCTGACATAAAGTGCCGATTGTCTAGAAAAAGTGAGAGCCTTAACCTCCTACTACCCCAAGGGCCTCCGGCCTGTTGTGGTATCACTTTACTTACTTTACTATTATTATTATTATTATTATTATTATTATTATTATTATTATTACAGTAGGCAGACCTATTCGAAACGTATCTTTGAACAAAATTTCAAGTAAGCGATATGGAACAGAAGGAGAATTTTGAAGCGATATGACATGTAGAAGTCAGTTCATACGATATGTTTGTATTACTTTCTATTTGTTTTAAGAGTTGTGGTGCTCAAGGTAATACATTCCTTAGCCTTGCTCCCTTTCCAAAACCAACCGGTTATAAGTGCAGTGACAATTATTCTACGTGAAATGTCAATAAACTCAACGTCCACATATCACTCTACCGTCTGAGTTAGCTTCAGCCAGTTACTCAAACAGTAGCGGGAAGTCCCAGGTTAACTCATTTACCTACGTGTTTGAATAGTGCACACCGAAACTACGCTTCATCTTCATCATCATCATGAACAAATTCGTTTTAGGCCATGTGGCCTGTACGGTAAACCTAGCGAAGATGGTCTTGATCTTTCCACCGATGTTTTGGTCTTCCTTGGTCCCTATGTCCAGTTGGAGTATATTGGAATGCCAATTTTGGAAGTCTATTTCTTGCCATTCTTCTCAGATGATTTTTCCATTCTTGTTGGTATCTTTGTATATCTTCATTTAAACTTGTTACTCCAAGTTTTCCTCTGATAATAGTGTTCCTTTGGTGATCCAGTCTATTAACTCCTAACAATGATCGTAAGAAGCGCATTTGGCTTACTTGAAGTTTATGAGAGTTTCTTTTATTTAAAATCCAAATTTCACTTCCATATTTTAGAGCAGCTTTTGATGTGATGTTATGTAATCTTAGTTTTGTCTCTGTCTGTAAGAGGTAGTGATGTGTATTCTATAACCTCTCCTACCTAATTCTCAACCTCACCTGCACGTGGTACACCCTGCTTTTAACTAACGAGGTAATGGGGACCGAGTCACGGCGGTATAACCGTTCCATCGAATATGGAGGAAATTCCATATTTTGAACGCCTGACTAGAGGCTATAAGGTAGCAGCCCTACCACTAGTCTTGCTCTGTGGATGGCTGGTAACCAACCCAGGGGACTTCCTACTACTCGAAGAAACTTGAGCAAAGACTGGAATGATCACACTGACGAAACTACGCTTACCACAGCTTATTAAAGTAATATTGAATTCACAGGTTTTATTTTAAGGCAGGGATGTAGAACATCCCTCCCAAACCGTGAACATAAAGAGATGGACTCTTGCCACCAATCTACAACCTTATCCGTTTTAAAGTGATCCTAACATAAACAAATGTCAACTGTATCCTTCCGCCATTCGCGCCACAATTACTGTAACATTGACCAGGGAGCACGTGTGAAGTATATAAGACATGTGATAGTTGAATGGGGTAGATTACAAAAAAGCTGGTGATATTTTTCACTGAACTTCTGAAGTACAATTAAAATGGCTGTTTTTTTACCACTAAATTTGTCTGACTTGTGTTTTAAAAATTTAGATGACACAGCAACAGAAGACTCGACACATTCAGCCATTTTGTTTTGCATCAGAATCGATTGAAGCATGACTCAAATGCATCTCTCCATATGTAATAAACTATATAAAGTTGTAATTATTGATTAGGTAAATTTTAGAATATCTTCTATGTTTTGAATATTATTATTTTCATTCACGAAGAATAACAAGCATATTCAGAGGACATATTTTTAATTTAATGCAGTGAACTTAATTTTTCGAGTACCTACCGCTTCTACACCGTACGACAGTGTTCCATAACGAATGAAAAGCGAGCAGATCACGTGGTTTTGTTTTGATGAGGATTGTTTTAAGAGCGGATGGCCTTTAATCTCCGTTGTTTAAATCAGTGCAAAGACGCAGCTAGCAGACTGCAGTAGCTGTGGAGTGAAATATGCCTAAAACAAACAGTGGCGACTGGTAACTTGCATTATGTTTGTACACATATAAACTGATTAATTACGTATTAAACAAATGTACAGTACGTCCACCGCTGTGGTCTCGACGTAGCGTGCTGCCTTGTCACGCAGTGGGCCCGGGTTCGATCGCCGGTCGGGACAGTTTTTCTGGGTGAGGTTTTCATAGGGTTTTTTCCTCACCTGTAAGGCAAATGTCAGGAAAACTTTAAGGCCCAAACGGTCCCCGACCATCATCATTCATATTCATCTTAGGATTAGGGACTCTCCTGGCGCACCACTATTATCATCACCCATCATGTCATCGGGGCGACATAATCCCGCCTTCCAGGCGCCCGAACCTTAGAAGTGTGTTACCAGTACGCCATGCCAGGAGAGAACATCAGGAATGTCGAAAGACAACCTGGGGCATTTGGGGGAAAAAAAAAAATGTACAGTACTTATTGACACTACTGAACTTAGAATGTAGGTGTACATGATGGTAGGTGATGATGATGATCCCTATACATATAATATAATCATCATCATCATGAACAAATTCGTTTTAGGCCATGTGGCCTGTACGGTAAACCTAGCGAAGATGGTCTTGATCTTTCCACCGATGTTTTGGTCTTCCTTGGTCCCTATGTCCAGTTGGGGTATATTGGAATGCCAATTTTGGAAGTCTATTTCTTGCCATTCTTCTCAGATGATTTTTCCATTCTTGTTGGTATCTTTGGATATCTTCATTTAAACTTGCTACTCCAAGTTTTCCTCTGATAGTAGTGATATAATATAATAATAATAATAATAATAATAATAAAGTAAAGTAAAGTAATCCCACTACAGGCCTTCGGGTAGTAGGAGGTTAAGGCTCCCACTTTTTCTGGACAATCGGCACTTGATGTCAGCCGGGTTGTCAGCCGGGTTGTCAGCCCTGCGTGACGGCCGCCTTTACCCCCAGAACAAGCGTCTGGTACTCATTTCCGTTAGAGGCTGAGTCGACCCCAGGGCCATAGTGCCGCCAGAAGGTTTGGGTCAGTTTAAAAATCCTGACCCCACCGGGACTTGAACCCTCGACCTTCTGGCTTGTAAGCGCAGTGCCTTAACCACTACGCTACGGCGTGCCCCAATAATAATAATAATAATAATAATAATAATAATTGTATCCACTATGTAGCTAAATTATTCACTCACCCTCTTTATTTGTTGAGAAAATTTTCTTTTGGAAGTTTGACATTTTCTTTTCTTCTCCACAAGTATTTCAATTTACTGAGCTAAACGTTTTCCAATCATATCCTCTGGTTTTCCTATAATAAAGTTTCCATGCCCTTCTTTCATTTCCCATTCGTTCCACGTGTCCTGTCCATCGCAGTCTACGTAACTTAATTGTTCTTATTACGTAATCAAATTATTTGGCGTTTACTTGATGAAAATACATTTTTATATCAATTAAATAAAAATAAAACTTAATGCATTAAAATAAAAATTCGTTACAGCTGTTTCAGTACTTTGTACCTTCTTCAGATAATGTTGATAAAACTTATTATGTCTATTTTCCTATAAAGATCTTGTAGATATATTTTTCCCCTGTATAATTGAGTCTCATTACCAGGACCAATTCCTCCACCAGTCATCATCACTTGATATCGCCAAAATAATGTTACTGAAATTATGTAGGTAAACAATGGCAATCAAAATAATATAAACACCCAGCTTATTGAGTGGCATGACTTGGGATGTTAAATCATCTATGAATAAATAAAATGAAATAATTAACATTTGCCTTTCCAACAGAGAGAAAGAATAAGCCAAGAGTTGATTGTACTTTTAAATTCCATGATATGTCCATTGCTTTAATCTCAAATGTCTTTTAAAGTTCTCCGCCCATAGTAATTCTGCCCGAGGGCAGGTCTTTCACCGCAATCATAGCATTTTCATGCTATGCTTGCAGCTTTACTAGGTAATTTTAGGTGTGGTAGCTTCCCATTGCTTTCCACATCGTTGAAGGATGATGATGATGATGGCCGGATGATTTTCGGGAAACGTTGGGCCCTAAGCGTCCTGACATTTGTCTTACAGGTGAGGAAAAACCCAAAAAAAAAAAAAAAAAAAATCACCCAGGAGCTTGTCCCGACCGGGCCAGTTGCGTGACAAGGCAGCACGATACCTCGAGACCACAGCGGTGAAACTTAGAAGTTCTCTATCCTCACAATTAAATATACATTCTATCATACACCCAAGAACTTGTATACTTTTATTATTTTTCTATATTTTGCATTTTCTTTACCAAGCCAATTACTTAATCAAATTATACATTATTATTATTATTATTATTATTATTATTATTATTATTATTATTATGATCAATTTTTCTTTCATTAATTAAATAAAAATAAAACTACCAATAAAACGTAGTTTTATTTGATTTTCATATTTATTATATAATTCAGTGACAGCTGTTTCGGTACACTGTACCTTCTTCAGACATGTTAACAAATTATGAATTGTGTTCCAACTGATCTAAGCAACAATACAATAATATTTGTTTAAATTTTTAAATTTAACAAAGGGGATTCATTCAAATTTGTTAAATTAAAAAATTTAAATAAATATTGTTGTATTGTTGCTTAGATCAGCTGGAACACAATTCATAATTTGGTAACATGCCTGAAGAAGGTACAGTGTACCGAAGCAGCTGTCATTGAATTACATAATAAATATGAAAATCAAATAAAACTACGTTTTATTTTTATTTAATTAATAAATATGGATTTTCATCAAGTAAACACCAACTCTATTGATTATTGATAATTTTTCTTTCCTTATCAACTCTATATTGTGTAGCCTTTGCCCATTATGTATTATTAATCAACATGTAGATAATTCATAATTGTTATTATATGTATAATTCAACCCTAACGAAGTGGAAGAGAAGACCTTACGGTCTTAACTCCAAGTGAATTAAATGAATAAGTAAATAAATAATAGTTCAGTATGTCAATAATTTGCTAATGCCAGGGCTATATAACCTACAGCTTTCTAAACGTTACCTGTTTGAACAGATGCTGTGATGGACCACATAGCAGAGGCATTACGTCATCAGTTGATATACTTGATCATCTAACCACCTGTCCACATTAATAGACAATAGTCATCAAGCATAAATACTCACCACATTACCACAACATACCTTGAGGACATGTGTCCGTATACCATGTCAAAAAGACAAAAGAAATCCTATTATCACGATGCTCATTTTAAAATTAATTTAGTAACTAACTTATGAAAGGTACGCCTACCTGTTTTAAAAACTACATTAATTTGCTGGCACTATCGAGCCTAAAGGTTAATGCCTACGCGGATATAACCTCTTCAAAGATCCCTATCTTGAGCCAATGCTTTCCAATAATTCACTGTATAATATACCTTCTTCAGTTCATGGTTAATGTTATTCTCCCACCTCTCACGAATTGTCTCATAGAGACACCTAGTAGACAATCAAGGTATTTATTGGATGGGAAAGGCAGATTAAATTTTTCTCAGAGGCACTAATTTAAGGTTGAGGTTCTTTTAGGAGCACGAAAATCTTCAGACTTAGGGCCCACGGCTTAAAGTTCATGCCGGAGGACTTATTCTTTGAATTTTTCTATCCTAAAAATCCATCAACCCTGGCCGGGTTTTAATCCGCGATCCTCGGGGCCAGAGGCAAGAAACATAACACCTAAAACACCGAAACCGATAATTTTCTATATACTGCATTTTAATGTATATATTTACATATTTTTAAGTAGTGAGAAATGTATAAAGTTAATCCTTTAATTGGCAACGTATCTTATAAAATGACCTACATCTATTTAATTCATTCTATATTATTTTTTTTAAAACAATAGGAAGACAGACGAATATAAATTATTTAAATTTGTATTAAACATAGTCAATAAAAACCCAAATCAAATTAAAATTTAAAAGAATCAACCAGTTTCTAAAGCAATTTCATTTTCAAAATTATAGTATCGTTATTGAAACTAGTTGACTCATTTAAATACAAATTTGGTGAGTTGGGTTTTTATTGACTAGGAGTAATACAATTGCATCACCAAGAAGATCCATTAACTGACCAACTCACTGGCACTATAGAACCCGTAAGTTCATGGCCGCTCGGACATAAGCTCTCCATAGATCCCTATCCTGAGTTAATATTTTCCAATCATTCCCTGTATAATCTACTTCCCTCAAATCATGTTTAATATTATTCTCCCACCTCATTCTTGATCTACCAATTGGGTGTTTTCTCTCTGGTTTTCCTACAAGAAGCTTCCATGCACGTCTTTCATTCCCCATTCGTGTCACATGTCCTGCCCATCGCAGTCTACGAGACTTAACTGTTCTCATTATATCTGGCTTCCTATAAAGGTCATGTAGTTCACTGTTAAGTAGTCTTCTCCTTTCACCTGTCTGTTCATATCTTCTTGGTCCAAAAATATTCGTAAGAACTTTACTCTCAAATACTCGTAAACTCCTTTCCTCCCTTAAAGTAAGAGTTCATGTTTCGCACCCATATAATATAACTGGTAGAATAATAGTTTTATATATTTACATTTTTACGTCTTTTGAAAGGAGTTGGGAAGTCAAGAGTCTCTGTAATGCATAATAGCACGCATTTCCAGAATTGAGCCTATGTTTAATTTGTTTGTGCATCTCATTCCTATTTGCGATTATTGTTCCAAGGAATTTGAACCTATTATTTTATTAATTTAAATTTGTGTCAAATTACTTAATGTACAATAACAACTTACAGTTTTGCATGATTTGGTTTTCATTGCAGTCCGAAACATTGCAATAACTAGCATGATAAATAATTATTGTTACGCCAATTTAACAGGTAACATAGATATTTTGTCCACCGCTGTGGTCTCGAGGTAGCGTGCAGCCTTGTCACGCAGCGGGCCCGGGTTCGATCCCCGGTCGGGGCAATTTTTCTGGGTGAGGTTTTTATCGGGGTTTTTCCTCACCTGTAAGACAAATGTTAGGAAAGCTTTAAGGCTCAAACGGTCCCCGAAAGCATATGGTCATCATCATCACCATCCTTCACCGGTGTGGAAAGCAACGGGAAGCTACCACACCTACAATTCCCTAGTAAAGCTACAAGCATAGCATGAAAATGCTATGATTGCAGTGAAAGACCTGCCTTCGGGCAGAATTACTATGGATGGATGGATAGATATTTAAAAAAACTCCTGGCGCGACAGGCCTACAAGGCCCTTAGCCTATCAGCCGGCTGCTGGCCTCACATCCACATGTGTCAATCACAGAGGTAGATGATAATCAGCCAGTGTAGGGGTGACATGTGGTCAGCATGTCGAGTCCCCCAGCCGTTGTAGCTGATTTTCTCAACCTGGAGTCGCTACTTATTGTAGCTACCCAAATGCATCACGATGCTGGGTGGGCACCGGTCCCATACTGGCCGAAATACCATGAGAAAATTTCTTCCCCCATGGAGACTCGAAGCAGCGCAAGTCCCGTAGCTCTGCGCCAAGGCTTCCTGCCTTAACCACTCGGCTACGGCGCGGGACGGATAGATATTTAACCTCCAATAAATTAAAGTGTTTTCTCTGGCCGTCAATACGAATGATCCCCCCGAAGAGTAATCCCTCACTCTCACGATATGTTGTATGATAAACGGCCATTTTAATTTCAAAGAGTGGAGTTCTCTATCAATGTAGCATCTAGCATTTTAAACACGCCAGGAATAATTTTCTTATTTTCTTCGCTTTATGTTAGAATTATTGACTATAAAGTAGGATCAGCAGTAACGAGGCTTCCGTAACGGCTATAGATCAATGTGCCAGTGAAGCAAACATATGGTGATGAAGTGGAGTAAAGACATTGATGGACAGAGACAATCAGCAAACTGTTGTGAGTCTCCTCTCGTGACGCAACCTGAAGGCCTTGTTGGGAGTTTCTCGTATTTAAATCACATGAGAAATTCATAAAGTAAGGACGATACGTAATTTCACTCAACTCACATTATCCTTTCTTAACCCATTCGCTTCAGGTTTGAATGCTCAATGAATTTTCCCAGAAACCGGATTTGATTTACCGTAAATTATATTGTCTATTTTCAGACATTCAAAACAAACAAAAGATAACGTCATATTTGAAGAGAAAAATTATACGCTCAGACCGGGACTTGAACCCGGGACCCTTGGTTCTCTAGACCAAGTGCTCTACCAACTGAGCTACCTGAGCAAGTACCGATCTAAACGCAAATCTTTCTCTATATACATTGTAATTCCCGTCCATATATACATTGTAATTGCGTTTAGATCGGTACTTGCTCAGGTAGCTCAGTTGGTAGAGCACTTGGTCTAGAGAACCAAGGGTCCCGGGTTCAAGTCCCGGTCTGAGCGTATAATTTTTCTCTTCAAATATGATTTATCGATCATTGAGATGTACGAAATCAATAATAAAAAAAAGATAACGGTATTTGAGATCACAATAAGGGCGAAGTAAAACATACATTCCTCTACTATTCATGAATGTTAACAGATGATTTCCCTGACAAGGGATGTACAAAATATTGCAAAACATATAACAACAGAATTAAAACAGGGTACCTTGTCTTCTGAGTTGAAGGCCATTTAACAGCCGGCGAGTCTACCTCGTCTTTTGAGGCGAATAGGTTAAGTTTAAATTTGGTCCTCACTTAGGGTTAATTACATTAAATAACTCACTGGCACTATCGGCAACATGCACACACTACTGAGTAACACTAAGAAATTGGCACTGAAAGTAAATATTAATAAAACTAAATATATGGTCACACATAGAAATACATTATATAATGGATATCGACAGCTAATGACAAATGAGGGAAATTTTGAGGAAGTGGCTGAATTCAAATACCTAGCAACAATAATCACAAACAGGAATGAGATGCACAAGGAAATTAGACATAGGCTCAATTCTGGAAATGCGTGTTATTATGCATTGCAGAGACTCTTGACTTCCCTACTCCTTTAAAAAAAAACGTTTAATTGAAAATATATAAAACTGTTATTCTACCAGTTATATTATATTGATGCGAAACATGGACTCTTACTTTAAGGGAGGAAGGGAAATTACGAGTACCGGTATTTGACAATAAAGTTCTTAGGAAAGTTTTTGGACCAAAGAGAGATGAACAGGGAGGTGAATGGAGAAGACTGCATAACAATGAATTATATGGTCTTTATAGGAAGCCAGATATAATGAGAACAGTTAAGTCTCGTAGACTGCGATGGGCAGGACATGTGGCACGAATGGGGAATGAAAGACGTGCATGGAAGCTTCTTGTAGGAAAACCAGAGGGAAAAAGTCCACTTTGGTAGACCAAGAATGAGCTGGGAGAATAACATTAACTATGATTTGAGGGAAGTAGATTATACAGGGGATGATTGGAAAACATTGCCTCAGGATAGGGATGTATAGAGAGCTTATGTCCACGCGGCCATGAACCACGGGTTTGATAGTGCCAGTGTGCACATAAGCTCTCCATACATCCCTAACTCGAACAAATATTTTACAATCATCCCCTGTATAATCTAACGACGAAATGTCATACAACTCTTATTGTTTCTTACGTTTAACTTTGACGGCCAAATGTTTAAAATCTGGTCTCCAGGAAGTGTAAATCATGATAGTTACACTCCATCTAAAAGCTCGAGAAATGTAATTTATTCCTACAAAGTCCTACGCATGCATATCCTTGTCGTGGGTAAAGCAAACATGCAAGGGCGATAAAGCGAATTCACGACGCTTAAATTGGGCAGTCAGCTAGGGGAGAAAACCCCAACAGAAAATATCGTCCCGTTCAGGATTGCTGGGTGGATGGACTTAGGATATACAACGCTATTCTGTCTGTCTTCTTCTTCTTCTTCTTCACGGTTTAGGCTTATTTACTAGCCTGTTCCGACTCCAAATTGCTGCTGTTTTCATATTTTCCTTGGTCTTCCCAAACTTCTTCTTCCTCGTGGTGAATAGCTCTATGCTGCTTTTAGTATTCTATTCTCAGTCATCCATGGGGGCACGCCGTAGCGTAGTGGTTAAGGCACTGCGCTACAAGCCGGAAGGTCGAGGGTTCGAGTCCCGGTGGGGTCAGGATTTTTAAACTGACCCAAACCTTCTGGCGACACTATGGTCCTAGAGTCGACTCAGCCTCTAACTGAAATGAGTACCAGACGCTTGTTCTGCGGTAAAGGCGGCCGTCACGCAGGGCTGACAACCCGGCTGACATCAAGTGCCGATTGTCAAGAAAAAGTGGGAGCCTTAACCTCCTACTACCCCAAGGGCCTCCTGAGGCCTGTAGTGGGATCACTTTACTTTTACCTTCTCAGTCATCCTTGCCAAGTCTTCTTTCCAGTTGGTTCTGTATTTCACTATTGTTGTGTTTAATTCCTCTACTTTTAGTTGTCTTATTCCTGTGTTATGTTTTTTGTCTGTTCTTTGATATCCTGCTATTGGTCTGAGGAATTTCATTTCAGCAGCTTGTATTCTGGTAGATTGTTGTGTTGTCACTGTCCATGTTTCGGTTCCATAAGTAATAATAGGCACTGTCATTGTCTTGTATAATTTCATTATAGAGTCTTTTCTGGCTTTATTTTTCAAAGTTCTTTTTTGTGTTCCTGTTATATAATTAAACTTATTTATGACAATCTTGAAGAAGATTTTTGGGCTGTAGGCCGTGGTCGTGAGGCTTGTAGTTCCCCGACGTTTCGCCAGAGACTGCGTCTGGCATCCCCATGAGGATGCCAAACGCAGTCTCTGGCGAAACGTCAGGAAACTACAAGCCTCACGGGGATGCCAGACGCAGTCTCTGGCGAAACGTCGGGGAACTACAAGCCTCACGACCACGGCCTACAGCCCGAAAATCTTCAAGATCATCATAGCAACTGCGGCCGTGAAGTCTACGTGAATACATTAAACTTAGATACGTGAATGATATTTCTATTCTGTAAAAAATAAAACTGTTCAAAAACTTCAATTCAGCTGCTGGATTCATAAAGACAACTGAAGGTTAAAAGAAGGAGACAAAAAGCTAGGAATAGAGAAGAATGGACATATGTTAAAAAAGGAAGCCAAGGTTCTAGGAGGACCGCAGAGCCAAGGAAAGCAGAAGAAGAAAGTTTAACTTCGGTTATTATTTAGAGTTAATTACATTAAATTAACTAATTGTAGTGCGTCAGATTTAAGTATGTATTTGACATTTATAAATCTCACTGACTGTCTCTAGTTTTCAGTGTCCAAAGGTATGTCTCACTACATGATACAGGACTGATGTCAACATTCAGTCGTAAGTCCCTTGAATCAGAAAACAAAAACGTTATTTTTGAAGAGAAAAATTATACGCTCAGACCGGAACTTGGACCCGGGAACCTTGGTTCTCTAGACCAAGTGCTCTACCAACTGAGCTACCTGAGCAAGTACCGATCTAAACGCAAATCTTTCTCTATATACATTGTAATTCCCGTCCACCAAATGCTATGAAGCCATGCTTCTATCTTGCAAATGGCGGCTCCTTTATTAAGAAGACATATTTATCCATCATTGAGATGTACGAAATCAATAATAATAACAAGGAAAAAGCCGTACTGGCTGTAATGTATAATTCCCAAATATGTCTTCTTAATAAAGGAGCCGCCATTTGCAAGATAGAAGCATGGCTTCATAGCATTTGGTGGACGGGAATTACAATGTATATAGAGAAAGATTTGCGTTTTGATCAGTACTTGCTCAGGTAGCTCAGTTGGTAGAGCACTTGGTCTAGAGAACCAAGGGTCCCGGGTACAAGTCCCGGTCTGAGGTATAATTTTTCTCTTCAAATATGATTTATCCATCATTGAGATGTACGAAATCAATAATAAAAACGTTATTGTTCAGAAGACAAATTCACAAAACTGTCAATCGCATGCGTAGTTCTCACGCACTATTAACACACTGGTACTATCGAACCGTAGGACCATGGCCGCGCGGAAATAAGCTCTTCATGCATCCCTATCCTGAGCTAATATTTTCCAGTATGTCCTGTATAATCTACTTCCCATAAATCATGGTTAATATTATTTCTCCTCTTCTTCTTCTTGACCTGCATACTGGGTGCTTTTCCTATAGTTTTCCTATAAGGAGTTTCCAATATTCAAACAACGATCACAAACTCGAACAGAAAAAAAAGTCAATTAATAGTTGCTAACATTACAATGTGCAACAAGAAAATGTGCTTCATTTTTTCTCCACTAGAGAGCATTCTTACAATATTGCGTTCCTTTGGCAATAAATAGTATGATCTGGTTGCAGTGATAAACAAAAGAAGCAGATGAAGCGTACCTATCGCTTCTCATTTGTTTTCAAACATCGCCGTTTACATTAAATATATAAATATTTTAAAATAACTACAGTTAAATAATGATTTGTGAGTAAACAGCTTAATTGTATTCGTTAAATAGTCCTAACAAATGCCACTCTTGATTTCCAAATTCTCTAGATAAATTCACTCCTCACTTCGTGAGTCGTGAATTTGTGAATTTATCGATGATTTGGAAATCACTCGTGGCATTACTTATGAGGAATTTTTATTGTTCAATCCCTTATTTGTATGAATAAACGGCATGAAATGTAATCATAGGAGTACAATGAATTTTACATCACCAGTACATCTCTACTTGAAAGACCCAACACTTAACTGGTTTGTACTGTCTCTTATCTGCTGTGCGGCAACGTTTGTGTAATGGCACCATCACTCAGACTATATAACTCTTAACCTCTGTTGTAAGGATTAAAATTAAGTTTTACGGGTAAGTTGTTTTTTTACGGCCAGAGTTAATTATATCTGCACCTTTAGGGTCTAAAGATAAATACTCAACCAGTAGACCACCATGACGACAATAAGTGAGAAACTGAGAACTGTCCTTGAATATATTATAAGATTTATTAGGACAATGGCTCCATTTCTTGCTCAAATAACAATATTTTTCATGTAATGACTTGTTTAAACTCTCTGACAAAAACTAGAGGGGAGTGATCTCATTTTTTGCAGCTCCAGACAGAAGCTGCGGCACAAAGCTACCCATTCATGACGCCATGTAACACATTCAGCAAACCGCAGAAACAATCTTACATAAGAATTTCAACCCAATTATCAACCAAGTGCACTAGATCACGTGATAATATTAAGAAGGTATTTCCGACATGTGGTTCCCTATCTCATCATATTTAGACTGGATTGAATTACTATTTATATTGAACTCGTAAAAAATTAATAAAAAAGTAAATCCTATATTTACTTATTTAAAAAAATTCTTCTTCTTCTTCCTTCCAAGAATTAGGCCAAGGCCTGTTACGATCCGATAGAAAAAATTCCCTCCAGCGTTTCATAGGACGGCTCAGTGATCTTCGTCCTCTTGGTGTATAATTATAAACAGCTTTGGGGATCCGATTTGAACTCATTCTTTCAAGATGGTGTTTCCAATTTAGTTGGTACTGTTTAATATATTCCAAAATTGGCGTAGTCTTCAATTCTTTTAAGATATCGGTGTTCCTTTTCCGATCCCATCTGGTGTAACCCGCTGTTCTGCGCATGAATCTTATTTCACAAGCCGTTATTCTGCTTTCATGTTGTCTTTATAGTGTCCATGCTTCACTACAATAGGTCAACACTGGTCTAGCCAAAGTGTTATATAAACGTAATCTTGTGTTTTTTTTGTACAAGGGATGGTTTCATAACTTGATTAATAATTCCCAAACTTTTATTATAACTAGTAATTTTTTCACGGATATCCTTTTCATCCCAGATAGAGAGATAATATCCAAGATATTTAAATTGACTATTTAACTCATGCCCCAAATGGGAGTCAATGACCAATCACGTTTCAATTATTTCTGTTTTACAACCAATCAGAGTCGTGTTTCACTAAATATTTATCAGTGTTATAATTACCATATTAAAGAAAGCTCCTCCTTACAATATTGCGTTCCTTTGGCAATAAATAGTATGATCTCGTTGCAGTGATAAACAAAAGAAGCAGTAGAAGCGTACCTATCGTTTCTCATTTGTTATCAAACATCGCCGTTTACATTAAATATATAAATATTTTAAAATAACTATAGTTAAATAATGATTTGTGAGTAAACATCTTAATTTTATTCGTTAAATAGTCCTAACAAATGCCACTCTTGATTTCCAAATTCTCTAGATAAATTCACTCCTCACTTCGTGAGTCGTGAATTTATCGATAATTTGGAAATCACTCGTGGCATTACTTATGATTAGATCTCTCTAAAATGTCATTCTGGAGACAGATTTTACTTTGTAAGGGGGTCCTTCCCATGAAATGCCATAATTTTAGTTTTGTTAATTGATATTTCCATATTAAATTTGATACCCACTTTTTGTAAAATATAAATTGATCGTTGCAAATCATTTTCGGAACGTGCCAGAAGAGCTAAATCGTCTGCAAAAAGAATAGAATCGAGTTTGAGGTTCCTATTGATGGGAGCTATGAAAATAAAGAAGCAAATTAAGAAATATTTAGATTATAGATAACGGTGAATTTAAAACATTTGAGAAAATATTTCATCGTTCTTTATTAGAAAATGTCTCTGCAATACAGTAGTTTTTATACAACCCAGTGTAAATTTTACTCCTCCATAAATCATTCTCTGCATCACTGTTAATCCTCTCGACGCCATAATTACTATGCACTGTTTGAATCCACTGTTATCTTTGTTCCCCTTTTCTTCTGTTCCTCTCCGCATCAAAATTTCATTAATCCATTTTGAGGATTTTCCTCATCATTGAGAGTTTTCTCCAACCAATCTTAGTAATTAACATGAATTAAAATAAATAAATAAATAAGTATAAATTACTAAGGAATTATAGACTATCAGTTTACAACAAACATTCATAAATTTTCCTTAAAGTCCATCGTTCTCTGTCTTCTGTGTTTTCATCTGTTACACCAAATTTCAATTTCCTCATTGAATTTTGAATGTTGTTCTTCCAGGTTGTTTTTGGTCTTCCTTTTCTGTTGCCTCTTTCAGTTTTCCATGCATAGACGGCTTTGGTAGTCTTCCAACCTGCATTCTTCTTATGTGTCCATACCATTTTAGTCTTCTGTGTTCAATCTCATCCATTATATTTCTTTCTGCATTCATCCATTTTCTAATTTCTGTATTTCTATTTTTTTTCCAGTCGAGATTTTCTGGCAGCTCTTCTCCAAAAATCCATTTCAACTGAGGTTATCAAAATTTCATATTTCATAATATTTTGACAATATCTTTACATTTCAAGAACATTTTAACATTTCTTTACATATAGGTATTTAACGATAGTTTACAGATATTTACAATAGATTGTATTTGCTTTTAACAATCAGAAACAAGTTCATGAATAAAAGAAATTAAAAAGTACAGGAAGAATAGAACCGGAACAAGTTAACAAATAATGGGATGGTGGGATTTCCAGCCACCCACCTTGTATTACTTTTGTTCGATAGTGCGAGCTTTAAAAAAAAACCAACATGTTATGCCACTGGAAGAGCCCGGATGGCATAATGCACTTAAAAGTACCTATAAGGTGAGAGTTCAAATTGCTATAACAAAGAAGAGATATTAAGCCCATGTTATTACTTTTTTCTGTTGTATGATTACGTCATATTCGGACAGTGGTTTTCCGTTATGGAAGAAGGTCATGTCCAGTTATAGGACACGCAAAAGGTAAAGGGATCTCACTACAGGCCTAGGAAACCTTTGGGGCAGTAGGGAGTTAAGATTTTGAGATCGTATGTGTGGTGTGTGTGTATATATATATATATATATATATATATATATATATATTATAATTAAATGTTTAACATTGAGCAATGCAAGCTTAATATGGTATGATAAGAAAAATAAATGCCTGGACGGGATTCGAACCCAGATCTCTGAGTCTGTACCTCAGCGTGATATCCATCACACTGCCAGGCGAATCCTGTTCAAACACTTATTTTTCTTATATATGTTTTATATTCTCCATTATTCTCCATTATTACTAAAAATATTCTCTTTAATTTGCTTACTTGTTATAGTCAGCTATAGATGGCAGTGAAGACCGAGTTCTCGCGACATCTAGTAATAATGGAGAATATAATACATATATATATAAGAAAAATAAGTGTTTGAATTGGATTCGCCTGGCAGTGTAATGGATATCACGCTGAGGTACAGACTCAGAGATCTGGGTTCGAATCCCGTCCATGCATTTATTTTTCTTATCATACCATATACATATATATATACATATATATATATATATATATATATAATATATATATATCAGCTAATATTTCATTTTTAGTTTGAATAAATAAAAAGATTTTTTATAAATATATATTGAGAGGTTTAAATAAATTCCGCTCGTGCAACATATTCTCTGGATTTTTCCTTTAAATTTCATTGCTTTGAAGTAGCTACAGACTTTGTCAATTTTTTTTCGATTTGAACGGATTTACATGAGGTATTTTCTAAATTCAAACAGATAGTCATAGCGAAACCAAGGTGTATTGTAAATTGAACTCATTTGAATTCTAATACGCGGGTATTCGAATGCAATACTGTGTTAAAATTTCAAATCAATCGACCAACTATTTTTCGAGTTTGCGAGCACAAACATACGCAGACTGAATGTGTATATCAGCAATGGATATGATAAATGTATTGAATATAAAACTCACCAGTTTCAAGCTATTTATGCCACAATAAATAGAACATTGAAAAATAAAGCCCATAAACAAACAACATTAAAATTTTATAAAACAATGGCGGTCCCTGTCCTTTTGTATGGGAGCGAATCTTGGATTATCACTACCAAACGATTCCGATTGAGGGTCTTTCCACTTTTCAGCGGTTGCCCTTTTACCAGCCGGCTGCTGGCCCTTCACATTCACATGTGTCAATCACAGAGGTAGATGAACAGCCAGTGTAGGGGTGACATGTGGTTAGCATGTCGAGTCCCCCAGCCGTTATAGCTGGTTCCTCAACCTGGAGCCGCTACTTATTGTAGCTACCCAATTGCCTCACGATTCTGGGTGGGCATCGGTCCCATACTGGCGGAAATACCATGAGAAAATTTCTTCCCCCATGGACACTCGAACCAGCGCAAGTCCCGTAGCTCTGCGCCAAGGCTTCCTACCTTAACCGCTCGGCTACGGCGAACAAGAAAGTAAAATCCAAGCAGCACAGATGAAATTCTTAAGAAGAGTAAAGAATGCACTAGAATAGACCAGATAAGAAACGAGGATATCCGTGAAGAACTACAGATTTACTCCATAACAGAAAATATATTTAACAAGATTCACTGGAAAGAACATGTAGAAAGAATCGAAGAAAGTAAATTACCAATAAAATTTTCCATTATTTTCCGAGAGGAAGAAGAGATGTCGGACGTCCTAGGAAGAGATGGTCTTAGATCTACTAGTGAAGACGGAACAGGCAACTAATGCCTAATCCAGGAAGTGCAGAAGAAGAAGAAGAAGATAAGAGAATATGTTGTGGCATTAATATATACAGAGGTGGTACATTAATCTTGTATTAAAGTGAATCAAGTCGGACAGGACGGAACGGACTCCATCTTCCCGCACGGATGAACACAGAAACACAATTTTCTATTAATGTTTTTGCGCATGTTCGTGTCTTTTGTTGAATCTAGGTGTTTTTATACGGAGGTACAGTAGCTAAGTAACGTTCGTGCCTTGTCCGCTTGCAGTTCAGAGAATCGCAAAAAAACTGGCAGCCGTGATTCGCGGAACCGTGAACTTGCCAGTCTCGAGTCAGTGTCCCCTAGTGGTGAATACCAGAAATCACACTATTCCTTGAAATTTTCCAATTTCCAACATATTTTCTTTTACTGCACTCAGAAAGAAGTGGGTCAGGTATCACAGGTGTCTGACTACGAAATGCGAGGCCCGCAATCATTCCCAGTTAGTAGTCTCAAGCCTTCATCAAGATTCAATACCTATTCTAGAATAATTTGGTTACGTGTCAGAAATTAACATTTAAATACTAGGAATCTTCTATTAAAATCATAATTAAAAATCTCTCTTGGCTCCGTCTAAGTGACAGATATAAATTGCACTCTCTTTCACTTATTTTCAAGCTTCTGAATCCCTATACTTCCAGTTATCTGGCGTCCAGATTAGAGAAGTGATCTTACCACAATATTGATACTAGGTCAGAAGATATTAGTCTTCTAACAATCCTTCTCCACAGCACTTCCTCTTATTCTACTTCTCTCACAGTAGCATCTGCCCGCTCCTCGAATTTCCTCCCTCAAGATATCAGGGGTTGCCGCACACTTGACACTTTTAAGTCACGCTTATACAATCACATGTTGTTAAATAATTGTTTTCTCCAGAACCAAATTTATTCTGTATCATTAATAGCTTTTTTCTCATTGTTTTCTATCTTTACATTTTATATATCATTCGTTAAATCTAGAGCAAATCAAAATATATTGTCAATGATAATTGTATTGTGTGTGTGTGTGTGTGTGTATATATATATATATATATATATATATATGCACAATTATTATTTTCAATATATTTTGATTTGCTCTCCCTCTCTCTGTATATATATATATATATATATATAATAGTCCACCGCTGTGGTCTCGAGGTAGCGTGATACCTTGTCACGCAGCGTGCCCGGGTTCGTTCCCCGGTCGGGGCAGTTTTTCTGGGTGAGGATTTTATCGGGGTTTTTCCTCACCTGTAGGACAAATGTCAGGGTTTTGTGTTTGTAATAAAATATTATTATTATTATTATTATTATTATTATTATTATTATTAATCTTTTTCTTCTTCTTCTTCACTTCCTGGTTTAGGCAATAGTTGCCTGTTCCGTCTTCACTACTAGATCTAAGACCATCTCTTCCGAGGACGTCCGACATCTCTTCTTCCTCTTGGAAAATAATGGAAGATTTTATTTGGTAATCTACTTTCTTCCATTCTTTCTACATGTTCTTTCCACTGTATCTTGTTGTTAAATATATTTTCTTTTATGGAGTAGATCTGCAGTTCTTCACGGATATCCTCGTTTCTTATCTGGTCCATTCTAGTGCAGCCTTTTACTCTTCTTAAAAAATTCATCTCGGCTGCTTGGATTTTACTTTCTTGTTTGGTAGTGGTAATCCAAGATTCACTCCCATACAAAAGAACAGGGACAGCCATTGTTTTATAAAATTTTAATTTATAAAATTTTATTATTATTAATGTGTATATATATATATATATATATATATATATATATATATAATTTTTAAAATGTTGATTCACATCCCTTGAACACAAAGGGAAGTTCATTCCTTCAGGCAAAGCTATGTCCCTAAATACATGTTACAATGCAAAATCCTTAATAATTGTAAGAAGCAAATAAAGCAACTAAATCCAATCAGAGGGAAAATCCATGTATCCATGTGTATAAACGAAGAAACATTCACAAGTGTTATTTCTGGTGCATGCTGCAATGCAAGTGTATGAATCATAAGATCACAACTAATTCTTGAAGTCAACTCTTAGAGCAAAGAGTAGTGTAATATGTCCTTGTAAATGTTAGCGAAAAATTCTATTTGGAGTGCTAACAAATCCTGCATTTCCTGTCAGACAAACCATGACGCAATTCCTAAATACAAAACTCCTCAAACAAAAGAATAACTTCATGAGAGCATACTAACGCAGTTCAAGGTTCTATTTTAAGGTTCATTTTATGAGCAAATTAAATGGAAAATTGGACAGAATGACTTAGAGGAAGTGTATAGACTTTTTTTACTCTATTCCTGGCGCCAGCGTTGATTTCTTTCAAGTCTCTGATAAATCATTTTAATTTTCGGAACACATTTGAATGTGTGGGCAGACAAAAACAATACAACAAACTCTCGAAAATTGTTCAGGAGTATTGGTTAGCGTTTTGATCAGATTTCATTATTTCCGTTACCTTTCCCTACCACAGCAAATCAGAGGCTGACGGACGTTAGCATATTTCAAAAGAAATCTAAATGTATACTTGCTCTAACCTCTACATTGGATGGATGATCGCCTACCTCTGTGATTAGCATCTAGGCATGTCGCACCAACGAGAGTTTTCTAACGTTGGCTTAATCATGGTCCGGTGTAAGGTACATGCATTAATTAATGTCTTATTATTATTATTATTATATTATTATTATTATTATTATTATTATTATTATTCTTTTTCCTTTCATGTGATAGACCTAGCGGTCTATTACGGTCTCAATCCAACGTTTGAAGGGTTTGCCCAATGATCTCTTGCCTGGTGGCTGGTAATTTAAGATTTGACGTGGTATTCTTGTTCTGCTCATTCTTCTTACGTGAGATTTCCAGTTGTTTCTGTATTTTTGCACATATTCCATGATTGATTCTGTTTGTAATTTTTTGAGAATCTCAGAATTCCTTTTATGGTCTGTTCTTGAGTAACCTGCAGGACGTCTCATAAATTTCATTTCTGCCGCTGTTAGTCTTTGTTCATCTACACTGCGAATTGTCCAGGCCTCACTGTCCTAACATAATATGGGTTTGGCCAGTGTTTTATAAATTCTAGTTCGTGTGTGTTGCTGTACTGCGTTTGGCTTGAAAATATTATTTATAATTCCTGTTACTCTGTTAAATTTTATGATTTTTTTACTAAAATCATTTCCTCTTCGTATGTAACTTGGTATCCGAGGTAGTTAAATGTGTTAGTTTGTTATAATATTTTATCATTAATAATAATTTTACTGCGAACTGGGTCTTTTCCTAGAAAAGTCATGACTTTATATTTTTCTGTCGAGATTTCCATCTTGTAGTTTATTGCAATTTTGTGAAAAGAGTGGACTGAAAGTTGTAGGATATATTCTGAATTCGCTATAAAAACAATGCCATCTGCAAATAATAGGGTGTCTGCATTATATAATCTATTAAGTGGTATACTGCCATGTGGTTGTAGTCTACATTCTTAAATAATTGAGTTCACTTAGATTATGAAGAGCATCGGTGAAAGACCACATCCTTGTCTAATTTATTATTATTATTATTGTTATTATCGTATAAAATATTGTTTCTACATGAAATTTACATTGCAACTTTTAATGTCTTGTTTTAACCATTTATAATTAGTATAGTGTACAGATAATCTGTACAGTAAACATGTATTTGTACCTTCGTGCTGGGTGAGTGAAAGAGAAGGCCTTATGATGTTAACTCCGCGAGAATAAATAACTTAGAAAGAACATTATTATTATTATTATTAAATAATTTTATGAAGAATCAGGAAATTTTGAGGAAGTGGCTGAATTCAAATACCTAGGAACAATAATCACAAATAGGAATGAGATGCACAAAGAAATTAAACATAGGCTCAATTCTGGAAATGAATGCTATTATGCATTGCAGAGACTTTTGATGTCCCCATAACTCTTTTCAAAAAACGTCACGGCCCTAAGCTGATGAAAATATATAAAACTCCTCTATTCTAACAGTTGTATTATCTGGGGGCGGAACATGGACTCTTCTTTTAAGGGGAGGAAAGGAGATTACGAGTATTTGAGAATAAAGTTCTTAGGAAAATTTTGGACCAAAGAGAGATGTACAGACAGGTGAATGGAGAAGACTACATAACAATGAACTACATGGTCTTTATAGGGAAGCCAGATATAATAAGTACAGTTAAGTCTCGTAGACTACGATGGGCAGGACATGTTGCACGTATGGGGAATGAAAGACGTGCATGGAAGCTTCTTGTAGGAAAGCCAGAGGGAAAACGCCCAGTTGGTAGACCAAGAATGAGGTGGGAGAACAACGTTAACTATGATTTGAAGGAAGTAGATTATACAGGGAATGATTGGAAAACATTAGCTCAGGATAGGGATGTATGGAGAGCTTATGTCCGCGCGGCCATGAACCTACGGGTTCGATAGTGCCAGTGAGTAAGTAAGTAAGTAAGTAAGTAAGTATCAGGAATTAAATACAATTTCGATCTATGGCCCATAGAAATTTATGAAACTCTGCGAATAAATGTGCCCAAGGGCAGACCAATTCACTGTATATCCAATATTCTCTACACTATTTTGTGAACTTAATATCATATAACAAAATTATAGACAATCCGTTTATCTTAATGTGTGTGTGTGTGTGTGTGTTGTGTTCTAAAGCCACTCATTTCATTTTATGTGATTTATCTTAATGTAATTTATCATGTAATACATTTTGTCTCGAAAAATTGTTCGTTCGCGTCATTCGTCACAAAGTATTCTTCACACAGTTGTGCATCCACGCAATTCTTTATATATTTTAATTGTCCGCCGCTATGGTCTCGAGGTAGCGTGCTGGCTTGTCACGCAAGAGGCTAGAGTTCAAGAATCGGTCGGGAAAAATTTCCTGGGCGAAGTTTATTTCGGGTTTTAATCTTCTGTAACACAAATATGGGGAAACATTAAGGCCCAAACGGCCCCCGAACACCATACGGATCATAATCATCATAATTCATATTCGCCTAGATTAAGATTAGGATTAAGGACTCTTCTGGCGCAACATTATCATCATCAAATCATCAGGGCAGCATAACTCCGCCTTCCAGGCGCCCCAAGCTCAGAAATGGGTCACGATTACGCCAATGCCAGGAGAGAACAACAGAAACGTCCAAATGACAACCTGAGGCACTGAATAAAAAATATTTTTAAATACCATTTTCTCCTTGTTCTAGTACATTTCTTTAGCGAATTCGGAAAGATTGAAGTTATTGAGAATGTTCTCTTGAACATATTAAAAAAGTAGGGGTCTTCATCGATCCTTCATACTAGAAACCAAAAATTACCAAGGCAAAAATGTGTGTGTTTTAAAGCTCTAGCGGCACCAAATTTTCTTTTTCGGAAACAAACTCAGCGTATAGGAATCAATTGAGATAATGAAACTGAAAATTACCATGACATAAATGTGTGTGTCTGTCAAACGCTCTAGCGGCTATTTTTTTCGAAAACAAAATCGGCAATCAATTCAGAAAAGTAAGGTTCGCTAACCAGCAAAATCGGATAATTTGGAATGGAGGTTCATCTGAAGCGAACATTTTAAAATCGTTCTAGCGGCCGTAATTTTCGATTTTTCGCAACGAAACGCGGCATATGTTATTGAAATAAATCGAGAAATATATTACCCAAAAATAAACTAAATCCAAACATTAGAAATGAAGGTTATCGAAAACCTGATATTTAAAAATAGCTCTAGCGTCCGCCATTTTGTTTCTACGCAACGTAATGTAAACATATGAATTAATTAACAAAAGGAAAATAAATTCCGTAAACCAGAAAATTGGACCATAATTTCTACATGCCGAGATATTCGCTTAGTTCCTGCGTGACGGCCTTTTATTATTATTTTATCTGTGGCACGAATGGGGAATGAAAGAGGAGCGTGGAAGCTTCTTGTAGGAAAACCAGAGGAAAAACCCTTAGTTAGCAGACCAAATATGAGGTGGGAGAATGACATTAACCGTGATTTGAGGGGTGTATATTGTATAGGGTCGGCCGCGGTGGTCTAGTGGTTATGCTCCTTGCCTCTGGTCCCGAGGGTCGCGGGTTGAAACCCGGCCGGGGTCGATGGACTTTTTTAGGATGGAAAAATCCAAGGAGCAAATCCTCTGGTAAGGTCTCGAATCTGAAGATTTTCAGGCTCGTAAAGGATCCTTAAGCCTGAATGAAAAGGCCTCTAAGCAAAATTTACCGAATTTTCCCGTCCTAGTACTACCATGGTTTCCTAGATGTCAATATGAGGCGGAACGCTGACTACGGACCACTCAAATGACATCTATACGAAAACAATTCTAACAAAATTAGTATGGTTCAAATTCTTCCCTGTAGGGGGAGAAGCCTAAATCTCTGTTAACCCTTAAATTGGTAATGTATCCTTTTGGATACATCAGTTGGTTCAGTTAATTTAACATTTCAAATAAATTAAAAGTAAACGAACAAAAAGACACCACTTAAATATGTCTAATTATACAATATATCTAATTATAACAGTTATACAAGATTCTGTTTTCACTGCGGTCCGTCACATTCAAATAACAAACAGAAGAAATTTGTGTTTTGCCAAATTAAGGGTTAAGGGAATCATGGGCTTACAAGAAAAAAATAATATACAGGGGATGAAAGGAAAACATTGGCTCAGGATAGAGATGTATGGAGAGCGCGGCCATGAACCTACGGGTTCGATGGAGTCAGTGAGTTAGAGATAGTTGATTTTTAAAATTAGTCACTATTATGTTTATTATCATATTTCTATCCAAGTTAACTGATTGGAAAAGGCACACTTCGTGACGAAACATTGCGTTGAGAAATAAAAATGGCTGTGCATGCAAGAGAAGAAGGTCAGATCTGTGGGGTGAAGGTTGAACAAATGAACAGCTGCAATGAATCAACAAGAATGTTAACAGTGCTGGGGTAGCTTCTACTGTAGTATGTCTACAGCTGACAATGAAACCACTCCATTCAAACATTCCATGTACTGTGGTAATGAACATACATCTACGATCTGATTAGATGAACTATTATAGCGAAGAATAAAAGGAAGGGGATATTGTTTTTTTATATATAGATACATGTCATCTGTATACCGTACACACGCGAGCATATTGTCCGTTATGGGTGCAGTGATCTCTTAACTGAGAATGTTACAGACTATTATCTATTGTTGGTCCCAGTCACCTAGCTGATACCACGCTAGCCTCTGGTACGGAAGTTCGAGGGTTTAAACCCGACATGGTCAATTATTTTTTAAGGGCGTAAAAGAGTATGGCTTCCTTTGGAACGAAAGTAAAACCAAGGGTCCTGTGACCTGCGGTACATTTAACAAGTTTGAAGTAATTTTCCTCTAATATAAGGTCTTAGTCCACTGCTGTAGACTCGAGGTAGCGTGCTGCTTTGTCACGCAGCGGGTTCGGGTTCGATCCCCCGGTCGGGGCAGTTTTTCTGGGTGAGGTTTTTATCGGGGTTTTTCCTCACCTGTAAGACAAATGTCAGGAAAACTTTAAGGCCCAAACGGTCCCCGAAATCATATGGCCATCATCATCATCCTTCTCATTATCATCATCATCATCCTTCACCGGTGTGGAAAGCAACGGGAAGCTACCACACCTGCAATTCCCTAGTAAAGCTGCAAGCATAGCATGAAAATGCTGTGATTGCAGTGAAGGACCTGCCTTCGGGCAGAATTACTATGGATGGATAAGGTCTTAAGGCAATGGCGTTAACTTTGCTAGAATAAATAATACATATTATTATTTTTTAATGCCCCAGGTTGTACTTTTTTTTTGGACATTTCTGGTGTCCTCTTCTGGCACTGACATAATTGTAACCCATTTGTGAGGTTGGGGTGCCTGCAAGGCGGGGTTACGTTGCCCCGATGATATGATGGGTGGTGATGATGATGATTGGTGCGCCAGGAGAGTCCTTAATCCTAAGTTGAATATGAATGATGATGATTGCGATGGCCATATGATGTTCGGGGACCGTTCGGGCCTAAAATTTTCCCGACATTTGTTTTACAGGTGAGGAAAAACCCCGATAAAAACTTCTTCCTCTACGTATGAAAGCTGCAGCTTGTTGCGTGTTCATTCACTACAGGTCCGGGGCATGATGACATCCTTCCATCGTAGTTGTGGTCTTCCTAATGGCCTTTTCTGCTGAGGTGTCCAGTCACGTACATTCTTACTAATCTACTGTTCTCCATTCTATCTATGTGATCGTTCCAATTAAAAACTACATCCAGGAAACTGTCCCGACCGGGGATCTAACACGGGCCCGCTGTGTGACAAGGCAGCACGCTACCTCGAGGCCACAACGGTGTATTATTAATTAGTATTATGGTTATAATTACTATTATTATCTTCTTCTTCTTTCTTCCTTCCTTCCAAGTATTAGGCCAAGGCCTCTTACGATCCTATAGAAAATTTTCCCTCCAGATTTTCATAGGACAGCCCAGTGATTTTCGTCCTCTTGGTATATAATTATAAACAGCTTTAGGGATCCGATTTGAACTCATTCTTTCAAGATGGTGTTTCCAATTTAGTTGGTACTGTTTAATATATTCCAAAATTGGTGTAGTCTTCAATTCTTTTAAGATATCGGTGTTCCTTTTCCGATCCCATCTGGTGTAGCCCGCTGTTCTGCGCATGAATCTCATTTCACAAGCCGTTATTCTGCTTTCATGTTGTCTTTTTAGTGTCCATGCTTCACTACCATAGGTCAACACTGGTCTAGCCAAAGTGTTATATAAACGTAATCTGGTGTTTTTTTGTACAAGGGATGGTTTCATAACTTGATTAATAATTCCCAAACTTTTATTATAACTAGTAATTTTTTTCAGGGATATCCTTTTCACCCCAGATAGAGAGATAACATCCAAGATATTTAAATTGATTAGATTATTATTATTATTTTCTAATTAAATTGGGAGTCAACATGGTGTATGGTATTAAACAAACAATAAGAAAATCTTGGAGCTGAAAAACTATCTAATAAGAAGTTCGGGATTATGGAAAATGGACAACATCGCGTGTCAGTAAATAAAAAAATAAAATGAAACAAAAAGGATGGATACAGAGGAAACATCATCCAACGAAATGAACAAAGAATGAGTGGAAGAGAAGGCCACATGGGCTTAACTCCACCAGGCTAAATAAATCTATTCAAAATCTATTCAAAGATCATTTGAAATGGTTGGGGCATCCGAAGAGAAAAGAAGATGTTTGACAACATGCTGGCATAGCATTGAAGGGAAAGGAAGGATTTAATGGGGAGGGGAATAAGAAATAAAAAGGCAGGTAAGTTTGAGATTCAGGGGAATCAATTCGGAAGATGCATTGGATAGGAATACTGGAGACTAGGAGCAGGAAAAACCTCACAACCACAGAAACCAGTACATATTCAACATTGCATTAAAATATTACGTGCTATAGGGACGTGCTCCATAACAAGTTGACTACGGCCCTATACCTTATCCGCTCTATCCTAACATCGACAAACGCCAATTGTATCCTTCCGCCATTCGCGCTACAATTACTGTCACTTTTGACAAGGAGATGACACAGCAACAAAAGACTCGACATTTTCAGTCATTTTGTTTCATGAGAATTGACTGAAGCAGGACTCAAATGCATCAGCCATATGTAATAAACATTCAACCAGGATGATACCTCTTATTTGCCTACGCCATCCTTCGATCAATCCCCAATAAATTAGGAGGAGTAATTGCCCCCGTAATATCTATTGCTTGGTTTACTTTGTTATTTATTCACTTTTAACCCACAATCTTTAATGTCGATATGAACTCTCAATTAAAATTACGCTGTTATCCCTAAGGTAATTTAGTCTTTTAATCAAATGGTAAATATTGATAGGTATATTTTAGAATATTTTGAATATTATTTTCATTCCCCTCCATGGTATCTTTACCTTATCGTGGTGGAGTGGCTTGCGTGCTTAAATTATCCTGAGAGCTATGCCGGCAGTAGCATTGCTGCCGATAGGGTTACCCATGCCGGACTGGTCGAAGGTGATAAGCCAGACGAAAAAAAAAGTACCTTGATCGAAAGAGTGACGATCTTTCACCGTAAAAATACAACCGTCAAGAAATGCGGACATGGGTTCAACTGGGGTAAAATTTTCCGGAGGTCAAATAGTCCCCCATTCGGTTCTCCGGGCGGGGACTACTTCAGGGAACCCATGCCAAAGGATTTGAGAATAAAGTACTTAGGAATTTTTTTGGACCAAGAGAGATGGACAGGTGAATGGATAAGACTACATAACAATGAACTACATGGTCTTAATAGGAAGCCAGATACAATAAGAACAGTTAAGTCTCGTATACTGCGATCGGCAGGACATGTTGCGCGTATGGGGAATGAAAGACTTGCATGGAAGCTTCTTGTAGGAAAGCCAGAGGGAAAACGCCCAGTTGGTAGACGAAGAATTAGGTGGGAGAATAATATTAACTATGATTTGAGGGAAGTAGATTATACAGGGAATGATTGGAAAGCATTAGCTCAGGATAGGGATGTATGGAGAGCTCATGTCCGCGCGGCCATGAATCTACGGGTTCGATAGTGCCAGTAAGTGAGTAAGTGAGTGAGTGAGTGAGTGAGTGAGTGAGTGAGTGAGTGAGTGAGTGAGTGAGTGAGTGAGTAAGTAAGTGAGTAGAGTGAGTGAGTGAGTGAGTGAGTGAGTGAGTGAGTGAGTGAGTAAGTGAGTGAGTGAGTAAGTGAGTGAGTGAGTGAGTAAGTGAGTGAGTAAGTGAGTGAGTGAGTAAGTGAGTGAGTAAGTAAGTGAGTGAGTGAGTAAGTAAGTGAGTGAGTAAGTAAGTGAGTGAGTGAGTAAGTAAGTGAGTGAGTGAGTAAGTGAGTGAGTAAGTAAGTGAGTAAGTAAGTGAGTGAGTGAGTAAGTAAGTAAATATTGATTACGTATATTTTAGAATATTATGAATATTATTTTCATTCACGAAGAATAACAAGTATACAGAAGACATATTTTTTTAATGTAATGAAGGAAACTACATTTTTGCGTACTTATAGCTTCTACAACGTATGGCGGTGTCCATAATCAATAAAAAGCGAGCAAGTCAAATGGATTTGTTTCGATAAGGATCATTTTAAGAACGGACACCATTTATAGCCGGCAATCTTTTAATATAATGAATTAATCAATCATGACTAGCGGCCGTGAAAGTCTGCATTCTACGATTGGTCAACATAAATATAAAACGACAAACTCCTAGAAGAGTTATGAATTTAGAAATTCAAACATCTATAAACAGGATTAAATTAAAAATCTGTTCAGAAGTAATGAAAACACATTAACGAAAGTGTTTCCCCCTTCTTTATCTCTCTGTATATGCGTGTGTGTTTAAAACGTGTTAAAGGAATGTTTCCACATGTTATTATGATATCACACACGCAAACTGCAGTAGATTTAAATTAGAAAACTTCTGTCGGCGGAAATGTATTTTTAAGAAATACAAGTTAATTGCTGTATCATAATTTGATTACCTGTCACCACAGGAACTGCCTTCTAGTAAAATTTTCCACACTCACCTGTAACAAGAAAAAAAAATATTAGCATAAAAGTTGCAAAGAATAACAGAGAAAACAAAATTATCATAAAACATTTCAGTTACTTGTGCAGATGGTCTCAGAAATAGTCTAGAAAATTAGGGTTTTTAACATATAACCTGATTAATTTGATAAAGAGCTTTGTCGGCAGATTATTATTTGATATAAGCCTTATACAGAACAGAAAACATCGCCAAAAAATCAATCGATTTTGCAAGATCTTGATTGAATACAGCACGAACGGCCAAACTGTGATCATACGCCATACCTATCCGGCCCCTATATACCATTATAACTAGGGCTAGGATTTTTATGTACTAAGGGTCGGTTTCACCAACAGAGATAACTGTATTACGCCACTTTAAGATATGCATTATACACGGGGAAAACTGGTGTAATACAGTTACCTCTGTTGGTGAAATTGACCCTAGAAGGTAAGATTTCAACATAGTACAGATTGTCCCATTCAAATCTTCCACATTTTAATTAATCGTAACTAACAAAGTATGAGGAATTATAAAATGAGGCCGGTATTAAACGAAAAATAAACACACATTGCCACACACTAAAACACCTCTATTTGTGCACCATTAGTAGCACGAACAATATCAAGTCTGTATTCGATTTCGTGCCACGTTCTGTCCAACATGTCTATTGGTACTGTTGCAATTGTATCAAGGATATGGGTTCGTAAATCATGAAGATCTTGTACTGGAGTCGAAAAAACACACGGTCTTTTACATACTTCCCAGAGGAAGAAGTCCAGTGGAGTGATGTCTGGCGTACGTGGTTTTATGTCATTATTGTCCAACATGCGACAGATTAATTAACTGCAACAATTAAACAACAAACATTCTTTCGGTTTCTCTTTCTTTTAATACCAACCTCATTTCATAATACCGCATACTTTGAGAGTTATGATTAATTAAAATGTGGGAGGTTTGAATGGGACACGATGTATAACGAGAAATTTTACTTCTATCTTTTATCATGGTTTCACACATAAACAGTTGAATGGTATAATGAGAAGTTAGAATTCTGTCTTTTATCTTGGTTTTACATACAAACATACTACTTGTATTACAATAGTTTATTACGATGCGACGTTGGGAAGTGGTTTTTACAGAAGCGAGGAAAATGTTTAAAGCCGAGCAATAATGAGGTTTTCTAATTTCCGAGATTCTGTAAAACACTTCACAAACATGCGTTGTACATTATTTTTTCCCGCGATGGTGTTTTAAAAATAATAAATAATATTTATTGTTTTATACTGTTTCAAATAAAGGTCAGTTCATTTGAAATGCAGTGATTTGTTTCGTATAATGCATATCTTTTGGATCCATCCATCCATCCATAGTAATTCTGCCCGAGGACAGGTCTTTCACTGCAATCATACCATTTTCATGCTATCCTTTGCATCTTTACTAAGGAATTATAGGTGTGGTAGCTTCCCATTGTTTTCCACACCAGTGATGGATGATAATGATAAGGATGATGATGATGATGATGGCCGGATGATTTTCGGGGAAGGTTGGGCCCTAAGCTTCCTAACATTTGTCTTACACGTGAGGGGAAAACCCTGAAAAAACCTCACCCAGGAGCCTGTCCCGACCGGGAATCGATCCGCTGTGTGACAAGGCAGTAATAATAATAATAATAGCTTTATTTTACCTGGCAGAGTTAAGGCCTTAAGGCCTTGTCTACCACTCAACCAGGATGGTAAGGATGATGGCCATATGATTTCGGGGACCGTTTGGGCCTTAAAGTTTTCCTGACATTTGTCTTACAGGTGAGGAAAAACCCCGATAAAAACCTCACCCAGAAAAACTGCCCCGACCGGGGATCGAACCCGGGCCCGCTGCGTGACAAGGCAGCACGCTACCTCGAGACCACAGCGGTGGGTACGCTACCTCTAGACCACAGCGGTTGATAATGGACATTATATATATGCATTTTGGCCATGGTTATTTTTTATGTACACTAGAGAGGATCGGTGAAGATTTTGTTTTCCAAAAATAGTTTCATTAGAACAACCTTAATAGTTTGATTCCTTCGGAATTCGCTAATGAGGAAATAGACGCGATACGATCTTAGTTGTTAAAACGTCTGTAAATAAAAAAAATGAAACATTTTGATTGCACTAGTGCTAACAGTGAACCAATAAACCAGATTCTGTTTTATTTAACCAGTTTTTCAAGTTCTTAAGATACTGTACATAATAAGGGTTTAAAGACATCTGTAATGAGTTGCTACACAATAATAATTACAGTGTTTTGTTTTTATCTTTATTAGTTGCAGTGTTACCATTCAACTGTCAGTTAAAAGAAAGTTTAGAATAAAATTTCTCTACAGAATTGTTGTAGACGAGAGGAATTTATCGATCTGGAATTCCATATAAATCACATGCAGTGGCGTAGCGTTCATAGAAATTATGGAAACTATGTTTCGCTTGCATTTTCGTAATATTTTTATTTTATCTCGGTAGGTACTGCAGCGCCAAAATTCTCATCAGTCGGAAAATACGCGAACATTGCAAAGCTGCGATAGCGAGGAGATACAAGAGCCAATATGCACACCCTATTGTGTAATAATAAGAAATTAAGACTGGAGGCAAGCATCAATATAATTGAATGTATATTCACACAAAGAAATGCATTATACAATGGAAAAGGACAATTAATGACAAATGAAGGAATTCAAATCATCATCATCATCATCATCATTAAAAATTGAATGTTTTGGCATTCTAATTAATCTTCCTCCAGACTCTTCTATCTCCTGCCAATTTCTGGTTTATCACCCTCATATTCTTCAAATCCTCCGAAACATCGTCCTGCCATTTAATCTTAGGTCTACAGACAGCTCTAGTTTATGTAAGCTTCCATTAATACAGTTTTCTTTAATCTTAATCTCTGTTGATCCATTCTTATCCAATCCCAAGAGATCTGATATGATTTATTTATTATATTAAGAATTCAAATATCTAGGAATAATAATTACAAATGGAAATAAATTCACAAAAAATTTAAACATAGGTTCAATTCTGGAAATTAAGTCTATTATGCATTACAGGGGCTCCTGTCCCAACTTCTCTAAAAAAACGTTAAACTGAAAACATTTAAAACTGTTATTCTCTAGTTACACTATATGGATGCGAAACATGTACCCGTACTCTAAAGGAAGAACAATATTACGAGTATTTAAGAATAAAGTCCTTAGGAAACATTTTGGACCAATGAGTGATGAACAGACAGGCGAATCGAGAAGACTGAATAACAGTTAGCTACATGATCTTCATAGGAAACCAGATATAATGAAAACAGTTAAGTGTTGTAGACTGCGATGAACATGACATGTGGCACAAATGAGGTATGAAAGAGCAGCATGAAAGCTTGTAGGAAAACCAGAGGGAAAATATCCAGGTGTTTGATCAAAAATAATATGGAAGGATAACATTAACCATGGTTTGAGGGAAGTAGATTGTACAGAGGAAAACAATAACTCAGGATAGGGACGTGTGGAGAGCTTATGACCGCGCGGCCAAAAACCTCCGAGTTCGATAGTGCCAGTTATTACAAAAATTTAGCGTGTCTTAAGAAAAATTGACGGTACGCCACTGACCACAAGTGACTGGACCTTCCAGATAACTATTTATAGACACGAAGAACCTGGGTCTAAGACACTGCCATTTTGAAAAAATAATAATAGCGTTTTGTGCATGTAGGTGGAATGCCTAGCTTTCGAAGCCCACGCATATATCACACCCTGCTCTTCACATGTTTGTAGGCTATACACGATACACACTTAATTCAGAAAACTTACTTACCTACTCACTGGCACTATCGAACCCGTAGGCTCATGGCCGCGCTGACATAAGCTCTCCATACATCCCTATCCTGAGCTAATGCTTTCCAATCATTCCCTGTATAATCTACTTCCTTCAAATCATAGTTAATGTTATTCTCCCACCTCATTCTTGGTCTACCAACTGGGCGTTTTTCCTTCTGGCTTTCCTATAAGCAGCTTCCATGCTAGTGTTTCATTCCCCATATGTGCAACATGTCCTGCCCTTCGCAGTCTACGAGACTTAACTGTTCTTATTATATCTGGCTTCCTATAAAGACCATGTAGCTCATTGTTATGTAGTCTTCTCCATTCACCTGTATGTTCATCTCTCTTTGGTCCAAAAATTTTCCTAAGTATTTACTGTCAAATACTTGCAATCTCCTTTGCTCCCTTAAAGTAAGAGTCCATGTTTTGCACCCATATAATATAACTGGTAGAATAACAGTTTTATATATTTTCAGTAATTCAGAAAACTACTTAAATAATTTTTGGGTTCATTGACCACAATGGTATAATTATTGGGTTATCTTCATTTATTTTTCTTCTCCTCATCTATCTATATAGGCCTACCCCGTTCTTCCCCATGCGGGTATTAGGACGCTCTCTAATAGGAGTTTTTAAGCAGGCTAAATTAATTATGCTTATTTACCCACGGATGTCATTGAGTGATATGGGGTCGGCATATCGCCACAGCGTGACACGTGGAGTACTACTTGGGTGGGTAACGGCGATAAATTTTGCACAAAGGCCTTTTTATTCAGGTTTGTGGTTCTTTTACGAGCCTGAAAATCTTAGATTCGGGACCCGCGGCTTTAAATCCCTCTCGGAGGACTTGACCCTTGGATTTTCATAAAAGTCCATTATCCTTGGCCGAGTTTGATCCCGCATCCCTCGGAATTAGAAGCAAATAACATTCACTAGACCACCGCGGCCAACATCTTCTTATTCTAATGACATTTTTTCTAACATTATCCATGATTTTAGAGAGACAATATTAATATAGGGAATGTTTTGAAAATATTAGTTCAGACTAGGGATATATAGCAGTTCTGGAGAGGCATTGATGGAGAGCCAAATCGGGATTATTCGTGTTTTTGTCGAATTTCTCCAGTTTCCTGAATTTCATTCCACCAACGATTTCCATTATTCCTTCCTCTATTATGTCATTTCATCTCCATTTATTCACTCATTCATTTCGTATCATCTTCCACCTTAGGAAAAATAGTCTGGTGTGGCAACTCATAGATGTGGCTGCGAATATCCAGGAGGCGGGGAGGCAGATTCGTGTACTTCCTCACGACTCAGAGCCTAGCTATTTAAGATAGAATAGGGTCAAAGGGAGGCTCTGGGCCCAGCCCAGAAAATGGGGATATGCATTGTGTGTGAATGCCCAATGTGTCGAAACAAGGAACACCATAAGAGATTATACAGCACTGTAGAGGAAATTTAATTTCCAACGATGTGGCATATGATATAATGAACCTATGCAAGGTTGCCTTGTTACGGGCTTAAAAACCTGGACTCATAGGTTGTTCTCATCTGATTTAAGGGATATATATATATATATATATATATCCATCCATAGTAATTCTGCCCGAAGGCAGGTCCTTCACTGCAATCATAGCATTTTCATGCTATGCTTGCAGCTTTACTAGGGAATTGTGTAGGTGTGCTTTCCACACCTGTGAAGGATGATGATGATGATGATAATGATAAGGATGTTGATGATGATGGCCATATGATTTCGGTGACCGTTTGGGCCTTAAAGTTTTCCTGACATTTGTTTTACAGGTGAGGAAAAACCCCGATAAAAACCTCACCCAGAAAAACTGCCCCGACCGGGGATCGAACCCGGGCCCGCTGCGTGACAAGGCAGCACGCTACCTCGAGACCACAGCGGTGGACTATATATATATATATATATATATATATATATATATAATGACGTAGTCCATTATTGGGCCATAGCCTCTCCTTTGTAAGGAATTAATAGACCAAGTTATTTTCTAGTTACCTTATTTGCTCGTAGATGTCATGAATGGCATGCGGTGAAAGCACCGACTCAATGAGACATCTAACAGGGAATTAAAGGATTATTAGGACGTTTAGATCGGTAAATTTTGCTTATGGACCTCTTTATTCAGGCTTAAGGATCTTTTACGAACCTGAAAATCTTCAGACTCGGGACCCACAGCTTAGAGTCCCTCCCGTAGGACTCGTTCCTTCGATTTTTCCGTCCTAAAAAATCAATCGACTCCGACCGGGTTTGTACCACGACCCTCGGAACTAAAGGCAAGGATCATAACCACCATACACACTGCGGCCGACACACACACACACACACACACACACACACACACACACACATATATATATATATATATATATATATATATAATTATATATAGTACAAAATTAAACAGTAGACGAGATAGTGTATCTCTTTGCTTAAACTCATTGTGAATTTCAAAAGTATCCGAAAACCGTTTGCCCACACGCACCCTACATTTCGTGTCACTTAGACACATTCATATAAGTCTAACCAACTTTTTAAGAACTCTGTACTCCTGGGAATTTTAATTCAGCCACTTCTTCAAAATGAATATATATTCGTACTTTAGTAAAGTAACCAGTTTTCTGCTATTTATCAGAAGTAATGCGACAAGTGATTTCCAAATTATCGATAAATTCACGACTCACGAAGTGAGGAGTGAAATTATCTAGACTATTTAACTCATGCCCCAAATGGGAGTCAATGACCAATCACGTTTCAATGATTTCTGTATTACAACCAATCAGAGACGTGTTTCACGAAATAATTATCAACGTTAGGATTATCATATATTAAGCAAAGCTCCTCCTTTTTAATATTCTGAACAGGTCTGACCGTTATTTTGCAGTGACTGAGCCTATAACAAATACGGCTACCAGATTGTATATAATAGTGCTTACATGTCAACATTTGTAGCAATTGATTATACCACCAAAAAAAGAAACCACTGTTTGCACTTTCTTAAATGTATACGACATCAAAAATGAATTAATATACAGATTGATGTGTTTCATTTTTTCTCCACTAGAGAGCATTCTTACAATATTGCGTTCCTTTGGCAATAAATAGTATGATCTGGTTGCAGTGATAAACAAAAGAAGCAGTAGAAGAGCGTAGGCTACCTATCGTTTCTCATTAGTTTTCAAACATCACCGTTTACTTTAAATATAAAAATATTTTTAAATAACTGTAGTTAAATAATGATTTGTGAGTAAACAGCTTTATTTTATTCGTTAAATAGTCCTAACAAATGCCACTCTTGATTTCCAAATTCTCTAGATAAATTCACTCCTCACTTCGTGAGTCGTGAATTTATCGATAATTTGGAAATCAAGAGTGGCATTTGTTAGGACTCTTTAATGAATAAAATTAAGCTGTTTACTCACAAATCATTATTTAACTACAGTTATTCGAAAATGTTTATATATTTAATGTAAACGGCGATATTTGAAAACAAATGAGAAACGATTGTTACGTTTGTTCATCACTGCAACTTGGTCATATTATTTATTGCCAAAGGATCGCAATATTGTAAGAATGCACTCTAGTGGAGAAATTTATAACCAACATTACAGACATTAATTAATTTCTGATGTCCTATGATGTAAATATGTCAATTATACTTTTCTGCAACGTCATTTCCCGGAAAATAATTCGTTTAAGAAAGTGCAAACAGTGTTTTTTTTCTTTATTTTTTCTTTTGTGGTATAATCAATTGCTACAAATGTTTTTATATTATATCCCGCAAACATTATGCGTTAACATTCGTGCACTATATAAACCATCTCGTAGCCACATGCTGTCACTGCAAAATAATGCTATGGCCTATTCAGAATGTTAAAAAGGAAGAGGTTGATATTAAAGTGATAAAATTAAACTGATAAAATCGAGGTGAAAAACGACTGTGACTGGTTGCAAACCAAAAATAATTGAAATGTAATTGGTCATTGACTCATATTTGGGGCATGAGTTATAAATAATCAGTGTTATATCTGGTTAATTGCAATATAAAATTTTATCAGTGAGAAGAGGAGATTACAACAAATGTAGGCATTGCGTTATGTTTGTTGTGATATCATGGATTTGGCTTCATTCGTATTGGAACGGTTTCGTAAAAAAGGGAAGGGGGATCTTATCGCGTTACAAGAGTGTTATCTATCGGTCAGGACAGACAAGATAGGGGGTCAGAACGTCTTCCTGTGATTTTCAAGACGGGCGATGATTCATAACAAGGCGTGTTTCCTGTTCTTCGCGAGGAAGTGGCCATTTTCACTAACAACAATCAGTGGGTGTTAAATAAAGGATTAGGTGTGGGTTTCTATATTTAGCAGCTCTATCCGCCAGGAAACACATTTAGTTGAAACAGCCTAACTTCTTCTTCTTCTTCCGAATGCAGTATTGGGTGATGATGCCCGTTCTGCGACTACAAAAACTAATCTTTCCATAGGTTGAAGGGTCTTCCGAGGTCTCTTTTGCCTTTAGGGTTGAGGTGGTAAATCATCTTTGGTAAACGGGAATTTGACATTCTCTGGACGTGTTGGAACCATTTAATCTGACTATTTAACTCATGCCTCAAATGGGAGTCAACGACCAATCACGTTTCAATGATTTCTGTTTTACAACCAATCAGAGTCGTGTTTCACCAAATATTTATCAGTGTTATAATTACCATAATAAAGAAAGCTCCTCCTTACAATATTGCGTTCCTTTGGCAATAAATAGTATGATCTGGTTGCAGTGATAAACAAATGAAGCAGTAGAAGCGTACCTATCGTTCCTCATTTGTTTTCAAACATCGCCGTTTACATTAAATATATAAATATTTTAAAATAACTATAGTTAAATAATGATTTGTGAGTAAACAGCTTAATTTTATTCGTTAAATAGTCCTAACAAATGCCATTCTTGATTTCCAAATTCTCTAGATAAATTCACTCCTCACTTCGTGAGTCGTGAATTTATCGATAATTTGGAAATCACTCGTGGCATTACTTATGATAATTTTGTATATGTTCAACCATTTCCCTACTATTCCACTGCATCCTTATCTCATCACTTTTCATTCTATCCCTTAATGTTACTCCAGTTAGTGATCGGAGGAATCTCATTTGTGAACTTTTGGCCCTAAGAAGAAAAAGTTCCACAATTACTTATCATCATCTACCGTCACGGTTTAGACCATTTCTGATCTGTTCCGGCTCCATATTATAGTTGCTCCATATTTTAATGAACGTCGACGACTACAGTCCGGCTTGCAACAGTTTGGAGCTTATGAGTAATGTAAACTTTACGTGGAAGGGGTAGTAACCCTCCGCACAACCTTTAATCACCAGGAGGGGGTTTTGTTTTGAGGGTCTCCTTCCCCTCGTTTGATTGTCTTCACCACGAGTCAAGGAGTTCTAGTAAAGTAAAGTGATCCCACAACAGACCCGGAGGCCCTTGGGGTAGTAGGAGGTTAGGGCTCCCACTTTTTTCTAGACAATCGGCACTTTATGTCAGCCGGGTTGTCAGCCCTGCGTGACGGCCGCCTTTAACCCCAGAACAAGCGTCTGGTACTCATTTCCGTTAGAGGCTGAGTCGACCCCAGGGCCATAGTGCCGCCAGAGGGTTTGGGTCAGTTTAAAAATCCTGACCCCAACGGGACTTGAACCCTCGACCCTCAGTGCCTTAACCACTACGCTACGGCGTGCGTCAAGGAGTTCTATCTACCCCTATATTTTAGTTGCCTCTTCCGCCAGTTACACCGTACCGAAGGACTCCTTCTCCACTGTATCTGCCGTTGAGGTCTTCACCATAACCCTGGAAAGGGGCCCCCACTACGTACAATGAGCTGGGCAAGCAGAACCAAGTTTTTTTTTTTACGAGATGTTACTCCTCTCCCTCACCCTCTTTGAACCTGCCATGGGACAGGCTGCTTATGTTATACTTTTATTCATGGCGCGAAGAACCCATAGAAGCCCCGTTTTCCTACTAGCCGTCTGCTGGCCAATCAATTTAGCATACAGAATATACACATTTGTATGCCCAATATTTTTTTTTTCTAATAAACATAAGATAAAATTAAGGGATGTATTTACTTAAAAATCTACTTTTATTTTTATGTCTCTTTTTAATATACCGGTATACTATAATCATTTTTTGTTCAGTATCCCAGGTTGTCTTTTCGATATTTCGTGTGTTCTGTCCTGGCATGGCGTACTTATAACCCACTTCTGAGGTTGGGGCGCCTGGAAGGCGAGGTTACACTGCCCCGATTTTGATAGTTGATGAAGATCGTAATGATGCGCCAGGAGAGGCCTTAAACTAATTAGGCGATTATGCTATTGATGATAATGATGGCCAGATGATGTTCGGGGACCGTTTGGGTCTTAAAGTCTCCTGACATTTAGGCCTATCTTACAGGTGAGGAAAAATCCCCGAAAAAACCTCACCCACGATCCCGGTCGGTATCGAACTCGGGCCCACTGCGTGACAAGGGAGCACGCTACCTCGAGACCACAGCGATGGACTTATAACAAATATAAATATTGTAAATCTGTACTTTGAACATTTGTATTGACATCGATGGTCTTAGAGTTAAGTTTCTTGTCTCTGGTCCCGAGGTCTCAGGTTCAAACCAGGACAGGATCAATGAATATTTTTTAGCATAAGAAAATCTGAGTGACAAGACCTCAGAAGGTATTTAAATCCGTAGATTCCACATTTGAAGATCTTCAGGCTCGTAAAAAAAAAGCAAATAATACCTTAATAAATTGACTACTAGATGTCAGTTTGAGGGCGATGAGTTGACCATATGTCACCATATGTCACCATATGTCAAATAAATTAGCTGTATTACTAAACTTCCACAAGGGAGAACCCATGTGGGAATACATGTGTATAGACACATCATCATCATCATCACTCCAGGGATTAGGCAATTGCCCGTTCCGACTTCATAATGCATCAGCCCAACGTCTTCTAGGTCTTCCAACATCACGTCTTCCTCTTGCTTGATAATTTCTTGCTAACAATGGATATCTCTCCTTACTCATTCCATCCATGTGATCAATCCATTTCTGTCTGTAATTCGTGACTTTATCCAATAAAGGCTGTACTTTCAATTCTTCTCTTATAGAAACACTTTGTGTAATTATTGTCCTGGTTGAATGGAAGAAAAAGTCTTAAGGCCTTAAATCTGTCAGAATAAATAAACTTTTATTATTATTATTATTATTATTATTATATTTATTATTATTATTATTATAACAAAATCATAGAACAAGTATCACATTTCCAATATTTAGGATGTGATATAACTTATAGAGAAAATAAAGATATAGAAAATAAAGTAAATAAATCTCAGGTTATTTGTGGAACCATAAAAAGAACCTTAGGTCGGAAAACAAGGAAAGATACGAAACTTAAATTATATAAAACAATGGCTGTTCCTTTGTTGTTGTATGGAAGTGAAAATTGGATAATGAAATTAAGGGATAAAAGCAGGATACAGACTGCGGAAATGCTGTTTTTACGTAATGTGAAAGGATGCACAAGAGCGGATAGAATAAGGAATGAAACTATACGAGAAGAATTAAATATATATAAAATTGAAGATAAAATCAGCGAAAATAATAAGAAATGGACAGAACACTTAATGAGAATGAACAACGAAAGAATACCAAAAAGAACCTTCCTGTATAATCCCAGAGGAACAAGAGATGTTGGCCTACCACGTAGAAGATGGACTCCACTTTTAACTTCGCCGAAATCAGGCTGCATAGCCTAAACCTTGTAGTAGAAGAAGAAGAAGATTATTATTAGTTGGGAGGCTGTAAGGTGGCAATCCCACCACCCAACTATATCTGCGCAGCCCTTGTAAGGCGGCCAGATGAATCTTCAATTACTAAAAAGCGAAGGAGAAAGCCGGACGGAAAACACACCTTCCTGTATAATCCCAGACGAACAAGAGATGTTGGCCAACCACGTAGAAGATGGACTCCACTTTTAACTTCGCCGGAACAGGCTGCATAGCCTAAACCTTGTAGTAGAAGAAGAAGATTATTATTATTATTATTATTATTATTATTATTATTATTATTATTATTATTATTATGTAAGAGGAACACTCAGCACATTGCTGCATCACAGCGGTGGGGGGGGGGGGCGTGAATAAAAAAAAAGGTTGAAAATCAGGGTGTTCGTAAGAGGAGACGTTTAACCCATGCGTCACGATACATAATATTACAGATGAATTAATTCTAATGTTGTAGATAGCTGACAAAAGAAAGATGCGTCATCTTTAACTTCCATTTTAGGTGATGTTCGAACCATCTCCGTTTGTTCCTGTGTCAAATCTTACATGGCGCATAATAATTTGTCTTGCTTATCAACAACAAGCAAATAAACAACAGCTTTTAATGTTTGAAAAAAAAAAAGTAATAGCCAATAACACTAAAACTTATGTCACAGGATTTTATAGGCCTACTCGTACTTTCGTCATAATCACCAACGCCATCAGAAAAAAAAAATAATAATAATGACTGAATAAATGATTGATAATAAAACTGATACTTTAAATTTACATATAGTCAACCACTGTGGTCTCGCGGTAGCGTGCTGCCTTGTCACGCAGCGGGCCCGGGTTCGATCCCCAGTCGGGACAGTTTTTCTGGGTGAGGTTTTTATCGGGTTTTTCCTCATCTGTAAGACAAATGTCAGGAAAACTTTAAGGCCCAAACGATCCCCGAAATCATATGGTCATCGCAATCATCATCATCATTTATATTCATCATAGGTTAGGCTTAGGATTAGGGACTCTCCTGGGGCACAATTATCATCATCATCACCAATCATATCATCGGGGCAACGTAACCCGTCCTTACTGGCGCCCCAACATCAGAAGTGGGTTACAAGTACGCCATGCCAGGAGAGAAATCAGGAATGTCGAAAGACAAACCTGAGGTATTTGAAGAAAAAAATTACATATATACAAAAAATATTTTGTTTGATAACTAACTAACTGGCACTACTGGACCCGTAAGTTCATGGTCGCGCGGGCATAAACTCTCCAGTGGCATGCATTTCCTGAAGTAGTCCCCGCCCGGAGAACAGAATGGGGGACTATTTTGGGAAGATTTAATTATAATACAGAAAAATGAAGACTTACCAGAAATATTTGCATGAATTAATTAAAATGTGCACATTATACGATTTGAAGATATCAGTAAGAAAAACAAAAATCATGGCTTTTAGAATCATCGGATCTTTTTACTTTTTTATATATAATATTCATTACGCCTATTTGAATAGGACTTTTTTTAAATAAAAAAATAAAATTATAATAACTCTGAAACTATAGCAGTTTGAAGATATGAGACAGACCAGTTTCATGGGCTAGTGGTCAGCGTTTCTGACTACAGTTCATGAGGTACCGGGTTCGATTTCCGTCAAACCATGGAAATATTTCCTTAAAGGAAATTATTTCTGTTTTCCCATTGTCTGGAATTTAGGTTAAGAACTCTCTTGGTGTTTCATTATCATTTATCACCCATCATATCATCGGGGTAAAGTAACTATCTTCCAAGTGCACCAACCTAAGAAATTGATTACAATTCCGCCAATGTCAGGGGAGAGAGCCAGAAATGCCATAAAAGACAACCTGGTGGCATTAGACACACACACACACACATATATATATATAGCCTTTATTTATTTGTAGTGTTCTGCCCTAGAGCAGGTCTTTCACTGCTATCATAGCATGTTCATGTTATGCTTTGCAGCTTTACTAGGGAATTGTAGGTGTGGTTTTAAACCGCGCCGTCGCCGAGTGGTTAAGGCAAGAAGCCTTGGCGCAGAGCTACGGGTCTTGCGCTGGTTCGAGTCCCTATTGAGGAAGAAATTTTCTCATGGAATTTCGGCCAGTATGGGGCCGGTGCCGACCCAGCATCGCGAGGCATTTCGGAAGCTACAATAAGTAGCGACTCCAAGTTGAGAAGACCAGCTACAACGGCTGGGATACCCGACGTGCTAACCACATGTCACCCTACACTGGCTGGATGATCGTCTACCTCTGTGATTAACACATGTGGATATGAGGCCAGCAGCCGGCTGGTAGGCCAAGGGCCTTCTAGGCCTGTCGCGCATGGAGAAAAAACTTCCCGTTGCTTTCCACACCGGGGATGATGATGATGGTGGTGGCCAGATGATATTCGGGGACCGTTTGAGCCTCAAAGCTATCTGACATTTGGCTTACAGGTGAGAAAAATAACCGAAAAAACCTCACCCAGGAGGCTTGTCCCGATCGGGGATTGAACCTGGGCCCGCTGTGTGACAAGGCAGCACGCTACCTCCAGACCACAGCGGTGGACTACTATATATTATTATGAACGTACAAATGAATTATTCCTCCAAAACGTATTCCGACAATCAATATTTCAGGCGCAAGTAAAAGAAAGTACAGTGATGTGCTGATAGGTTCCAACAATCCAACACCGCAGATCAGAGAAGCTAAGCTTTTGGTAAGCGCTTCTTCACCACCTTGCCTTACTTTAGATTTTTTTTAATTTCGTTCTTTCTCCATTTTCTTTCGTTTAGACTGTTCTTCCTTTTTTGTTTTACCTTTGTTAACCTTTTTATCTTATTTACACATACAAACACAAGACAGGACCCGAAATTTCATCCTATGAAATTCAATCTTAGATGCCCTTCACAAAGAATTTAAAACATTAATCAGCTAGAAAAATATTAATAAAGGAAGAACATTTATTTTTATTTCACTATTTTCAATCATTAAATTTAATAACTTTCTCACACACCCAGACCCAAGGTGGATATTTAAAATCCCCTACCACGCCGGGAATCGAACCCGGGTCGCCGGAGTGGAAGGCAGGGACTCTGCCGGCTACGCCACGGCGACGGACGAACCATAAAATCCACTCACTATTTAGATAAACAAATAAAAAATATAACATCTTAGACATAGAATAAAAAAAGCATGCCTTCATTATAAGTCATTAAAAAGAACATGGCTACAAACTCTACCATAGAATGTGTTGCGGTTTAAATTAATTTCAAATTTACGTGGAACATGTGAGTCATACCAACTAACTTATAACAGCGCTCACTTGTTTCCTTTTCCTATGAATGAGATCACTGCAACAATTAATTTCCAGTTTCCGCGATAAAACAAAAACATGCGGTTAAATGTTTCATTATTAAGTATAATTTTACAAATACACAGGTCCGGGTTCGTGTTCTGTAAAACCTTACAATGGTCCTTATAGCGTTGTGGCTAACATATTGACTCTGCGCCCGAGGACCGCAATTTCAAATTTAACTAGGGTCGATTGATTTTGTAGTTTTAAGATTCCTGACTACGAAATCTATTCTATTTGACAGTGTTCTGCCCTAAGGCAAGTCTTCCACTGCAATCATAGCATGTTCATGCTATGCTTTGCAAGCTTTACTAGTAATTATAGGTGTGTGGTAGCTTTCCGTTACTTTCCACATTGTTAAAATGATAAGGATGATAATGATGATGGTGGTCGATGATTTTCGGTGATTATTGGGCTGTAGGCTCCTGACATTAAATGTCAATGACAAATTTTGTCTTACAGGCGAAGAAAAAAAGTCAGAAAAAAACTCTCACCCAGGAGCCAGTCCCGACCGGGAATAGAATCCGGGCACCCTGCGTTACAAGCAGCACGCTCCCTCGAAACCGCAGCGGCATTAGAAAAAAATCACTGAGTCTGATTTCAATATGATTTTGGTCGAAGAGACATCTCATTTATATGTTATATTTAAATTAACTAACTCTTCTACCCCAAATCGTAGTTAATGTTATTCTCTACCAAATGGGCGTTTTCCCTCTGGTTTTCCTATAAGAAACTTCCATGCACGTCTTTCATTCCCCATTCGTGCCACATGTCCTGTCGATTGCAGTCTACGAGACTTAACTGTTCTTATTATATCTGGCTTCCTATAAAGACCATGTAGTTCATTATTATGTAGTCTTCTCCATTCACCTGTCTGTTCATCTCTCTTTGGTCCAATTTTTTTTTCTAAGAACTTTATTCTCAAATACTTGTAATCTCTTTCCTCCCTTAAAATAGGAGTCCATGTTTCGCATCCATATAATATAACTGGTAGAATAATACTACTACTACTACTCACTGGCACTATCGAACCCGTAGGTTCATGACCGCACGGACATAAGCTCTCCATACATCCCTATCCTGAGCTAATGCTTTCCAATCATTTCCTGTATAATCTACTTCCTCAAATCATAGTTAATGTTATTCTCCCACCTCATTCTTGGTCTACCAACTGGTCGTTTTCCCTCTGGCTTTCCTACAAGAAGCTTCCATGCAAGTCTTTCATTCCCCATACGTGCAACATGTCCTGCCCATCGCAGTCTACGAGACTTAACTGTTCTTATTATATCTGGCCTCCTGTAAAGACCATGTAGTTCATTGTTATGTAAGTCTTCTCCATTCACCTGTCTGTTCATCTCTCTTTGGTCCAAAAATTTTCCTAAGTACTTTATTCTCAAATACTTGTAATCTCCTTTCCTCTCTTAAAGTAAGAGTCCATGTTTCGCACCCATATAATATAACTGGTAGAATAATAGTTTTATATATTTTCAGTTTAACGTTTTTTGAAAGGAGTTGGGACATCAAGAGTCTCTGCAATGCATAATAGCACGCATTTCCAGAATTGAGCCTATGTTTAATTTCTTTGTGCATCTCATTCGTATTTGTGATTACTGTTCCTAGGTATTTGAGTTCAGCCACTTCCTCAAAATTTCCCTCATTTGTCATTAGCTGTCCATTTCCATTATTTAATGAATTTCTACGTGAACAGGTAGAATAATAGTTTTATATATTTTCAGTTTAACGTTTTTTGAAAGTAGTCGAGACGTCAAGAGTCTCTGTAATGCATACTACGACGCATTACCAGAATTGAGCCTATGTTTAATATTTAAATATGTTAATTAATTAATTATAGCTTATGGAACCTGGTTCGATATGAATCAACTATTTCAAAAGTCTGACATCTTCACTTTTATGTGGTTATGAATTAAGTATACATAATGTGACGCAAAACGAAGATAAAAAATTACATGGGGCATTACACTAATAACAGAAATTGAAGAAGAGAAACCCTGGAATGATGTCAAGAATTTAGAGAAGAACTGAGTTCGCCGAGGCGTTTTCATGAAAATCCTGTCCTTCCACGAGGAATCGCAGAAACTCTACTACTACCACTACTACTGCTACTCAATTGGAGCTAAAAGTACTGAACATCTACATAACTTATAATATTCAATATTCTATTATAAACTATAATAATGCACTACAATTTACTTAATTTTTTTAGTAATATCGTAATAAATTTGGATGATAACACTGGTCAACGTGATTTTTGTCTCATGAGTAACAACAGTTGTACTTAATGCAGTTTTTTATTCTGTTTTCAAATATGTATTCGGAATTTCTCCATCGCCCACATTTTTTTTAACTTCAATTAATGGATTTAAATAATTTAATAAACATCTTTTCGTCAATTTGTCCATTGTAAAACAAAACCAAATGAGATATCAAGGCAAATGGAATCCTAATATGCTGGCCGATTATTGTTGGACCATCAAGAGCGTTGATCCACAGGCGAAATATAGCAGTAAATAGTAATTTTTTTACTTTCTAAGTGAGTCCGAATGTTCGAATATTGTGTAGTTACGAATGTAGGAAATATAATAAAATGCTTGAAAATAAAATTCCTGTCTCTCGGAAACCTTGCGTGATGGATAAAAACCGATATCATATTTGAATTCAGGAGAAAAAATACTATCAGAATCACATATTTTTCTTTCTGAGACAAAAAAAAAGTTTCTTTTTTGTTGCTCTGTGTGACGTAAAATTGATGTAGGTGTCCCAGTTGATGGACCCCGCAGTCTCTCTTCCTTGTAGTGGCGATGGGGCTCACGTGTATCAATGACCTCGAGAATTATTACTGGCTCTAGCACAGCTAGGAGAGTCTCCCATGCCCGAAATGTTAATGGCGAGGTACCAGACAAAAAGAGACACGTCGGTCCTCATTACTACTGAGGATTTATCGTATGGTTAACAATCCAATACAGTAAAAGCTCCTTATTCATGGCGGTATATGTTCCGCAAATATGCCGCGAATATGGAATGGCAATTTGAATGGGTATATACGGTATACGTTCCAAGATTCCAAAATAAAACAAAAAATATCAAAATAAAACCAGTTAATGAGAGATTTTGAACAATTTTTCTTCTACTCGACATTATAAATTGGCAAGAAAGCAGAAGAGACGCGTGTTATTCAATAAAAATTATTGCAACGACGAATGGCAAGTTGAAACAATAAAACACCGATCACGGCGAAGCCGGCATTTTCCAAGAGACATAGCGGCACGTGAAATACAGTGGCTGTGGCTGTTAACAATGAACCTTAGGCTTAGTAACAATAAGGTTTGTTTTACTTTGATATTAATTTGTTAATTTGGTTTGAATCGCTCTTTGTAAAAGCCGCTTGGCACGTGCCTGCAGTAAAAAAAATTGCAGATGCACTAATAAAGGATGCTAATCCTTCTAATATACAGACTGGAACCGCGAATAAATAAATTTTCAGCCGCGAATACAGGAACCGTGTCGCAATTTTTAACCCGCGAATAAGTAGCTTTTACTGTACCGTAAAAACCTGAATCGTTTCGAAACCCTAACCTCAACGTCGTAATGGACTAAAGCAAAGGAAAATGGAAGAAATTAGAAGACGATGGTTAAGAATATGGAAGGCTGGAGGAGGAATAGGGAAGCCAGATCCGAATTGGGCTCTAGAGCCATAGGGTGATTAATCCTTGTTGAAGACTTCGGGATGCTGGTTGAAGTCATCTGTTCCTAAAAGTAGATAATAATGAAACAGATCAAGGAAGTTGACTAAAAAAATAAATAGCATTGCAAGTTGTATGATGTGCAGTCATGGTTTGCCAGGAAAATGCATTAGATAAAGAAAAACATTCCATCCTGGTTAATTGTCATGAAAACATGTAAGAGATAAAGGAGGAAGCGTAACATGTAAAAAGTAGAGTATAGTTAAAAAAAAATAAAAGGTAATGATTTCCGGTACAAAAATTGTAAATCCATGTATTATAAGACAAACACCCAATAATGAGGATAAGAACAGTAGATAAAGGAAAATGGCGATGATCACTTTGCAGTACATATCGCAGAAGGCTTTGCCCATTGTCACTTCAAATGTTATTCCGTTATTAAATTGTAACATTTTTCTTCCCTTATTCACAACCAAAATGCACAAAAAAGTAATATCAATATGAAATAATTTCAAAATATATCCTCTAGTACGACTAAACCGGATATTTTCTACCATTACACTAATATAATGATAATAAATAGGTAAGGTCCACTACAGGCCATTGGATACCTTTGGGGTAGTAGGAAGTTGGCTCCCACTTTTTCTAGACAATCGGCACTTGATGTCAGCCGGGTTGTCAGCCCTGCGTGACGGCCGCCTTTACCTCAGAACAAACGTCTAGTACTCATTTCCGTTAGAGGCTGAATCGACCCCAGGGCCATGCTGCCACCAGAATGTTTGGGTCAGTTAAAAAATGTTGATTCCACCGAGACTCGAAAGCTCGACCTTCCGGCTTGTAGCGCACTGCCTTAACCACTATGCTACGGCGTGCCCCAATAATAATAATAATAATAATAATAATAATAATAATAATAATAATAATAATAGTCTCGAGAATCGCATGCTATTAAGAAATAAAGGGCCTCTTGTCATCTTAACTTCTCTAAAAATAATGTTCAACGAAAAATAAATACAACGGTCATTCATGTTAAAATATGAAAACGAATCATGGTCTCTGACTAAAGAAAGGACAAAACATTACAATTATTTGAGAATAAAATTGGAATTGAGAGGAAAATGTTTGGACCAAAACACAGAAGACGAATCGAGAAAGCTACAAAACAGTGAGCTACATGATCTTTATAGGAAACCAGATGTAATAATAACAGTTAAGAATGAGGTCTGGAAATCACATTTACTATAATATGTATGAGAGAAGTGATTTATAGACTGTTCAACTCATGCCCCAAATGGCAGTCAATGACAAATCACGTGTCAATGAATTTTGTTTTACAACCAATTACAATCGTGTTTCACCCCGCTCTTTACCAGCTCCTGTTTTTGTGATAAAGAAAGCTCCTCTTTCTTTAATATTCCGAACAGGTCAGAGCATTATTTGACTTACTCTCCAATAAATGCGTCGAATATAACAAATAATTAACAGATTCCTTCGAACTACACATTTGATAATTGTGTGTTCAATAATTGTGTTTTTAAATAATGATTTTACTGAGTTGTTTTCTAAAGAAAGAAATTAATAACCTATAATGTTGGTTATAATATTGAAAAAAAGCTCCTCAAATACTGCGAAAGGATTTTTAAGTAAACCTCAGGGTAATAAATATTGCATTAACAAGTGAAAATAAAGAAAAGGATCATCCTACCCCAAGACCTACAGCTACTATTATCTGAGAAAAGATACAATGAAGCATGTTTCACGTAACCACAAAATTATTTGGATACAACTTGCGTCAAAGGCACTGTGGTGGAACGAACAATTTTCATTGTTTGAGTTGCACGCAGAGGAATTTTGGACGCCCGTGTGAAAGGCGCTTTAATGACCTTCCAATTTATTATCAATTACATTAAATTCATTACGTAATAATATCACACCCACGCAACAGCCTTTCCACTGTGCAATACTTGCAACTAGAATAACCTTAAAATAAATAAAAACAGGTAGATACATGACCGTCCATATAAATTATCAATAAAAACAATAAAACAAAATAAAAAAATAAAAATTATCAGGTGTATATAAATTGAAATGTGGCACATGTGACAATGTCTATATAGGACAAACTGGTAGACCTTTTATCTCTCAGATAAAGGAACACATGAGAGCACATAGCAGAAATTTAGAATATTCAAAATATGCTAACCACCTATTCCAATTGAACCATTGTTTCGATCTAAATTTTGAAATTGGACATGTTTGTGATAAGGGTAAGAAGTTGGACTTTTTGGAGGCTGTAGAAATAAATAAATTGAAAAGTAGTAATAAACTGTTAAATTCTCAACTTGATTTGAATGAATCGCCTTTGTTAAATTTAAAAATTTTAAAAATTATTGTTGTATTGTTGCTTATATCAGTTGATATGTACTATAATAACACAATTCATAATTTGTCTGAAGAAGGTACAGTGTACCGAAACAGCTGTTACTGAATTATATCTTAATAAATATGAAAATCAAATACAACTTAAGTTTTATTTTTATTTAATTATTGATTATCAATCAGTTTGACTGGAAAAAAAAAAGTATCTTGGCTAAAAGGAAATACTTCCTTTCGAGAGGTCCTAGATTAAAACTTAGGTTTTACCTAGTTTTCTTAGTCAACACTTAAAACTATGGTTGAAAGTAAACATATTGTTGTCGTCTAATGTGCTGCATGTAAGACTAAAGTCATTAGCAGTCTTGATCTCCAAAACTTTGAGGTCTTAGAATCTTCATGTTTGACAGCGATACAGTTGTTCAGATGACCTTCGTCCATTTATTTATCTGGGTCACTGCATAAAATGCATTTCGGTGAAGGCAGAACATTGAATTTGTAAAGGTGTTTCGCCAGACAGTCGTGGCCCGATGTCATTCTAAAATATGCTACTTCTGTTTTTCTTTGTATGTCTGGTATATCAATATTTCTTTATTAGGCATTCCCATTTTCTTTTCTGGCCACTGTTTGAAGTCTATTGTCATTCATAATTTTGGATTTTAACTTTATGTGGCGTTTCACTGAGGAGTAAGACGTTGGTTTAGATCCAGGTAATTGTTCAATACAAGATCCTTTTTTGGCGAGGAAATCGGCTGTTTCACTACCGGCAAAATCAATAAAACTAAATATAAAGATCACCTGTAGAAATGGATACAAATGAAAATTAACAGTTAATGACAAATGAGGAAAAATATTAATAAGTTACTGAGTTCAAATATATAAGAAGGGAATTTGTTAATTATAAACAGGGAAGAGGTGCAGAAAGAAATTAAACATAGGCTCAACATTGGAAACGCGTGATATTATGCATTACAGGGACTCTTTGTGATCCCAATTTCTCTGTACAAAATGTTGATGTAAAAATATACAAAACTTTTATTCTAATTATACTACGTATATAGTTGTCTCTTCTTCATATACAAAACTTTCCGCACGTCTTCACCCCTTTATATTTCTACTAGCTTCCATTCGTTATCCTCCCACCATATCCTAAACACACGATCGAGAGAAAATTTAACTCTAGCTGTTCCTCTACATCCAACATCTTTCCCTGTTTCAGCCGCCCGACTCTTGAATTTCCTCCCCTCGTATATCAAGAGCTGCCTGATTAAAAATCTGTTCAAAATAAAACTCACTCCATATTTTCTTAGACATTATAATATATAACCGTGTTCCATGTATACTCTTAATATTCTTTTATATTTTAATATTTTCTTTACCAAGCCAATTACTTCATTTAATTATAGTTTTTTTTCTTTATTTCCCTTGTCAACATTATGTTATGTAGCCTATATATATAATATATATATATATATGATGTATCATTAATTAACTTGTAGATAATTCATAATTGTTATTGTATGTATAATTTAACCCTGGTAAAGTGGAAGAGAAGACCTTATGGTTTTAAATCCATCAGGTAAAATAAATAAATAGTTGTAAACTATGGACACTTAATTTAATACAGAAGAAAATATTATTCTGAAAATATAATAAAATTATAGAATATTCACCTGAAAGGTCCGTCTCCTCAACTTAATTATCATTTAACTGTAGCGCTTTCGGGATTTGTCCCATCATCGGCAGGATTCAAAACTGGTGTTTCACTGAAGATCTGGTAGAGGGGGTTGCATGTAATGGGTTCGTTTTCGTTTATCAGGCTGTCGTTGTGAGCTGCTTTCATGATTTCCATCTCTTCGAGTACGAAAGCGCTACAGTTAAATGATAATTAAGTTGAGGGAACGGACCTTTCAGGTGAATATTCTATAATTTTATATTAATTTTGAATAAACCTCAACGGAACACATCATGAATCTTATAAAAGTTGAATATAATAAAACAAGAAGAGATACTAGATTGAAGTATCATAAAACATTGGCCGTTCCTGCATTACTTTATCGGAGTGAAACTTGGGTAATGGCCAAAAAATTACAAAGTAGAATGCAAAGTGTAGAAATTAACTTCCTTAGAAGAACAAAAGGCTGCACAAGAATGGATCGGTTAAAGAATGAAGATATAATAACAGAGCTAAATATATATATCCATTAAATGATAAAATCAAAGGAAATAGAGAAAAGTAGTTTAGACATGTAGAAAGAATGAATGTAACAAGATTACCAAAGGTAGCATTTAACTACAAGCCAAGAGGGTCAAGGAATGTAGGAAGGCCAGTGAAAAGATGGACAGAAAAACTGTGAGGCGGAACAGGCATTTTGCCTAGCCCGTGAAGTGAAGAAGAAGAAGAAAATATTACGAGTATTTGAGAATAAAGTTCTAAGGAAAATGTTTGGACAAAAAAAATAACAGAAAGGTGACTGGGGAAAACTTACGACATGAAAAAATAACTACTCTGGCCAAATTTGCCAGAATTGCGAAGCAGAGACGAGCATAGTAAGCACTAGTCCATTAAGGACCGACTGTTAACAACTGAGCTGGCACGACGTGACAGGACTATAATAGAAAATAAAACTGTAATTCCGAAAATTGTAATTAAAACACGCATAGGCCGATATTTAAGCAACATAAAAGTTGGTTGCTCACAGTCTAAAACCCGGATCACATGTTTTATTGTTGTTAAACATGAGTTTGGCAGGTACACGTACCACAAACTCGCTGATACAAGATTCTTGGAACTAATGAATAGATTGGATGAAGAAAACATGAGTGAACCATTCCCACAAGGTTTGTTTCAAGGCCAACAATTCTATCAAATAATTATGTTGATCTTTTAAACTTCGCCATTCACACAAAAAATTGACAATAGCACGATCATGTTGAGGTAATCATCTCATCCAATTCTACAACCTCTGAAAATATACGTAATTTCATATGTTAAGAATCCTTTGTATACTTTGGGACAAATCTTAAGATATTTTATTTCAAGCTGTCATAAATCTATCTGCCCAAGCGGCAACTAATGGAGACAACATTGAACAAAGGTGAAATGCCGGCAAACCCTCATTAGCGTCAGTCACTGAAATTTTGCGAGGTTGTCAGCGTTTTTTTAGATAACTCTAGTTTTATTCTAGATGTGTTGGAGATGATTATTTTGTTGACCACTTTAATTTATCCCAAGCGTGTTGGAAATTAAAATTGTTTTTAATTTTTTAGTTCGGTTTTCTAATAAAGTGTGTTATTTTAGTTTTTTAAACAATTTTTATTTCCTATTTTTTAGTCTGGTTTTCTAAAAATGAAGGCTGAATATATTTAAATTCGATACTATTGTAGTATGAGCTAAAAGTAATACTCTTCTAAAGAAACTCCGGGCCGGGTTTGAACCAGCGATCTACGGATTACCGAAATTATATACCACTACAGTTCACCATTCTACCAACTGAGCTACCACAACGATAGACTAAGAGGTCGATACGTCCGCAACCTATTATAGCGGTCTTTACATTTTTGATGTCGTGATGATCCTGGCCAGGATCTTAGAAAAAAATTATTAAATTATTGTACTGTCATTGCCCCTTTAAAAGTATACAAAGTTTCAAGTCAATCCAATGTTTTTAAGTGGGTCAAAAACATGTTGAAAGATTCCGTTGCATAGATAGATAGATACAGGTCAAGCTAATATAAAGCGTGTAAAAAAACAGTGAGCCATAAAAATAGTCAGTAATTCATTATTCTGCTAAGTAAAGTAAAGTGATCCCACAACAGACCCGGAGGCCCTTGGGGTAGTAGGAGGTTAAGGCTCCCACTTTTACTAGACAATCGGCACTTTATGTCAGCCGGGTTGTCAGCCCTGCGTGACGGCCGCCTTAACCCCCAGAACAAGCGTCTGGTACTCATTTCCGTTAGAGGCTGAGTCGACCCCAGGGCCATAGTGCCGCCAGTGGGTTTGGGTCAGTTTAAAAATCCTGACCCCAACGGGACTTGAACCCTCGACCCTCGGGCTTGTAGCTCAGTGCCTTAACCACTACGCTACGGCGTCTGCTAATCAGTATTTTTAGTCGTACCTCTCACTCACTTTCTTGGCATAACAAGACAATTCCTCAACATTAATTAATTAATTAAAGAGTTTTTTGATACGCCCTGTATTATATCACAATATTTTGTCGTTTTTGAACATTTATCTAATATTTTGATGTTAGAAGTATCGCTCTGGAGGAAACTGTAATAAGAAACGCAGAGTTGGGTGAATTATGTAGCAATTAAAACTGATGCATTATCATGGGGATACACAGATGGTGGCATGTCTGGACACGTGATTTAGCACTCTGTATACAATAGGAAGAGTTCTGTCTCACACAATAGCGGTTAAGTGATGAATCGACCCTTCTACTACTTTAAAAAATATATATTCCCCTTATTCCCATGTGGTTTCCTGATTCACCCTCATTAGAAAACTGTATTTTGTTCTCAAATCCCAAGAGGGAATTAAAAATACATATTAATAAAAATATTTTATTTAAATTCGCAGGAAACTTTAAGGCCCAAGCGGTCCCCGAACATAATTTATCCATCATAATCACCATTATCATATTTGCAATGTTTAGTATGAACATATCTGTGAATGGTGTGTTTCGTCTTAACCCGTTAGCCTCAAAAGACGAGGTAGACTCGCCGGGTGTTAAATGACCTTCAACTCAGAACACGAGGTACACTCGCTTGACTCTGCTCTTATATATTTTGCAATATTTTGTACATCCGTTGGCAGGATAATCTTTTGTTAATATGTATGAATAGTACAGGAATGTGTTTTGGTTTTCGTCCATTTTGAGATCTCAAGTACCGTTACCTTTTGCTTGTTTTCAATGTCAATATAAAATATAATTTACGATAACTTAAATGCGGTTTCTGGGGAAATGCATTGAGAATTTAAACCTGAAGCGAGTGGGTTAATACAGGATACAACATAAGTTATAGTTCGTCTGGCTTAACTTCGCAAGAATTTTGTAGAAAGAGACAGCTGTGCTCACCTCTCTCAATCGCACCAGTGTTGACGGTGTTTCTTCACCAGATGTTAATAGGGGAAGGGGGAAGACCAAAACTGACAACAGGGTGGGTTCTTTCTTTTGTGTCTGGCCGAAAGCGGTCAAGGATCTCCCTTATATCTCCATCTCTCTCTTTGCTAAGTTAAGCCAGATATGCAATAGTTAACCGAAAATTCATATATATTATTTTCTGTAGCTTGCAATAACTATACAAAAAACAAGTACCGAAATTGTTCAAAATTACCTCCATTGTTCTTTAAGCATTTATGGCATTCAGTAGTGTTCGAGATTATATTCTGAAGGTCCCGTATTCAAACTTCAGTTTCAACCAATCTATGTTTTCCCTTGCAACCATGTGCAACACCTGTATTGTGTTGACTCGGAGAAGCCCTGACATTGAGCTGTTCTCTCATTCAGCGAGGCCCTACATATCCTTGTTGTGGTAAAAAAAAGCACGTGTGTGATCCATAGTTAAAAATTCCTCTCCCGATAGGTCGTTACACTGTAAGGTCCGGGTAGCGGCAAGCAAGTGAAAGTACCTATAAAGGCGAGAAGTTAAGGCCTTCTCTTCCAGTCACTCAGAGATAAAAAATATATATATACAGAAACATTGTATAACGTAAAATTGGAGGGAAAAAATAAGTACACCCAATTTCGCCAAAATTAAATCCATCCATATTTTAGATATCTATAATTGAAATATTTTCTTCTTCTTGTAAGCCCTATTTCTCCCTCAACGAGATTTAGGCGCTCTCCCCCTACAAGGAATAATTTGAACCAATACTAATTTAGTTACACTTGTTTTCGTATAGATGTCACTGGAGTGGTCCATAGTCAGCGTTCCGCCTCATACTGACATCTACGAAACCAAGGTAGTACTAGGACGGGAAAATTCGGTAAATTTTGCTTAGAGGCCTTTTCATTCAGGCTTCAAGATCTTTTACGAGCCTGAATATCTTCAGACTCGGGGCCCACGGTTTAAAGTCCCTCCCGGAGGACTTGCTCTTTGGATTTTTCCATCCTAAAAAAATCCATTGACCGGGTATGAACCCGCGACCCTCGGAACCAGAGGCAAGGAGCATAACCACTAGTCCATCGCGGCCGATGAAATGTTTTCAAATTTAAAAATTAGCATCTTGTAAATTAAGGCTTGAGCACCTAATCCCTAAAAACGTATTTTTAAAATCCAGAATAACTGATTCAGAAAACGAAAAATAAAACAAAAGATACTCCAAAAGGCGAAATTGATAACACTGGTTTCCAATTTCGCCACCAAAGTTCATAACGATTTTGAAGGCCAAATAATAATAACAAAATACAGTACGCAAAATAAGCTTTTAAATGACATGTATGACATAGTATATACTTACTGGATTATACTAGTGATAAGCAAGGGGCAGATTTCTATGACATGTCTTCTTTAAACCTTTATTTTGAGTTTCGAGTAACTTAAGACCACGAATATAGCTTTCTGGTGAAATTTTAACGATGTTCATTGCCTGGAAAGTCATATTTCTCATGTTTTTAGATTTTATCTTCGCTAGGTTTACCGTACAGGCCACATGGCCTAAAACGAATTTGTTCATTATGATGATGACCATATTTGTTCTAATTTCTGTAATAAAGTCATTGTGCATCGAGGCACCCTTTTTCTAGGGGACAAATATGGAAACCCATCGTGGTAACAGGGACAAAGTCCTTATCGGTCCAAATATTTTGGAGTGGAAGAGGCAAACTTTCTATGGTGGTAGTACAAATGAAGTTTGTGGTGATGGATGGCGAAAAGACAGCTATCCTGTCTCCATCTTACTCCATGATACGGCGCACCAGTAACGTAACAGGAGGACATTTTATAGTATACTTCTCAGAAGCTTCACAGGAATATATCGAACGGACAAAACGGAAGACGACTAACACGGACAAAATATTAGGAATATCAGAAACTTGGACCGTGACACAAAATTATATTAACACATTACAGGCTACAGAAATGAGGTTTCTGAGATCAGTTAAGAGTTGTACTAGATTGGATAATTTTTTTATTCAATACCACCATGTTGACATTTTCGACATTCTGGTATTCTCTCCTGACATGGCGTTATTGTAAACCACTTCTGAGGTTGGGGCGCATGGAAGGCGGAGTGACGCTGCCCCGATGATATATGATAGGTGGTGATGATGGCAATGATGCGCCAGGAGAGGCCTTAATCCTACCTTAACGGATATGAATCATCATAATGATGTCCAGATGATTTCGGGGACTGTTTGGGCCTTGAAGTTTCCTACATTTGCCTTACAGGTGAGGAAAAACCCCAACAAAATGTAGAAGGTTCGAATCTATCTGCTTCCATTTGCATTAAAAAGTTCGATCACTCAGGAAAATTGCCCCAACTGAGGATCGAACCCGGGCCTGCTGCGTGTCAAGGCAGCACACTACCTCGAGGCCAGAGCGGTGGACAGATTGGATAAATTTAAAAATGATATAAGCAAATACTTAAATGTAATAACATCAGAGGGAAGGATTCATCATTATAGATTTCAATGGATTGGACACTAGAAATAATTAGCTACAGTAGTTTTCCTAGAAGAATTCTTGATTATAAACCTGAAGGAAGGAGAGATTTGGGAAGACCACGGAAACATTGGTTGGAGAATATATAAAGCCAAAACAGGTTTAAGAGCTCAATCCCTGAATGAAAAAGAAGTGGAAGAAAAATTATTTGACATATTTCGGGGATTTTTATGTCATCAGCTAAGTATAAATAATATATATTCTGCAAATGGACAGTTAATGACCAATGAGAGAAATTTTAAAGACGTGGATGAATTAAAATACCCTCGACACAACGTACGCATTTGGGTATATTTGAAAATTGCCCTCTTCTTCTTCTTCTTCACTTCACGGCTAGGCAAAATGCCTGCTCCGCCTCACAGTTGTTCTGTACATCTTTTCACTGGTCTTCCTACATTCCTAGAACTTCTTGGTTTGTAGTTAAATGCTGCTTTTGGTAATCTTGTTACGTTCATTCTTTCTACGTGTCTAAACCATTTTTCTTTATATTCTTTGATTTTATAACTTAATGGATATATATATATATATATATGTATATATATATATAACTCTATTCTTACATCTTCATTCTTTAACCGATCCATTCTTGTGCAGCCTTTTGTTCTTCTAAGGAAGTTCATTTCTACACTTTGTATTCTACTTTGTAATTTTTTGGTCATTACCCAAGTTTCACTCCCATAAAGTAATGCAGGAACTGCTAATGTTTTATATAACTTCTATCTAGTATCTCTTCTTGCTTTTTTCTTTTTGAAAATAGTAAAGTACTGAAATGTGAAATTCAATGAAAATTTTTTTTCTTACGTCCTACCTCCCAATCGGTCCCCGAAATCATATGACCATCATCCTTATCATTATCATCATCATCCTTCACCGGTGTGGAAAGCAATGGGAAGCTACCACACCTACACAATTCCCTAGTAAAGCTGCAAGCATAGCATGCAAGTGCTATGATTGCAGTGAAGGACCTGCCTTCGGGCAGGATTACTATGGATGGACGTCCTACCTATCGCAGTCTACGAAACGTAACTGTTATATGTATGAAGTCATACAATTAAATATGTACTAATAATAAATATATTTACTATAATCACATAAATAAGTGAATATATATATTATTATAACTGGTTTTCCACAAAAATCATGGCGCTCCCTGGTATGTAGTTTATTTCATTCACATGTATCTTCTTCTCTGTTTGGACGTTTATAGTCTCCATAAAACCAAAATAAATGCTCTATCTAAATATCACTTACAGATAAAAATATATTCTTTGGCTCGCTTATCTTTTATAAAAACTTGTTTTGACTTTGTATGAATGACTCATAAAAATAAGAACAAGAATACGGAGACATGTCTGCAGAGCGGGGCTTTATTTCATGGTTATGCCCCATTAATGTTACCAGCACGAACGTGAGAGAGAAACAACTGAATATCGACTTACAACTTTTCTTTTTTTACTGTTTTCAACATTTGCACATATTCTCTCTGGATAAAATGTCTTTTTTTTTCAGACAATTGAGCAGAGTCTTAGAACGGGAGAACACATTAATTAAAAATAAGGTTTACCAACATTAAACAGAATGCTGTGGGGAGATATATGTTATATAGGAGATATAGAATTCGACACAAAAAAAAGTTTCTATAAACACAGTTCCTAAACTTAATATTTTCTGAGTTATGATCTTACTTTGTAAGAGCGACTTATCTTCAGTTTAAAAAAATGACAAGAAACAAATGAGAACGAGAAAACATCAGATTTAAAACAACTGAAGGGTGACGGCTAAAAACTATCTGTCACAATATGCTAAATTATCAGCATTTAGAGTGAAAGGTCTTGAAATATTTTCTTCCTAGCGCACCCTTTCCCTTTGCAAAACCCAATTCACACCCTCCTAAACACATGCCGGAGAAATTGTTAACATAGTTGCCGTCTTTCCCAGTGCCAAGCTGGTTTTGTGTTTATTTATTGATTTTTTTAATGCCCACAGTTTGTCCTTTTAGACGTTTCTGGTGTTCTCCCCTGGCAATGGCGTAATTGTAACCCACTTCTGAGGTTGGGGCGCCTGGAAGGCGGGGTTACGTTGCCCCGATGATATGATGATGATAGTGGTGCGCCAGGAGGGCCTCTAATCCTAATCTTAATCTAAGATGAATACAAATGATGATTTGTCTTACAGGTGAGGAAAAACCCCGATAAAAACCTCACCCAGAAATACTGTTCCGATCGGGAATCGAACCCGGGCCCGCTGCGTGACAAGGCTACCGATATGTTCCAGTTAAAACGCCGAAGATGAAACATTGTTTTCGAAAGGCCTCCATATTAGAATAACTTGAAGTTTAATAATTTAGTTGAGGACGACTGACTTACCAGGTAAAAATATATAACTAACATCTTATTACATAACCTCAACAGTGCTTTAATATGAATTTCGAAAGTGTTGACTGCGATAACCACACAAATAACTAGCGGTAAACCCACGGATCTGTCGATAACACAGCATCTCCGTCGATAATAACTGATTTACATCCGAATTTAACTACGTAAAACACAAACAAATATACATATTTAACAGCGTAAAAAAAAGGCGTTTCATGGGATTCACCTAGGTTAGAGAAATTGAATTAGGTTAGCTTTTAGTTTCCTTACATTTTAAATGTATTTAAATACGTAAAAAAATACCTCTTCTATGGAAATTCAAAATTGCTGACGGTTACAACGTTGAAAACAAACTCCCACTCGTAAATTTCACATTACATAAATGTACTTTCACGATAGTAATTTTCCGGGGAAAATTTACACTGCAAATTTCTAATTTTAAAATATGTACTTAGCCTACGAGAAAAATGCAATAATATTTGTGAAGAATAATTTAAGAAAAAATTAGATTTAACTGAAGTAGAAAAAGAAAGAGGTGATGTGAAGGAGGTAATATTTTATTTTTGCGCGATAGTGTGTTTTGTCGTACTTACAGCAATGGCGACCATGATTGAAAGTTCAAATCACTTACTAATGGGATAAATTGCATTAAAAATGTCTTAAGTTGTGTAAGTAAATACCTGTTCAACCCCACCAAATATTCAGTAAGATATTTCATCCCATCTCATCCCCGACCTGTTATTATGCCGGCCACGAATAGAGGGTAAACGTTTTTACAATAACTCGAACCAAAGTCTATTCAGTGACTGTAAACATTGTGAGTGAGCACATAAAAGTTTTCTCCTTTTGCGGTCCATAAATGATTGTTTATTTCTTTATACTGATGTAATGATTTGACAGAAATCTTGTGTTTGTAGCTTGTTTACCATAAAAGAAATCATGCTGCCCATATGGTATGACCAAGAGATGAGAGAAGAGTTCCGCGTTCCAGACAATTGGCATGCGTAATAAAAAATATATAAAAACAGAAGGCTTTGATTTCTTGGTCTAAATAATGGCTTTCATCAATATCTGTGGTGGGTAAGTCTACACAACAAACCTGTTTTTAGCCTTAATAAAACGTTTCCTTATTTAGAATACTCATCCCACACTCGACATGGAAATTAAGAAAATGCAATCCTAACAAGGGAACACGCTTCATTTCTACTGTTCCTTGTAATATAAAGCTAGCTGCGGGTTATGGAACCTGTCAGGTTCAATGAAACATCCATTAAAACCCTCTACTAGAAGAATAAATAATAGTTTTAAAAAACTAAAAGAACACGCTTTATTAGAAAACTAAAAAATGAAAAATAATTTTAATTTCCAATACGCTTGGGATAAAATAAAGTGGTCAACAAAAAAATCATCTCCAACACATATAGAATAAAATTAGAGTTATCAACAAAAAAAAATAATTTTACCATCAAAAGCGTGGGGTGCTCTATATCAATTAATATATTTGATAATAAACAGATATTGGTAAAAGTAAGCTCTCTAAGAAGAAAATGTAAATATCATAAAAAGCACCCCACGCTTTTGATGGTAAAATTATTTTCTTTTTGATGATAACTCTAATTTTATTCTATATGTGTTGGAGATGATTTTTTTGTTGACCACTTTATTTTATCCCAAGCGTATTGGAAATTAAAATTATTTTTCATTTTTTAGTTTTCTAATAAAGCGTGTTCTTTCAGTTTTTTTTAAAACTATTATTTATTTTCTATTTTTTAGTTTTAATATTTTACAGAATAAGATAAAAATGTAAATATCTTTAAATTCGATACTATTGTAGTGTGAGCTAAAAGTAATACTCTTCTATAAAAAAAAAACCCTCCCAGCCGGATTTGATCCAGCGACGTATGGATTACTGAAATTATATACCACTAAGAGTTCACTGCTCTACCAACTGAGCTCTTACAACGATTGACTAAAAACTCGACAAGTCCGCAACCTATTATACCAGTTTTAATTTTTTTTTCTGATGATTATGGCCAGGATTTTAGAAAATAAATATGAAATTATTGTATTGTCACGGGTCCTCTACAAGTATACAAAGATTCAAGTTGGTCCAATGTTTCTAAGTGGGTGAAAATCGCGTTGAAAGATTCCGTTACACTGATACTTTTTTTGATTTTCTGATGATTATGGCCAGGATTTTAGAAATAAATATGAAATTATGGTATTGTCACGGGTCCTCTACTGGTATACAAATTTTCAAGTCGATCCAATGATTTTAAGTGGGTGAAAATCGCGTTGAAAGATTCCGTTACATAGATATATAGATACAGGTCAAGCTAATATAAAGCGTGTAAAAATTAATGGTATTTCATAGTTTCTAGTGGCTTTACTTATGTCGGTTTGCACTAAGTATTCCGGTTGTCAAGCAACGTTTGGCATGATAGCTTGTTCAAAGCACCAATATGTAACGAAATTTAATGTGTAAGTGTGTGTGTGTATATATATATATATATGTTATAATTAAATGTTTAACATTGAGCAATGCAAGCTTAATATGGTATGATAAGAAAAATAAATGGCTGGACGGGATTCGAACCCGGATCTCTGAGTCTGTACCTCAGCGTGATATCCATTACACCACCAGGCGAATCCAATCCAAGCACTTATTTTTCTTATATGTGTATTATATTCTCCATTATTACTAGATGTCGCGAGTACTCAGTCTTCACTGCCATCTAGTAGCTGACTATAACAAGTAAGCAAATTAAAGAGAATATTTTTTACTTTATAGCAGTGACGCTTTATCGATGTTATAATTAAATGTTTAACATTGAGCAATGCAAGCTTAATATGGTATGATAAGAAAATAAATGCCTGGACGGGATTCGAACCCGGATCTCTGAGTCTGTACTTCAGCGTGATATAAAAATGCTTACTTGTTATAGTCAGCTACTGGATGGCAGTGAAGACTGAGTTCTCGCGACATCTAGTAATAATGGAGAATATAATACATATTATATAAGAAAAATAAGTGTTTGGATTGCATTCGCCTGGTGGTGTAATGGATATCATGCTGAGGTACAGACTCAGAGATCCGGGTTCGAATCCCGTCCAGGCATTTATTTTTCTTATCATACCATATTTATATATATATATATACACAACCAGAAAAATAAGTTACAAATATATAATTCAATAGTGAGAAGTACTGTCACATATGGAGCTAAAGTTTGTAAATTCAACAAATCTTAGAACAAAAACTTATGTGGATGTAAATGGATTTCATAAGGAGAGCAGCAAGATGTTCAAAATTAGAAAAAAATAAGAAATACTGACATGCTAAAAAAAATTAATATTAGATATCACAGAACAGACAGTGTATACAAACCAAGTGCTACATCCAAGTCAACTTCTTACCACGGAGTAGCTCACCGGGTGACACTCTCAAATAGAGCTTAACCCCTGTACAGGGAGGCCTTTGCCCTAAAGGGACATATCAGGCTTTATTTATATTTATATATATTTATTTATTCAATAGTAGATTATATAAGATATAAGCAATTAAATTGGTATGGGTATGTATGACGAATGCAAGACGAAAGGTTACCCAGAAAAACAAAGGAATGGTGTTCACCTAGAAGAAGAAGGAAAATAAGACCTCGATACTCATGGATGCAAGAAATATGGGCTGGAATGAGAACAAGAAGACTGGAGTGGATGGATAGAGACGAGTGGAGAAAGAAAATAAAATTTTAGAAACAGAAAGAGTGGAGAAAGAAAATAAAATTTTAGAAACAGAAAGATACATTAAAAATCCGTATATAGGCCTAAATTAATATATATATATATATATATATATATATATATAAAATAAAATGAGTTAAAATATACATTCTTAGGTAAAATCCGTCGTCCTCAACTTATAAAATATGTAATCTTTATACCTGTATGCCTTTCAGAACATCCGTTCCATCTTCAGCAGATCCCTCTTCCCTAATGTGTCGTTGTGACCACATTTAGCACCAGCAGCATCAACCATCATACTGGATGGTGTAGCGAAGAGGGACCTGCTGAAGATGGAACGGATGTTCTGAAAGGCCTACAGGCATAAAGATTACATATTTTATAAGTTGAGGACTACGGATTTTACCTAAGAAGGTATATTTTAACTTAATTTATTTTATGACTCTCCACCTCAACGGTTTTAACAATGAATTTTATTAGTATTGAATATATATATATAGTGAATTCCAAGGTAACTCATTTAATGTTTTAATGATTTAAAATAGTACCTGATATCTCAGTCGTCCTCAATTATTTGCAAATTATTACGTACATAGGGTTACCCATGCCGGACTGGTCGAAGGTGATAAGCCAGATTAAAAAAGTACCTTGGTCGAAAGAGTGACGATCTTTCACCGTAAAAATACAACCGTCAAGAAATGCGGACATGGGTTCAACTGGGGTAAAACATGGACTCTTATTTAAGGGAGGAAAGGAGATTACAAGTATTTGAGAATAAAGTACTTAGGGAAATTTTTGGACCAAAGAGAGATGAACAGATAGGTGAATGGAGAAGACTACATAACAATTAACTACATGGTCTTCATAGAAAGCCAGATATAATAAGAACAGTTAAGTTTCGTAGACTGCGACGGGCAGGACATGTTGCACGTATGGGGAATGAAAGAGGTGCATGGAAGCTACTTGTAGGAAAGCCAGAGGGAAAACGCCCAGTTGGTAGACCAAGAATGAGGTGGGAGAATAACATTAACTATGATTTGAAGGAAGTAGATTTTACAGGGAATGATTGGAAAGAATTAGCTCAGGATAGGGATGTATGGAGAGCTCGTCCGCGCGGCCATGAACCTACGGGTTCGATAGTGCCAGTGAGTAAGAGTAAGTAAGTATAGGTTTCAATATCTTTAAAAAAATATTAACTTTCTATCTTTAATATTGTATTAAAAATGCACAGTTTTATTACGGTAACTGACGTAACTGTAGACACTACCGTATAATTACATGTATGTATTACAGAGTGAGAGTAAAATAATAATCTCTGTGAACTTTTAAATTTTTATTTTAATAAACAATACTGTAAATGTAGTATGCATAGGACGAGTTGCAAAATACATGTTTTGAGTTTTATGATCTAATACGCTTCAGTCACTAATCATAGAAAAAAAAGGTAACTGATGTAACGACTAAAGCTTCTGCATGGCGTAGAATTAAGCTGCTGCATGGCGTAGAATTTTAATTAAAATAAATAATACTTTGTCACGTATGAGTTCGTTTCATATCCTACAATACTTTGCATGTGATTATAAAGTCCCAGTACATTTTAAAGAAATAGCTTACATATCGTATTTCTGTTACAGCCATTCGAAAGATACAAATATGTTCACCATTGAAGAGCGGATAGAGATTGTTGCTGCGGGTTTAAGAGGTCACTCGTACGAAGAAGTTAGAGACAGATTCCAAAGGAAACCCTCACGCGAGACGTGTATCTTGATATGTTGCAACTTTTCTTATAACCACAGTTACAGCAAGATGGTATCATTGATACAGTGGTGTTGCAACAAGATGGAGCACCGCCACACTTTGCTCTGGGTATACGCGGGTATCTCAATGACAGGTTTCCCAAAAGGTGGATTGGAAGGGCATCTCCTCGTATCTGGGCACCTCGTTCGCCAGACCTCGCACCCCTGGACTTTTTTGTTTGGGGGTTCATCAAGTAATGGGTGTACAGAACCAAGTTTCCTAATCTGCAAATGCTTAAAGAACCAATACGCCAAGCGAGTGAAATGATTACAGAGGATATGTTGGTGCATGTTTTCCGAGCGACGGTGCGTCGTTGGGAAACATGTTTTGAGATTGATGGAGGTTATGTTGAACACTAACTTGATATTAGAAACTACCTTATAATTTTTGTTTTATTTGCGCTACGTTATCCACAAAATGTACTGGGACTTTATAATCACACTGTAGAATGTTTTAATAGTCCATAGACCACTTTGGGAAGCAGGGAAGAAACTTTATATAAATATATCCATCCATCCATAGTAATTCTGCCCGAAGGCAGGTCCTTCACTGCAATCATAGCATTTTCATTCTATGCTCGCAGCTTTACTAGGGAATTGTGTAGGTGTGGTAGCTTCCCGTTGCTTTCCACACCGGTGAAGGATGATAATGATAATGGTAAGGATGATAATGATAAGGAAGATGGCCATATGATTTCGGGGACCGTTTGGGCCTTAAAGTGTTCCTGACATTTGTCTTACAGGTGAGGAAAAACCCCGATAAAAACTGCCCCGACCTGGGATCGAACCCGGGCCCGCTGCGTGACAAGGCAGCACGCTACCTCGAGACCACAGCGGTGGACTATATATATATATATATATATATATATATATATATATATATAAATGAAAAAGAAGTGTAAGACGAACTTGTAATTGGAAAATTTAACTATCAGTATTAAGACCAAGGAATATTAACCGAAATGTATCTTCATTAATAACATACCGGTACACTACACAAAAAAGGAGAAACATACGGATAGCGTTAGTTACAAGAAGTGTAATATATACGACGAAGAAAAATGGCACCGGATACTACAATATTACCAAATTACGTAATGAAAACACATGAAAAAATAATTGAGGGGTTAAAATTACAATCGTGTAAGTCATATATTGTAACCATTACAATCTATTGTACAGATTAAATTCAATTGAAGGTTGTATGTTACATTTGCATCCAGATACAACCCCTCAAATTATAACATTACAAGAATTTTGTTCCAGAATCTATTAATGTTAGGATGAGTCCAGCAAATTACAGATATGAAATTTCCGACTATTTCCCCGGTTTTTTCATGGTAACAGAGAATAAATTCCAAGTGTTTTTGACTGCTAAATTGAATTAATACAATGAGGAAAAGCGATTGCAAGCTTTTGAGATGTGGATATGGAGAAGGATGGAACGTATAAAATGGACAGGCAAAATTAAAAATAAAGATGTGTTAGACAGAGTGAGTGAAGGAAGACAATGTTGGAACTCGTAACAAAGAAGAGGAAAATAAATTGGATTCGCCACTGGCTAAGAAAAAACTGCCTGCTGACGGATGCCCTAGAAGGAATGGTCAATGGAAAGAAAGTTAGAGGCAGAAAAAGACATCAGGTGATAGACAATATTATAAAATAAATGGTTTGTATGCAGATACAAGAAGGAGTTAAGGAAAGAGTGGAGAATGCTGAGTTTGCAGTGAAAGACTTGCTCTTGGACAGAACACTATGAATGAATGAAAGCTAATTTTGTAAAACTTGTTTTTAATATGTGTATGTAATAAAAACATATAATTTATTTTATGGTAAGGTCTTAAATAAGAATAGCAAAATAATTTATTTAAAAAAATATTATTTCAACATGAACTACGTTATGATAAAACTTTGTAAACAATCTCACGTTAAAAATAATTTAATCATATCTCACTTTTTTATTCGTTTGATTTTTTCATCAATGATAGCAGCAATTTCTGTGCCGACTTCGTTTTGTAAACTTTTTTTTTCGTTCTTTTATAAAAATCTCAGGTTTTCTTTTTTCCAACTTCGGCTTTTCGATCTAACTGAGCTTTCTTATGTCTTAAATAAGCATTTCTTATCGAACTATTCCAATATATGTACGAATTTTCAGAATATAGTTTAACTATTGCGATTTTTTTTTATTTGAATACAAGATAGATGTACGAGTCGCTTTATGCATTCCCGTCTATTTGCCGGTTTTCCCGGTTCCTTTCAAATGTCCGACTTATTCCCGGTTTTCAAGATTTTCTGACTGCTGGAGCACCCTGAATGTGTTTTTTTTTTTTAGATTTTAATTTCAGATTAGATTTATTTAGACTGGTGGAGTTAAGGCCACGTGGCCTTCTCTTCCACTCACCAGGACAAACATATATTACATCAGAATATAACAATCTCAATTAACTGTAATATTAAATACTAAATAAAAATTTGATCAAAAAGATAATATCTATTATATTACGATCTATAATGCAACCAGTTAATGTTAGTTAAAATTAAGACTAAAACTAATAATAAAATGTATACAAGCAAGACATATTAAATTGTCCCTGTCTTATGTATATAAAAAACAAAGAAAAATAATGAGATATAGAAAACAAATTTTACGATTATACAATATTTAAAACAAAACAAATGAAAATATTTGTTATCCTTAATATTATTTTCATAAATTATTCAATTTGTTAATTGTTAAAAGAATACTATCAGTGAGGTGTATGAGTTGGTTTGTTATAATATGATTATTTAGTTTGTTTTTGAAGGATGTTATAGTTTTTATGGTATTATTCTCGAAATAGAGAAAATATTATTTGCATCATAATTTTAACGTCCACCGTTGTGGTCTCGAGGTAGCGTGCTGCCTTGTCACGCAGCGGGTCCGGGTCCTATCCCCGGTCGGGTCAGTTTTTCTGGGTGAGGTTTTTATCGGGGTTTTTCCTCACCTGTAAGACAAATGTCAGGAAAACTTTAAGGCCCAAACGGTCCCCGAAATAGAGAAAATATTATTTGCATCATAATTTTAACGTCCACCGTTGTGGTCTCGAGGTAGCGTGCTGCCTTGTCACGCAGCGGGTCCGGGTCCTATCCCCGGTCGGGTCAGTTTTTCTGGGTGAGGTTTTTATCGGGGTTTTTCCTCACCTGTAAGACAAATGTCAGGAAAACTTTAAGGCCCAAACGGTCCCCGAAATCATATGGCCATCATCCTTATCATTATCATCATCATCCTTCACCGGTGTGGAAAGCAATGGGAAGTGAAGCTGCAAGCATAGCATGAAAATGCTATGATTGCAGTGAAGGACCTGCCTTCGGGCAGAATTACTATGGATGGATAATTTTAACCTGCCCGAATATCGGAGATAATTATGAAAAAAATAGCATCACACACAATCTAATTCACAATCCAAATGTAAGTTAGATTAACCAAACAATTGCAGTAGTTGCTAGTTCAAATTATATTTTTTTCAAAGTTTTGGAATTGAGGTTAACGGTCTGAAGATTCCTTACCTGTTTGCAAGCAGCAAGGCGACTAAATTTCACATTCAGGCAAATAAACCATACTCTGTTATTTCACTAGACACTGTGGGTCACAGTTTGGGAGGGTAAACATATAAAGGCACTTTTGTTGGACGGAAATGTTTTCACACTAACTTCACAACATGGATGTTACACAATCACAAACCTCACCGTTTGCCGCTCTCTAGCGAACTGAGCGCTACGCTTGCCCGCCAAGCCATCCTAAGCAATCCCTCCCCCCTTCACAGACCCAACAACTTACAGAGGAATTGTTTACTTTACTCGAGGTTACTGGACCGATTCTGCGGTTGAAAATCCACACACCACCAAACATTTTTCATAATACTTTATAGTTTATTTTCGTTAGTCTTCGTCCTCATTCAAACACTTTCCTATCAAACTTACGTTAAGAAAGGCAGGAATAGGATCAGGGTAAAGAGTGGTATTTTCGTCATGAAGACAATATCGTCATAGTTAATATTGAAAACGCGTCAGAGTGATGTCACGGTAAAGTAAGTAAAGTGATCCCACAACAGACCCGGAGGCCCTTGGGGAGTAGGAGGTTAAGGCTCCCACTTTTTCTAGACAATCGGCACTTTATGTCAGCCGGGTTGTCAGCCCTGCGTGACGGCCGCCTTTACCCCCAGAACAAGCATCTGGTACTCATTTCCGTTAGAGGCTGAGTCGACCCCAAAAGTAAAGTGATCCCACAACAGACCCGGAGGCCCTTGGGGTAGTAGGAGGTTAAGGCTCCCACTTTTTCTAGACAATCGGCACTTTATGTCAGCCGGGTTGTCAGCCCTGCGTGACGGCCGCCTTTACCCCCAGAACAAGCATCTGGTACTCATTTCCGTTAGAGGCTGAGTCGACCCCAAAAGTAAAGTGATCCCACAACAGACCCGGAGGCCCTTGGGGTAGTAGGAGGTTAAGGCTCCCACTTTTTATAGACAATCGGCACTTTATGTCAGCCGGGTTGTCAGCCCTGCGTGACGGCCGCCTTTACCCCCAGAAACAAGCATCTGGTACTCATTTCCGTTAGAGGCTGAGTCGACCCCAAAAGTAAAGTGATCCCACAACAGACCCGGAGGCCCTTGGGGTAGTAGGAGGTTAAGGCTCCCACTTTTTCTAGACAATCGGCACTTTATGTCAGCCGGGTTGTCAGCCCTGCGTGACGGCCGCCTTTACCCCCAGAACAAGCATCTGGTACTCATTTCCGTTAGAGGCTGAGTCGACCCCAAAAGTAAAGTGATCCCACAACAGACCCGGAGGCCCTTGGGGTAGTAGGAGGTTAAGGCTCCCACTTTTTCTAGACAATCGGCACTTTATGTCAGCCGGGTTGTCAGCCCTGCGTGACGGCCGCCTTTACCCCCAGAACAAGCATCTGGTACTCATTTCCGTTAGAGGCTGAGTCGACCCCAAAAGTAAAGTGATCCCACAACAGACCCGGAGGCCCTTGGGGTAGTAGGAGGTTAAGGCTCCCACTTTTTTCTAGACAATCGACACTTTATGTCAGCTGGGATGTCAGCCCTGCGTGACGGCCGCCTTTACCCCCAGAACAAGCGCCTGGTACTCATTTCCGTTAGAGGCTGAGTCGACCCCAGGGCCATAGTGCCGCCAGAGGGTTTGGGTCAATTTAAAAATCCTGACCCCAACGGGACTTGAACCCTGGACCCTCCGGCTTGTAGCTCAGTGGTGATGTCACGGTACAAAACTAAATGAAGACAGCGTCTGAAAAACTAGAATATTATGCCTGGCATCATAACACATTGATTTTTTTTTCAAATTAACAATAAGAAATTATAATATTCAAATATTATTACAAATTTTAGCTGATGATAACGTCCAACAACAATATATTACTAATATCTTCAACATCTATAAAGATAATGAAATCTCTGTTACACAAGATGACAAACTATCTTCTTGGAAAAAGATAACACTGGAGTAAGATAGGGATGTGGACTTTCATCGGTGCTTTTCATTTTATATATATGAATAAATTAATAAACAAATGGAGGAAAACACAACAAGGATATATACCCATCAATAGGAACCTCAAACTTGATGCTATTCTTGTTGCAGACGAATTAGCTCTTCTGGCACTTTTCCAAAAATTATTTGCAATGATCAATTTATAATTTACAAAAAAAATAGGTGCCAAATTTAATATGGAAATATCAATTAACAAAACTGAAATTATGGCATTTCGTGGGAATGACCCCATACAAGTAAAAATCTGTCTCCAGAATAAAATTTTAGAGAGATCTAATCAATTTAAATATCTTGGATTTTATCTCTCTATCTGGGATGAAAAGGATATCCCTGAAAAAATTACTAGTTATAATAAAAGTTTGAGAATTATTAATCAAGTTATGAAACCATCCCTTGTACAAAAAACACCAGATTACGTTTATATAACACTTTGGCTAGACCAGTGAAGCATGGACACTAAAAATGCAACATGAAAGCAGAATAACGGCTTGTGAAATGAGATTCATGTGCAGAACAGCGGGTTACACCAGATGGGATCGGAAAAGGAACACCGATATCTTAAAAGAATTGAAGACTACGCCAATTTTGGAATATATTAAACAGTACCAACTAAATTGGAAACACCATTTTGAAAGAATGAGTTCAAATCGGATCCTCAAAGCTGTTTATAATTATATACCAAGAGGACGAAGATCTCTAGGCCGTCTTATGAAACGCTGGAGGGATAATTTTCTATAGGATCGTAACAGGCCTTGGCCTAATACTTGGAAGGAATAATAATAATATTCCAATCCATTAAAGGCAGTTTAATCTTTCGCATTATAGGTAATGTTATGTGTCACGTGCCACTCGAGGCTTACAGTGATATGACCTGTCGGAAGGGGAGTCTTAACTATGTATCACACATACTTTTTGACCATACAAGGACATTGAGGGCCTCTCCGAATACAAAAGTATATCAATCAAACTTCAGTGTGCTCTATTTTCGTTTAGAGTGATAAGAGATATTGGGGATTTTATGCCAGCGTGCCACCTACATAAAATGGAAACATACATACATACATATATACATGGTGTTCTGCCCAAAAGCAGGCCTTTCACTGCAAACTCAGCTTCTCCACTCTTTCCTTAACTCAGCTTTCTTTTTTTGTATCCGCATACAATTTATTTTAATATTGTCTATCACCTGATGTCTTTTTCTGCCTCTAACTTTCTTTCCGTTGACCATTCCTTCTAGGGCATCCATCAGCAGCCAGTGGCCAATCCAATTTCTTTTCTCCTTCTTTATGAGTTCCATCACTGTTCTTCCTTCACCCACTCTGTCTAACACATATTTATTTTTTATTTTGTCTGTCCATCTTATACGTTCCATTATTCTCCATATCCACATCGCAAAAGCTTCCAGTTGCTTTTCTTCATTCCGTCGTAATGTCTAAGTCTCTGCATCATACAATGCTACACTCTACTAGCCTCTTCAGTAATTCTTTTGCCAAAGGTCTGCAGAAAATGCTTTCTCTTCTTGTTAAAAACTTCTTTTGACATTGCTATCCTCTGCTTTACTTCTTGACCGCAGTTCATGTTACTACTGATAGTACAACCCAAGTATTTGAAGCTCTCCACTTGCTCAATTCAAATAAAAACACGGAAAAAAAACACACACACAAACACACAATGTATTGTTGCAGTGCGTGAACAATTACCTGAGAGAAATACATATGTTGTCCCCCCCCCAAATAAATGTGATAAATGCCTTAAAATGAAGTGAGAAGTTGAGGTCAAAGTAACATAAAATCGCCATATTTAAAAGTAAAATATGTATTATTCACTGCACAGACCGTGTAACCAACTTAAAAAAAACTCGCCTATTTTCTTGCCCTAACTCACTCAACCTAAAACTAACTTGCCCAGGAATGTAGGTTGACTATACATTTTAGCAAATGTAAACCCTCTGGCGGCACTGTGGCCCTGGGGTCGACTCAGCCTCTAACGGAAATGAGTACCAGACGCTTGTTCTGGGAGTAAAGGCGGCTGTCACGCAGGGCTGACATAAAGTGCCGATTGCCTAGAAAAAAGTGGGAGCCTTAACCTTCTACTACCACAAGGGCCTCCGGGCCTGTTGTGGGATCACTAGATCCTGTGGGTAGATGGTTCTATGACCATATAGGGGCCATGAATATATCGCTCATTTAATAGAAGAGTGACATAACTAAAAACATATAGTTTTTCAGGAAGGTATTTGAAGGTTTGAAATAAATAGAACATTGCCTCCAATACTAAACTAAACTCCAAGGCAATGCCCATGTCTATCACCAACTCTGTTTAAAATATATGTACATGAATATTAAAGAATTGGAGGAGAAAATGTTCAAGCATGGGAATTCCTGTTTCAAACAACAAAACTTTATACAACTTACATTTTGTAGATGATCAATTGTTAATTGCACAAGATTATGAAGATTTAGAATATATGATTAGAAAATGAATAGAAGAATACGAAAAATGGGGATTAAATTTGAACATGAAAAAAAAAAACAAAAAATTTATCAATTGGTGAACCAGAACAAAATTTAATTTTGGACACTGGAGAAACAATAAAATCTTGTAGTGAGATCACATATTTAGGAATTGAAATAAATAAAAATGGAAGTTATGAAGAGGAAATAAGAAATAGAAATAATAAAGGAAAATTTGCAATTGCTTGCCTCAATGGAATATTGTGGGATAAAATATTATACAAATAAAATTAATATATAACATACAATTGTTAAAAGCACCAATACTTGTGGAGCAGAACTTTAACAACAAAAACAAATAAGTATCTTTTGGCAACGGAAATTGATTTTATACGAAGGGCAGCAAGAATTTCAAGAAGATAAAAAATCAGGAACTAAGTTATAAGGGAGAAAATGAAGATTGAAGACACTATCTTAGATTATATTAACACTCAGCAATTAATATGGTACGGACATGTCCAGCAAATAGAAGGGGATCGGATACCAAAATGTGTTTTGGAATGGAAACCTGAGGGAAGACGAGGTAGAGGAAGACCTGAAACCACCTAGAGTCAGGGAATATATTTATACATGGAGGAGAAACATCTACAAGCAGGAGATTGGAGGGACGGTCAAAATTGGCTATTAGGAATCGGACGATGTCAAAGACATTAATCAACCGATCTATCTGGCTATCTATCTATATACACGGTCTCTTTATATATGAATGCAGATGTATGTTATTGAGTATGCACTGTAGACGTAGATTTAAATTACATATTCAGTGTTTTTATGACTTTTTCATGTATGAGTGCAGATCAGTAAATACTGTAAGCATATACGTATTTGTTTATATATTCGTTAAGCCTTGTAGACTGCGATGAACAGGACGTCTGGCATGAATAGGGAATGGAAGAGGGGCATGAAAGCTATTGGAAAACCAGAGGGGAAGCCCTCAAGTTGGTAGACCAAGAATGCTGTGCTAGAATACCATTAACCGTGATTTGAGTGAAGTAGACAGTACAGGAGATGAATGAAAAACATTAGTTCAGGATAGGGACGTATGGAGAATATATATCCGTTCGGCCACGAACCGACAAATTCGACAGTGCCAGTGAGTTAGTTTATTCGTATCCATGGAAAAGGAAATTGCACGTACGGCCAAACAGGCCCGTGCGCAATGTAAATGAAAATGTATTTCCTTTCTTTGATAAATATCAATAAATTCCCTTTACTTGTAAATGTAACAAGTGTTGTAAGTGGATACATGATAAATGTTACAAACAAAAGCAAAAAAACCTAATTTTACATAACATGTTGTTGCAAGTAAATAAATTATTTTCATATTTCAATTACGTTTGAAATTTTACCTAAGCAATTAGTTTGTTAATATAATAAATGCATTAACAATGTGCATTTCTACTTACTTTTTGTATCTATCTCTGCAGATGAATCCTGGTCTAACGTTGATGTGCTTTTTATCAATGGGCGATATTTGGTACAATTTGCTTAAAAGAGAAACATCTAACGATTCTAGATGAACATTTATAATTCTACTACGATGCTAATAATAAACTGTTAATCTATTAGAAGCGTTAATTGCAAAGTAACATTAAAAATTATAATTTTTACTTTGTAAATTGCTATAGTAAGAGAGAGAGAGAGAGAGAGAGAGAGAGAGAGAGAGAGAGAGAGAGAGAGAAGATTATAAGTATTTGAGAATAAAGTTTTTAGAAACTTTTTGACCAAAGAGAAATGAATGGACAGGTGAATGGGGAAGACTACTTAAGAGTGAGCTGCATGATTTTATAGGAAACTATATATAATAAGAACAGTAAAGTACCGCAGACTATGATGGGCTGGACATGTGGCACGAATTGGGAATGAAGAGAGTAATTGAAAGCAAGAAAATGCCCAATAGGTAAACCAAGAATGAAATGGAGAATAACATTAAACATGATTTGAGGAAAGTAGATTATACAAGGGATGATTTGAAAATATTAGCTCAGGATAGGGATGTATGGAGAGCTTATTTCCGCGCGGCATTGAACTTACGGGTTCGATAGTGCCAGTGAGTCAGTTATAGTAAAAAAAATAGGTGGGCGATATTTGGTACGTATATATATATATCTCCATCCGTAGCTTCCCGTTGCTTTCCACACCGGTGAAGGATGATGATGATAATGATAAGGAAGATGATGATGATGGCCATATGATTTCGGGGACCGTTTGGGCCTTAAAGTTTTCTTGACATTTGTCTTACAGGTGAGGAAACCCCCACAAAAGCCAGAAAAATTGCCCCGACCGGGGATCGAACCCGGGCCCACTGCATGACAAGGCAGCACGCTACCTCGAGACCACAGCTGTGCATATATATTCAAAGTAAATAAAATAAACAACCAATGCATGAAAGTTTTAAGTATGATATTTTTTGGAACGGAAATAACACATGGATCCCTTACCATATACTGGCACGTAAGAAAATCTCAAGGATGACAAACATATATTCTGCCCTTTCACGCCTATATTTGAATTACGTCGTTATTGATCTGTGTTGATAAAGATCTTCATTTAATAAAATATTATCTATAACGGATGAAATGAATAATTTTCAATTTCTTACGTGAATATATTTCTTCTGCTATCGACCTCCCGATAAATCGGCAGCACGCAAAACATGTGTGGTCCAGTGGCAGATCACTCAGGCGTTACCGATTCGAACCTCATGAAAACGTGCAAGTACGAAATACTGGTACATGCAAACAATTCTATAGATTCCAAACCCATTTTTAGCCATGACGTTGAAGAAAAGTTCCACCATTCATACATATTCCAACATTTTACAGAGTGATGTACACTATTTTTTTTATCTATCCTGAAAAAAATGTAATTATAAGAAGTTTTTTTTTTCAAACACTCATTTTTTAACAATAATTCTATCGTAAATCACGTCACATTCTATCTATACCTTCTCATATAATGCATTAAAAACATATGGGAAAATAAACAATTTTGAAATGAAAACTAAACATAATCTCAACTCTGGAAACGCATTAATAAATTTACAATTTACAGGACACTTTTTATCAACCCAACTGATCACTAAATAATATTAAACTGAAAATATATAAAAACTTTTATTCTCCCGTTATTACTATATGGATGCGAAATCTGATCTATTTTCTAAAAGAGGGGGAAAATATTACGAGTATTTAAGAATAAAATCATCAGTATTATTATCATCACTCCAAGGATTCGGCAATTGCCCGTTCCGACTTCATAATGCATCAGCCCAACGTTTTCTAGGTCTGATAATTTCTTGCTATCCTTATTCGTTCATGTGATCAATCCACATTCCTCTATAATTCGTGACTTTATCCAATAAAGGCTGCACTTTTAATTCTTCTCTTATATCTTCATTTCTAATTCTATCAAGTTTTGTACATCCTTTAACTTATCTGAGGAACCTCATCTCCGCCATCTGTATTCTATATTTTTTTTGAGCCCAAGTTTCACATCCATACAATATTGTGGGAAATGCCATAACTTTATACAATTTTCGTTTCATTTTTAATTGTATTCTTGAACGTTCTTTGCATTGTTCCATATACCGTCTCAAATTTATTTATTTTGGAATCAATATATCTTTACATGTCCACCGATGTGGTCTCCAGGTAGCGTGCTGCCCTCTCACGCAGCGGGCCCGAGTTCGATTCCCGGTCGGGACAATCTCCTGAGTGAGGTGTTTTTCGGGTTTTTTCCTCGCCTGTAAGACAAATGTGAGGAAGCTTAGGGTCCAACAGTCCCCGAAAATCATCTGCCCATCATCATCCTTCAACGGTGTGGAAAGCAACGGAAAGCTACGACATCTATAATTCCCTAGTAAAGCTGCAAAGCATAGCATCAAAACGCTATGATTACAGAATACTATAGAATAGAATCTCTTTCGATCCATCCATCCATAGTAATTCTGCCTGAGAGCAGGTCCTTCACTGTAATCATAGCATTTTTCATGCTATGCTTGCAGCTTTACTAGGGAATTGTAGGTGTGGAAGCTTCCCGTTGTTTTCCACACCGGTGAAGGATGATGATGATAAGGATGATGATGATGATGATGATAAGGATGATGATGATGTTGATGGCCATATGATTTCGGGGACCGTTTGGACCTTGAACGTTTTCCTGACATTTGTCTTACAGGTGAGGAAAAACCCCCGATAAAAACCTCACCCAGAAAAACTGCCCCGACCGGGGATCGAACCCGGGCCCGCTGCGTGACAAGCCAGCACGCTACCTCGAGAGCACAACGGTGGACTCTGTTCCCATATTGAAGCTAATATCGTAGCCCAAATAGTTCAAAACTAGACACCTGTTCTAAAATAATTTTGGGTCTCACTGGATCTTTTCTTCCAAAATCTATAATCTTATTGATATCTTTAAATCGTATAATGTACATATTTTATCTAATTCATACTAAAGTGCTTAGGAAAAATGTTGAGCCAAAGAGGGTAAACAGGCAGATGACTGGAGAAAACTACGAGACAATGAACTACATTATCTTAATGTAAAACCAAATGTAATAAGAATAGTTAAGTCTTGTGCGGGTAAAATGGGACGTTTGTTTAAGGACAGTTAAGAAGAGACTAATCGATATAGACAGACAGTATATAGAAGCAGAGTGTAGGCAGAAAATATCGCTCACCCTGCAGACGGAACTGAAACTTTCGTGGGGAAGGGAGAAATATATTGACTCTTTGGATGGGGATGATAAAAGTGCTATTGCATGGTTTCATTTGGGGGGATGGATGGCCCATAATTTAACAAATGAGGAAGGCATTAAACTATGCCCACTATGCGATGACCATGAAAACTGGCAGCATATTATAGCATTCTGTAGAGAGACAGAACAACTTAGATTACAGATGCTGCCGGAGAGATTTCTCAGGTCGGATCGAGGGAGAGTGGCGTGTTGGGATCTTTTAGGACGGATCGAGAGTGAATCAAAAACATGCAAATTTTTGGGTACAGTAAGAAAATTGAGATATAACAAAATTGTAGATTAAGGATATATGTATTAACAATAAGAAGAATCTCAATATGGTCTTTGTTTTCGATCTTTAATCATGTTATATAATAAGTAGGTCTGATAAGTTGAATAGTCTGATAGTGCACTTAATGTCTGCAGGGACGGGGGAGGGGGGTATGAGCGTGCGGTGTGTATATGTGTGGGGGTGTGTGGGTGTATGTGTGTGTGTGTGTTTTTTTTTTCTAATTTGTTTTCTAGCATTTTTTTTAATATTAATGTACGGAATGTGGATGAATGTAGATATGTATTATTGTGATTTAGTGTAGGCATAGATTTTACTTATATGTAGCCTGTTATTGTTTTTTGATACAGGTGTATTTGTAGGTATTTGTTTATATTATTAGTTTTATTTTTTATTCATGGAAAAATAATGCACGTACGGCCAAGCAGGCCCGTGCGCAATGTAAATGCATATGTATTTTCTTTATTCTGAAAAAAAAAGGCAATAAATTCCATATTCTATTCTATTCTATTCTACGAAGCGCAGCAGGTGGACGTTACAGATTTACAGCAATAAAAATTCTGAATTCAATGTGTATTAACACAATGCAGAATTTTATTAACAATATGTACACATATGTTTGTGGGTTATAAGCACATAATGTAGTATATTTATAAAAAAATATGTCGAGAGATAAAATTAGATAACCTTGATGTCAGGCGTCCACCGACATTCCTGGCCCCGGCGCTGGACTGGGGTAGGGTATTTTTGGAGTGGGTGTCCGCATCAGGTCATTCCCCACTTTCCAGCCACTCGTGCGCCTCTATATATAGTTATTGTGATTCATCCCACTCCTTCATTCCATCTTCTTCATTTACCACTCAGAAAAAAAAAAAACATTTAATTTTCGGGATGAAGGCCTGAATTTACAAAAGAATTGATTTTTTTAAAATGCAATAGGAAGTAACATTATGCGGTTTTACTTAATAAAAAGTTTGGTCTGTATTATTCTTACGTCATATAGTTTTTTTAGACATATGTTTCAGAGCATGTTTGCTTCATCTTCAGTTGGTACAAACTGATTTTTTCCAAGTTGTTGGCCCTGGATCTCGACTCCTGTTTCCTCTTTTTGTGGTGCAAATAACCTAATTAGCAAGTTCTTTGGAGCACAGAAAGAGGGAGCAGAGTCGAGAACCAGGGCCGACAACTAGGGAAAAATCAGTCTTATCAACTGAAGATGTAGCAAACATGGTTTGAAACATATGTCCAAAAGAAAAACTTTATGAGGTAAGAAGAATACAGACCAAGTGTATTAATTAACTGATTACCCGGGATTATCCGGTTACATATTTAACCCAACATTCTTGACACCATCAGCTTCCATCCATAGTAATTCTGCCCGAAGGCAGATCCTTCACTGCAATCATAGCATTTTCATGCTATGCTTGCAGCTTTACTAGGGAATTGTAGGTGTGGTAGCTTCCCGTTGCTTTTCACACCGGTGAAGGATGATGATGATGATGATGATGACCATGTGATTTCGGGGACCGTTTGGGCCTTAACGTTTTCCTGATATTTGTCTTACGGGCGAAGAAAAACCCCGATAAAAACCTTACCCAGAAAAACTACCCCGACCGGGGGTCGAACCAGGGCCCGCTGCGCGACAAGGCAGCACGCTACCTCGAGACCACAGCGGTGGATACCATCAGCTTACCAACCCCAAAAATATAGATTCGGCAGTAATAAAACTTTTTTTTTAGACTTTATATTTCGCTCTTTCTCAGCTCTCTTAGGAGTGCTAACAGTGAAATTTGGGTTTTAATGTCCCCATGACAACAGGAAGACAGAGCCTAGGACGACCAAGGAAGAGTTGGAAAAAACCAATTTAACTGTAACATAGGCCAGTACAGGAGATTCTCGTAAACCTTGAAATGATGATTATCACCTATTCTAGGGTCATTTCGCAATATTCAGTAGGTAACGTACATCTACTGAGTTTAGTCATTTGTTATTGTGGAGATTCATCACAGTAGTTGATAAAAGAGTCCTCTTTGGCCCACAGATTTCCTCTAAGTTCCCGCCAAGCTTCTCTATCAAGAACCTGACTTCAGCAATTTCTTTTACTCAAAGTATTTACATCATTTAGTATATATATTCCATCTTGCCACCTAAGTATAGGTTTTCCCATGCGATTTTCCCTTCCGCAGTTACGTAAGCATTTTATATAAAGGCAAGCGTTCACTAGATCTTATCACATGTCCTGCACATTTCACTTTCTGCATTTTGATATATGTGACAATACCCATATATTTTATTGTGTATATTTTCGTAGCATTATAAAATACTTGAATATAATCAAACAAGTTCTAGTAGTGTAATTCCAATTCAGTATTTGCCTTGACGACCGAAGCAAATAAGGAAATACCTCCGTCAGGAAGACATTAGTCATTAGGAATAACACTGAGCAACAAAAAAAGAAACTTTTTTTTTGTCTCAGGAAGAAAAATATGTGATTCTGATAGTATTTCTTCTCCTGAATTCAAATATTTTATCGGTTTTTCTCCATCAAGCAAGGTTTCCGAGAGGCAGGCATTTATAATTTCAAACACTTTAATATTTTCTACATTCGTAACTACACAAAATTCGAACATTCAGACTCACCTAGAAAGTAAGAAATGGCGATTTTCTGCTATATTTCGCCTGTGGAGCATCCCTCTCGATGGTCCAACAATAATCGGCCAGCATATTAGGATTCTATTTGCCTTGATATCTCTTTTCCATAGCTGAAATCTCATGAGTTAGCTCATTTGGTTTTATTTTACAATGAACAAATGGACGAAAAAACGTTTATTAAAAAATAATTATTTAAACCCATTAATTGAAATTGAAATAAAAAACTGTGGGTAATGGAGAAATTCCGAATACATATTCGAAAACACGATAAAAAACTGCATTAGGTACAACTATTGGTACTCATGAGACAAAAACCATGTTAGCCAGTGTAACCATTACGAATAGGAATGAGATACATATGGGAATTAAACTTAGGCTCAATTCTGGAAATTATGCTATTATGCATTACATGGGCTATTGTCTAAAAAACGTTAAAATGAAAAAAAAAACTGTTATCCCCCAGCTATATAATATGAAAAGCAAACATGGACTTACTTTTAGAGAAGAGAGAAAATTACGAGTATTTAAGAATAAAGTTGTAAGGAAAATTGTTGGACCAAAGAGAGATGAACAGACAAGCGAATGGAGAAGACTAATTAATGGTGAGTTACATGATCTTTATAGGAAATCAGATATAATAAGAGTCCAATCTCATAGATTGCGACGGGCACGACATGTGGAACGAATGGGGATTGAAAGAGGGGCATCGAAACTTATTTTAGGAAAACCAGAGGGAAAACGCCAGTATGTAAAACAAAGGACAAGTGGGATAAAAAAATACCATGTTTTGAGGGAAGTAGATTATACAGGGGATGATTGGAAAACATTAGCTGAGGATAGAGATGTACGGAGAATTTATGTCAGTGCGGCCAACAACCGGGTTCGATAGTGCCAGTCAGTGAGTTATATGTATAGACAAAACGCCGCGCCGTGGGTCGCAGGATATCGCGGACCAGATAGATAGATAGATGGAAAGCTCAGCGGCCATCACTTAAGTGTTGGCGGTGAGCGATCCATTTTGGTCATCCTTAATAGGTAGAACCCCGGGTCCTGTAAAATACATTCTTCTTCTTCGTGGAATGTCTTGGCCTTCTCAGCTAGTTTACGCCATTTCTTCCTATCTTGTGCAGTAGATTTCAAATGAAAAATCCCCATCTCTCTCAAATCTTCAATTACATCATCCTCCCATCGATCTTTGGGTCTTCCTCTTGGTCTTGTTCCCTGTGGCTTCCAATTTAAAATATCATTTGGCAATCTTCCTTTTGGCATTCTTAGTGTATGTCCAAACCATTGTAATCTTTTGGATGTAAAATACATTAGCCCCCGGTTTAAATTTTGAATGTCCCGCGCCGTAGCCGAGTGGTTAAGGCAGGAAGCCTTGGCGCAGAGCTACGGGACTTGCGCTGGTTCGAGTCTCCATGGGGGAAGACATTTTCTCATGGTATTTCGGCCAGTATGGGACCGGTGCCCACCCAGCATCGTGATGCATTTGGGTAACTACAATAAGTAGCGGCTCCAGGTTGAGAAAACCAGCTATAACGGCTGGGGGACTCGACATGCTGACCACATGTCACCCCTACACTGGCTGATTATCATCTACCTCTGTGATTGGCACATGTGGATGTGAGGCCAGCATCCGGCTGGTAGGCTAAGGGCCTTATAGGCCTGTCGCGCCAGGAGTTTTTTATGTTTTTAAATTTTGAATTCAAATTTGAAGTTAATTAGCAGAGTGAAATCGGAAGCGGACCTTTTGGGGTTCTATTCCAGCATTTGCTCTTTGGATTGGGGGAAACCGCTTAAAACCTCAATCGGAATAGTCGATAACGCGGGATCGCGGACCACAAGTTGTATGAAAGTAAAACCACCACGTGTTAAGGTTACACCAAGTAGTAACCCCTCGATGTGATTGCGTAACAATTAGAGCAATCATTAAATGTAAAAGCGATTGGAGCGTAAAAAACTACTTTCATTTGTCTTTGTTTCTGATGACCCGAAAATTTAGGTGAAAACATTTTTGCTATCTGAGTAACATCAGGCAGCTGATCACGATATCAGATCTAAGTGAAAGCACGTTTTGTTTATCTGTTTGCACCTTAAAATAATTGCCTTGATGTAATTAATGTCATACTCCACGATTAGACCTACTAACAGCACTTACAGTTTCGCTTTCCAACTTTGTCAAAGTTTACATTGTTTTCAAAACATTGCGTTAGAAGTGCATTATACACTGTAATTTAGCGAAGGAAAACTTTAAATAATGCGCAACCCAGTATTTTTTTTTTATTCTTACAAGGAAACTTTCAATCTTGAAAGTTCTTCTAGAAAAGCGCTGTGATGTAGCCCTACAAAGGCCGTGTCCAAGAAATATCTTACTTACTCACTCGCACTATCGAACCCGTAGGTTCATGGCCGCGCGGACATAAGCTCTCCATACATCCCTATACTGAGCTAATCCTTTCCAATCATTCCCTGTATAATCTACTTCCCTTAAATCATAGTTAATGTTATTCTCCCACCTCATTCTTGGTCTACCAACTGGGCGTTTTCCCTCTGGCTTTCCTACAAGAAGCTTCCATGCAAGTCTTTCATTCCCCATACGTGCAACATGTCCTGCCCATCGCAGTCTACGAGACTTAACTGTTCTTATTATATCTGGCTTCCTATAAAGACCATGTAGTTCATTGTTATGTAGTCTTCTCCATTCACCTGTCTGTTCATCTCTCTTTGGTCCAAAAGTTTTCCTAATTACTTTATTCTCAAATACTTGTAATCTCCTTTCCTCCCTTAAAGTAAGAGTCCATGTTTCGCAACCATATAATATAACTGGTAGAATAATAGTTTTATATATTTTCAGTTTAACGTTTTTTGAAAGGAGTTGGGACACCAAGAGTCTCTGCAATGCATAATAGCACGCATTTCCAGAATTGAGCCTATGTTTAATTTCTTTGTGCATCACATTCCTACTTGTGATTATTGTTTCTAGGTATTTGAATTCAGCCACTTCCTCAAAATTTCCCTCCTTTGTCATTATCTGTCAATTTCCATTATATAATGTATTTCTACGTGTGACCATATATTTACCGTTTTTAACTGCAAGGCATTTAAATACTTCATTTAAACTATAGGGAAGTATTACAATTCTCGAATTGGTAGATTTGATAACTCTCACTACCTGTCCGTCCCGCCGCACTCCACTCTTTTCTTTATACACGCAGGGATCCCACATGTTCCGTTCAGTGGATTACCGCTAGAACTAACTGCCTACATGTGTTCTCTGATATAAAGACATTCAATTCCATGAGTCCACCTGCATTAGTGGGCAAGTTAGGGTGACAAAAACGGGCAAGTTAGTGTTACATTGACTATTTTAACTCATAGACCGATATCTGCGCAAATTAACTTCAATGAGAAGGATATCGATTCAAAAATGTACGATCGATATGTCAAAACAATAACTTCAAAAATTACAACAAAAAAAAGTTCTGTTGCTCTAGAAATTTTATTAAATGTTGTATAATCAATGTGCATTATTGTTAATAGTTATTTCTCATATAATCATCTGTTATTGATATTTCCCAAGCCCAAAGAGATTTAATAGTAAAGATATGCTATTTATTACTATACAGCCGGCTTAGAAATCGCCCGGAAGTAAGATCGGAATACATAACCTCACATTTGGTAAATAATAAACATTATAATTATTTTTAGCTTCTGACGCTAAAGAGTCACTCCAAATCTAACGTGAAGTTGAATCTTTCATTAGACAAAATCACGAGCGACAAAGTCGCTCGTGATTAAAAAAAATAAATATGAAATTAATGTATTGTCGTGGGTCCTCTACAAGTATACAAAGTTTCAAGTCGATCCAATGTTTCTAAGTGGGTAAAAATCGCGTTGAAAGATTCCGTTACATTGATACAAAAACACTTTTTTTGATTTTCTGATGATTATGGCCAGGATTTTAGAAAATGAATATGAAAGTATTGTATTGTCACGGGTCCTCTACAAGTATACGAAGTTTCAAGTCGATCCAATTATTTTAAGTGGGTGAAAATCGCGTTGAAAGATTCCGTTACACAGATATATAGATAGATAGATAGATACAGGTCAAGCTAATATAAAGCGTGTAATAAAAAACACAATCTCTTGTTAGATTACTGTTGAAAAGTTGGCATTACTTTGGGAAAGATATGGTGAGAAAATGGGCGAGTTAGTACACCAGATTAGCTTAGAGTTCACTTGTTTGTTAGCGGATTGTTGTGGTAAATGGCTACACTGTCAGGTGACTATGAGTTCAACTTATCACTTTTTTAATGCATTTGTCACATTTCTGGGGGAAAATCAATATATATATATATATATATATATATATATATATATATATTTCTCTCAAGTAATTATTCACGTACTGTAACAAATTGTGTGTTTTTTTTTTCGATTTTTATTTGAATTTATGCTGGTTGTGCTATGACAAAGAATCCCAATTAATTACTTTGTTTGAGAGAGAAAAACCAATTATCTGGCATTAAGTAACACACCTGACTTAAAAGTGTCAAGTGTGAGGGGGGACCCCTGATATCTTCAGGGACGGAATTCAAGGAGCGGGCAGTAACTACAATTATTATTAAAGAAGTAAGGCTATTCTTTACAACCTGTGAGGCCACTTTATTTTTTTAATTCGTTCATAAATTAATGTCAAATTTCGTTTTTAGGGTTTCATTTTTCAAATTATTTCCCGCCATTTACAATGATTTTTACATTTTTCTAACAATTATTTTAATATATTTATCTATGATATTTAACTACATTCGTAGCATGAAGACATGGCAGCCATATTGATTTTAACGAATAATCTGTGCAACAACAAATACTGTTTCAGTGCAGTCAACATAGAGTACGTACTAATTAACTGTACACATATACTTCACAATTAAGTATTTATTTCTGGGTGTTGCATTCTTTCACAGGTTATTAAAGTGCTTAAATTGTGTTAGGTTAGCTTTTAGGTTGGTCTTTCACAGGAGAAAAAAACTCCAAGCGCGACAGGCCTAGAAGGCCATTGGCCTAACATCCGCCTGCTGGCCTCACATCCACATGTGTTAATCATAGAGTTAGACGAGCATCTAGAAGTGTAGGGGTGACATGTGGTCTGCATGTCGGGTCCCCCAGCCGTTATACATGATCTTCTCAACCAGCAGTCGCTACTTATTGTAGCTAACCAAATATATCACGATACTGGGTGGACACCGGTCCCACACTGGCCGAAATTCCATGAAAAAAGTATTCTCCCATGGGGACTCGAACCAGCGCAAGTCCCTTACCTCAGTGCCAAGGCATCTTGCCTTAACCACTCGGCTACGACGCGGGACCTTTCACAGGTTAGAGTACTTAAATTGCGTTAGGTTAGCTTTTACTTACTTAAAACTTAATACAGACTTTCCACTTTACAGCAGATTGCCCTTGATTCCTGCTTTCCAGAGATTCGTATCTTCCCATTGACCATCTTCCATACCTCTCTTCAACATGGCATCATATATTCCCTCATACCATGCTCTTCTACTTCTCCCCCTCTTCCTTCTGCCTGGTACCATCCAATCCAACACCTATTTAGGCCACTGGTCTTCCGACATCCGTTGTACATGTCCATACAACTGTAGAGCTCTCTTTGTTATCCTATCGATAACAGTTTCTTGTGCATCCATTTCTTGTCTGATATATGTATTCCGAATATGCTGTAGCCTGGAGATTCTCAAAATTCCCTGTAATCCATCCATTTCTGTCGCCAAGATTCTTTTAGCTTTTAAGTTCGTAAAATACCGTGTATATGTTGGCTGCATCCCATGATCCCTTACTGTAAACCGCTCCGCGTTTGTAGGCGCATGCGCATGGTGTATGAAAATTTTTCGCGTCACATGTTGTAAAGAATCGACAGAAGTAGAATACAAAGATGTATTGTAGCTATTCTTTCTTCATTCACTCTCCCTCTTTCTCACCAACACATGTACACTGAAAAATTTATAGCTATGTAACAGTAATTTAATGGAAAACGAAAAAATTGTAGTGTCCTCTTTTTCTGGAAAATGTTTTAGTAGGTTTATTGTTCATTAAGAGTTAAGTAGAAAGTGTAAATGTCTTAGAATTGAATTGAAGTTCACAATGGGCGGCGTGACTGGATGTAAATGAAACATTCCCAGTTGATGTATCTTCTTCTCAAGTCATCCCAGTAATTCACATCAGTTTTCTTGCTTAATTACTTTCATTTCAACAAAATAAATTACCACGCTGAACTCCGTGTTAAAGTAGTACAAACAACAGTACTCCATCAAAATACAGTAGATTTGCCATATATATTCGGAATGTATCCACAATAGTGGATCAATTTTTTACAATTCGCCTTTTCCAGTTATAGCGGTCCTGAACTTCCTCATCTGTAAGTCCCAAATCACTCGTATTTCTTCACACAACGTCCATTTAACCTTCTTTATGTCTTGCATTTCTATTTTATCTATCTATTTCCATTATTATTCAAATGTAAACAACATCGTCCCGTTTTCCATATTAAGTCTTGATTACATATAGTATTGGCAGTACCATCTCTTATCTACGGATGTGAAACCTTGACATTATCAAAGGCAGATAGTAAACAAATAGAGGCTGCTGAAATGAAGATATTGAGAGCAATCGCAGGATACCAAAGGTCCGATAAAAAGAAAAACGAAGATATAAGAACAGAACTTAATATATTTAATATCTGTGAAAGAATAAAATATTATCAAAATGCTTATCTTCAGCATGTATTACGAATGAATGAACAGCGCATACCAAGAAGAATGTATAATTATAAACCAAATGGGAGAAGAATGTTGGGAAGACCATTGAAGAGATGAAAGGACCAATTCGACCTATAAAGTGATCGGAACAGGCCATTGGGCTTAATCCTTTTTGTTGTTGATGATGATGATTATTTCCTCCATTCATCTGTATTCTTCCATCACCATCCTATAATGCCCTGTCCTCCAACAAATTCATAATTCCCTCTACCCATGTCTTCCAAAGTCTCCCTCCACTTTTCCCTCCCGTTTGGAATCCACTCCAAACTCTTAACTGGCAATCTATTATTACTGTTATTATTATTATTATTATTATTATTATTATTATCATCATCATCATCGTTAATAAATCCGTCCGGAATTTCATTCTTGAGCTTTTTATGTTTTTTCAAACAAATAAGGAGCTAGCTTGATGGTGTTTTATGGGATAAAAAAAAACTTCTAAAACAAAAACAAATATTTTTTTAATACAATGAGTACAATCAAATGCTGTGCAGAAACATGGGAATCAAAAACTAGAACTATAAGGAAATTAAATTCTCCAGAAGTGGATTTTTGGAGGTGTTCAGTTGAAATATTAAGAAGAGATAAAACAAGAAATAGTGCAATTAAATGAATGTTCAAACTTCAATTGTGAATTTCATAAGAAAAAAATTAAAAGGGTGTGGCCATGTAAAAAATGATAAAAGATAGATTCACAAGACTGTGTACCACTTGGTAGAAAAAGAAGAGGGCAGCAAAAAATAACGTGGACTGATCGTGTAATGGGCAGCATGAAGGAAAGAGGATTGGAAGATGGAGACTAGTATAACATAGGCCTATATATGATATGAAAAGAAAAATGAATGCTTGAGTCGGGATTTGAACCCGAGTCTCTAAACTCTGTACGTTTAGCGCTATAACCATCTGAGCCACTCAAGTATCCTAACACAAACATACATTTTTCTTATATAAGATTATGTAGTATTCTTAATTCACACAAGAGGTAGCGGGAAGTTGTTCCAACTGCCATCAAGCGGCAACCATAACAGGTAAGCAAAATTTTAAACAGAATATTTACTTTATAGCAGTAACGCTTGTGTATTTAGATGTTATAACTATATTTTTTACATTTGGCAATGAAGGCAAATATGATAAAAAATGAAAGCTTGAGTCTCCAAACTCTGTACGTTTAGCGCTCTAACCATCTGAGCCACTCAAGCATCCTAACACAAACATACATATATATAGTAATTCTGCCCGAAGACAAGTTCTTCACTGCAATCATAGCATTTGCATGCTTGCAGCTTTACTAGGGAATTGTAGGTGTGGTAGCTTCCCGTTGCTTTCCACACCGGTGAAGGATGATGATGATGGCCATATTATTTCGGGGACCGTTTGGGCCTTAAAGTTTTCCTGACATTTGTCTTACATGTGAGGAAAAACCCCGATAAAAATCTCAGCCAGAAAAACTGCCCCGACCGGGGATCGAACCCGGGCCCACTGCGTGACAAGGCAGCACGCTACCTCGAGACCACAGCGGTGGACATATATATATATATATATGTGTGTGTGTGTGTGTGTGTGTGTGTGCGTGCGCGCGCGCGCGTGTGGAAGAGAATGGTAGTAGATTAATTGGGCGCAGGAAGATGTGAATCATTTCGAAACCTAATAAATAAACAAATAATAATCTTATTATCATTTATATAAGAGTGAGCTATATGGTTTTTAAGGACATGCGGCACGAATGGGGAATAACCATTAATAGTTCCCATGTATTATCTGAAAATACCTCTTGTCTTAAGTAGATCTACTCGCTGCATTTTGCACAAACGTGTTTCTATTGTGAAACTAGTTTGCTAAATGTAACATTAAGGTCTATCGTCAAGCAAAAGTTAAGTACAATTATTTTCAGAGCAGAAAGAGAGCAGGATGTGAAATCGAACTGCAGAAAATTGCAAATGGGCATGAAATGGAAGCACTCGGGTGCACATTACATGCCGTTCAATACGGAAATTGCACCGTAATAACACCATTTACCCTCCCGTTGCATTGCTACAAAAATATAAATATCCCAGCTAAGTGTTTCCGCTAAGAAATACACTGTGTTTCAAAATTTTGCATATTCTCTAGAAACGAAAAGTAACTTGTAATAATATAATCAATTCTGGTCGGTTGCTTCGATTTCTCAAAATTTACACCTGGAAATACCTTCCCTATAGGCAACAGATTCAATTTAATGGTATTAAGGGCACCCGGTACTTCTTTCTTGCAATTTGTTTTAAAAATATGCAACATTCAAAAATCATTTTTCGGCTTATTTTTAAGTTATGTGCATGAAATTTATGTCACTAATTAAATAAGTCTTCCTGAACATAATGACACTCTGGTTAACTTTTTAGACATGTTTCTTCATGAGTAATTTAAAATACAAAACATGAAAATAAAAAATCCAACTTCTTAAAAGTATTGTTTTGGTACAATTTTCTCAAAAACTACTTATCCAATTGTTTCCAAAATTTAGTATGTTATTGTTCATAGTTCATTTGGCAATAATAACGTTTGCTTGTGTTCAGATATGGATTGTGATTTATTAAAAACATCAAAAACCAAAATTGGTTTTGTTAAAATTGTTGCATACTTTTTTTTTAAATTTCAAACGCTATCAATAGCACAAAGATAAATTTATCTTATTATTACAGAGCTCTTTAAACTGCATATCCATGCCAAAAATTATTCTACCTTCCACAGTTTTAGAGAAAAGTGTACCAAAATATGAAAAAATAAAAGTTACGAGGAAATGCAAAAAGTGCACATTAGCAGAACAGAGACGCCATTTTTAAAAATCAGTTTTTATGGGTTTATATGTCCAAAATCCACAAAATAATAAATAGACCTTCCTGTATTTTTAACCCAAATAAGTACTGGGTGCCCTTAATAAGCTGTTAGTTTATATTGATGACGTATTGTTATTAGGTTGTAGCGAGTATATACTAAGGCCCAACACGCACACACTATTGATTAACACTAAGAAATTAGGACTGGGAGTAAACATCAATAAAACTAAATATATTTTCACACATAGAAATAGTTATATAATAGAAATGGGCATTTAATGACGAATGAGGGAAATTTTGAAGAAGTGGCTGAATTCAAATACCTATAACAGTAATTGGAAATAGGAATGAGATGCACAAATAAATTAAACATGCAATTACCTAAGCATTACAGGGACTCTTGTCCCAAATCATCCAAAAATATGTTAAACTGAAAATATACTTCTTCTTCTTCCTTCCAAGTATTAGGCCAAGGCCTGTTACGATCCTATAGAAAATTTTTCCTTATGGGAAATTCTCGTATAAGACTTGAAAGCATAATAATAGTCCCTTCGATTGGTTGCTGGCCAAAGGAAGGCAAGACCAGTGATGGGGCTGCCATCTTATAGCCTCTGGTCAGGCCTTTCTGGAGAAGAAAAGAAAATAAAGGAAAGAAGGAATGAAAGAAAGGAATGACTCCCTAGCCCTCGGATGCCCTAATAGCGTTGGGGTCGAAAAAACAAGAGTTAACCAAGAGAGGTTAGATAGTAAAGTTAAAAGAGTGCAAAACACAAGTAAGTAGAAGAAATGTTTTGCACAGCTTGGGCACCTTGTGGTCGCCAACCACATATCCCCTAGATGAGGACTCCTAAAAACTGTTATTCTCCCAGTTGTATGGATGCGAAACATGGATTCTTACTTTATGGGAGGAGAAAATATTGCGAGTATTTGAGAATAAAGTTCTCAGGAAAATGTTTGGACCAAAGCCAGATGAACAGACAGGTGAGTGGAGAAGGCTATACATAACAGAGAGCTACATGATCCTTATAGGAAACTAGATATAATAAGAACACTTAAGTCTAGTAAATTGCGATGGGCAGGACTTGTGGCACGGATGGAGAATGGTAGAGGGGCATGAAAACTTTTGTTGGAAAACTTAAAGGGAAACGCCTAGTTGGTAGATCAAGAATGCTGTGGGAGAATAACATTAACCATGATACGAGGGAAGTAGATTATACAGGGGTTGATTGAAAAAAAAAATAGTTCAGGATAGCGATGTGTGGAGAGCTTATGTCCGCGCGGCCATGAACGTACGATTCGATAGTCCCAGTGAGTTAGTTAGTTATACTTTTAAAATTGCCAGTAAATTGTGAAAATTTGATAGGAATCTGAATAGATAGATAGATCATCAATTGATTAATGTCTTTGACATCGTCCGATTCCTAATAGCCAATTTTGTCGGTCCATCCAATCTCCTGGTTGTAGATGTTTCTCCTTCATATATAAACATATTCCCTGACTCCAGGAGGTTTTAGGTCTTCCTCTGCTTCGTCTTCCCTCAGGTTTCCATTCCAAAACAGATTTTGGTAGTCGATCCTCTTTAGAGATAAGCCGGTCATGAATCTGAATAAATAATTAAAACAATAGGGTACCTAGAAAGTATTAATTTATTATTTCGTCTGTTAACTGAAAAATTAATTATTCACAATCTTTTTTACATTTTCCTTGATTATTCTTCCTAAACTCAAGCAAAAATGTTTCTCTTCACAGAAACTGGTAACATATAGGCCTACATATATTTAATTTTATTTATTTCAGCAATGTTTCTGTTATATACACAGGTATCCTCAAAACGAAATACACAATTTATTTTTTTGCTTCCACACTTCCCGGTCTTGCGTGTCTGCTTCTGCCATATTTATCTACTTCGTATTGTCTTGAGTTCCATTTATCCATGTTGGCTTTGGTCTACAACGTTTCCCTTTTCCACAAGGTATCCATTTCAATACTTCTTTGTTTTCATATCCGAGGCTATATATTTTGGTTTTTTAGCAATAAGATTGTTTTTACAATATATGAGGAGCTGGCCCATAGCATCAACCCCCAACCTGGAGGACCAGAGATTTTTTTTCTGGAGTCCACCATAGATCAGTTGCTTTCACTGCAGCTAAGTGTCCGATCCACCCTTTATTGCCTCATCCGCCGTCTGCACCATACCGTAGGTCTCCTAATCTGCTGCATTCGCCATTCGGAGTCTTCACCGTAACCCTGGCTAGGGACCCATACAAGGTCCTATTAGCCGGGTCAACAGAACCTAGGTATTTTATCGAAATGTTACTCCACCCCCTCCTGCTTTCTCATCCGGACTTGGGACCGGCAATGGTGGCATATTTTGAAAGTTATTATTTCTTAGAATATCGTTATAATTTAGCATTTTTCGTAAAATTAGTAAATTTCGCTTCAAATTGAACTTTTCGTTATGATTCGTAAAATAACTTCGATGTTTCACTAACCACATGATTCCTCAAAATGATTTTTCTCCTTTTCATCCAAAAAAATAAAATAAATAAAGAGATAAAACAAACTCTTCCACAGGACAACTGTTTTATATATTTTTACATTACTATACATCATTACATAAGAGAAAAATGAATATTGGTTATTCAATAGTAGATTATATACGGTATAGGCAATTAAATTGGTATGGGCACGTACGACGAATGCAAGAAGAAAGATTACCCAGGAAAACATTTGAATGGTGTCCACCTGGAAGAAGGAGGAGAGGAAGACCTCGAAACTCGTGGATGCAGGAAATAAGAACTGGAATGAGAGCAAGAGGACTGGAGGACATGGATTGGATGGAGAAAGACGAGTGGAGAAGAAAAATTAAAATTTAGGCTCAAAAAGATGTGTAAACATTACAATTCTGTATATAAATAAATAAAATCCATCATTTTATCGGGGCAGCGTAACTTTCCCCCCCTCCAGGTTCATAAACTCAAAAGTGGTTCTCTTAAGTTACGCCAATTCCTTGAGAGAACACCAGAGTTGTCGAAATGACAGCCTGGGGCACTGAATAAAAAAAACTAACTCAAGCAGTTTCGTGGCGCATGCGATTAACTAGTTCGCACTATCGAATCTGTAGGTTAATGGCCGCGCGGACATAAGCTTTCCATACATCCCTTTTCTGAGCTAACGTTTTTCAATCATCTCCTTTAATCTACTTCTTCCAAATCACGGCTAATGTTATTCTTTAATTGTCGACCTACCAACTGGGCACTTTCCCTCTGGATTTCCTACAGTAATGTTCCATATCCCTCTTTCATTCCTCATTCGTGCCACATGTCCTCCCCATCGCAGTCTACGAGACTAAACTGTTCTTATTATATCTGGTTTTGTATAAAGATAATGTAGCTCAATATTATGTAGTCTTCTCCATTCGTCTATCTGTTCATCTCTCTTCGGTCCAAAAATATTCTTAATAAAGTTCTTAGAAAACTTACGCGACCAAGTGCACCGCGCGATCCTACCAATCATTACCTTGAGTTTGAAAGTTTTGAGAAACTATATCCACATTCCTTTGCCTGGGCCCATAGAAGGCAAAGATTAATCCACCTTTCCTTAGTAAATTACTAAACATATAGTACTGAATGCTAAACAGTATTATAATCGTGGAAGCTGGAAGGAAAAAGGAGATTAATTTGGCTTGAGAAAGCTTTAGGATATAAATCGATCATCAAAAAAAAGTCAATAACAATAATAAGAATAATGAACATACATACATACACACACTCAATCCAGTCCAGCCAAGGGTTAGGGTTAACAGTCCTAGTTGCCCTACCCTGGCTTATGGGACTGATTAAACCAAACAGCTCCTCCGAGCTATCGTCGATCTGAACCCGACGAAACCAAAGTTGATGATGACACCGATATTCACTTGCACAGCTTATTTGAGGCCTTCGATAGCTAGGGGAAGATGCGCAGTAACACGCAGCGCATAAAGAAGGAAGTGGGAGGTACGTAGGAGAGAGGACAACGAACATAGGAATTTGGCACTGTTCGATAAGATCACTGTAGAGGGAAGACACGATGACGTAGTTGTTACGTAGTTTTATGTACCGAAAAAGTGATTTCGGTGCACAATGATCGATCCCGGGCATGCTACGTGGGAGTCAACGACGTTACCTAAGGACCACAGCGGTGAGAGAAGAGCGTAATTAAATAAAAAAGCATTAAGTAGGAAATACATCAGGTATAAAATATACTTCTCCGGAAAATATCCATGTGAAGAAGCCCATCCGGCTAAGTATTCCGATAAGACTCACGAAGAAACAAAATCTAGCTTTACGTTGAAGAAAATTGCAGAAAGAGAGGAAATGGCGACACGAGTACGGAGCATGTCCTCCTTGATCGCTCTAGTAACTGATCAGAAGCCTGGATAAATGGTAATTTTCACGGTCAGTTGGATTCTCTAATGATGTATTTGAAGAAAAGTAACATATCGGATAGTTTTAAGTTCACTGGTCATCTGGAGAAAGCTCTAATTATATTTACTAAGTGTGCTTATTTTAAACAACTGAATATTAATTTAGTATCGACATCTTTTTCCCAGACTCTCCGTTCCAAATCATTTAACATGCTGTAACTAATACTAGATTTAAAAAGTAAACAATCTGGTGCAATATTTTAGCTCTGATTTCTATCTGCATGTAAATAAAACAAGATTTATTAAGTTCAAATCTTACTGGTTTAGCCCTGTAGTGGATCACATTCTGTTCAACTTGGAATTACGATGACTATTTATCTCATAGACCGATAACTTTGCCTCTTCCTGTTGATAAAATTGCCTGTTCGTAATGAGAGATATTTCCGTAAATTAACTTATTTGACAAGGATATTCAACGATTCAACAATGTGCGATCGATATAGTATAGCAAGAAATGCCAAAAGAAAACAACTTCAAAAATTACAAAAAAAAATTTATGTTGCTCTAAAAAAATATTAAATGTTATACAATGAATATGCATTATTGTTAATAATTCTTTCTCATACAATCAGCTGTTATTGATTTCCCAAGCCCAAAGAGATTTAACAGTAAAGATATGCTATTTATAACTAACTACAGCCAGCTTAGAAATCGCCCGGAAGTAAGATCGGAGTACATAACCTCACATTTGGTAAATATTAAACATATTATTTTTTTACGTCCATCGCTGTGGTCTCGAGGTAGCGTACTGCCTTGTCACGCAGCGGGCCCGGGTTCGATCCTTGGTCGGGGCAATTTTTCTGGGTGAAGTTTTTATCGGGGTTTTTCCTCACCTGTAAGACAAATGTCAGGAAAACTTTAAGGCCCAAACGGTCCCCGAAAAATCATATGGCCATCATCCTTCACCGGTGTGGAAAGCAACGGGAAGCTACCACACCTACAATTCCCTAGTAAAGCTGCAAGCATAGCATGGAAATGCAATGATTGCAGTGAAGGACCTGCCTTCGGGCAGAATTATTATGGATATTATTTTTAGCTTCTGATGTTATATTTATTATTCGCTAAATAGTCACTCCTGTTGCGCGTATGGGGAATGAAAGACGTGCATGGAAACTTCTTGTAGGAAAGCCAGAAGGAAAACGCCCAGTTGGTAGACCAAGAATGAGGTGGGAGAACAACATTAACTATGATTTGAGGAAGTAGATTATACAGGGAATGATTGGAAAGCATTAGCTCAGGATAGGGATATATGGAGAGCTTATGTCCGCGCGGCCATGAACCTACGGATTCGATAGTGCCAGTGAGTAAGTAAGTAAGTAAGTAAATAGTCACTCCAAATCCTACGCGAGGATGAGTTTTTCATTAGACAAAATCAATCGCGATTTTGTAACTGTTGATTTTTTTAGAAAAACATAACCTCTTGTAAGATTACTGTTGACTATTTAACTCATGCTTCAAATGGGAGTCAATGAACAATCACGCTTCAATCAATTTTATGTTACAACCAATCACAGTCGTGTTTCACCTAGATATTTATCGAATTGTGTTTACCAAAATAAAAAAAGTTCCTCTCTTTTAATATTCTGAATAGGTCTGAGCATTATTTTACAGTGACTGACTATCCAACAAATATGTTTAATATAGCAAATAATTGAAGAGATTTCTTCGAACTACACATTTGATAATTGTGTGTTCAATATTAGTGTTTTTAAATACTGATTTTTAACAAACTAAATATATATAACAAGAAAACTAAAAATAACATTGAAAAATAAAGCCAGGAAAGACTCTATAATGATATTATACAAGACAATGGCAGTGCCTATTATTAATTATGGATCCGAAACATGGACAGTGACAACACAACAATCTGTCTGAATATAAGCTGCAGAAATGATATTCCTCAGACCAATAGCAGTGTATTAAAGAACAGACAAAAAACATAACACAGAAATAAGACAACTAAAAGTAGAGGAATTAAACACAACAATAGAGAAATACAGAACAAACTGGAAAGAACACTTGGCAAGGATGACTGAGAATAGAATACCAAAAGCAGCATACAACTATTCACCACGAGGAAGAAGAAGTTTGGGAAGACCAAGGAAAAGATGGAAAGAGCAGCAATTTGGAGCCGGAACAGGCTAGTAAATAAGCCTAAACCATGAAGAAGAAGAAATACTGAGTTTACTGAGTTGTTTCCTAATAAATAATTAGTAACCTCTAATGTTGGTTATGTCCCGCGCCGTAGGCGAGTGATTAAGGCAGGAAACCTTGGCGCAGAGCTACGGGATTTGCACTGGTTCGGGTCCATGGGGGAAGAAATTTTCTCATGGAACTTCGGCCAGTATGGGACCGGTGCCCACCCAGCATCGTGAGGCATTTGGGTAGCTATAATAAGTAGCGGCTCCAGGTTGAGAAAACCAGCTATAACGGCTGGGGGACTCGACATGCTGACCACATGTCACCCCTACACTGGCTTATGATCTCTATCTCTGCGCTTGACACATGTGGACGTGAGGCCAGCAGCCGGCTGGTAGGCTAAGGACCTTCTAGGCCTGTTGCGCCAGGAGTAAAGTAAATGTTGGTTATGATATACAGTTTGATGTGTTTCATTTTTTCTCCACTAGGGTGCACTCTTACAATGTTGCGATCCTATTTGGCATTAAATAATATGATCTAGTTGCAGTGGATGAACAAATGAAACATAACCAATCATTTCTCATTTGTTTTCCAACATCGCCGTTTACATTAAATATATAAATATTTTAAAATAACTATATTTAAATAATGATTTGTGAGTAAACAGCTTAATTGTATTCGTTAAATAGTCCTAACAAGTGCCACTCTTTATTTTTAAAACCTCTAGATAAATTGGAAATCACTCGTAGCGTTACTTATGACAACCTAAGCTGTTAAATAAAACAGTGCCTTCAATTTTCTCCTCCTCTGTTTAGATTGTAGCATTTCCGCGTAAGTAATATGCATATATGAAAGTGTGTATGTAATAATTATGGCAGGTGTAAAAGTCATCTGTTCATCGATTGCATTTCATCTTTAAAAAAATGCGGAAGGAAATTAAGATCTCGTAGCATATGGAAAGTGATACGGTTCTATGTTTTGAAAACAATAGAAAGATTGAAACAATGGAAGTGCAATCCTTATTTAATTCACTTGCACAAATACAATGTGAATCACGTCCACTTCGATATATCTCGTAAATAACAGTATGTCTAAAATTTATCTATACTAATTTTTTCTATGGAGTAAAGATAATTTCGTTAGAGTATCGTTTCCCAATCTGTGCTTCGCAAACCCCCAGGGGGTTCGCCAAAACTTTTCAGTAATGGCGGGTTTCGAGGTTAGGTCCATTATTGTTTCTTTCATTTCTGCAGCATTGTAATAATAATAATAATAATAATAATAATAATAATAATAATAATAATAATAATAATAATAATAATAATAATATTTAAAATTAAATTAACCCTTGTTACATATGTGTAACATCCGGAATTTATCATAAGTAATGCCAGGAGTGATTTCTAATTTATCTAGAGAATTTGGAAATCAAGAGTGGCATTTGTTATGACTATTTAACGAATAAAATTAAGCTGTTTACTCACAAATCATTGTTTAACTATAGTTATTTTAAAATATTTATATATTTAATGTAAACGGCGATGTTTGAAAACAAATCAGAAATGTGAGGTTATGTTCATTCATTGCTGCTTGATCATAATATATATTGCCAAATAAGATCGCAATATTGTAAGAGTGCACGCAAGTGGAAAAATAATGAAACACATCAAACTATATATCATAATCAACATTACGGGTTATTCATTTATTTTTTTAGTAAACAACTCAGTAAAATCAAGGAATATTTTCATTATTTGCTATATTAAATGTATTTGTTGGAGAAAAATAATGCTTTGACCTGTTCAGAACATTAAAAAGGAGGAGCTTTCTTTATCACAAAAGCAGGAGCTGATAAAGATAAATCGATAAAGAGCGAGGTGAAACACGACCGTCATTGGTCGTAAAACAACATTCATTGAAACGTGATTGGTCATTGACTAGCATTTGTGGCATGAGTTAAATACATTATTTCCACAATAAATTAATATTTACAGTGCATGCTTGATTTACAGTTATGTAACGACGTTAGGAATGCATTTGATTTCGCTACAACTAGGCCTACACGATGTGTAACTTTTAAGCCGTAACTAGAGTAATTTTAGGTTTTAACTTTTAAGGGTTAAGTTAATTTAAGGTTATTAAACATTTTGCTTGGAATTAAATTTTATGTATATCTACTATATGTATATTTAAAAGTCAGTGGTTCACCCAGCTCAGATCTTTGTGGAAGGAATTCGCGAGTCGAAAAAGTTTGGGAACCGCTGCGTTAGAGTATTGATTAGATTAAAGTAAATATAAGTTGTGAGTTGGGCCCGGATTTTGATGAAACCTCATCTCTTTTATGAGTTGTCGGAGACGATGCAGATTAATAATTAAGGGCACTGTGCAATAAATATGTTAGATATATGAGGTTTTATAGGTAATTTTTGTGAGTCATTTTATAAATGTTATTTATAATTTTAGGTCATTTTATTTACTTTTTTTACTTTTATACGTCAGTTTTTAAATAATCTAAAGTTAAATGTTAATAGGAAAAGTCAAAGAGATAGTCAACAGTGCTGAAAATTTGTATAAACAATGTAAATGGAGAGATCGGGGAAGCAGTTAGACAGAAATTGAAATTTGTGTTAGATAAAAATAAAGGCAATACTAATAAAATTCATATAAAATTCCGTTGAGGTGAATAGTCATAAGATAAAAGATAAAAATTAAAATGTACCTGTTGGCAGGTGCCGTCGTCCTCATCGTTGTTAACAAAGTTGTGGACGACGGCACCTGCAAACAGGTACATTTTAATTTTTAACTTTTATCTTAAAAATAAAGGGTTTCAGACGATGCGTCAAATAGCCTGTATTTTGTCAAGTAAAGAATAATGAATGATATTTCTGACGAATATTTAACAGCCGGTGACATGTTCACACATAGAAATATATTATATAATGGAAGTGGACAGTTAATGACAAATGAGAGATTTTGAAGTGGCTGAATTCAAATACCTACGAACAATAATTGCAAACAAGAACGAGATGCACAAAGAAATTAAACAAAGGCTTTATTCTGTAACCTATACTGGTAAATTTGCTATAGCCTACTATTAGCTACGAACTAGCCAAAGTCCAGTAGCTCTGCACCAAGGCATTGTGCCTTAAACTGCTACTGCGCGCAACATATATTAACAGTAGGCCTACTCGTACAAAACGATATTATAGGTACACTGTCAAATAATAGTCCTAGATATGTGTTCTACACTGCTGACTACTATTGTATAAACAATGTACTATTTTACTACGCCTAAATGACAGAAGAACTTTACATTCACATACCTTACTATTCCAAATTCTGCACACATATTTACCAACTTATTTAACAACACGTTTTCAAAACTTATCGGCTCATCACAACTTAGGAACAAGATCACAAGACTCTTCTTTACTTTTGATACTACAACACAGGACCTGTCTCCTACTCTGAATCTTACACAATATCTATAACTAGAGCTTGGAACTCACTTCCCAGTCATGTCAGGGACTGTCAATCGCTATCATTATTTAAATCCAATTTAACTGATATTTTAAGTTCGACACAATGAAAACGTTAACTGCATAACAACTATATAGAGCATTCCATTAATAATCATCTAGGAAGCTACTTACTTTATTTTATATCATCTTAATTTTATTATATTCTATGTTTTTGTTAGTATTAGCTAGTATTAGATTACATCATACCCCCCTTAAAGATAAAACTTTTAAAGAAATTTAAGGCCAACCGGAACCTTTATAAATATTATAATAGTTACACATATATTATAGGAACATTTTAAGTTATCTTTTTGTATTTTGTTTAGTCTCTATTTTAATAATATCTTAAAATTGTAATATGGCCTTAACTCTGCCAGCTAAAATAAATCATTATTATTATTATTATTATTATTATTATTATTATTATTATTATTATTATTATTTTACACTGTTATTTTCTGAAATAAATAACATTTTTGAGATCCGTAAAAGGATGTACACGCATGGATAGATTACACAATGAATCAATAAGAAATGAACTGGAGATATTTTCAATACTCGATAAACTAGAAGAGCACAAATACCAATGGAAAGAACATTTACACAGAATGGACAATACAAGATTACCCAAAATTATCAACACCTACAAACCACATGGAAAAAAGATCTCTGGGACGGCCAAGGAAATGATGTACTTGAGACCGGAATAGGTCGCATTGACCTAATCCTGGAAAGGAAGAAGAAGGAGATTTTCTGAAACAAGATTCAGTAGTTTAAATAACTACTCGTAAGCAGAATACTAGTTATGAGCCAGGCTCCTGGTCTAAATAGACTACAGTTCAACCGCATTGGCTACCAGTTAGGTCTCCGTAAAGGTGATCATCTACAAACAACATCACACTGATTTTAGTTTATGATTAAATCCAAAATGTACAGTTTTATCTGATCATCTAAAGATACGATATTAAATTAAGGACCTGGGGGTCGACGGTTTGAACCCACCTTTGAATACTAGTTTATTTTCACGTTTTCTTAGTTGAATAGCTTCCGCAATGAGTAATAGTTTATAATAGACTAGAGTAATTTATTTGGTATGGAATTAGAAATTGATGTCGTGTGTCCGGGTCTTAGGTTCATTCTCATGCTAGTGGCGGATTTACTTTATATTTATTACGGTTTCCGCATTCATAAACACTGAAAAATTAAGTGCAAGTCTGAATAACTTTGGAGAACATTGCAGCCATTTTTCTTTAGAAAGTATTTCGGTCGTTTCTTGATTCAATATTGTATTCTCACGAATAATATCCAACTTTAAGTTTTTGAATTGTTAGCTTTATATAATTCAAGAATCTCAAAAATGATAATGCAAAATAAACTCAAAGGACATCGTGGACCAGGAAGACCTCTTAAAAGACTGCTGGATAGGACTGAAACAGGTCTACAAAGGCCTAATTCGTGACGGATGTTGATGATGCCCTACAGATACCTTATTATTAGGGCAAGGCAATTCATGATTTTACATATTTTTTTTATGAAGGTTGAAACATTGCTTGCATATATGAAAATGTACGACATTAAAAAACAGATTAAATAAAAACAATTTGTTAGGGCTTTTTTTTTTTTGCATTTTCTTAACTTTTTTAGAGATATGCCATTTTTAGGCAATTTTTACGTCATTTTGAGCATTTTTTACACTTTTCCAGAAGGCTGTGACATTATTTGTATTTGATTTAAGATTTTTATTATAATTCAGTATTTTTCCTTGTCAATACAATTTCTTGGAATTAAATAGTTGTTTTGCTAACTACTACCCCTATTTTTCAAGGTATGTGCATAATGAGCTTGCCCACTTCTAGGAATTTTATTCAATTTCTTAGAGCTTATGCTAGCTTCTACCTTTATTCTGATTGTTAACTGCAATTCAAAATTGCTGTAAAAGTGCACTGTGTAATTGAAATGGATTTTCTGCAATAAAAGGTACTGTAATATGTATGTTTTAAATACTTTTCTTTTAATATTTTGATGTTAAGTTAAATTTTATGTAATTCAGTGATCAAGTGAGTACTTAATCTAATAAATAGTATTTTTATTGGTAATTCTTAACTTTTTAATCGTCATTTTCTTAATTTATTGGTAATTTTTTGCATTTTTAGGTCATAAATGCATTTTTTATTTTACATTTTTACCAATTTATACGTCATTTAATGCCTTGCCCTACTTATTATATCATCTTATATATCGATCACAGATTACATCAATGTAATTATTTTTTGTGTTTGCGTCTAATGATTTATGTCGAATTTTTATCCCCGGAAATAATGAGCATTAATCCACTTAGACGAAGAGGCAACATAATGAACCATAAATTGTAAATGGTGTACGTATGAATTGCTTCTCTTTATTGAACATGTCCGTAAAAGGGATGTGAATCTCTATTCATCTGTCAGTGAGTGGACCGACTAAATGTGGGATTAGGCATTATCACGCCTCCCTCTCATGCACCCTCAATATAACTGTGACCTCCATATCCTAGAGACCGCATCTTCTATTAAGTAGACACGCAAACAAATGATAACAAAAGCAGCATCAAGAGAGCTAAAAACCAGGGTCAAGTTTCAAATTGCAAACCTTTCAAACGCTAAATCTTATAGTAATTTGAACTCCATTTCACATAATTATGTACATATAGGAGCTTGGAAAGCAGCTTTAGAAGTATTAAAATTATCAAATTCCAAATCTGCAATCACTAATTCTAATACATTTTAATAGTGATTCGTGTATACATACAGGACATGATATTAAATGGAAACGCTTCTTCTTCTTCTTCCTTCCAAGTATTAGGCCAAGGCCTGTTACGATCCTATAGAAAATTTTCCCTCCAGCATTTCATTGGATGGCCCAGAGATATTTGCTTTGGTCGTCATAAGTTAGATCCTTCCGGGAAATTCTCGTATAAGACTCGAAAGCATAATAATAGTCCCTTCGATTGGTTGCTGGCCAAAGGAAGGCAAGTCCAGTGATGGGGCTGTCATCTTATAGCCTCTGGTCAGGCTTTTCTGGAGAAGAAGAGAAAATAAAGGAAAGAAGAAATGGAAGAAAGGAAAGACTCCCTAGCCCTCGGATGCCCTAATAGCGTTGGGATCGAAAAAAACAAGAGTTAACCATGAGAGGTTAGATAGTAAAGTTAAAAGAGTCTGGTATACGTAAGTGGAAGAAATGAAGAAATACCAGATCGGTTAAAGATAAAAGTAAGGAGCAAAACACAAGTAAGTGGAAGCAATGTTTGCTCAGCTTGGGCACCTTGTGGTCACCATCCACATATCCCCTAGATGGGGAACCCTTAATAGAATTAAACCTAACTATTGAGGATTAATCGGTCACATTTCCAAAAATTAGGTTTTATATAATCTGTAAAATTACTGACATATAATGGGTGATTCTTTAAAATATAAATTTATAAAATAGTATTTGAGAATAGTTCTTAGGAAAATGTTTGAACCATAGAGAGATGAACGGACAGGTGAATGGAGAAAACTACATAAACAGTGAACTACATGGTCTTTATCCATCCATCCATAGTAATTCTGCCAGAAGGCAGGTCCTTCACTGCAATCATAGCATTTTCATGCTATGCTTGCAGCTTTACTACGGAATTGTGTATGTGTGGTAGCTTCCCGTTGCTTTCCACACCGGTGAAGGATGATGATAATAATAATAATAATAATAATAATAATAATAATAATAATAATAATAATAATAATAATAATAGCTTTATTTTACCTGGCAGAGTTAAGGCCTTAAGGCCTTGTCTACCACTCAACCAGGTTTAAAAAAAAATACAAACAAAAAATAGTCTTAAATCTAAATTACAATATATATCTATAAATATAAACGATTACAAGTTATGAATACAATACAATTAATATTTATAATGTATTTTGATTTACTCTAAATTTAACGAATTAAATATATATGTACAATATATATAAAAAACAGGAAAAGATTAATGACATAGTATAAAATTAAATAAATAGAGAAAAATTAATTATTAGACAACAGGTAACTGTATAAGCGTGACTTAAAGGTACCAAGTGTGCGGCAACCCCTGATATCTTGAGGAAGGAGATTCCAGGAGCGGGCAGAGGCTACTGTGAAGGAAGTAGAATAGGAGGAAGTGCTATGAAGAGGAATTGTTAGCAGACTGCTATCTTGTGATCTAGTGTCAATATTGTGGTAAGAGGATAACTTCTCAAATCTAGACGCCAGGTAAGTAGGGATGTAGGAATTCAGAAGCTTGAAAAGTAGTGAAAGAGAGTGCAATTTACGTCTGTCAGTAAGACGGAGCCAAGAGAGGTTATTAAAGTGTTCGGAAATATGGCCATAACGGCGGATATTGAAAATGAATCGAACGCAAGGATTATGAACACGCTGCAGTCTCTGCGACAAGTCATAGTTTAGATCATTATATATAATGTCACAATAATCGAAGTGTGGTAACACAAGATTCTGCACAAGGATTTGTTTTAACGAAACTGGGAGAAAATTCTTTAAACGTCTAAGATAATGTAAGATGGAGAAAGTCTTTTTACATATGTGTTTCACTTGTGTTTGCCAGGTTAGATTTGCGTCTAGATGTAGTCCAAGATCTATTACTGAAGAAGAATAAGGGATAATTATATTATTTATAGTAATGTTTGGTAGTGTAGATATGTCAAAGGTTGTAAGCAGTCTTTGTTGTCCCATTAGAATTACTTGTGACTTGTTAGGATTTAGATTTAGACCGATACTTGAAGACCAGTTAAAGATGGATATGAGATCGTCATTCATTTTTGTCAAGCTGTTATAGAGAGAATGAGGAGGTGAATGTAGGTAAATTTGGAGATCATCAGCGTAGAGGTGATAACGGCAGTGCTTTAGTACAGTTGGCAAGTCATTTATGTAGATTGAGAAAAGAAGAGGTCCGATAACACTGCCCTGGGGGACTCCAGCCGGCACGTTGCGCCAAGACGAAGATCTAGAGTTTAATGAAACGTATTGTTGACGACCGTGCCAGGTATGAGTCGAACCAGGATACAGCGCTGTCAGACAAATGTAGGTGCTTGAGCTTTATCATAAGTAAGTCGTGGTCTACTGTGTCAAAAGCTTTGCTGAAGTCAAATAAGGTTAAAGGAGTCAATTGACGTCTGTCCACGGCTTCACGAATATCTTCAGTAATTTTTAGCAAAGCTGTGGTTGTGCTATGACCATATCTAAAGCCGGATTGATAAGGATCAAGGAGGTGATTTTCTTGGAGATATTCAGTCATTTGCTTATGTACAATATGTTCCAGGGCTTTAGATAATGTCGGAAGGATGCTAATCGGTCGGTAGTCATTACAGTTAGTTGGTGTACTTATTTTTGGTATAGGCCGAACTCTAGACTGTTTCCATACAGTAGGGAAGATAGAAGTTAATAAGGGAAGCATTAAAAATATGAGTCATTGTGGGTAGTATAATGTCAATGATTTTATTTAGGCATTAAAATGCTGATGTTATCTGTTCCTTGTGCATTGGATTTAATCCGCTTGAGTGCTTTTTTAACGTCTATAGGCGAAATGTCGTAAAAGTAAAATTTATCTCTTCCTATATGTGGGGATGGGGATAAGTCTTTAAGAATGTCTATTTTAGTCTTATTGTCTGGAGGTGTCATGGGTATTGAGGTAAAATGTTCATTTAAGTCATCTACAGAAATCTCTATTGAGTCAGTTGAGGGATTCAACTGTCTAAGTCCCATTGCACGGAGATTTCGCCAAGTGTCCCGTGCACTTATTTCAGGTCCGATTATACTGTGGGCGTGTCGTAGTTTGGCATTGCGTATAGTTTGTGTAGTTGTGTTTCTAAGTTGTTTGTATAGTTGCCAGTTCTCGTCATTTTATGTCGTCTGTATGTTCGGTATGCTTTGTCTCGTTTTGACATAAGTTCACGTATTGAGTCATTCATCCAGGGTGCAGGGGAGCGGGAAAATCGTCGGGTTTTTACTGGTGCATGTCTATCATATAGTTGTAATATCAGTGTATTAAATGTGTCTACTTTTTCATCAACTGATCTAAGATTCCATATTGTGTACCAAGGTAGTTCTAAAGCGTCTGATTTTAGTTTAGTATCGTCTATGTTTTGTAAATTTCTGTACGTAATCAATTTAGAGCGTCTTTTAGGACATTGGAGTGAGTATTCTACGAATACAATGTCATGAGCAGATATGCCGGGAGCAGGAATTTGTCCATATGACAGTACTTTCTGTGGATGTGTAGTCACTATTAAGTCCAGTAGAGTGTCGGTATTAGCAGTATGATGTGTGGCAGAGAAGGGATAATGATAAGGATGATGGCCATATGATTTCGGGGACCGTTTGGGCCTTAAAGTTTTCCTGACATTTGTCTTACAGGTGAGGAAAAACCCCGATAAAAACGTCACCCAGGAAAACTGCCCCGACCGGGGATCGAACCCGGGCCCGCTGCGTGACAAGGCAGCACGTTACGTCGAGACCACAGGTCTTTATAGGAAGCCAGATATAATAAGAACAGTTAAGTCTCGGAGACTGCGATGGGCAGGACATGTGACACGAATGGAGAATGAAAAACGTGTATGAAAGCTTCTTGTAGGAAAATCAGACGGAAAACGCCCACTGGTAGACCAAGAATGAGTTGAGAAAATAACAACTAAGATTTGAGGGAAGTAGATCATATAGGTAATGATTGAAAAACATTAGCTCAGGATAAGGATGTATGGAGAGTTTATGTCCGCGCTGACATGAACCTACGAGTTCGATAGTGCCAGAGAGTTAGTTAGTTTTATGGTTGAATGGAACTTAATAGTTTATTTTGGGGAAAAAATTAGATTACCTCTACCAAATAATTTATTTAAATTCTACAGAATCGTAGTGCGCATGCGTAAACGCTTAAAAAACTTCCGCTAGATGGCGGACATGTGTGTGAAATAGGTATGTCCAACCTTCGCAAAAATTCCCATATATGTTAATAAGAAATGGATGTATGCGAACTAGCTTCTCAATAACAAAATAAAGTACATGCATATTATTTAATGAAGTGTAAATTAATCTGATGTACACTAACTTGTCTCATCGGAACCTAACAAAATGAAGTGAGTCAACATCCATTTCTTAAAATATATTTTCGAATGTTGGTCATTCAGATTTCACAGCTATCTCCGCCATCTAGCGGAACTTTTAAGCGTTCGCGCATGCGCACAACGATTCTGTAGAACTTTTAAACAATTATTTGAAAGAAATGCGACAATATGCATACGTAGATAAATATTTAGTAATTATAAAAAAGTTATAAGTATCGTTGCAAAATGTTTAAAACAGTATGAAATGTTAGTTAAGACATAAATAAGCAACTATGTTACAAGAATGTAGTACGGTATGGAAAATCATACGTCAAAGTATTCTAAACTTGAACTGTTCAGTTTCGTCCAAATGTGAGAACACTACAGTCAGATTCAACTGTTTCTGTGTGTTTCGAATAAGGAACTGAATTGCCATTTTAACGGTATTTTCTCGAGAGAAATCCTTAAATAAAATTGAAGTATGCAACACAGCAGGTACAGAGTTGTAAGTTGTAGCCGTCCAAACCACCCCCTCTTAAAGAGAAAAAAAAAACAGTTACCACTTGTCACTGAGCTCGTGTGGACCTGTACTATCCTGTGTGAAAATGTCGACTCTCATATTTCCTATAAAACCAGTCGGCACGCCGTAAAAGAAAACTATATTTTTTAAATGTATAATACATATAGAAAAAGTACTGCTAACCTTGTCCCTCCGTCCTCCCTAAACAAACAAATACCGTTATTATGAGTTAGCCAACATCTACCCCCTGTACGTAGGAGGACACTGGCTTAGCCCATAAGGTGTGTAGTAAATTCCTGGGTTGAACTAGAGTGTAGCTACGATGAATGACAGTAAAATTGAAACTAATGCATTAAAAAATTACAATATCGTACTTGAGATCTCAATCCCAACTAAAACTTCGTCGAATACGTAGCCTTTAGAAAAACGTGTTCAAACTTCAGCTGTTGTTCAAGTAACTTCATCGAAGGTTTTTCTGAAATATGAGTGGGGGGTAGGGCTTGTTACAAGGATTGCAAAATATGTAAAGAATTTAACTTTTTCAAAAGTGTACTCTCCAAAATTAATTTTTCCATTTGGATAATAAAGGATGCTAATTCTAATATACTGACTCGATCCGCGAATAAAGAAACTTTTAGCCGCGAATACAGGAACTGTGTCGCAATTGTTTTAACCCTCGAATAAGGAGGTTATACTGTATATAAAATGAGTGTGGAGTGCCGGCTCGACTGTTAGTGGGACACACTGTATAAGTGGAAGAATAGCGTAATAGTTTTATATATTTTTAGTTTAGTACGTTTAGAGACCGCGGTGGACTAATGGTTAAGCTCCTTGCCTCTGGTCCCGAGGGTCGCGGGTTCAAACTCGGCCGGGGTCGATGGATTTTTAGGACGGAAAAATCCAAGGAGCAAGTCCTCCGGGAGGGACTTTAAGCCGTGGGTCCCGAGTCTCAAGATTTGTAGGCTTGTAAAACATCCTTAAGCCTGAATGAAAAGGCATGTAAGTAAAATTTATCGAATTTTCCCGTCCTAGTACTACCTTGGTTTCCTAGATGTTAGAATGAGGCGGAACGCTGACCACGTACCACTGAAATGACATCTATACGAAAACAAGTGTAACTAAATTAGTATGGTTCAAATTCTTCCCTGTAGGGGGAGGGCGCCTAAATCTCTGTTAAGGGAAACAAGGGCTTACAAGAAGAAGATTATATTTATACGTATTAATTTTCATATTTCCCCCCCTCCATTTATAAAAATAATTTTTAGGAAAATTAAATCCATCCAGTACCACGTGAAAATCGTGTACTTAATTTAACATTATTCATATACAAAATTTTCCATTTTAATAACATAAAAAGTAAACACCTTCAAAACACTTCATATTCAAGTTGTGTGCGGAAGTATATAATCTAGGTTATGTTTGCGATTTAAGGAGAAGTTTTGATGAATTTCCATTGTGCGCAGGTCAAAACTAGGTTTGTTAAGCTCGAGTGACCACCACACACATGTTAAGATAACTTAATTAACCCCTGGTGGTACTTGGCACTCACTTTCGTTTCGCAGGTATACTTCTTAATGTTCAATTCATGCCAAATGATTATCATCTTCGCGTGTTTAACTTTAAATTGAAAACGTATTTATTTTTTATAACTTGGGCGGATTCATGTTAAAACTGGGTTTATGTCCTATGTAAAAATTATTACAAACTTTCCCTCCTTTCAGTTTAAAAAAAATCACACATGCGAATGACTTCCGCTCTCTTCTGTAACAGTTGGTCCCAGTAAACAAGTCTTAACATGTTCGCCTCTCGTTTCGAGACTCACGAAAACTGTGGATTTTTAAAGACGTGAGATTCTTTAGTATGACTTCCGTCAGAAGGAAAATAAAAACACGGATCCCGTATCTTACATTCTCGACACGTAAAAGAACCTCAATCCGAAAAAATAAGAGGTTTCTGAAACAATTCGTTCTTTACTTTAGCTCAATAATATGTTTTATTGTAAAATTTACATTTTTTGACGATATAACTAGTATATGGTACTTACTACGTTTGTCATGAATCAAAAGTTGATATTCCCACATCTAATCTGGTTGCTATGCAAACAAAAGAAAGCACAGTACTGAATTGGCTGGTTGCTATGCAAACAAAAGAAATAGAAATACTGAGTGGGCTGGTTGCTATGCAAACAAAAGAAAACACACTACTGAATTGGCTGGTTACTATGCAAACAAAAGAGAGCGCAATACTAAGTTGGCTGGTTACTATGCAAATAAAAGAAAGCGCAATACTGAGTTGGCTGGCTGCTGAGTAAACAAAAGAAACACATTACTGAAGCCAATATTACCTAACGTGCGCGGTAAGTTAAATTGTTACGACTGTCATCTGCTCCTCACTTACAGTAACGATTGGACGATGTTATACATCAACACGCTAAACGCCATTTTTCAAAAATTGAGATTTCGATGCAATCTGTTGCACTGGCTCATGAAGTAAGTGTACGCAACTTTTTGCTCCAACTTTAAATATAGCTTTATTATTAAAGAAAAATGTAAGCGACATCAGTCCTATCAGAGATATATGTTTTGCAACAAACGGCTATGAAACCAGATCTACATAAATGTTAAACTACATTTTACATCATACTGCTAAGTGCCAAATGTTACCACTCTTAGATTATTGATGCATAACTATCAAACGAGGAAAATAACTTGCAATACCCAATAGTACACTACAATAAATAGTAAAGATTGATTTAAATTGTAAACGTATTTTTCTAGAAACTTAGATAATGGTGCATAGCCGGTTGATGTATAACACCATCCAATTTATATTATATATTCTAATCTAAGTATTACTATATTTTAATTAATATTAATGCCCACGGAGAAAATATTACGAGTATTTGAGAATAAAGTTCTTAGGGAAATTTTTGAACCAAAGCGAGATGAACAGACAGGGGCTCGAGAAGATAAATAAATAAATGAGATACATGATCTTTATAGGAAACCAGATATAATAAGAACAAGACTTGTAGGCTTCGATTACCAGGACATGTGGCACGAATGGGAAACGAATGAGGGGCAAGGAAACTTCTTATAGGAAAACTAGAGGAAAAATGCCCAGTAGGTATACCAAGAATAACATTAACCATGGTTTGAGGGATGTAGATTATATAGGGGATTATTGGAAAACATTACTTCAGGATAGGGATGTATGGAGAGCTTATGTCCGCGCGGCCATAAACATACGGGTTCGATACCGCCAGTGAGTTAGTTAACTCGTTAGTTATGCATTGTCCAGAAAATATGTTATATCGTCCAAAAAAATAGTATCCAATACACATGTAAGAAGCTATTATCCATATTACTCACACATCTTCAATGTAAGGGGCTTCATCGCATCTCATACCTCGACGCGAGATTAGGATGTTTACATTTGTATAAAGTGTCTTAATAGAATCTCGGAAATAGAAAATGAAGTCTTCCAACAAGATGGAGCTCCGTCACGTAATGAAAGGAAACTATGCTCAGGACTTATAAGCCGTAAAAACGAATTGAACAACTCTAATTGGTTAATATTATTCGTTTTTAAACATCTTAATGATGGACAAATTATATTTGAAAAGAAAAATACACGCCTAGACTGGAGTTTGAACCCAGGACCTTTGACTCTCTATGTCAATGCTCTTCCAAGTGAGCTACCTAGACCTCCAATCCAAACGCTTATTTTTTCTCTTGTACATAGTTAATTCCCTAACCCCAAATGCTACGAGCCGTTGTTACGATTTTTGAAAATGGCGGCTTCTTTTTATTAAGAACACTTTTTATTGGAAATGTAAACATTACTTATAAAGCTAGTAGTATTTGGGGTTAGGGAATTAACTATGTATAAGAGAAAAAATACGCCTTTAGATTGGAGGCCTTGGTAGCTCACTTGGAGGAGCATTGACATAGAGAGTCAAAGGTCCTGAGTTCAAAACCCAGTCTAGGCGTATATTTTTCTTTTCAAATATAACTCTAATTGGGTTTGAACCCGCGAACCTCAAAACCAGAGGTGCACATGTGGTAATTTACTGATTACCACACAGATATGTGCAGTTTATCTGTTTTGCAACAAACTGCACTGCAATATCTTGGTTTTTGTTCTATAATAGTTTATTACTGGTAATGTTGTTTCCTGACACCCTTTGTTTCTACTGTGTTTATGATAATGTATGTACTTTTTGCACTGCTTAATGATTATGATGGTATGGGACTTGGTAATAAAAGACGAATGGAACATTTGACTTAATGGTTTGGCAAAAACACAAGGAGAAATATTCCAATCGGGTGCGAAAGCCACGATATTTGAACTCGGGACATACGGCTTCAGCAAAAATCGATAGGTCACTCAACTATAAAGGCAAAGAAAATCATGTAACAGAGAAGGGAAGGGGAATGTGCCATTATTTTTATCCTTTTACGTGGGTGGAATATGAAAAGAAACACTTTCTAAAATAGTTTACATTAAGCTTGGACACTTCTTTACAAACTTGGGTGTACTGACACTTAAATTAAGGTTATGTCAGTTCATAAAAAAGACAACAGAAACTGTTTTACGAGACGAGATGATAGCGTGAGGGTGGATACACTTTCTATATTTGTGAAGTTATGTTTTGAACATAAATCAAACACATTTCGTTAATAATTACATAACTCAACGTACTTGCAGTTCAAAAAGAAACAATTTCACTTTTTTTAGCCCTTTTCGTGACCTGCGCACAACAAATCGTAGATTAATTAATAGTGATAAACTTTAAAATAAATCTGAAAGTAATTATATGGTGTGATTGGAAAGGTTACATCTCAATCCAATGTAATATTGGTTCCATACATGTTTAAAAAACTGCATATCTCTCTATCTCTCTCTACTCTCCTCTCTCTCTCTCTCTCTCTCTATATATATATATATATATATATATATCCCCTATCTATATCTCTCTATCCCTCTCACTCTATCTCTCTATCTCACTCTCTGTCACTCTCTATCTCTCTTTCTTTCTCTCTCTCTATCTCCTATCTCCCCCTCCTCTCTCAAGACAGTTCATAGCATATTTCACCAGGTTTTTAGTACACATGAAAAATTGAGAATACTTAGTGTTTTACATGGTAAAAATATACACTTTACTTCGAGTATTACAATGATTTGCGCATATTTTACGTGTTTTGGAACTTATTTCACAACACTGTATGCATTACAGGGACTCTTGACGTCCCAACTCCTTCAAAAAAAAAAAAAGTTAAACTGAAAATATATGAAACTGTTATTCTACCAGTTACATTATATGGATGTAAAACATGGACTCCAACTTTAAGGGAGGAAAGGAGATTACGAGTATTTGGGAATAAAGTTCTTACTAAAATTTTTGGACCAAAGAGAAATGGACAGGTGAATGGAGAAGACTACATAACAATGAACTACATGGTCTTTATAGTAAGCCAGATATAATTAGAACAGTTAAGTCTCGTACACTGCGATGTGCAGGACACATGGCACGAATGGGGAATGAAAGAAGTGCATGGTAGCTTCTTGTAGGAAAACCGGAGGGAAAACGGCAGTTGGTAGACCAAGAATAAGGTGGGAGAATAACATTAATTATGATTTGAGGGAAGTAGATTATACAGGGAATGATTGGAAAACATTAGCTCAGGATAGGGATGCATGGAGAGCTTACGTCCGCGCGGCCATGAGCCTACGGGTTCGATAGTGCCTGTGATTTATATATATATATATATCCACGCAGTGGTCTCGAGGTGGTGTGCTGCCTTGTCAAGTAGCGGGCCCGGGTTCGATCCCCGGTCGGGGCAGTTTTTCTGCGTGAGGTTTTTATCGAGGTTTTTCCTCACCTGAAAGACAAATATCAGGAAAACTTTAAGGGCCCAAACGCTCCCCGAAATCATACGGCCATCATCAACATCCTTATCATCATCATCCTTCACCGGTGTGGAAAGCAACGGGAAGCTACCACACCTACAATTCCCTAGTAAAGCTGCAAGCATAGCATGCATGGATGGATGGATGGATGGATATATTATATACGCGCGCGCATATAACGGTACAAACATACATAAACCATGGCACTACGAACACGGAGATTCATGGTCACGCGGATATATCCCTAATCTTAATTAAGTTAGCGTTTTACAGTCAGTTTGTGTATAACCCCCTCCAAAACTTGTTTCCGACACAGGATCGGGTCGAGGATGAGATACAAAAAAGGTCTGTGAACAACAAGGATCAACTTTTATAAGATTCATAATGTGTTCCGTTGAGGTATTATTCAAAATTAAAAAATAAAATTATGGAATATTCACCTGAAAAGTGCGTCTCCTCAACTTAATTATTATTTAAGTGTAGCGCTTTCGGAACTTTTTATATTTTAATTTTGAACAACAAGGATTCCGGCCGACCACGCCTGATCCACCATCACATGGGCATATGGAATAGCATTAAACGTATTTAGTAATTGAGTGTGGAGAAGTGGTGGAATTAATTCTTTGGCAGGAGAAAAGGGATGACCCTCGACAAAATCCTGTCCAGACTCCATTTCGCCCACATGAAACCCACATGGAGTGATAGATGTGAACTTTGAGACCCCAGCGGTGAGAAGCCAGCGTTTATCTCTTGCTTTAAGAAACCTTCTTTTCCTGTACAATAATATTATTATCCGATCTCAATCTTCGCCTCCCTAATGGACACGTTCCCTCTGGTTTTCCTCCAAGAATTTCCACGCCCCTAATTTCACCAATTTGCCGTATGTCCTGTCCATCGTTGTCTACTAGATTTAACTGTTCTTACTACACCTGACTTCCCACAAGGTCATGTTAACTTTGCCATTCAACTGTCTGTTGGCCTCGCTTGGTTCAATAATTTTCCTAAGAATTTTATATATATATATATATATATATATATATATATATATATATATATATATATATTCTATTATTTCGGAATTTATAAACAATACAGTGGTTTTCCGACACACTCAAAAAATTCGCTTTCTCCTGTTGTAGCGGTCCTGAACATCCTCATCTGTAAGTCCCAGTTTACTCATACTCCTCACACCGTCCATACAATCTTCTTTAGGTCTTCCTTTTCTTATTTTTCTATATATTTTCCAGTCCAAGATCTTCATACGGAATCTATCAGATACCATCCTCTTAAGATGTCCATACACCATCTTAATCGTCTCTCTTCAATTGTCTGTAATACATTTCTTTATATTTTCATTTTTTTTTCTAATTTCAACATTTTATTATTATTTTTTAAATCTGGATTTCCGCGATGACCTTCTCCATACTAATAACTTATTAGCTTGGCACCTTTTAATTGTCCATGTCTCTTATCCACATTATATAATACTTTCTACAATGGCCTTACAAATATATTTCTTTGTTGTCTGTAAGGAATGTTTTTACTCATTAATACTGAGTTCAGCATGTCAATTACTCTCGGTCTATCATATAGTCTTTTTTCTATTTCTACTTGTGATGGACCTTCTTCTTTTAAGATAGATGCTATCTATCTATCTATCTATATATATATATATATATATATATATATATATACACACACACACACACATATACACACCTTATCCGCTCTTAAAGTAATCCTAACATCAACAAACGCCAATTGCATCCTTCTGCCATTCGCGCCACAATTACTGTCACTATTGACAGGGAGATGACACACAGCAACAGAAGATTCGACACCTTCAGCCATTTTGTTTCATGAGAATCGACTAAAGCAAGACTCAAATGCATTACCCATATGTAATAAACTATTTTAAGTTGTAATTATTGATTAGGTATATTTTAGAATGTTTTCTATGTTTTGAGTATTATTTTCATTTTCGAATAATAAGTATATTCTTTGTTGTCCGTAAAGAATATTTTTACTCCATAATACTAAGCTCAGCATGCCAATTACTCTCAGTCTATCAGCTATTATTTTTTCTACTTCTAATTGTGATGAACCTTCTTCTAAATTGATGCTATATATTTAGGTCAACACTGGTCTAGCCAAAGTGTTATATAAACGTAATCTGGTGTTTTTATGCTTTCAAGTCTCATACGAGAAAATAGTTTATTACATATGGGTAATGCATTTTAGACATGCTTCAATGGATTCTCATGAAACAAAGTGGCTGAAAGTGTCGAGTTTTCTGTTGCTGCGTCGTCATCCCCCTGTCAATAGTGACAGTAATTATGGCGCGAATGGCGCAAGGATACAATTAGCGTTTGTTGATGTTAGCGGATAAGGTGCATATATATATATTATTTTGTTTCATGAGAATCAACTGAAGCATGACTCAAGTGCATTACCCATATGTAATAAACCATTTTCTCGTATAAGACTTGAAAGCATAAAAACACCAGATTACGTTTATATAACACTTTGGCTAGACCAGTGTTGACCTATGGTAGTGAAGCATGGACACTAAAAAGACAACATGAAAGCAGAATAACGGCTTGTGGAATTATATGCATGCGCAGAACAGCGGGTTACACCAGATGGGATCGGAAAAGGAACACCGATATCTTAAAAGAATTGAAGACTACGCCAATTTTGGAATATATTAAACAGTACCAACTAAATTGGAATCACCATCTCGAAAGAATTAGTTCAAATCGGATCCCCAAAGCTGTTTATAATCATATACCAAGAGGACGAAGATCTCTGGGCCGTCCTACGAAACGCTGGAGGTAAAATTTTCTATAGGATCGTAACAGGCCTTGGCCTAATACTTAGAAGGAAGAAGAAGAATAAACTATTTTAAGTTGGAATTATTGATTAGGTATATTTTAGAATATTTTCTATGTTTTGAATATTATTATTTTCATTCACGAAGAATAACAAGTATATTCAGAGGACATATAGTTTAATTGAATGAACGGAACTACGATTTCAAGTACTTATTGTTTCTACAACGCATATCTGTGTCCATAATAAATGAAAAGCGAGCAGGTCACATGGTTATGTTTTGATGAGGATCACTGTAAGAGCGGACAGCTTTTTTTTAAATATATATATACGTATAACCATACTATTGTATTACTATTATTATTATTATTATTATTATTATTATTATTATTATTATTATTATATGTTTTATAAATATAAGTTTACTAAAGTAGTGCACAATATTTCATGTCAGTATTCAAATGTTTCAGAATCCAATTTAAGTAATTTTGACAATTAATTCGTTACAATCAAACTAAGTATAGATACTAGTAAAATTCATGGTAAGTTTCCATTCGGGTATTAGTTCACAGTAATATAATGTACAGTTAAACTATAAAATAGTTACCTTGTAGGTCCGTCTCCTCAACTTGAGTTGTTTTAAAACTCTGTAGGCATTTCGGGAATTCATTTGGTCCGTTCTTGTTGACCCTTGTTGAAGCACTCAGCAGAATTCATTAGGTCCGTTCTTGTTGACCCTTGTTGAAGCACTCAGCAGAATTCATTAGGTCCGTTCTTGTTGACCCTTGTTGAAGCACTCAGCAGAATTCATTAGGTCCGTTCTTGTTGACCCTTGTTGAAGCACTCAGCAGAATTCATTAGGTCCGTTCTTGTTGACCCTTGTTGAAGCACTCAGCAGAATTCATTAGGTCCGTTCTTGTTGATCCTTGTTGAAGCACTCAGCAGAATTCATTAGGTCCGTTCTTGTTGACCCTTGTTGAAGCACTCAGCAGAATTCATTAGTTCCGTTCTTGTTGACCCTTGTTGAAGCACTCAGCAGAATTCATTAGGTCCGTTCTTGTTGATCCTTGTTGAAGCACTCAGCAGAATTCATTAGGTCCGTTCTTGCTGACCCTTGTTGAAGCACTCAGCAGAATTCATTAGGTCCGTTCTTGTTGACCCTTGTTGAAGCACTCAGCAGAATTCATTAGGTCCGTTCTTGTTGACTCTTGTTGAAGCACTCAACAAGGGTAAACAAGAACGGACCTAATGCATTCTGCTGATGATGAGACTAGACCCGAAAGGCCTACAGAGTTTTAAAACAACTCAAGTTGAGGAGACGGACCTACAAGGTAACTATTTTATAGTTTACTTACTTACTTACTTACTCACTGGCACTATCGAACCCGAAGGTTCATGGCCGCGCGGACATAAGCTCTCCATACATCCCTATCCTGAGCTAATGCTTTCCAATCATTCCCTGTATAATCTACTTCCCTCAAATCATAGTTAATGTTGTTCTCCCACCTCATTCTTGGTCTACCAACTGGGCGCTTTCCCTCTGGCTTTCCTACAAGAAGCTTCCATGCACGTCTTTCATTCCCCATACGTGCAACATGTCCTGCCCATCGCAGTCTACGAGACTTAACTGTTCTTATTATATCTGGCTTCCTATAAAGACCATGTAGTTCATTGTTATGTAGTCTTCTCCATTCATCTGTCTGTTCATCTCTCTTTGGTCCAAAAATTTTCCTAAGAACTTTATTCTCAAATACTCGTAATCTCCTTTCCTCCCTTAAAGTAAGAGTCCATGTTTCGCACCCATATAATATAACTGGTAGAATAATAGTTTTATATATTTTCAGCTTTACGTTTTTTGAAAGGAGTTGGGACATCAAAAGTCTCTGCAATGCATAATAGCAAGCATTTCCAGAATTGAGCCTATGTTTAATTTCTTTGTGCATCTCATTCCTATTTGTGATTATTGTTCCTAGGTATTTGAATTCAGCCACTTCCTCAAAATTTCCCTCATTTGTCATTAGCTGTCCATTTCCATTATATACTGAATTTCTACGTGTGACCATATATTTAGTTTTACTGATATTTACTTCCAGTCCTAATTTCTTAGTGTTACTCAATAGTGTGTGCGTGTTGGCCTTTAGTATCTCCTCGCTATCGGCCAGTAGTACTACATCATCAGCATAAACTAACAGCTTATTAATACCATTGAGTTGTAAGCCTTCCTCATTCTCTAAAGATTTAATGGCATGCTCTAGTACAAAATTAAATAGTAGAGGAGATAGTGCATCTCCTTGCTTCAACCCATTCTGGATTTCAAAAGTGTCTGAAAACTGTTTGCCTACACGCACCCTACTCTTTGAGCCATTTAGACACATTCGTATAAGTCTAACCAACTTTTTAGGAATTCCGAACTCCAGGAGGATACTATATAACTTCTCCCTCTTAATTGAATCATATGATTTTTTGAAGTCTACATATAGTTGATGTACAGTACCATTATATTCCCATTTCTTCTCTAAAATCTGTCTTATACTGAAAATCTGATCTGTTGTAGACCTGTTTCTTCTAAATGCACATTGATGATCTCCTAGAATGTCATCAATATAGGGAGTAAGTCTGCTTACTAATATATTTGTTAGAATTTTGTACGAAGTTGAAAGTAATGAGATGCCCCTGTAGTTGTTTTGCAATCAGTTTTTATCTCCTTTCTTATAAATTGGTAAGATAATTGATTCCTTCCATTCATCTGGAAGAGCTTCTTTTTCCCAAATCATACTAAGCAACCAGCGTATCTTGTCCATCAATTTTTTCTCCCCCTGATTTTATCAGTTCTGCTGGGATCTCATCTGAACCTGATGCTTTATACATCTTCAATTTTTCAATCGCCATTTCAACCTCTAATGCACTTGGCTCTGCGACTAGCATTTCTGCTGGTCTGTAACTTATCCTCCTCAATGTCCTGTTCTGTATGTACATTTAATAGCTGATTAAAGTAACCTTTCCATCTATTTAATATACTCCTAGAATCTGCAATCATATCCCCATTTTCATTCCGAATTATGTTTGTTCTAGCCTGAAACCCCTTCTTCTCTATCCTAATTCCCTGATATAATTCTCTAATGTTACTATTTTTTGCATTAATTTCAAGATCATTAATCTTCTCTCTCAAATATTCCCTCTTTTTACTCTTTAGTAACTTGGTGGTTTCCCTTCTAACACTACCCAATTGCTCTAAATTTACCTCATTTGGCTCGTGTAACCATTTCATTTTTGCTAGCTTTCTTTTCTTTACAATGTCGGCACATTCCTCATCAAACCATTTCTTGTTTTGCCTCTTTTTTAAACAACCAATGCTTTCTGATGCTGACAATTTAATAGTATCTCTTATAGCCTCCCATTCTTTATTTATATCATTTTCTTCTTCTTCGTTTGCCACATTGTCATCTGAAGATTCCAGTACTTCAAATCTATTAGCTATTTTGATTTGGTATTCTTGCCGCATTTCATCATTTTTCAAGTTTTTTTAATTCATATTTTACAGAATCATCTTTAGCGTTCGTTCCTCTCATAAGCGATAGCCGTTGTCTGATTTTCACTCTGACCAGATGATGATCCGAATTGCAGTCTGTCCCTCTAACTGATCTAACATCAATGATGCTACTGTGCCAGCGTTTATCCACTAATACATGATCTATCTGGTTCCGAGTTTCTCCATCTGGGGACGTCCAGGTGTATTTATGAATATCCTTATGCTGAAATGTTGTGCTCTTAACAATGAGATTCTTTGATGTGGCAAATGTGACTAATCTAACCCCGTTGTCGTTACTATCTTCATGAAGACTGAATTTGCCTATTGTTGGTTTGAATATATCTTCCCGCCCCACTTTTGCATTAAAATCTCCTAAGACAATTTTCATATTGTCTTAGGAGATTTTGAAAATATAGTTTAACTGTACATTATATTACTGTAAACTAAGTATATTAAATAAAGTAAGAAAAGACGGTATTTAAAAATTACACAACTTTTCTGTCTCAGTGAGTTGAACTAGGCCAAGTTTGAGCTCACGAATCTGGGATGTTGAAGAGACATGGTAGCCACCGGAACACATAAATTAGACAATGAAATCAAAATGATACCAGGAATACTTTCTCTGACGGAATAAACTTTGTTATACGCACAAGGCACGTGACAGCAGTTGTTATGTGAAAGTAATATCAATAATCGTCTACAGCGGAAATGCGAACTAACTCTTCCCAATTACAAACATTCTCTTCGCTAATTATAATTTTTACAAGATTATCGAACCCTTTCCTTCGCAAAAAACTATGAAACCCATACCGCCATCCTAAGCCAAAAAGACGTATCTCAAGATCCTGAAACAATCAGTATATGAGTAATTTGTTAAATCTGATAACTCACCGATTTGTTCAAAACAATATTGTTTTGATATACCTTTTCAGTACTGTTGCGCCATGCAACATGCTGACCACATGTCACCCCTATAATGATTAGATGAACATCCAAAAACAGAACTGTCAGTTGAGCCTATTCTAAAATCTCAAGAGGTTATTGATTTCTCCAGCGTTTTTTTTTCTGTGTCTGTGTCCTTTAGGTTCGTACTGGAATACCTTCTTTGGTAAATTATTTGAAAACAAAACAAAAACAGGTTTTGCTGTTATGTCGATCAATTACTTCCACAATTCTGCTCCATAAGTAATTATGCTTTTAACAATTATATAATATATTTTTATTTAGAGCCCCACCAGCACCCCCGGGTTACCTCAGGCATAATGCCCTTATGTCCCTAACTACTATCTAATCTTTATTGAACAAATAAACATAATACATACAGATTTCGGGTATTTTTCATTTTACTTATTCAACTAATCATAAGAATTGCATTAATTTTTTTCTTTCAGCTCATTTATGCTACGAAGAACGGGATGAGTAGATTCCCGGACAACGCCGGGTAAACAGCACGGGGTATCTAAAAATAATTACAATACAAATTTTTCAATTTACTTATTTCACTGAACATAAAACACATTAATTTTCGTATTTCAGCTCCTTTATGTCAAGAAGATCGGGATAAGTAGATTCCCGGGCAACGCCGGGTAATCAGCATGGGGTATCTAAAAAATATAAATTTATAATTATTTTTCCTTTCACTTATTCAACTAAACATAAAAGCTCAATGATTTTAATTTATTTAGGCGTAGCAGCGCACGCCGGGTATTAGCTAGTAAGTAAATAAATACCAAAGTAATGAGGACCACTAATATATCAGGTATTTATTTTAATATCCATCCATAGTAATTCTGCACGAGGGCAGGTCTTTCACTGCAATCATAGCATTTTCATGCTATGCTTTGCAGCTTTACTAGAGAATTATAGGTGTGGTAACATCCCGTTGGTTTCCACACCGGTGAAGGATGATGATAATGATAAGGATGATGATGATGATGGCCGGATGATTTTGGGGGACCATTGGGCCCCAAGCTTCCTGGCATTTGTCTTCAGGTGAGGAAAAAAACCCGAAAAAACCTCACCCAGTAGCCTGTCCCGACCGCGAATCGAACCCGGGCCCGCTGCGTGACAAGGCAGCACGCCACCTCGAGACCAGAGCGGTGGACTTTTTAATATTTTAACATTTAATTACATAACCTCTACGGTGTTTTAGAAGTACTGATAAAGAGATTATGTCCACTCGATCAAGAAAGTATGGATTCGATAGTGTCAATGAGTTAGTTATTGATTTTTTTTTTCGAGAAAAGAAATTAGGTGAAACGCCCAAATGTTGTAAAAGTCAAATAGTACACATGAAAGTGGATAGCATCTTGATCCGATGGAATGTGGTTTCACACAAAAACACAAGTTTTAATTAAAAGTGAGGAGGGTGTGAGCTGAAGAGGAGGGAGAACAGACACGAGCCCTCGCAATTACACGGCTTTCAATTAAACACAGGCTCGTGATCAAACCAAATCACGATTTTCTGACTCAGCGCAAATAAAACCACCTAAATCTGTATCCTTCTCTCGTTTTCACAGTTAAATCGATATTCAAAGGTCTGTCCCTTAAATTTCGATGCACATTTTCAAGTCCAGGTAATCAGTTCACACTCCTATCTTTTGGAAATCTTCATTATATATATATATCTATCTATCTATATATATATATATATATATATATATATATTATATTATATAGATATTATAATATCTATATATACAAGCGATACTGCTATAAAGTAAATATTCTCTTTAATAATTTGCTTAACTGTTATGTTAGCCGCTAGATGGCAGTTGAAAGAAATTTCCGCTACCTCTTGTGTGAATTGAGAATACTACATGTATAAGAAAATTGTATGTTTGTCTTGGAATTCTTGGGTAGCTCAGTTGGTTAGAGCGCTAAAGGTACAGACTTTAGAGACTCGAGTTCAAATCCTGACTCAAGCATTCTTTTTTCCTTTTCATATCATATATATATATATATATATATATACACACACACACACATTAAGTCCACTGCTGTGGCCTCGACGTAGCGTGCTGCCTTGTCAAACAGCGGGCCCGGGTTCGATCCCCGGTCGGGACAGTTTTTGTGGGTTAGGTTTTTATCGGGGTTTTTCCTCACCAGTAAGACAAATGTCAGAAAAACTTTAAGGCCCAAACGGTCCAAATGAAAAGTTGATAGAATTCTTACCAGATGGCTAGACAGCGTGGAACACATCTGAAGGTTATGGGACTCAAGGGATGGAGAAGGAAGGCAAAAAATAGAAATAGAAGGAGGCGTATAGTTGGGGCTTTTGCAATGGGCTGAAGCACAAAACATGATGATGAATATAAACATTATTATTATTATTATTATTATTATTATTATTATTATTATTATTATTATTATTATTATTATTATTATTATTATTATTATTATTAAGACATAGGGTTTATGTTCAGAAAATTATTGGACGTATACGATAATTGGGATCTGAAAATAAATTTAAAAAAAAAAAACATTTTATATGAGATGTGGAGCCGAAATCGAAGATTTAATATTAGAATATCAAAAGGGGTATATTAGAGGATGTGATGAATTTGAGAATCTGGGAGTAAAAATAGAGAGTGATATTAAGAACAGAATAAATAAAGGGATGGAGCAACAACAGCAATGGTGAATGGAGTTTTATGGAACTGACATATAACCAGGAAAGATAAGTTACAAATATATAATTTAATAGTGAGAAGTACTGTCACATATGGAGCTGAAGTTTGGAAATACAACAAAAACTTAGAACAAAAATTTATGTCGATGGAAATGGATTTCTTGAGGAGAGCAGCAAGATGTTCTAAATTAGAAAACTGTCATACGACAAAAAAATTAATGTTAGATATTCAATAGTAGATTATATAAGATATAATCAGTTAAATTGGTATGAGCATGTACGACGAATGCCTGAAGAAAGGTTACTCAGAAAAACTTTGGAATGGTGTCCATCTGGAAGAAGAAGGAAAGGAAGACTTCGAAACTCGTGGATGTAAGAAATAACTGGAATGAGAACAAGAAGATTGGAGGGCATGGGGTGGATGGATAGAGACGAGTGGAGAAGGAAAATAATTGGAGACGAATGGAGAAGGAAAATAAAACATTAGGCGCATAAAAATGTGTAAACATTAAAAATCTGTATATAAATTATTATGATTGTGATTAATATTATTATCATCATCATCATCATCATTTTCACGAATTTGTTAGAATTTATTGTAGCCTACTCTATAAGTTTATCAATAGACCCAAAGAAGGTAAAGAAAGCGATATCACTACAGGACTCTGTAGATCCTTTGTGTAACAGGAGGTTAAGGGTCGAATATTTCTACTCAATCGGCACGAGATGTCAGGCGAGTTCTCAGCCCAGAGTAATGACAGACTTCACCCATAGAACAACATTCTGTTATTAATTTCGGTTAGAGGCTTGAGTCAACCCTGGGCCGTAGTGTTGTCAGAATGTTTGAGTCAGTTAAAAAATCCTGACCATATCGGGACTCGAACTGCCCACCTTCCCATTTGCAGTGTATTATCTTAACCAACTACGCGACGGCATCTCCCCAAGTTTATAATTAGACCACTTTAATTATTACATAATCATATACACGGTCAGAATATAGTTACTATAATTATTATTATTATTATTATTATTATTATTATTATTATTCTTGCAAGGATTACATCTTTTTGTTTCGCTCCGGCTCCAAGTACCATAGCTGCTGGTCTATCTCTTACGTGGACGTCCCCGATCTCTTTTTCCTCTTCTCGGTTGATAGTATAGACTTTTCTTAGGCAATCTGTTGGTATCCATTCTGCAGACATGTTCATACCATTTTCTCCTATACTCTTCTATTTAATCTGTTAAACTCAATATTTGTAGTTCTTTACGGATAGCTTCACTCTTTTTTTATCCATTAAAGTATATCCTACCACAAATCGTAAATATTTTATTTCTGCTCATAATATTATTTTAATTGTCTGTTTATATTTCTGAGCTACACAACATTGCAGGTACAGCCAATACTTTATAAAATTGTAAATGTGTTTCTTTTCTTACTTTCGTTCCTAGTGTTCTTTTAAGGGCGCCACATAAATATTGAAATATTTACAATTTATTATTTATTAGTGGTTATGCTCCTTGCCTCTGGTCCCGAGGGTCGCGGTTTCAAATCCGGCCGGGGTCGATGGATTTTTTAGGATGGAAAAATCTAAGGAGCAAGTCCTCCGAGAGGAACTTTAATCCGTGGGTCCCGAGTCTGAAGATTTTCAGGCTCGTAAAAGATCCTTAAGCCTGAATCAAAAGGCCTCTAAGCAAAATTTACCGAATTTTCCCGTCCTAGTACTACCTTTGTTTCCTAGATGTCAGTATGAGGCAGAACGCTGACCACGGACAACTCATATGACATCTATACGAACACAAGTGTAACTAAATTAGTATGGTTCAAATACTTCCCTGTAGGGGAGAGCGCCTAAATCTCTGTTAAGGGAAACATGGGCTTACAAGGCAAGAAGATTTATAACTATCATTAATATTAAAACACTACATTATTATTATTATTATTATTATTATTGTAGTGTTAGCAAGTGCTATGTCAGACGGATGTTGGGATAACACACTTAAACACTCAATGAAAAGCTAACAAAACACTCCACGTGACGGAATGTTCTCATTTCACACTGCTCACCGCGCATTCAAGTCTCCAGCATCACTGTCAGAGAGAAGCTAGGATATCCTTTCACAAAAATTATTATCCAACCATAATAATTAGAAAAAAATGTACACCCACAACAGCAAGTATAGGCTAATATAAAATAAACTGTACTCGTTGTATAAGGTGTTTAAAAAATGACTCGAAAACTTCAGAAATATAATCATATAGGGGAGACACTCTGACATGATATGCGTAGTTGCTGCAACTTTTAGCATACTCGTAACGCAAGGAGAAGAGCAGAAGCTATTCCTACGGAGAAGGAGACTCCACGGTTCGATTCCTGGTTCAGACATTAAGTTTTCTTTTCACAATATCATTATAATATTAGAATATGATCCATTATTGGAACTGTGTTAAAATTACAGTATTGGAAAATATAAAAAACATCGTTTACTGGTTATAAATTGGTGTAAAATTCTCAAATATAGATACTATATATAGAATATATAGGAAATATAGAAAATATGGATGGAAATATAGAAAAGAAAATCCATTAAAGTGGTTCCCAGTTCACCCTCTACACATTTCATGCTTCTGTTTCCGCTTTAGGCAGATAGGTGGCATTAATGTGGTGTATTTTCGTTTGAATATCTTCCATAAAAAAATTAATTCATAAATTATTGTGAGTTATTTTAAGATCTTAAAAACTATTTAAAATCTTAAGCATTATTTAATCAATTGATTTGGTGTTCGCATGATGAAAATCCATTAGGTATTTAACAAATAAAACCATCAAAGTTTTATGTAATTTTTAAATACTTATTTGGCTTATTATAATGATATTGTGAAAATAAAAATTAATGTCTAACCCAGGAATCAATCCGTGGACCTCTCCTTCTCGGTAGGAGTGTGCAGCCCACTACACCATTCTAGACTTGGTACAAACACTAACAATTCTTTCCACATATACAAATCTATTATTTTCGTTTCGTCCGCTGCCAGGTAGGTGTAACTACCATCGCCAACGGCTGGCTTCGTTTGGAAGTGTCTATATTTGAGAATTTTACACCACCATTTTTATAAGCAGTAAACGATGTTATTTAACATTTTCCAATACTATTTATTTGGCTGATGTCTAGTATTTGTCGATCACGATTTTGCATACAACATTCTTATGCCACTGTTGCACTATGCATTTTTACCATTTTTTATAACGTTTCGTACTATTTTAAGCATTTTGGTACTTACTATAACTCTCAATGAATAAATAGAACAATCGCCGGGACTCACCTGGAAAGACAGAAAAAATTGTGTTAATACTGATATAAACAAAGCTTTGTTTGATGGACTTATTTAACTCATGCCCAAAATGGGAGTCAGTGACCAGTAACGTTTCAACTAATTTTGTTTTACAACCAATCGTAGTCGTGTTTCACCTCGATGATCATCGAATTTTGATTACCAAAATAAAGAAAGCTCCTCCTTTTTAATATTCTGAACAGGTCAGAGCATTATTTTGCAGTGATCGACTATCCAACAAATACGTTGAATATATCAAATAATAAACAGATTCCTTCGACCTAAACATTTGATAAGTGTTCAATAATTATGTTTTTAAATACTGATTTTACTGAGTTGTTTCCAAAAAAAAAATGAATTAATAATCTATAATGTCGGTTATAAGATACAGTTTAATGTATTTCATTTTTTCTCCACTAGGGTGGATTTTTATAATATTGCGATCCTATTTGACAATAAATAGTATGATCAAGTTGCAGTGATGAACAAATGAAACATAACCAAACATTTCTCATTTGTTTTCAAAGACCGTCGTTTACATTAAATATATAAATATTTTTAAATAACTATATTTAAATAATGATTTGTGAGTAAACAGCTTAATTTTATTCGTTAAATAGTCCTAACAAAATGCCACTCCTGATTTTCAAATCGTGACTCGTGAATTTATCGATGATTTGGAAATCAGCGTGGCATTACTTATGATAATAGAATAGGAATAACAATTTAAAATTAAAACATCATATAAATATACGACTATAGATCAAATGTTTCACTGAGGACCATGGTTACAATGGTTAAGGTTCGTGTATTTTTGCAGGCCGTGGATATGATACGCAGGTGTAGGCCTGCTCTCGCCGTTTCAGGGACTTATCAATTGTCCTCTTGGGTTTTTATACATGTGTGTTCGTGTATGTGTGTGATTGAAGTGATGTGATATTTATTAATTTGTATAAACGTCAGGCCAAGGGTACATACGGTCGTGCAGGGTGTTCATTAGATAATTTAAGGGTGTGACTTCAGGAAGGAATGGAAATAAAAACCGAGAAGAAAATGTTTGATTACTTTGGTGGTTAGAGTGACAGGTTTTATGTTTTTTTTCTCAAAAGTAGTGTTACCATTAGTGTTTGGTGGATTGGTGAAGATGTGTACTTCTCTTGTGTTTGTGAAATTAATGAAATTTGTGTTAATTTTGTGTACATGTTCCAGTAGTGGTTTCATGTTTATGCCTGTTCAGAGCCTTGCATTTGTGTCGTATCTTGGAGATGTGAATTTTTTTTTCGGAGAATTGCCGTTTCTATTATTTTTTTTGCGGAGATGGTGGTGCGAATTATTATATGATAGTGCTGTCCGACCGTTGTCGGTTATTGAGATATTATCTGGAAACTCATGACAAGTTGTACAACATCTACACGGACCTCCGGGAAAACATTCCCTTCAGCGCTTCTAAAATTGATTATTGTTTCGAATGAAGAATGATGAATAAATATAGGTATAACTGAATTATGTAATAAAATATTAAAATTAGAGTAAATAATGATTGACATTTGTCTTGTCTAAAAAGGTAAGATAAAAGTGAATGAGTTTATTACATAACATCTTACGAAGCACATTGCGTACCAGTTGCAAAATTGCTTTTGTGATTTCTGTTACTAACCTATACAGATTATAACTGATAACCTAATAGTGCAACTATTTGTCGAATATAATTTTGTGAATTACTTCACAATGCCTCTTAAGTTTTGTGCAAATTTATCATTCATGTTCCAAGAGACTTCGAATCTTCTAGAAAGATATGGACTTGCAAAAGAGGTTGGTTTTAAAGCTGTAGAAAGTGGATACCCTTATGCTTATGAATTGGATAAACTTGTTGAAGCTAAAAACAATGCGAAAATTGAACAAATTTTAATCAATGCATATGTTGGTGATATTATGAAGGGCGATTTGGGATTTGCTGCAATTCCTGGCAGTGAACCTGCTTTTAAATCCAGTCTTGAGAAAGCAATCAAATATGCCAAGGCACTAAACTGTTCCCTAATACATGTGATGTCGGGTAAAGTAGAAGAACCGGGAGATGCACATGCGAGTGTTTATTACAAGAACATAAAATATGCAGCAAGTATTTTTGAGAAAGAGAATATAATTGGTTTGATTGAACCAATTAATCCATATACTATTCCTAACTATTTTATGAACAGCTTTGAGAAAGGACTGGATGTTGTCAAGAAGGTGAATAGTCCAAACATGAAACTAATGTTAGACGTGTTTCATATGCAACAGATATGTGGAAATCTGACACGTAACATCACCCAGTTGATGCCATTTGTAGGGCACATCCAAATAGCCCAGGTTCCAGATCGTCATGAACCAAATACAAGCGGAGAAATTGACTACAAATATATATTATCTTTACCTGAAGAAATGGGATATAATGGGTGGATTGGCTTGGAATATAAACCGAAAGGTGCTACCAAGGATGGTCTAAACTGGATTAAAGAATTTAATATGGCTCTTTGAACCACATAATCCATGTAACTCATGTATTAAATATTATTTTGAGAATAATATTTACAACTTAAATTTATTATGGCAAAAAAAGTGTTGATTAATAATTGGATAGTTACTCCGGAAACAAATCTAACCAATAAACTGCTACTCATGACTTGTATTATTATAATAATATTGTGAAAAAAAATTAATGTCCGAACCAGGAATCGAACCGTGGACCTCTAGTTCTCCAGACTAGTGTGTAGTCCACTACACCATTCTAGACCTGGCACAAACATTAACAATTCTTTCCACATATACAAATCTATAATTCTCGTTTCGTCCGCTTATCTATAATTCTCGTTTAGATTTGTATATGTGGAAAGAATTGTTAATGTTTGTGCCAGGTCTAGAATGGCGTAGTGGGCTGCACACTAGTCTGGAGAACTAGATGTCCACGGTTCGATTCCTGGTTCGGACATTAATTTTTCTTTTCACAATATCATTATAATAATATAATATGATCCATTATTGGAACTGTGTTAAAATAACAGTATTGGAAAATGTTAAATACTCATGGCTTGACTAACTTCTTCCGGTATTTTGTTACATATAGATCACTATTCGCTTGAATGCCAACTTTTAAAAATAAATAAAACCGATCTGGAAGAGAGCACGGGTAGTTTTACATGCACTATGCCGTGATATTCTCCGGATATATCACTAATCCACTGAAAACTAAAATTTCGAATTTTTGTGGGTTAGACATATTTTAGGGGGCAACTATTCAATTATATTATTTCATTTTATTAAAGTTTCATTCCAAACTCTTATTGAATGTGAGAAATCTAATCATCAAATGTCCATGGGAAAAATATTTAAAAATGGAAAAAGTATATAATTATTTTTGCAAAGTACAAAATAAATAAATAAAAAGCGGAATCAGATATGAAATATGAAGTTTGTTATTTATCTTAGTTATCTTCAATAATATCTAATATTTTCATAAAACAATAAAAAATGCAGAATTAAATAATTTTTATTATCTCGAAGAAAACGTTACACAGGATATTTGTATGAGCTATTATTTTATTTAATACAATATTTGGTAATTATGAAGAAACGTTGTATGAACGATACAAAAATCTGTTCATTTGAACTACCTAATGAACGAAGTTAAACAATCATTGTAACAAACTATTGTCACTGTTTTTGTTGGTTTCACTCATTTATGTTTTAAAAACACAAAACTATCCTAATTTTGAACCATGTATCTTGTAATATGTCAGATATTAGTTAACACACAACATAATATTACCAAAATACAAAGAATAATATCACATTTAAACAGGTCGGTCTTGAATAAAAAAACATATAACAATAATAAATTCACACCATGCCCATTTCTTCTAGCGATAGTTCCTGATAACATCACATTTTGATTAGGTTTTAATATTGCCCAAAACGTTCAAAAAATATTTCAGTTTCTCTTCACATGAACAAACACTGAACCTAATTAAAAAAACGCATTAATATTACATTAATCCATTCTGTGTAGCACACATTTCGTTTAGATTTTTATATTTCTTAAATTATGAATTGAACTTAAATAAAATGTTATCTGTTTTAAAACAACATATGAATGTTCACAAACAATGGGAATGACGTCACGCTTACATCACAATTGTGATCCTTCTATTTTTTGCTCATTTCCGTATCTAAAACCAAGTAATTTCGTTATTTTTCTACGTGAGAAATAATTTACATGCCGTTCAAAATATTAAAACTCAATTTTAATTTTTCATAATTCGGACAATAACATATAAGGCTTCCTAATCTTTTTTTCTCAAGATTATTATGACGTGGTGCTATAGATCTGAAGGTGCAAGGTTCGAACCTCGCTGTGAAGTAATAGTGTCGTTTATAATGTGTAGTAATGTACAACGGATTGCAAAAATTGTATGACAGAAGTAGAATTGAAACAGATGTTGAACAGAAAATAGAAAGAAGGGAAAAGAGATTAAAAAGGAGATATATATATGATATGAAAAGAAAAAAGAATGCTTGAGTCGGGATTTGAACCTTTAGCGCTCTAACCAACTGAGCTACCCAAGAATTCCAAGACAAACATACAATTTTTCTTATACATTGATGGCTATTGCTTGGATATTAAATTTTGGTAGATGAAATTTTGTTTATTATTTGGATTGTATTCTCAATTCACACAAGAGGTAGCGGAAATATCATTCAACTGCCATCTAGCGGCTAACATAACAGTTAAGCAAATTATTAAAGAGAATATTTACTTTATAGCAGTAACGCTTGTATATATAGATATTATAAATATATATATATATATATAAATATATATATATATATATATATATATATACATCTAGTATCAAAACGTGTAATTTTTTTCCCCCTACGATAAGTTCAAATGAACGAGAATGATTAAATAGTATTATTTAATCGTTCATACAACTTTTTTCATAATCACCAAAATTGTATTGCATGCTATTTGCCTTCTATTAGAAATTTAGCATTGAACTGTAAATTGTCTTTCCTTCTACGGACGGAAAATACGTTTCAATTTGTTTCAACCATTATCTCTTCTTAGCAAATCTGAATTTTCAGAACAATTTGTTTCTTGTTTAAATTATACCCTTTGAATTGAAATACATACTTTGTATAAAAAATAAGGCGGCAGCGTTAGGGATTAGGGTAGCCTCTGAAAACTAAGCAATTCGAAAAAAAAAAATGTACCAGGAGAATGTCGGCCTTTAGAAGCACAAAAATACAAATGACAACTTTCGAACGGATCACTCCCTATTACACTACATATTCTTGCTGTAAGCTTAAAATTTATTAAAGTGAATTCCATACTGCCCTAGCTCATTATGACAATAAAATTCGTTCATTGAAAATAATATACTTATTTGTTTATTTATTTATTTAAGCCTATGATCTGACATTTTGTGGTCCAATACTATCAAAATTCATTACGAAACGCCGGTGAGGTCACTATGTAAAAATTAAAAAATCAAATATATACCTGGTACCAATACAGAAGCAGAGGATGGAACATGTTCCGAAGGTACTTCTTCATATTTAACAACATTTTAACGTTGAGGAAGACTGAGATCTATTTTATATTTTGTGGAAATAAACCAGGGGGTAAGACAAGGGTGTCCATTGTCACCAGTATTATTTAATTTATACTTGGACCATGTCGTAAATGAATGGCAAGAACAAATTAATATTAATAGTGTATTGACAAATCTGCTTTTTGCAGGCGATCAAGTAATAATGACAGCATCAGAAAATACTTTACAATTCCTTTATACTTTAAATAAATTCTCTCTAAAATACAATTTAAGAATATCTACATCTAAAACAAAAATATTAGCTCTAAAATAAACCAGGGGGTAAGACAAGGGTGTCCATTGTCACCAGTATTATTTAATTTATACTTGGACCATGTCATTACGAAACGCCGGTGAGGTCACTATGTAAAAATTAAAAAATCAAATATATACCTGGTACCAATACAGAAGCAGAGGATGGAACATGTTCCGAAGGTACTTCTTCATATTTAACAACATTTTAACGTTGAGGAAGACTGAGATCTATTTTATATTTTGTGGAAATAAACCAGGGGGTAAGACAAGGGTGTCCATTGTCACCAGTATTATTTAATTTATACTTGGACCATGTCATAAATGAATGGCAAGAACAAATTAATATTAATAGTGTATTGACAAATCTGCTTTTTGCAGGCGATCAAGTAATAATGACAGCATCAGAAAATACTTTACAATTCCTTTATACTTTAAATAAATTCTCTCTAAAATACAATTTAAGAATATCTACATCTAAAACAAAAATATTAGCTCTAAAAGGAAAATGTGCAATACGAACAAAAATAGTGATAAACAATGTAATTATGGACCAAGTTCAGAATTTTAATTATTTGGGATGTCATTTAGGTAATGACAGAACTTTAGATAAACACACTAAAATACAGCGATTCAATTATCTATGTGGCACAATTAAACGTACTTTATCGAATAAGACTAGAAAATAAACTATTTTTAAAATTTTACAAAGTATTGGCAGTTCCATCTCTTATCTATGGATCTGAAACCTGGACATTAACAAAGGCAGATAGTAAACAAATAGAGGCAGCTGAAATGAAGATGTTGAGAGCAATAGCAGGATACCAAAGGACCCATAAAAAGAAAAACGAAGATATAAGAACAGAACTTAATATATTTATTCTCTAAGAAAGAATAAAATACTATCAACATGCTTACCTACAGCACGTATTACGAATGAATGAACAGCGCATACCATGAAGAATGTATAATTATAAACCAAAAGGGAGAAGATTGTTGGGAAGACCATTGAAGAGATGGAAGGACCAATTCGACCTATAATGAGATCGGAACAGGCCATTGGGCATAATCCTTGTTGTTGATGATGATGATGATATTTTGTGGACAAAATATCTACCCATTTGTCTCATTCCAAAATGTCTAGAGCGCACTACATTTTTCTCAGGTGTTCAAAGCTCATCATCACTTGGTGACAGCTATTGCTGCTGTCCAGTGTGCCTTTCCTGGGACTTGTGTTTGTCACTTGGCGAATTCGCGTGTGTATTCGGTATTGGGTTCAGCCTACACGACGAATTTATGGGGATTTATTTTATCCTTTCTTCGCCAGAAAATCAGTCTTCTCATTTTACTTTCTATTCCTATATGAGAAAGAATCCACTGAAATATTATTTTTACCTGCATGTTTCAGGTTTTTGGTTGCTTTCAATATTTCTTCAATATTGACTTTTCAAGTGATATTGTATTTTGGCGAGGATATGGATTATATATCTCAGATCGAATCACAAAACCTGATATAAAGTAAAGTAATCCCACTACAGGCCTCAGGAGGCCTTGGGATAGTAGGTAGTTAAGGCTCCCACTTTTTCCGGACAATCGGTACTTGATGTCAGCCGGGTTGTCAGCCCTGCGTGACGGCCGCCTTTACCCCAGGACAATCATCTGGTACTCATTTCAGTTAGAGGCTGAGTCGACCCAAGGGCCATAGTGCCGCCAGATGGTTTGGGTCAGTTTAAAAAATCCTGACCCTACCGGGATTTGAACCCTCGACCTTCCGGCTTGTAGTGCAGTGCCTTAACCATTACGCTACGGGGTGTATATATATAGCCCCTCCTTTGTAAGGAGTTACTACACCAAGATAATTTTTAGTTACCTAATTTGTTCATAGATGCCATGGATGGCATGCGGTCAACACACCAACCCATTGACACATCTAACAGGCAACTAAGGTATTACTAGAACGTTGAGATTGGTAAATTTTGCTTAGAGGCCTCTTTATTCAGGCTGAAGGATCTTTTACGAGCCTGAAAATCTTCAGACTCTGGACTCACGGCTTACAGTCCATCCCGGAGGACTTACTCCTTGGATTTTCCGTCCTAAAAAGAACCCATCGACCCCGGTTAGGTTTGAACCCTCGACCTTCGAAACTAGAGACAAAGAGCATAACCACTAGTCCACCATGGCCGACTATATATATATATATATATATATATATGATATGAAAATAAAAACGAATGCTTGAATCGGGATTTGAACCCGAGTCTCTAATCTCTGTACGTTTAGCGCTCTAATCATCTGAACCACTGAAGTATTCCAACGCAAACATACATTTTTCTTATATATGTAGTATTCTCAATTCACACAAGAGGTAGCGGAAGGTCGATCCAACCGACATCTGGCGGCCACCATAACAGGTAAGCAAATTTTTAAAGAGAATATTTACTTTGTAGCACTAACGCTTGTATATTTAGATGTTATAACTATATTTTTGACATTTGGCAATGAAGGCAAATATGATATGAAAAGAAAAATGAATGCTTGAATCGGGATTTGAACCCGAGACTCTAAACTCTGTACGTTTAGCGCTCTAACCATCTGAGCCACTCAAGTATTCCAACACAAACATACATTTTTTTTTCTTATATATGTAGTATTCTCAATTCACACAAGATGTAGTGGGAAATCGTTCCAACTCACATCTAGCGGCCACCATAACATGTAAGCATATATATATATATATATATATATATATATATATATATATATATATATACATACACACATATCAAATATACAAGGAAAAAGCAGCATAATCACCACCATACAGTATTAATGAATTTAGGCCAATGTTGGACGTGTTTCAGACTCAACAAGACAGGATCGGTAATCATATCCTATTAAATTTTATAGGAATAAATCACTATGAGGATTAATTTAAGATAAATTAAAATGTTTCGTAACTATCCCCATAATTAATCATGACTAATATTTAATTAATTATGAGGAGAGGTATGAAACATTTTAATTTATCTTAAATTACATTCTACTTGACCATCAGAGGAATTAAGATATTTTAAAGCAACTCCACGTGCAACATTTAGAAGAAAAGATATAGGTTTACATCTACAGAGACTGTTGACTACAACATGTATCCCGAATGTAACCAACTAGATCCCTAATGCATTTACTCAGTATTGTCCAAGAGGACAAACATTTTTTTCTTAATTTAATCCAAAAAATCCTGATGTACAAATTATGTGAGTAAATATATAAGGTAATAAATTAGCTAGGGAGTAGTATTAATACAGCATCTCCTAGAGCGACTCAAACCCTAATACAAAATTTCCTTTTTTGCGCAATAGTGCGTTTTGTCGTACTTGCCAGCAATGGCGACCATTATTGTAAGTTCAACTTCCTACATTTCGGAGTTGCCAACCTAAATAACTATACTGTAATATTACATTTACACCCACGTGCGGGAAGTAAAACCACTGCCCTCTATGTATACCACGTACAATGTATATACAAATAAATAATAGTTTTAAAAAACTAAAAAAACACGCTTTATTAGAAAACCGAACTAAAAAACTGAAAAATAATTTAATTTCCAACATGCTTGGGATATATAATTTTACCATCAAAAGCGTGGGGTGCTGTTTGCCAATTAATATTTTTGATAATAAACAGATATTGGTAAAAGTAAAGTCTCTAAGAAGAAAATGTAAAAATCATAAAAAGCACCCCACGCTTTTGATGGTAAAATTATTTATCCCAAGCATGTTGGAAATTAAAATTATTTTTCAATTTTTTAGTTCGGTTTTCTAATAAAGCGTGTTTTTTTTAGTTTTTTAAAACTATTATTTATTTTTTATTTTTTAGTTTTAATATTTTACAGAATAAGATAAAAATGTAAATATCTTTAAATTCGATAGGCTACTATTGTAGTATGAGCTAAAAGTAATACTCTTCTAAAAAAAACTCCCAGCCGGATTTGAACCAGCGACCTATGGATTACTGAAATTATATACCATTAGAGTTCACCACTCTACCATCTGAGCTGTTACAACGATTGACTAAAAAGTCGACAAGTCCGCAACCTATTATACCAGTTTTCATTTTTTTAATTTTCTGATGATTCTGGCCAGGATTTTAGAAACAAAATATGAAATTATTGTATTGTCACGGATCCTTTACAAGTACACAAAGTTTCAAGTCGATCCAATGTTTCTAAGTGGGTGAAAATCGTGTTCAAAAATTCCGTTACATAGATACAAAGACACTTTTTTTTTTATTTTCTGATGATTCTGGCCAGGATTTTAGAAAATAAATATGAATTTATTGTATTGTCACGGGTCCTTTACACGTATACAAAGTTTCAAGTCGATCCAATGTTTCTAAATGGGTGAAAATCGTGTTCAAAAATTCCGTTACATAGCTACAAAGACACTTTTTTTTTTATTTTCTGATGATTCTGGCCATGATTTTAGAAACAAAATATGAAATTATTGTATTGTCATGGGTCTTTTACAAGTATACAAAGTTTCAAGTCGATCCAATGATTTTAAGTGGGCGAAAATCGCGTTGAAAAATTCAGTTACATAGATAGATAGATACAGGTCAAGCTAATATAAAGCGTATAAAAATACACAAAAGGTAGTGTTAATATACATTATACCAAACTGATCCCTGCATTTTAAATGAACTGAACTTTATTTTAAACAATATAAAACAATAAATACGTATTTGCGGCCATGTTATCAATAATTGTTCTCAAGGCCTACTGTTGTTTCAACTAATAAACATTGTCCACACTGTTAACGTTAGTCAATTGTTTGTAATGAACACAAATACCTTCGGAGGACTGCAGGATACACACTACTAGATCATAAAAAAAATGAAGGCAACTTAGAATAATTACACATGGAACCTTTAGAAAACAAAATTTCTGATTATAAGTCAAGATGGATGCAATATGTTCATCGAATGGAAGATTACGGGATACCCAAACAAACGTTAAGATATCAACTTGCAGGAAGAAGAAGACCAGGACGTCCACTCAAAAGACTTCTGGATGGTGTTTCTCTTGAGGCCGAAACAGGTAAACAAATGGCCTAAATTCGTGAAAGTACTATTATGATGATGATGCAAATGTTTCCAACAAAATATTATTTTACTATTATTTATTTTGAAAACACCATCGTGAAAAAAATAATGTACAACGCACGTTTGTGAAGTGTTTTACAGAATCTCGGAAATTAAAAACCTCGCTATCGCTCGATTTTTAACCCTTAAATTAAAAATGTATCTTATTGGATACATTGACTTAATGTATTTAATATTGTTTTTAGATCCATAGAACAACAAACGAGTAAAAATTACTTAAATTTATATCAAATTACGCAATAATGTATAATAATAACACAGTTTAACATGAATTTATTTTCCGTGCGGTCCGGAACATTTAAATAACTGGCACGAGAAAATATTGTACTGATAATTTAAGGGTTAAACATTTTTCCTCAATTCTGTAAAAAGAACTTCCCAACCTTGCATCGTAATATACTATTTTTCTTGCTTCTTGTATTATACAGCGCCATGGAACTTTTACGATAAAATATCGATAGTTTGAATAAACGAGATTCTACCGATAATAAATGAATTAATTTTGCACAATGAAACACAAATTACTCAATATAATGACTACTTTCACTTACACAGATATCAATTGACATGACATGCATATTTAAAACGGAAATGTGAACACGTTTATTTTTAGAGCGATCTCAATTTTTATTGTGTGATTTCATTCCCACAGGAAATTTAAAGAAAGTTGAACGTTGCATTTATGACTCACATGACTGCACACACAGCAGGGGTTATCAAACCTGTGACCGCAACACCAATTAACATTATCACAAAACTTGTTTAATAAATTGACTGACATTGAATTGTACAGCGTGTTTCACATTTCAATTATAAATCATCATCATCATCATCACTCCAGGGATTAGGCAATTGCCCGTTCCGACTTCATATTGCATCAGCCCAACGTCTTCTAGGTCTTCCAACATCACGCCTTCCTCTTGCTTGATAATTTCTGGCTAACAATGGATATCTCTCCTTACTCATTCCATCCATATGATCAATCCATTTCTGTCTGTAATTCGTGACTTTATCCAATAAAGGCTGTACTTTCAATTCTTCTCTTATATCCTCATTTCTTATTCTATCAAGTCTTGTACATCCTTTTACTTGTCTTAGGAACCGCATCTCTGCCGTCTGTATTCTATCCCTCTGTCTTTTCACTGGATCCCAAGTTTCACATCCATACAATATTGTGGTAACCGCCATAACATTATACATTTTTATCTTGGTTTCTTTTCTAATTTTATTTTTGAATGTTCTCTGTATTGTTCCACACACCGTCTGAAATTTATTTATTTATTTTGGAGTCAATATCTCTTTCCACATTGTATCCAACATCACAGCCCAAATATTTGAAACTAGACACCTGTTCTATACTTTGATTTTCTAAACTAATTTTGGTTCTCACTGGATCTCTTCCTCTAAAAGCCATGGTCTTCGTTTTCCTTACAGAAATATTTAGATCGTATAATTTACATATCAATTATAAATTTATATTTCAATTATAAATTAAACATTTATTTTATAAAAATAAGAGTAGTTTTTATATTAACGTGAATTATATTATAAAAATTGTCTATATTAATAAATAGGATCTTCTTGGCGATAAAATTGCAGTACACAAAGTCAATAAAAATCCAAATCACCAAATAAAAAGGTTAAAAGATTTCAGCGCGTTTCAATAGCGACGCTATCATTATCAATACTACTGACTCAATAAGTGAGTCAATAATAAGTCTTGTTAATGTAGCGTCGCTATTGAAACGCGTTGATTCTTAATTTTTTAATTTGGGTTTTTATTGACTATGTGTAATATAAAAAATTGTTAATAAATTGTCTAACATTTGATTATACAGAAAACCTCATAATTTAAGATAAATGTTTATATCTCTAACACCACAAATTACTATTTAACTAAATTTAAAATACCTAAATAATGTTATCACACCACCGTTCAGAGTTAATAAATTTAAAGATTTAAAGGAAATCAATGTAAAAATAATAGCAAGTATTTCATATTTCATTTGAAACAAAACAGTTTTTTATAAAAATTACAGAACTTTTTTTTTTTTGGCTGTTCTATGCCACTGTGCCATCTGTGAATATTCGATCGGAGAAAAGTGACCGCTAGAGTGATGTTGGCCAATTCGATAGCACGCGTTGCCGCTAAAGCAAATTGCCAATATGTGTACTCACATATGAGGGAATTCTATCCTAGAAGTGCACCTAATTATTGGGCAAGTTAGGGTGAGAAAATGGCCAAGTTGGGTTGTAAGTTCATTACTATTCCCTAATATATAAGTACTACTATATATTAAATACCCAAAAAAAGACCCTTAGTTATAAATACTTACTGGCACTATCGAACCCGTAGGTTCATGACCGCGCGGACATAAGCTCTCCATACAACCCTATCCTGAGCTAATGCTTTCCAATCATCCCCTGTATAATCTACTTCCCTCAAATCATAGTTAATGTTGTTCCCCCACCTCATTCTTGGTCTACCAACTGGGCGTTTTCCTTCTGGCTTCCCTACAAGAAGCTTCCATGCACGTCTTTCATTCCCCATACGTGCAACATGTCCTGCCCATCGCAGTCTACGAGACTTAACTGTTCTTATTATATCTGGCTTCCTAAAAAGACCATGTAATTCACTGTTGCAGTCTTCTCATAAAAAAAACGTTCTGGTAAACGTTATTCTTTCATTTTTATATATGTTGTTTCCAATCCTTTCTTGTATTCCCTTAGTCAGTTAGTTTACAGACGTTTGGCCCTCTCTATCTTCATTTCTTTTCCTATTCTGTAAAGCGTAGCCTACAACAAGTGTCAACAGTCTCATTGTGCTAAACTGTTTAACATCGTCGTTAAATAAATTAGTAACAGAAACATCAAATTCTACCCAGCAGATCACAATAAATATGAATCTTTCTTGTAATTTTGTAAGCCCATGTTTCCCTTTAACAGACATTTAGGCGCTCTCCCCCTACAGGGAAGAATTTGAACCATACTAATTTAGTTACACTTGTTTTCGTATAGATGTAATTTTGAGTAGTCCGTGGTCAGCGTTCCGCCTCATACTGACGTCTAGGAAACCAAGATAGTACTAGGACGGGAAACTTCGGTAAATTTTGCTTAGAGGCCTTTTCATTCAGGCTTAAGGATTTTTTATGAGCCTGAAAATCTTGCTCCTTGGATTTTTTCATCCTAAAAATTCCATCAACCCCGGCTGGGTTTCAACCCGCGACCCTCGGGACCAGAGGCAAGGAGCATAACCACTAGTCCACCGCGGCCGATATATCTTATATATAAAAATCAATGTTTGTTTGTTTGTATGTTTGTTGGTTTGTTTGTTCGTATTTTATGCGCGGCCATACCGTTGATCCGATTTTGATGGGTTTTTTTGCAAAATGTTCAGAAGATTCCCGGGATGAACATAGGCTATAAGGGAGATAAAATACTCAACCTCTTGACCCCTAAAAATAACCCTTTCTAGTCAAAAACGTGAAATAAAGTTCCTATTTTGACGCTTAAATGGCTTACACTGCCTAAACCATAACAAATACACAAATTAATGTACACAGAATTGAACATCTAAAAAAAAACTCTACAAAAAAGTCCGCGACAGCATATGTTTATCTTCTACGGATAACTCACAATAACCATTTTTGTCTTTCATTGATGCCAAGAATATCGGGATAAGTAGATTCCCGAACAGTGCACGGCCGTTGGTAAATTTATCTATGAGTAGCAGCGCACGCCGGATATTAGTAAGTATTAATAGTTTTTAGTGTATAATGCTATTGTGTTATTATTTAATGGTAATATTTTTATTGTGTTTTCTTTATGTAATTGTAATGTTATTGCTGTTTTTGTTTATTTTTCTTTACACTAGTACCAATTATTACTTTATTGTAACGGACTGTCAACAGCACGTACGGCTTACTGCCCATGCGACCCATATTTGTAAATAATATTGTAAATATCTTACTTTTTGTCTAATAAAGTCCTACTACTACTACTACTAAAGTATTAATATATAAGCAAACCCCTTCTCTATTTGAATCCAGTGAAATGTAGGATGAAGGTCATTCAACTAATATCTGAAGAAACAAAAATAATTTATCCACAGAATAATAATTAAGGATGAATCTAGGGAACCTAAATTCAAACGTTTTAAGCAAAATGTATATCAAACAGATTATGAAGAATTGCTATTTGTGTTTGTAATACTTCCTGCGCTTCTCCATTACCGTGACTACGTGACACAGCATCCCGGATACAGCACCACACACCATTAAACAAGTGCACATCAACTAATTGTTAATAACTATATTCTACATTTTGACAGGAAATTGTTCCATCTTACCTCTATAAAAACTTCCCTTTTAGCTAATTCCGAAGGAATGAAATTATTTTTTCAAAAATCGTTTACAGATCTTCACTGAACCTATCTGGTCCATCCATCCATAGTATTTCTGCCCAGGGCAAGTCTTTCACTACAATCATAGCATTTTTCATGCTATGCTTTGCAGTTTTACTACGGAATTGTAGGTGTGGTAGCTTCCCGTTGCTGGTAGATATCGAAAATGGCATATAGATGAGTGTGACTCTGTCTGTCCTTTATGGACTCATACTACTTGACCGATTTGAATTGGGGTTTTCTCATCATTTGAAGAATTTTCTTTAGACAATTGACGTATATAACATATTACCGTACGAACTATAGGGCCGGAGCTAAAAAAAATGCATCGGTACACTAAAAAAAGTCGCTTTTTGGACGCTTAAATGGCTTATGCTGCCAAAACATAACAAATACACCAAATTAATGCATATAGAATTGGATATCTAAAAAAATCTACAATAAAGTCCCGGCAGCATATTTATGTATTTTACGGATAACTCACAATAACCATTTTTGTATTTCAGCTCATTGAAGCCAAGAAGATTGGGATAAGTAGATTCTCGGGCAACGCCGGGTATTCAGCACAGGGTATCTTAAAATAATTACGATATAAATTTATAACGATTTTTCTTTTTGCTTATTTACTAAACATAGATATATTTGTTTCAACGAAGCCAAACTTGGCATATAGCAATCAATCAAAAAACGTAAGGTCGAGTTCGTTAACCAGCAAATTCGAACCATTAATAAGTGTAGGAGTTCATCTGAAACAAAACTTTGAAAATCACTCTAGCGGTCGCAATTTTTGACGCTTCACAACAAAATTCGATATACACTATTAAAATAAACCAAGAAAGACATATTCCGAAAATCATTCACATTTTAAAAAAAAATTAATCCCTCTCGTATTTCCTTCTTTTTTTTTTGTAATCTAGTTTTGTACATCCTTTAACTCTTTTCAAGAATTTTATTTCTGAAACCTGTGTCTTTCTTGTTTTTTTACATTTATTTCCATAGTATAAGACCGTCTCTCTTCGAATTTTATTTTTAAAATTTCGATTAATTGTTCCAGAGATTATCTGAAATGTCGCTAATTTTATATATATATATATATTATATATATATATATATATATATATATATACACACACACACACACACCATAATCTTCATGTTGTCCAATATCATATCCTGAATTATTTTTAAGTTGCAAGAAAACAAACATAGAGACCGCTAAAGCGATTCTAAATTACTATTTACAGTAAACCCCCAATTCCTAATGACCAGATTTAGTTAATTGTTGGAGAATATTTTCCTGTTTTATTTCATTGGCATATGCCAAAGTTTCGTTGCCTACTCCTATTTTGCTTGCAACTCGACCTTACTGCTCTTAGTTGATCGGTACAAGACGACTCTACATCCGAAAAATATCGTTTGAGTCTATTCCTACGCAATCCCAAGATGTGGTTGGTCAGTCCATCTTAAATTTGGTCTTCTTCCACATAGACATCCTTTAGGTTGATACAGCCATGCTAATTTAGGAAAGCGACATGGGTCCATTCTTTGGGCATTGTAACCAATTTCTTCGATAATTCTGAATTTCTTCAATTATATTTTGAACGTTTAATTTATCGCGTATATCTACGTTTCTTTGCTTGTTCATTTTTGTTAAACCTAGGTGTGGACGTAAAACTATCATCTGTGTAGCTTGCAATTTTGATTTGATTTTAGAATTTAGTATCTAATTTCCGCTGCTATATTTCAGTCTTGGTTTTGCATTTCATTGTATAATATCAATTTGGTTGCGGTTGACATTTGTTTACCAAAATTTATTTTTATGACTTCATTTATTGCATTGTATTTCTAAACATTAACTGTGTTATTTCTTACATCACAGATTAGGTGATGGAAGTAATTAAATTCAGAAATCTGTTCTTGTTCTACGATTTTTCCATCTAATTCTATTTCAACTCCTCGTAAATGTTCTCCATACATACCCATAGGTATTATTTTCTGGGATTAAATTTTCAAATCGAACTGTTTGACTATATATATATATATATATATATATATGAAAAGATCAACCTGCAGGAAGAAGAAGACCAGGACGTCCACTCAAAAGACTTCTGGATGGTGTTTCTCTTGAGGCCGAAACAGGTCAACAAATGGCCTAAATTCGTGAATGTACTATGATGATGATGATGATGATGATATATGAAAAGAAAAATGAATGCTTGAGTCGGAATTTGAACCCGAGTCTCTAAACTCTGTACGTGTAGCGCTCTAACGACCTGAGCTACCGAAGTATTCCAATGTAAACTTACATTTTTCTTATATATGTAGTATTCTCAATCCACACAAGAAGTAGCGGAAATTTATTCCGACTGACATCTAGTGGCTAACATAACAGTTAAGTAAATTTCTAAAGAGAGTATTAACGTTATAGCAGTAATTTTTTTACATTTGGCAAAAAATATAAAATTGATAAATACATACGGTATATTAACAAAACTTAATTTTTTTATTAAATAATGAAAAAACAAATTATTAATTTTTAAAAAGTAATATTAGTGAGTTGTTTCTGTTAGTAACTTTATTTTCAATTTGTTTCTAAGATGGTAAAGTCTGGCAGTCTCTGACATAGGGTGGAAGGGAATTCCGTGTTCTAGTAAGAGAAATTGTAAAATATTTAGAATAATAGGTAGTACGATGAGGAGAGATATAAAGGACACTGTGCTCAAGGGATCGGGTGTCTAATTTATGTGTATCAGAGAGTCTAGTGAAGCGGTGTGATAAACAATAAGGTAATGATGTGTTTAATATTTTAAAGAGAATGCATAGGGAATGGATGTTTCTACGATCTTGTAGACGAACCCATGACAATATTGTTCCAGGGATGGCGTAACGTGATAAAATCTGCGTATACCACAAATAAAACGTATACAATAATTATGAACTCGTTTTAGTCTTTGGGTAAGAACAGTATTTAGGTCAGTAAAAGGAGTATCACAATAATCAAAATGGGGCACTGCAAGTGTTTCTACTAACATTTTCCTTAGAGCAAACGGCAAACAATTTGTGGACACGGTGTATATAATATTTTGTCGTAGTCATTTGATGTAAACTAAGATGAATGAAGATTTGCAACAATTCTTAAAAAAATATATATATTTTCATTAGAGCAACCTCAACTGATACATTTCTTTGCAATCCGTTAGAAATATTTGTATAGAGAATATATTAACAAAGCAGGTATTTGAAAAACATATGTGGGAATGCATAGGTGTGTTTGAAGTGAGGCTGCACAAAATAACTTAATTAAAATGGACGTGGTAATTATAGGAAGGTGCTAATATTGTGTTTGTCACGCTCGACAAACCTTCTGGCATGCGCAATGTAAATAGTCAGTGCTTCATTTCATACTAACAGAGAAATCAGTCTTTCAGCTTATTCCATGAATACATCAGCATTTACTTCATTCTTATTTTAGATGCTTTAACATTTAAGAACATATTGTAGAAATACAAGATTAGATAAAATACCAAACATCTATTGGAGACTATTTCAGTCTATAATGTTTATTGTGAAGATCATCATCATCATAGTACATTCACGAATTTAGGCCATTTGTTGACCTGTTTCGGCCTCAAGAGAAACACCATCCAGAAGTCTTTTGAGTGGACGTCCTGGTCTTCTTCTTCCTGCAGGTTGATATCTTAACATATGTTTGGGTATTCTGTGATCTTCCATTCGATGAACATGTTGCATCCATCTTGACTTATAATCAGAAATTTTGTTTTCTAAAGATTCCATGTGTAATTCTTCGAAGACGTCTTCATTTTTTTTGTGATCTAGTAGTGTGTATCCTTCAGTCCTCCGAAAGTATCTCATTTCAGCAGATCTAAGTCTCTGTATATCATTCTGTTACAACGTCCATACTTCGCTACCATACAAAAGAATTGGAAGAGCCAGTATTTTATACACTTTCAGTCTTGAATGTTTTTGGACTAACTGTGGCTTGAAGATAGAATTTATTAACCCTAAAATTCTTAAAAATTTAGATATTTTTGAATTTACATCCTTTTCTTCTTCACATGAGATATTGCATCCTAGATATGTAAAATTATTGTGAAGATACATTTTTCAATGTTTTTTGTAGCTGTAGAGGAAGTTCCGATACGGCGTCTACCGTTAAACTATTAGAAAATTCATGGCGAAAGATATCTATTGTTATAAGCGTCTGTTAGTTTATGTTGATATTGTATCAGCATTACTGATCGATGAAGATCAATTTATGTCCAAAGGATGAACTTTAGTATATAGTTATGCTGGAAGAATTAGTGTCTTTGTGGCCTTTTATATTGCGGAATTATTGGAGCTTCATCTTTCAGCTTAATTGTGTAAAATAGGAATTCACATTCTACGTATTGTAACATATACATGTATGTTTAATAAACATCAAAGTTCTTTTCTTAGTAAAATGATTAAATTATTACAGTCCACTGAAGCAGGGCCGTTTAAGAGCTTGGACGGCCGAACTCTATCACGAATAGAAACTACCAATTGTGATTCGACAATTGAGTGAACCAAGCATAGTTTTACCTTGGGTTACTTCAAGATTAAAACAAGGCCAAAAAACCTACAATTAAGATAACTTTGGGAGGAGATAGAGAGATCATTGATGAAATACAGGGTAATCGAAAAAGGTTGCAGCAATTTCAAATAATCACAGCTCAGGAACTATTTGAGATATTAAAACGAGTATTTTTGTTAAATTCACCAAATCAAAAAGTTTTTTATTCTTACCTTAGAATGTTTCTATGTGCCTCTGTTGGTTGCTCTGCAAACATCCAGCCGATAATCGATTTCGGCCCAACAGCGCTGGATCATTACAGGCGTGACTGTTGCAACAGCATCGGTGATCCTTTGCCTTAAATGTTGCAGATCTCTGATCGGTTCACTTTACACAATGTATTTTACGTATCCCCATAAAAGAAGTCTAGGGGTGTCAAGGAGGCCATTGAATAGGACCAGAGATGTTTACTTAGACGTGCTAGAACAGTACGTTTTCCAGCAAGTAGACCAAATGGAAGAAGAAAATAAAGTAACTTTATTCTTTCAACAAGATAGTGCGCCCCTCCACACTTTTCCCAACAAGTTCGAGACGCTCTGCATGCAAGATTCCCTGATCGGAGGATTGGTAGGTCCGGTCCTATTCAATGACCTCCTAGAAGCCCCAATTTGGCACCCCTAGACTTTTTTTTATGGGGATGCGTAAAAAACATTGTGTACAGTGAACCGATCAGAGATCTGTAACAATTAAGGCAAAGGATCACCGATGCTGTTGCAACAATCACGCCTGCGATAATCCAGCGCTGTTGGGCCTAAATCGACTACCCGCTGAATGTTTGCAGAGCAACCAACGGAGCGCACATAGAAACATTCTAAGGTAAGAAAAAAAAAACTTTTTGAGTTGCTGAATTTAATAAAAAAATACTCGTTTTAATATCTCAAATAGTTTCTGAGCTATGATTGTTTGAAATTTCTGCAACCTTTCTCGATGACCCTGTATAGAAACAACAGCTAGAGTGCTATGGAAACATAGGATGAATACAGTACCAATAAAGGTAATTGCAAAATACCGTTGAGATGTTGTCAGTTAATAAAAAAAAATGTATTATAAAATTACTAAATTGTACCTTGTTTTGCAGTCTCCTCAACTTTTAAAATAATTAAATCTTTGTGGACCTTTGCAGACCTGTCACGTCGTCAGCAGAAAGTCGTTCGCTACTGTCCAGTTATGATCTATGCTATTAAAAAATCCGTAGATGAAGCCCGATGATAGCTGGACAGAAACAAATAACCTCCTGCTGAGGATGGGACTAGTCCCGAAAGGCCTACAATGTTTTAATTATTTTAAGTGTAGAGGAGAATGCAAAACAAAATACAGTTTTATATCATAATCCTTTATATTCTCTGAAGAATACAAGAAGCTCTTAGAATGGATACCACCGGGAAAAATATATATTGGAAACATCTGAACACGGTCGTAAGCCGTTGAAACAAAAGAGATTGGAAGAAAAGAACTTGTTAGAAAAAGGCCTAACATCCACATGTGCTAATCACAGAGGTACATGATCATATAGACAGTGAAGGTGTGACATTAGGTTAGCATGTCAGGTCATCCAGCCGTTATAGCTGGTTTTCTCACCCTGGAGTCGCTACTTAATGTAGCTATCCAAATTTTTCAAGATGCCGGGTGGGCACCGGTCCCGAAATCACATAAGAAAATGTCCTCCCCCATGGGGACTCGAACCAGAGAAAGACCAAGAGCTCTGCGCCAAAGCATATTGCCTTTACCACTCGGCTACGGCGCAGGACTGGTCCAACCCTCGCAATTTCTTATATATGCGAGGGGATCAACATTCCAGAGTCCTTGTTTACACCTTTCTCGAGAAGAAGACTCGAGAATCGACCTTTACAGAATGGATGCATATACACATGTCGAAAGATCTCTGCGAGCTTACCGATTCGTGAATCGTCACCTCACAAATATTTCTCCACCTTTCAATAAGACATATTGCGACTATACATATTGCCTTAACCACTCGGCTATGACGCAGGACTGGTCCAACCCTCGCAATTTCTTATATATGCGAGGGTAGCAACATTCCAGAATCCTTGTTTACACCTTTCTCGAGTAGAAGACTCGAGAATAGACCTTTACAGAATGGAGGCATATGCACATGTTGAAAGATCTCTGCGAGCTTACCGATTCATGAATCGTCAGATCACAAATCCTTCTCTACCTTACAACAATGCGTCACAATATTGATATATGGCATACTACAGGATGCAGCAAACATGACGCTAGCAAACATTTACCGTAGCTTAGCATGATACGTCTCACTCGCTAGATAATATACGTTACAGATTCGCAAAGGCGGCTTTCAAAAAATTCACGTAGTTTAGTCACAAAACGCTTCTAAGAGTTTTGGTGAAGGGTCGATTCTTCTGCGATTACAACATAATAAAAGCTCCTTCTACGATTCTCACATGTATAAGTTTTATCTTTACATACATAGAATAGCAAGATATTTAGTGGCACTGTAGCAGTACGTAACATGGAAATCTGCGGTTCAAAACCCTCTTCAGATATAAATTTCCTATTTAATGAGTACAAATGACAGCTTCCTATATTAAATAAGGCGAGCATATAATAATATTGATATTTGAATGTGCAATAGAAAACTGACAAGTGGCGGTTTATTGCTCTATGACCCCGGTTTAAATCAAAGTGAAAAAGGATGTGAATTGTTCGGTTTTATTACACCTCAGAAATGTGTTCCCACGGCAGTGACGTCACTACTAGGGACATTCAACTTCACAAAAGCGTAGCTTTTCATTAAATTTACATCATTTACAAATTCTAAAGTGAATCATTTTGTAGGTCGTTTGAGGGTTATCAAAGCATATCAACAGGAAGGACGGTGAAAAAAAAAAAGACGCAATGACATGTAGCCATTCACAAAATAAGTTGTATCCAAAATAATTCAAATTATGAAATTAAATAATGGTTTTTACTTGGTGAACTTTTCGATTTGCTGACTCCCACGCACAAAAAATATATATCACTAGCTAATACACGGCGTACGCTGCTGCGCCCAAATAAATGAAAATTAACGAGATTTTAAGTTTAGTTGAATAAGTGGAGGGAAAATAATTATAAATTTACATTTTTTTGGATATCCCGTGCTGTTTACCCGGCGTTGTCCGGGAATCTACTTATCCCGATCTTCTTGACATAAATAAGCTCAAATACCAAAATTAATGTGTTTTATGTTTAATTAAGTAAGTAAAAGGGAAAATTTATATAGTAATTATTTTTAGATACCTCGTGCTGTTTACCCGGCGTTGTCCGGGAATCAACTCATCCCGATCTTCTTGACATAAATGAGCTGGAAGACTAATATTAATGAACTTCTTATGATTAGTTGAATAAGTACAATGATAAATAATTATAAATGTATATCGTAATTATTTTAAAATTCCCCATCCTGATTACCCGGTGTTGCCCAGGAATCTACTTATCTCGTTCTTCTTGACATAAATGAGCTAAAAGACAAATTTCGTTATTGTGAGTTATACGTAAAAGAATACCCGCCATGTGCTGCTATGCTTGCACAGGAATCTACGTACTTGTCTCGATCTTCTTGGCATCAATAAAAGACAAAAATGGTTATTGTGAGTTATCCGTAAGAGATAAACATATGCTGTCGCGGGCTTTTTTGTAGAGATTTTTGAGATATTCAATTCTGTATACATTAATTTGGTGTATTTGTTATGGTTTAGGCAGCGTAAGCAATTTAAGCGTTCAAAGAGCTAAATTTTTCACGTTTTCCACTACAAAGGGCTATTTTAAGGGTGTAGGAGTTGAGTATCACAACTATCTTATAGCCTATGTTCATCCCGGGAATCTCGTGAACATTTTGCAAAAATCCCCATCACAATCGGATCAACGCCATGGCCGCCCATAAAGTAGAAACAAACAAACATTCATTCATTTTTATATATTGGATGTGTAAACAGTAGAGAGAATTAAACTAAATAATGTTTATATATACTCTATTTTTAGGTTTCTGTTAATTTGGATAGAACCGTGTCTCATCTGTCGCCAATCTTGGAGTATTCTATCCATGTATATGATAAAGAGCAAGGGCGAGAAGCCACATCCTTGTCTTACGCCCCTATTAATTTCGGTCCATTCTGTTTGTGTGTTATTGATTCGAAATGAAATCAAATTAGTTTTATAGATATTGTATAAATCTAAAAATATGCTGTTGTGGTAGATTGTTGTCAGCTAAAATTTCCAACAGTTTATTCCTATTGATTTTGTCGAAGGCTTTTTTGAAGTCCACAAAAGCTAAATGTGTTTCTACATTTAACTCCCTGTGTTTTTCTATTCATAATTTCATGGAGAAATAACCATCACAGCAGGATCTACCTTTACGAAAGTCATTCTGTTCTTCGCCGAGGAGGCTGTTAAGATGTTTGTATAATTTGTTCTTAATTATATTGGCGTAAATTTTGTATCCAATATTTAGTAAGCTGATGCCCCTGTAATTTTCACAGTTTTTCTTGTCTCCTTTTTTAAATATTCATATTACAATAGATTTTGTCCAACTTACAGGAATGTCTCTCCCTTCCCATAGTTCATTTAAGAATGTTAGAGAAATCTGTCTAAAAATATAGGATTTGCATTTTTAAATAGTTTAATACTGATTTCATCCTCTCCAGGAGCTTTGTTGATTCTCATTTTCGTTAATACTTCTGATAGTTCAATCCTCTGTGATCAAGTCTGTAGAGGTGTTATTGGATGATGGTAAAGTGAGAGTATTTGGAGTTTGGGTCCATAGATTTTGAAAATAATTCGACCATTGTTTGGCTGGGATGTCATTAAGGTTGAGATTGTCTTTCGTTTCACGATTCAAATGTTTCAAGATTTTGTATGTTTGTGGTGCAGATCTAGTAATATCATTCTCTAATTGTGACACAAATTCCTCCCAACTTTTTCTATGTCTCTTACTGGTTTCTCTTTTCGCTATTGCTCTTGTTTTGTGGTAATTGATTTTGTCTTCTTCTGATTTATCTGATATGTACTTGTGGTATGCTTCTTTTTTGTCTTTGATAATTTGCGCATCTTCATCCCAAATGTCTTATGTCATTTTTTAACCATCTCCTTTTTGTGCCTAGGCTTTCTTTTGCACATTGTTTTAAAACCTATATATATATATGTGTGTGTGTGTGTGTGTGTGTGTGTGTGTGTGTGTGTGTTCCACCCGCTGTGGTCTCGAGGTAGCGTTCTCCCTTGTCACGCAGCGGGCCTGGGTTTGATTCCCATTCGAGACAGGTTCCTGGGTGAGGTTTTTTCGGAGTTTTTCCTCTCATCTGTAAGACAAATTTCAGGAAGCTTAGAGTCCAACCGTTCCCGAAAATCATCCGGCCACCATCATCATCACTATCATTGCCATCCTTCACCGGTGTGGAAAGCAACGGGAAGCTACCACACCTATAATTCGCTAGTAAAGCTGCAAAGCATAGCATGAAAATTATATGATTGCAGTGAAAGATCTGCCCTCGGGCAGAATTACTATGGATATATATATATATATATAATATATATATATATATAAACATTTAGTTTAAATATTGATACATCTCAAAACTATTTTGTTAAATAAAAGAATAAGAAAGTATAAATTGTTACAAGGTTTTGTTATGTACCTGTGACTGTTTATAGTGATCGATGGTTGACTTGAATAAATTTCAAACATAAAAACAATCCTAGACAAATATTTAACGTAAGAAATTAAATTTGAAGGGATTAAAAAACATGTGAGGGTGGGACAAGGTCGAACAGTTGAAGGACACAAAGATCTGACATCACTTTGTATTTGTTGTGGACAAATAAACCCACGTGAAGCTAAGAGTGGAAAATTCTTAACTACACAGAATTGTGAGAAATAGCACGTATACCAAATACAGGAAAATAAACTTGTCTTCAAAATCATACAGAATAGCTAAATGTAAAGTACACACACAATATTCAAATTTACTCACGAAAACAAAAATTGTAAATCTGGAAGTAATAAATCACTACGCGGATGTTGAGATAGTATCTCATACAGCCACTGGACCAAACTAAATTACAAACATCCGCTTTGGTAACTACATCCGTAGGGCTATGGTATTTTATATTTAGCCAATGCATATTTTCCATTCAATAACACTAAGAAATGGGATCAAAAGGTAAGTCAATATGAATAAAACTAAATATATCTTCTTCTACTTCATGAAATTAGGCCTTTTGGCCTGTTTTCACATCAAGTAGGATTTAGTGAATATTTCCATCTAGTAAATGGACGTTCAACATTTCTATGTCCTTTTGGTTTATACTTTAATAACAGCTGAGGAATTCTATCTGTAGGCATTCTTTTAACATGTTCATACCAATTGTTTCTCATGTCAATTATAGTATTTGCTAAATTAAAAAATATTTAAGTCTTTCTTAATATCGTAATTTATTTTTCTGTCCAAAATTGTGACACATGCTACTGAACGTAAGAACTTCATTTCTGCAGTTTCCATTTTTCTTCTGTCTGTACGGTTAAGTCCAAACTTGTATATGTTAAGACAGACACTGCCATAATTTAAAAAAAAATGAATTGGACTATATAATGTGTAAACACCAAAAATAGTATATTACGAGATTGGGAAGTGGTTTTTACAGAAGCGAGGAAATGTTTAAAACCCGAACGATAACGAGGTTTTTAATATCGGAGATTCTGTAAAACATTACACAAACGTCCGTTGTACATTTTTTTCTTTTTTGCGTGATGATGTTTTCAAAATAAATAATAGTAAAATAATAACATGTTTGTTGGAAATATTTGCGTTCATTATAAATAACTGACTAACGTTAACAGTGTGGTCAATGTTTATTAGTTGAGACTACAGCAGGCCGTGGCACCAATCAGTCATAAAATGGTAGCAAGTATGTATTTATTGTTTTATATTGTTTCAAATGAAGTTCAGTTCATTTAAAATGCAGTGACTTGTTTCGTATAATGCATACTAACACTACCTTTTGGATATATTTTTGTATATACATTGTACATGCTATACATAAAGGGCAGAGGTTTTACTTCCCGTACGAGGCTTGTAATAAGTAATATTATAGTATAGTTATTTACGTTGGCAAACCCCGAAATATAGGAAGTTCAACTTTCAATCATGGTCGTCATTGCTGTAAGCACGACAAAACGCACTATCGCGCAAAAATAAATGTATTATTAGGCAAAAACGACGAAATACTAAGGGTCAACGTGCACATTCCACTAATCAATCTTTTTTATGTGCCCGAATGATTTCATGTCTCGAAACTGGATCCTAAATTTTGTTTTCTCTCCCCCTTTAACAAAAACTTTGTAATGTAGACCTATATAATCTATATGCATTATTTCTGTAACTGAACTTCACCCGAGCACGAGCACTTGCTCATCCGAGTGTCAATACTGTGTGCAACATTTATTATAATAGGAATGAGAATGGAGGAATTTACACAATGATGAATTGCATAATTTATTTATGGCAATATTGTGAAGCCTTTTAATAACACAACACAAAAAGGTTTTTAGGTCAGTCAGTGAAATAAAAAAAGCTTGCAATTTCCCGATAGAATGGAAAACGGGAAGTATAGAGTATTAAGAAAAAAACTGGAAACCGATAACCAAAAAAATGATAGCCAATCACGTTTCTGCAATCAATATTAGCGAAATTAGTCACAGACACGGGTCATGGGTTCGATATCTTTCTCTTTTCCAGGGAAACACAATCACAGTATGTATAAAAAGTATATTTACTCTAAAAATCATGAACATAAAGAAATAAATACATGTGGCTTACTGTACTTTTTTCTAATCTATACAGATAACTTAATTGTACATAGTGTCATTTTTTTATGTCTTATACATTACGAACGAATATTATATAAAAAAAATGGCCAAGACACGTGATATGATCTATGCTCGATTACCTTCATATAAAACATTGCAAATACAGAAGGCAAAATGCTGAAGAGAATTTCTTAGCTTACATGGCAAGATAATACGAAAATGATCATAATTTTCGTCATCAACAACAAATAAGAACATTAATAATAATAATAATTTACTTAATACAGGCTTTCTACTTTACAGCAGTTTGCCCTTGATTCCTGCTTTCCAGAGATTCATATCTTCCCATTGTCCATCTTCCATACCCCTCTTCATCATGGAATCATATATTCCCTCATACCATGATCTTCTACTTCTCCCCCTCTTACTTCTGCCTGGTACCATCCAATCCAACATCTGTTTAGGCCACTGGTATTCCGACATCCGTTGTACATGTCCATACCACTGTAGAGCTCTCTTTATTATCCTATCGATAACAGTTTCTTGTGCATCCATTTCTTGTCTGATATATGTATTTCGAATATGTTGTAGCCTGGATATTCTCATACTTCTCCGTAATCCATCCATTTCCGTCGCCAAGATTCTTTTCCGCATCCTTTCATTTATTGCTAATAATAATAATAATAATAATAATAATAATAATAATAATAATAATAATAATAACTTTTTAAAATCAATGGCACTATGTTATAATTACGACATTTCTGGTATTATCTCCTGGTATGGCGTACATATAACCCTCTTCTGAGGTTGCGGCGCGTGGAAGGCGGGGTTACGGTTGTTCCAATGACATAAAACGTGATGATAATTATTATGCGCCAGGAGAGGCTTCAATCTAAACTTAGCCTAATGAGGCGATTATGACACTGACGATAATTAAGGCCATTTGGTCTTTAAAGTTTCCTGACATTTGTCTTAAAGATGAGGGAAAACTCCGAAAAAAAAAACCTCAGCGAGGAAACTCGACCAGACCGGGGATCAAACTCGTGCCCGCTACGTAACAATGCAGCACGCTACCTCGCGATCATGGCGATGGATTAATAATACTAATAATATAGTAATAATAGTAATAATAATAATAATAATAATAATAATAATAATAATAATAGTTTTATTTGTACTGGCAGACTTAACACGTAGACCTTATTTTCCATTCATCAAAACAAATACTCAACTATTTATTTTATAATCTTCTTCTTCCTTCCAAGTATTAGGACAAGGCCTGTTACGATCCTATAGAAAATATTCCCTCCAGCGTTTCATAGGACGACCCAGTGATCTTCGTCCTCTTGGTATATAATTATAAACAGCTTTGGGGATCAAATTTGAACTCATTCTTTCAAGACGGTGTTTCCAATTTAGTTGGTACTGTTCAATATATATTCCAAAATTGGCGTAGTGTTCAATTCTTTTAAGATATCGGTGTTCCTTTTCCGATCCCATCTGGTGTAGCCCGCTGTTCTGCGCATGAATCTCATTTCATAAGCCGTTATTCTGCTTTCATGTTGTCTTTTTAGTGTCCATGCTTCACTACCATACGTCAACACTGGTCTATATAAACGTTAATCTGGTTGTTTTTTTTTTGTACAAGGAATGGTTTCATAACTTGATTAATAATTTCCAAACTTTCATTATAATTAGTATTTTTTTCAGGGATATCCTTTTCATCCCAGATAGAGAGATAATATCCAAGGTATTTATATTGACTATTTAACTCATGCCCGAAAAAGGGACTCAATGGCTCCATCACGTTTCCAATGATTTCTTTTGTACAAACCAAATCAGAGTCTCTGAAACAGGTCTGGCTGACCATTATTTTGCAGTGGATCTGAAGGCCAATGAGAAATACGGCTACCAGATTTGTATATAGAGTGCATGAATGTCAAAACATGCCGCATGCGGGACGTTAATATAAAAACATTTGTAGCAATGGATTATCCCATTCAAAAAAAGAAACCACTGTTTGCAACTTTCTAACTTAAAATGTAATATATTTCCCAGAAATAAACAGAGGATAACGCCGAAAATATAATTGTCATATTTACATCATACGATATCAGAAATGAATTAATATACAGTTTGATGTGTTTCATTTTTTCTCCACTAGAGAGCATTCTTACAATATTGCGTTCCTTTGGCAATGAATAGTATGATCTGGTTGCAGTGATAAACAGAAGAAGCAGACGAAGCGTAACTATCGCTTCTCATTTGTTTTCAAACATCGCCGTTTACATTAAATATATAAATATTTTAAAATAACTATACTAAAATAATGATTTGTGAGTAAACAGCTTAATTTTATTCGTTAAATAGTCCTAACAAATGCCACTCTTGATTTCCAAATTCTCTAGATAAATTCACTCCTCACTTCGTGAGTCGTGAATTTATCGATAATTTGGAAATCACTCGTGGCATTACTTATGATTAGATGTCTCTAAATGTTTATTCTGGAGATGGATTTCCCACGAAATGCCATAATTTTAGTTTTGTTAATTCATATATCCATATTAAATTTGACAGCTATTTTCTGTAAATTATAAATTTATAGTTGCAAATCATTTTCGGAAATAATAATAATAATATAATCGGAACAGGCAACTCTTGCCTAAACCAGGAAGTGAAGAAGAAGAAGAAGAAGATAATAATAATAATAATAATAATAATTGGTAGACAAGAACTACCGATTAAAGCATACACTTTACGTAGATAAGACACAATAATAAATAATGTAAAAGCTCAGCGTAAAATAAATTGGAGAAGACGAAATCTTGATAAAAAAAAGACTGGGAGGAAATCGAGAGGAATATTCTAGCTCAAAAAGGATTGTTATGAAAAATACATTATAATCGCAGGATTTGAACATTTTTTGAAATTTAAATTATATATATAACGCGATAAGCCAAATATCTCTTCAGGCACGTAGAATCAGTGTTTTTGGTTTCACATGTCGAGTTGTTTATTACCCAAATACCTCAAAATGCTGGGTGGGTACCAGTACAATGCAGTCACCGAATTTAACTGAAACCAATACGCACAGTAGCTCTGCAGAAGATACATCTTAAATCACTTTGGTACGGAGAGTGGGGCGTGTGCACAGTACATGAGATAAAAATTTAGACTGAAAATTGATGTGTGGAGATTTTAAAGTCTATAAAAAAAGTTCATAATGCACTGTTTTCTAATTATTTCAGCGAAATGAAGGGTATTCCTCCATACTGACAAAATATAAATAAAAAAAATCACAATAGGTTACTGTAAAAAAATGTACAGCCTTTGAAAAAAAAAAATGAAGGCGCAACTCTTGATGATGGAAAGTTAAAGAGTTTTGAAGAGCGATTCACACCAGTACGTTGTTACATGTTCTGACTCGTTTGAGTATAAAGCCGACGGCGTTAAGTCTCTCTTCATGCAGCATTGATATCGTTCGCTTCAGTGGATCAGTCGGTAATATACTCTTTTCCGCCGACGCGGGCTCACGTTCGATTCTGGTGAGGTACATTGTTTTTATTTATTATTATTTAACAACGTCGTTAATTTTCATAATGCCTACATGTTACCAGGCATCATATATATATATATATATATATATATATATATCCATCCATAGTAATTCTGCCCGAAGGCAGGTCCTTCACTGCAATCACAGCATTTTCATGCTATGCTTGCAGCTTTACTAGGTGTGGTAGCTTCCCGTTGCTTTCCACACCGGTGAAAGATGATGATGATAATGATAAGGAAGGTGATGCCCATATCATTTCGGGGACCGTTTGGGTCTTAAAGTTCTCCTGACATTTCTCTTACAGGTGAGGAAAAACCCCGATAAAAACCTCACCCAGTAAACTGCCCCTACCGGGGATCGAACCCGGGCCCGCTGCGTGACAAGGCAGCACACTATCACGAGACCACAGCGGTGGACTTATATATATGGAAATATTCCCGGTCGGGACAGGCTCCTGGGTGAGATTTCTTTCGGGGTTTTGCTCACCTGTAAGATAAATGTCAGGAAGCCTAGGGCCCAACGGTCCCCGAAAATCATCCGACCATCATCATCATCATCATCATCTTTATCATTCTTCACCGGTGTGGAAAGAAACGGGAAGCTACCACACCTACAGTTCCCTAGTAAAGATGCAAAGCATAGCATGAAAATGCTATGATTGCAGTGAAAGACCTGCCCTCGGGCAGAATAAATATGGAATAGAATATATGGAAATGTATAAATTTAAAAAAATCATATATATATATATATATATATATATAATGAATAACGATTGTAACGTCTCATTACTTTGTTTACAAAACATATGACATAGGCTAATAAAATTATTTATTTCCATTACTAATACAAAATGCGTTTGATTAAATTAAATTAATATCTAATTTCATTATACAAGAAAGTCCTGAAGTACTGCATCGCTTCATACAGACAATTTCTAGGAGAGATGGTTGTGGTCTAGTGGAGAGAGCTTCTGTTTCCGGTGCATGAGGTCGCGTGTTCGATCCTGCTGTCATGCTATTTTTTTTTCTGTCTCGTCCTTATTTTAATTAATTTTCTTTCTTTTGTTTCATTTATTTTGCTTTGTTTTATTTTAAGTATTTGCCGCACTACTTATTTAAACGAAATTGTTTTCCATTGCACGACACACAACGAAATAGAACGGATTCAGTTTCTCAAACAGTTGTATACTTGTGAACCAAATAGCTGATCTCTGATCATGCGCGGTGGTTTCGTTCTGAGACTTTAAACTTATCTGTCCGCCATCAATTATTTCAAAGGCTGTACATTATATTGATTTCAAGTGTATCAGGTTTGTTCACGACAAAGTATTTGAATCAGTAACATTTATATTACTAAAGCAAGACAAAATTTAAGAAAAATTTTTAACAAGACATTTTAGAAAATTCAATAATAGGTTTTGAAATATCTAACTGGTTGATTCACCTGATGACAAGAATTTCATCACCATCATCGCCATTTCATAATACAATTAAAATCCTTCAGTAAGTATAATATAACAAACCCAAATTAGAAGACACACTCCCTACATGATACCTTATAAATCCCACACCAATGAGCGGTGACGTAATGTTCCCTTCTATGATGTCGATGCTGTCATAAATGATGTAAGCATGATGAGAAATGCTTGTAGTGAAGGACAGGGCGAGCTAAACAGTTTACATACGGGGGCTGTTCAATAAACAATGATCAGCGTTATTTTCTTTTATTGACATCATTACTTTAAATCATCCTCAGAAGTTTGATGATTCTTGTCAAAACAGTCTCGTTTGAATACAATGTACTTTTCCCAGCGTTTCGGCCAGTCTGCAAAGATATGCTGGTAACAACGTATTGACAAGTCTTTAAAAATGTCCTACCCAACCTTTCCTATCACATCTGGATATGGAAAACTCCTTTGAAGGGGTTTCTACTTCTCCTTCTTCTTCTTCTTTCTTTCCAGGATTAGGTCAATGCGACCTGTTCCGGTCTCAAGTCCATCCTTTCCTTGGCCGTCCCAAAGATCCTTTTCCATGTGGTTTGTAGGTGTTGATCTTTTTGGGTAATCGTGTATTCTGTTTAAATGTTCTTTCCATTGGTATTTGTGCTCTTTTAGTTTATCGACTACTGAAAATATCTCCAGTTCATTTCTTATTGATTCATTGTGTAATCTATCCATGCGTGTACATCCTTTTATGGATCTTAAAATGTTCATTTCAGCGGCTTGAATGTGTGAGATATATTTGTTGTTGTTGTAAGTACCCAAGATTCAGATACATATAAAAGAACAGAAACAGTCATAATTTTATAAAACCTGAGCTGAGTTTCTCTTTGAGTCATTCGGAGGGTTGGAGTTTCTTCAGATTATGAAATAGAAAAAGGTCACATGGGGCTAAATCTGGATTATGTTCTTCAACAACATTTGCGATATGAGACCTCGAAACCAATAGCAGGATATGAAATAACAGACTAAAAACACATCACGGAAATAACACAGCAACTAAAATTAGAGGAATTAAACACAACAATAATGAAATACAGAACAAACTGGAAAGAACAAGCAGGATGACTGAGAACAGAATACCAAAATCAGCATACAACTATTCACCAAGAGAAACAAGTTTGGGAAGAACAAGGAAAAGACGAAAAGAACAGCAATTTGGAGCCGGAACAGGCAGGCAAAAGTCTAAACCGTGACGAAGAAGAAGAAGACACCTCGTATTATCGAGGTGCAACATCTAGTTTGTTGCGTGGAAATGTTGTCATTTGCGTAGGGTATAGCCTTGTACAACCTCAATGTGCAGAAATGCTGTTCCAGATGGAGAAAATAATTTATAATGGCTGGGTGAGTCGACATGCTGGCCACATATAACCCCTATACTGGCTACATCATAATAATCTGCTACGGTTCTACCAGCTCTTAAAGTTTAGCTTTGACCACCCGAACAACAGCTCGCCATTCTGTTCTGTCCATTACTTTCAACCTGCAAGTCATTTTATGATATTTTTATATTCCTCAAATAATACCCTTAAGTTGATTAACTCCTTTTATATTCTTTATTATCATACTTGTCCACCGCTGTGGTCTCGAGGTAGCGTGCTGCCTTGTCACGCAGCGGGCCCGGGTTCGATCCCCGGTCGGGGCAGTTTTTCTGGGTGAGGTTTTTATCGGGTTTTTTCCTCACTTGTAAGACAAGTGTCAGGAAAACTTTAAGGCCCAAACGGTCCCCGAAATCATATGGCCACCATAATCATCATCATCCTTATCAGTATCATAATCATCATCCTTATCAGTATCATCATCATCACCGGTGTGGAAAGCAACGGGAAGCTACCACACCTACAATCCCCTAGTAAAGCTGCAAGCAAAGCATGAAAATGCTATGATTGCAGTGAAGGACCTGCCTTCGGGCAGAATTACTATGGATGGATGGATGGATTATCATATTTACTATTTTCTCATTTATAAATTATTATTCTTAAGTTGATTAACTCTTTTTATATTCTTTATTATCATACTTGGGGGGCACGCCGTAGCGTAGTGGTTAAGGCACTGAGCTACAAGCTGGAGGGTCGAGGGTTCAAGTCCCGTTGGGGTCAGGATTTTTAAACTGACCCAAACCTTCTGGCGGCACCATGGCCCTGGGGTCGACTCAGCCTCTAACTGAAATGAGTACCAGACGCTTGTTCTGGGGTAAAGGCGGCCGTCACCAGGGTTGACAACCCGGCTGACAAAGTGTCGATTGTCTAGAAAAAGTGGGAGCCTTAACCTCCTACTACCCCAAGGGCCTCATGAGGCCTGTTGTGGGATCACTTTACCTTTTTTATTATCATACTTACTATTTTCTCATTTATAAATTATTATTCTTTCCTTCCTTCTCCATTTTCCGAAAAAAAAGTGCACTGCTTACAGTTCTTTTCAAATCACTCTTCACGCCATCCATTCATCTAATCCTGGGTATACCGCGTCTTCTCTTACAATTAAGTTTTGCACCAGTACTACCATGGGAGTCCGGTTTGTGCCCATTCTGTATACATGTCCCCACCAATCACTATTTTGGCTTTAAACAGAATTTGGCAGGAATCATAAAAAAAACTAAAGGCTATCCACTCTTAAAATGATCCTCATCAAAACAAAACCATGTGTCCTGCTCGTTTTTCATTGGTTATGGACACCGACGTACGTTGTAAGAGCAATAAGTACGAAAAAGTAGTTCCTTTTATTAAATTAAAAATATGTCCTCTCGATATACTTCTTATTCTTCGTGGATCAAAACAATATCATTCATAACAGAAAATATTCTAAAATATACCTAATCAATAATTAGAACTTAAAATAGTTTATTACATATGGGTGATGCATTTTAACCATGCTTCAGTCGATTCTCATGAAACAAAATGGCTGAAAGTGTAGTCTTCTGTAGCTATGTCATCTCTTTGTCAAAATGACAGTAATTGTGGTGCAAATGGCGGAAGGATACAATTGTCGTTTGTTGATGCTAGGATCACTCTAAAAGTGGATAACATATAGATACTACTCTCTGGCGAAATCAGTTCAGTTACTTGTCGTTTTGGGAAAAAAACAACAATGAAAAACTGGATGAAATTGTATTTAAAATAGGGGGGAAGAAGAAGTTTTGATATTTATATGTTACATCTAGGTATTTTTATAAAGCGTATACTTCCCGGTTAATGGATAGTAATCCACCTCTGTTATTAACACATATGAATGTGAGGCCAACAGCCGGTTTATCGGCCAGGGTCTTCTATGCCTGTCGCGACATGGTCTGAAAAGGACCTCAAACCTGAGAAGACATCTCTCAGTAATTGTCGGTTCCTTTAACGTCCAGATTAGAACATCGATCCTAATGACATCAGCTGTTAAAGAGCGTCGTTAAATCAAATACTAGCACATTCCCAGATATGATATAGTTTAGATGTTAAATCACTTACAAATTAGAATTAAACAAAGATGTTTAAAATTCTGTGACAAATGATAGTGCGCTGTGTAAAACAAGTAGATTAGCCCAGGTTCAACGACTCTGCACAAAGGAAATATACGACGCTTGAAATAACATGAGGGTGTTAAGATAAAACAAAATTATTCGATAAAACTACAATTAAACTAACAGTTAGCGAGGCCAATAAACTCTTCCACACCCAGAACTTGTTTTAAAATGAATTTAGGGCATTAAGGTGCATTCAAAATAACTTATTTTATGTCACGTCTCTTTGCAGTACTTTACCGTTTTACAAAAGTCCATCACACAACAACTGTACATATCACTCGAATGTATATTGAAAAAATTCATACTAAAATTCCGTTGAGGTAAATAGTCATGAAGTCTATTCTACATTGTTCTGCCCAAGGGCAAGTCTTTCACTGCAATCATAGTATTTTCACCTTATGCTTGCAGCTTTACTAGGGAATTATAGGTGTAGTAGCTTCCCGTTCAAATGAGGGAAATTTTGAGGAAGTGGCTGAATTAAAATACCTAGGAACAACAATCACAAATAGGAATGGTGCACAAAGAAATTAAACATGAGCTCAATTCTGGAAATGCGCGGCTATTATGGATTACAAAGACTCTTGACATCCCAACTCCTTTCAAAAAACTTTAAACTGAAAATATAAGAAACGGTTATTCTACCAGATATATTATATGGATGCGAAACATGGACTCTTACTTTAAATGTGAAAAGGAGATTACGAGTATGAGAGAAAATTTTTGGACCAAAGAGAGATGTACAGACAGGTGAATGGAGAAGACTCCATAAAAGTGAAGTACATGGTCTTTCTATAAAGCCAGATATAATAAGAAAAGTTAAGTCTCGTAGACTTCGATGAACAGGACATGTGGCACGAATAGGGAATGAAAGACGTGCATGGAAGCTCGTTGTAGGAAAACCACAGGGAAAATGCCCAGTTTGTCAACCAATAATTAGGTGGGAGAATAATATCAATGATTTGATCAAAGTACATTATACAGGGAACGATTGGAAAACATTAGCTCAGGATAGGGATGTATGGAGAGCTTATGTCCGTGCGGCCATGAACCTAAGGCTTCGATAGTGCCAGTGCGTTAGCTAGTTAGTAGCATTCCGTTGCTTTCAACACCGGTGAAATAAGAATAATAATAAGGATGATGATGATGATGATGGCCGGATGATTTTTGGGGACCGTTGGGCCCTAGGCTTCCTGTTTTTGTCTTATAGGTGAGCAAAAGCCCGAAAAAAAAACCTCACCCAGGAGGCTGTCCCGGCCGGGAATCGAACCCGGGCCCATTGCGTGACAAGGCAGCACGCTACCTCGAGACCTCAGCGGTGGACTAGTCACAAAGTAAAATATGAAAATATATACCTGGCTTGTGCAATCGTCCTCAATTGGGTTAAACTTTCTTAACAATGCAGGAGAGGAGAGATCGTCTGCAAAACTATAATTTGAGCCGCTGGTAAATGCTCATCTTATAACAACATATTTGGTCTAAAATTAGCAAAATTTGTGCATGCTATTTCTCATGTTATTATCATCATCATCATAGTACATTCACGAATTTAGGCCATTTGTTGACCTGTTTCGGCCTCAAGAGAAACACCATCCAGAAGTAATGGCTATAATAAGAGTAGTTAAGTCTAGCAGACTGTTAATTATATAATTTTACCTGGTAAGTCAGTCTGGAACAGTCCAGTTAAAACGCAGAACATAAAACATTGTTTTCGAAAGGCCTCCATATTAGAATAACTTGAAGAAGTTTAATAATTTAGTTGAGGACGACTGACTTACCAGGTAAAATTATATAATTAACATATTATTACATAACCTCAACGGTGCTTTAATATGAATTTCAAAAGACTGGCACACTTTATTTATTTTATAATGTAGGTCTTTCAAAAAGCGTTTTCCATCATCAGCACAATAATATGTGCTTCTATGTGGTGTAGTGCTGCGACGCTCTTTACATCAGCGGCCTTCCAGTTTAAAATAAAAGCCCTACGAGCAAAATGTATGACTTTTCAGGCCCAGGTTTTAAAAGTGAAACTTTTGAACTCAGACGTTGAACCGTTTTATTAAATAAAAACAGTACATATTATGAATTGCTCATGCAGAATGTATTACAGAGGTCGAGACACTCCCTAGCCCCTGGCTACTTGCCTCCAGTCTTTTCACTTATGCTAATTTTCACTGAGAATATGTAGTAGAGTTCTTAACATGTCTTAGAAAATTTTTACAGGATAACACTGTTACGAGAGATAATTAGAAGTAAAGGAATAATTTATTTTTCTAGAAACTATAGAAGGGGTCAAACACCGGGGTTTACAAGAGGATTTAGATGATATTTACTAACAGTACTCACTTAACGGTTTCGATGTAACCTCCCTGGCGAAAGCAAAACACTGTTAAGAGGTTATATTAATTACACAGACAACGCACGCACTTCCTCATCTTCAGGCACTTGTGCCACAGGCTATAGTGAAAATATCGTATCAAAGTTTGTTATAAGCATTACTTTCTGTGTACAGTCCCTATATACTGACCACATGTTGCCCCTATATGACTGGATGTTATTCCACCTCGACTAAGTCAAGGAATAGTAGGCTGTTAGGCCAAGGCATTCAGACCAGATATGTCACACAGAGTCAAGCGCTGTTGACTTGAGATAGCGTGCTGCCTTGTCACGCAGCGGGCCCGGGTTCGATTCCCAGTCGGGACAGGCTCCTGGGTGAGGTCTTTTCGGGGTTTTTCCTCACCTGTAAGAAAAATGTCAGGAAGCTTAGGGTCCAACGGTCCCCGAAAATCATCAGGCCATCATCATCATACTTCACCGCTGTGGGAAGCTACCACACCTATAATTCCCTAGTAAAGCTGCAAAGGATAGAATGAAAATGATATGATTGCAGTGAAAGACCTGCCCTCGGGCAGAATTACTATGGATGGATGTCACACAGAAGAGTTCTGGATAGTGAATCACATGTCACCCAACATCAACGATATTTTATTAGATAGTCTATTTTACTTTTTGCAGACGATCAGGTTGTATTATCTGAGACAGATTATTGCTTACAACGGGCAATTTACAAATTGGGTTTTATATGTGAAACGTACTTACTTAATACTCAATACAGGCTTTCCGCTTTACAGCAGTTCGCCCTTGATTCCTGCTTTCCAGAGATTCCTATCTTCCCATTGTCCATCTTCCATACCCCTCTTCATCATGGCATCATATATTCCCTCATACCATGCTCTTCTACTTCTTCCCCTCTTCCTTCTGCCTGGTACCATCCAACCCAACACCTGTTTAGGCCACTGGTCTTCCGACATGCGTTGTACATGTCCATACCATTGTAGAGCTCTCTTTGTTATCCTATCGATAACAGTTTCTTGTGCATCCATTTCTTGTCTGACATATGTATTTCGAATATGTTGTAGCATGGATATTCTCATACTTCTCCGTAATCCATCCATTTCTCTCGTCAAGATTCTATTCTGCATCCTCTCATTTATTGTCCAGCTTTCTGATCCATATGTAAGTATACTTTCTATTATTGTCTGTATAATCTCTTTTTTTTTTTTTTTTTTTTGTTTTTTGGTCAAATTTCTATTCTATAAAAGACTATTCAGAGATCTAATCGCCTTCCTTGCACAATTTACTCTGTTAATAATATATTTTTCACAAGTACCAGATGTATCTATTATAGAGCCAAGATATTTAAATTCTTCAACACATTTAATTATCATATTATTTATTTGTAGGTCTTCTGAATTTCCTCCGATTACCATAAATTCTGTTTTAATATAATTTATCTTCAGTCCACCTACCTCAAATGCATCGACCAATTTTCTGATCATATATTCTATATCTTTTTTATCTTGTCCTATTATAATCTGGTCATCAGTGAATAATATGTGAAACATATAACTTGGAAATATCTACTCCAAAAATAAATGTGTTACCTTTTTACATGTTCAATCAATTAGGACTCTATTATGATCTCAAAGTCTCAACTTCAAAAACTAAAATTATGGCTTTTCAGGGCAAAGTGCCAGTCAGAGCAAAAATAGTAATCAATATTGAAATAATAGAACAGATAGCACACTTTAACTATCTTGGTTCAGATATAACATATAGCTACGATTGGGATATACATGATAAATTAAACAGATATCAAATGATGTGTGGCACCATAAGAAGAACCCTCCGAAAGACTCGACGAGAAACTCGGCTCAGGTTTTATAAAATTATGGCTGTTCCTCTTCTTTTATATGGATCTGAATCTTGGGTACTTACAAAAAAAAAAAGATTTCTCACACATTCAAGCTACTGAAACTAAATTTTTAAGATCCGTAAAAGGATGTACATGCATGGATAGATTACACAATGAATCAATAAGAAATGAACTGGGGATATTATCAATAGTCTGTAAACTAGACATTTAGACAGAATGGACAATACAAGATTACCCAAAAATATCAACACCTACAAACCACATGGAAAAAGATTTTTGGGACGGCCAAGGAAACAATGGACTTGAGACCGGAATAGGTCGCATTGGCCTAATCCTGGAAAGGAAGAAGAAGATATATACTTTTGGGTGGTGCTGTCGTCCTCAATTGTGTTATTAGTTTTTTTATTTTAAGAATCATGAATTTACTTTTATAGACAAGTATCCCAAACTGATTTACTCTTTGACAAATACCAGTTTATTCTATACAAGTAAGTAAATTACCTCAGGATTTTCCCCAACTTTATTTTTTTTTACATCTCCAATTACCTAATAAAAATTGTAACATAATGCGCAAAACAAATCTTGCAAATTGTGTACTAAATCCTTGTAATGAAATTATTTTAAAGGGATAATAAAAAATATGTACGGTACACAAAGGAATTTGGGTCTGATTTAACTTCTAATTCTATAATAAAGGAATTCCAAGGTATCAGTTCACTTTGACACTTGCCGCCTCTGCACCACCTGGAGATTAACAAAACTTGTTTAATTAAGAGACCAGACCGTGTTTTATTCACGGGGCTTTTATTGTCTCCCGGCATGCTATTCAAACAATCAAACAATAACTACAGGGGGAACCCCGCGAACAAATGACTTCGTTACAAATTGTATGTATCTGCAGAATCATGTAGTCGACTCTGATTTGTTTTAAAACTATGACAATCTGCTCTATGATAAACCTCTATAATTATAATGACTATTTAACTCATGCCCCAAATGGGAGTCAATGACCAATCACGTTTCAATGATTTCTGTATTACAACCAATCAGAGACGTGTTTCACGAAATAATTATCAACGTTAGGATTATCATATATTAAGCAAAGCTCCTCCTTTTTAATATTCTGAACAGGTCTGACCGTTATTTTGCAGTGACTGAGCCTATAACAAATACGGCTACCAGATTGTATATAATAGTGCTTACATGTCAACATTTGTAGCAATTGATTATACCACCAAAAAAGAAACCACTGTTTGCACTTTCTTAAATGTATACGACATCAAAAATGAATATATACAGATTGATGTGTTTCATTTTTCTCCACTAGAGAGCATTCTTACAATATTGCGTTCCTTTGGCAATAAATAGTATGATCTGGTTGCAGTGATAAACAAAAGAAGCAGTAGAAGCGTAGGCTACCTATCGTTTCTCATTAGTTTTCAAACATCACCGTTTACTTTAAATATAAAAATATTTTTAAATAACTGTAGTTAAATAATGATTTGTGAGTAAACAGCTTTATTTTATTCGTTAAATAGTCCTAACAAATGCCACTCTTGATTTCCAAATTCTCTAGATAAATTCACTCCTCACTTCGTGAGTCGTGAATTTATCGATAATTTGGAAAATCACTCGTGGCATTACTTATGATAACATACTTAGCACTTAATAATAGTATTTATTTTTATTATGTTAATTAGAATTAACAAACGGTTAATCTAAAGGGAAAGTTGCCGTATCAGTTATAGATTTAGATAATCTTAATGTTTCTTCTTTTTTTTGTGGGGAAGAATAGTTGCCAATTTTTTTTCTCAAAATGTATCCATAATATAATAGATTACCGTCACACTCAAGAATTTCGTCTTCTCCAGTTATAGCGGTCCTGAACATCCTTATCTGTAAGTTCCAGTTCACCCATACTTCTTCTCACATCGTCCATCCAATTTTCTTTAGGTCTTCCCTTTCTTCTTTTCTTATTTACATAAAAAAACAAGATCTAAGTAGGATAATGGCGGCAGAAATGAAATTTTTGAGATCTGTTAAAGGATGCACTAAGGAAGACAGAATCAAGAACACAGAAATAAGACAGGAACTTGAAATATTTGCAATAACTGATAAAATGGATACATATAGACAAAAATGGAAGCAGCACATAGACAGAATGAATGAAGATAGATATCCAAAACAAATAACAAAATACAAACCTAAAGGACCCGAGATGTGGGCAGACCTAGAAAGAGATGGGCTGAAGTCGGAACGGGTCAACAGACCTAATCCATGAATCCAGATGATGATGATTTTCCACTCCTAGATCTTCCTATGGATTCTATCAAAACTTTAGCATTATCCTACCTTATGTACGGAAGTGAGATTTTGATATTAAAAAAAAAAAAAGATACAGAAGCGCAATCAAAGCAACGGAAATGAAATGTCTGAGAAGGACAACAGGATACACTCTTTTAGATCGAAAACACAATGAAAATATTTTAGAACAATTAGAAGTACAATCAGTAAAAGAAAACTCTACAGATATAAATTAAACTGGCTAGACTATGTAAAAATAATGGATAATTCAAGAATCCAAAAAAATTGCAATGCAATCTAAAGGACATCGTCGACCAGGAAGACATCCTAAAAGAATGCGAGATGGGGCCGAAACAGGTCTACAAAGGCCTAATTCGTGACAGATGACGATGATCAGATGTCCATACACCATCTTAATCGTCTCTCTTCAATTGTCTATAATACATTTATTATAAACGTTTCTTCTTCTACTTCTTCACTTCCTGGTTTAGGCAAGAGTTGCCTGTTCCTTGTTCACTAATAGATCTAAGACCATCTCTTCCGAGGACGTCCGACATATCTTCTTCCTCTTGGAAAATAATGGAAGATTTTATTTGGTAATCTACTTTCTTCCATTCTTTCTACAAGGTTTCTTTCTTTCTTTTTTTTTTCTCATCTGGATTTCAGCAATGATCTTCTCCACTAATTCATCCCTGTTACTAATAACTTCTCAGCTTTTAATTGTCCATCTATCTGATCCATATAATACTCTCTACAATGACCTCATAAATAGATTCATTTGTTCTGTAAAGTAATGTTTTTATTTCATACTACGAGATCAGCATGCCAATTACGATACTCTCCGTCCGCCTGCCATTATTTTTTTCCTATTTCTAATTGTGATGAGCATTCTTCTGCTAAGATAGTTGCTGATACATACAACATGGTTTATCAAAATTAAGTAAAATCTCTGAAGTCTGCCTCTGTACGCGGATCACAGTTTGAGAGACTCATTATGAAAGTAAGTGTTAACACGTCCTCAATATATGCGAGTTTCTATTAAAGATATATTATAAAGATGTTTATCTTACAACTAATAGGAAGAAGGTTCGTATCGATTATATCGAATTAACCTGTATTCTGATTAAACCGTTACGTCGATAGAATTCACAACTACGCTATCAACTTTCTTGCGATTATTATGTATATTCCATTAAACTATGGGCAAATTTATATTACAAAAAGTTATAGGGGCCTACATTAAGGTTTAGGGAAAAAACCAGGTAAGTAACTTTTTGTTGAAATGGAGCTTAGGTGTCGTTAGATTTCCCAAGAAAGCACTGACATTTATAAGTTCGAAACAGATTTCTTTTCAATGTAACCACGTTGCCTTTTATAACATTTGTGGATTTGTCCCCTGACATTAGCGGAATTGTAATCCATTTCTTAGGTTGGAGGTCGGCCGCGGTGTACTAGTTCCGAGGGTCGCGGGTTCAAACCTGACCGGGATCGATGGATTTTTTTAGGATGGAAAACCCAAGGAGTAAGTCCTCCGGGGGGGGGGACTTTAAGCGAGGGTCCCGAGTAAGCAAAATTTACCGACCTCAATGTCCTAATAATACCTTAGTTGCCTGTTAGACGTCCATTGAGTCGGTGTGTTGACCGCATGCCATTCATGACATCTGTGAGCAAATAAGGTAACTAAAATTTAAATTGGTCCAGTAACTCCTTACAAAGGATGGCTGAACAATGTGCTATGCTATTATAGATAGATAGATAGATAGATAGATAGATAGATCACCTGGAATGTGGGGTTGCGTTACCCCGATGATACGATGGGTGATAAATGATAATGAAAAGCCCATGTAATATGCACAATGGTGATTCAAAATAACATTTTGAAGCATTAAAACATTTCATGTCTGGGGATTTAACTTTAATTTATTAATTAAATAAAAATAAAACTTAGTTTCATTTGATTTTCATTTCATCAAGTAAACAACAACTCAATTGATATTAATTTATTGTATGGCCTTAGACCAAAATTACCAGGATAAAAACTACAGTGTGTTATAATTATTTTCTGCTATAACGTAAATCAAATATTTCAGTTCTATATTTTTGTGAACAAACTAAATTTACTGTTATCAGTTTATAAATCAAATATATAAAAATGAATGTTTGTTTGTTCGTACTTTAAGCGCGGGAATACCGTTGATCCGATTGTGATGGGATTTTTTTTTGCAAAATGTTCAGGAGATTCCCGGGATGGACATAGGCTATAAGAGAGTAGTGATACTCAACTCCTACACCCTTAAAAATCGCCCTTTCTAGTGGAAAACGAGAAAAAAGTAGCTCTTTGGACTCTTATATGGCTTACGCTGCCTAAACCATAACAAATACACAAAATTAATGTCCACAGAATTTAATATCTCAAAAAGCTCTACAAAAAAGTATGCGACAGCAAATGTTTATCTCTTACGGATAACTCACAATAACCATTTTTGTCTTTCATTGATGCCAAGAAGATCGAGACAAGTACGTAAGAGTCCTATGCAAGCATAACAGCTCATGGGGAGGGGGTATTCTTTTACGGATAACTCACAATAACGAATTTTGTCTTTTAGCTCATTTATGCCAAGAAGATCGAGATAAGTGTATTCCCGGGCAACACCGGGTAATCAGCACGGGGAACCTTAAAAATAATTACGATATATGACACATTTATAATCATTTTTCATTTTACTTATTCAACTAATCATAAGAAGTACATTAATTTTCGTCTTTCAACTCATTTATGCCAAGAAGATCGGGATGAGCAGATTCCCGCACAACGCCGTGTAAACAGCACGTGGTATCTAAAAATAATTACGATATAAATTTTCCGCTTACTTATTTAACTAAACATAAAAACACATTAATTTTCGTATTTCAGCTCATTTATGTCAAGAAGATCGGGATAAGTAGATTCCCGGGCAACGCCGGGTAATCACCAAGGGGTATCTAAAAAATATAAATTTATAAAAAAATGTCCTCCTACTTATTCAACTAAACATAAAAGCACATAAATTTTCATTTATTTAGAATTAGCAGCGCACGCCAGGTATTAGCTAGTAGGGTAATAAAACAAAATTCTATAAACTGCATCATCAATCGCCTTGCCCTGAACTACCGACCCTTATACCAGCCCAATATGCATCAAAATTAGAAGTGAATTCAATTTTAATTCCAAAAGAACAGCCTCTGAAATGAGCTTTCAAACATACAGTCACGGAAATAAAAATTCCCACAGTTAAAAGAATCCTCACAAACAACTAATAAATAAAATGTAATATACAATCAAATTTCACTTTCCCGTAGGACACAACCAATATGTAAATGGAGATGTACTGCCTGACAAGATAACGGAATCAATTAGGTAATTCATCTTCAGTGCATTTTCTCTACAACTTTCTATTTCTATAGTGACAATTGGATGGCACCTTGTTAACCTTCATGTTTTTTTTTACAATTAGCCTACGGTATTCTAAGAGAGAGTACTGCGCAGTCGCAAAATACGTAGACATGCTGATCTAACAAGAGGGTATAATCAAAACAAGTGAAAACTATACGGTGATTCACAGTCAAACTATGTTCTTAATTAAAGATAAATTCAGTTTTACAGAGTTGCATGATAGTCCGAGATCCGGCTGCAAGGTTTCTACGTTCATCGAGTGTATGGACAAAATCTATCTTTTTTCATAAAATTGTGAATTACTGAATACATTTTTGCCGAGGCCACCAGTATGTTTAATTAAAATATAATATATTTATTTGTTCGAAATAATTTAATTCACTTATTAAAATAAATTATAATCCAGTTAGCAGAAATCGATGTATAGAGCTTGAAAAGTTTTGGTTGCCATTGCACACTTGGCCGTAAACCTCCTCGCGGCTACAGCAGGCTGTGACACCAATCAGTAATAAAAATGGCCGCAAGTACGTATTTATTGTTTTATATTGTTTCAAATTAAGTTCAGTTAATTTAAAATGCTGTGATTTGTTTCGAATAATGTATATTAACACTATATTTTGAATATATTTTTGTATATAAATCTCTGTTAAGGGAAACATGGGCTTACAAGACAAGAAGATATACATTGTACGCACTATACATAAAGGGCAGTGGTTTTACTCTCCGCTGCCAGGGAACAACACAAAACAATAAATACGTACTTACCGCCATTTTATTACTGATTGGTGTCATATCCTGCTGTAGTCGCGAGGAGGTTTACGACCAATTGTGCAATGAAAACCAAAACTTTTCAAGCTCTATACATCGATTTCTCCTAAATGGATTATAATTTATTTTAATAACAAGTGAATAAAATTGTTTCGAATAAATTAATTAAACATACTGGCGGCCGAATTTTAATAGGTAACTCGGCAAAAATGAATTCAGTCATTCACAATTTTATGAAAAAAAAATTTTTGTTCATACACTCGATGAACGTAGGAATCTTGCAGCCGGATCTTGGACTATGGGGAGATCAGCACTAGAATATTCTCAGTGTTTTCAACCCAACATGGGCTCGAGCCTATATAAATCGGATCCTGGGTCCATATAATTTTCTTACCTACGTTGGTTATTAATTTTGTAGTAATAGTAGTCCTGGTCACTCCACTGAGAAGCATAGGGCCTTGATAAAAGCTAGCCAACGCACTCTTGTTTGCCAATGCCTTAATTTCATTCCAACTGACCCATGCCTGTTCAGATTCATCTCTATGATTAATTCTGTACGATACTATTAATTCATTACAAATAGAGTGAGTTAATGATCAACATCATCATCTTCATGGTAGGCCGTCGGTTGTTCCGTTCTCAGATTTCATTTTCCCGCCGTCTTCTAGGTCGTCCCACATCTCTATAACCTTGAGCTTGGAAGAGCGTTAATATTTGAAGTAAAAAAATTAATGAAGTGAGCACTGAATTAATCCGAAATTCACATTTTATGTAGGATTTTCAATCCGAATTTCACATTTTATGTAGGATTTTCAATCCGAAATTCACATTTTATGTAGGATTTTCAATCCGAAATTCACATTTTATGTAGGATTTTCAATCCGAAATTCACATTTTATGTAGGATTTTCAATCCGAAATTCACATTTTATGTAGGATTTTCAATCCGAAATTCACATTTTATGTAGGATTTTCAATCCGAAATTCACATTTTATGTAGGGTTTGATTTTCAATCCGAAATTCACATTTTATGTAGGATTTTCAATCCGAAATTCACATTTTATGTAGGATTTTCAATCCGAAATTCACATTTTATGTAGGATTTTCAATCCGAAATTCACATTTTATGTAGGATTTTCAATCCGAAATTCACATTTTATGTAGGATTTTCAATCCGAAATTCACATTTTATGTAGGGTTTGATTTTCAATCCGAAATTCACATTTTATGTAGGGTTTTCAATCCGAAATTCACATTTTATGTAGGATTTTCAATCCGAAATTCACATTTTATGTAGGATTTTCAATCCGAAATTCACATTTTATGTAGGATTTTCAATCCGAAATTCACATTTTATGTAGGATTTTCAATCCGAAATTCACATTTTATGTAGGATTTTCAATCCGAAATTCACATATATGTAGGATTTTCAATCCGAAATTCACATTTTATGTAGGGTTTGATTTTCAATCCGAAATTCACATTTTATGTAGGGTTTGATTTTCAATCCGAAATTCACATTTTATGTAGGATTTTCAATCCGAAATTCACATTTTATGTAGGATTTTCAATCCGAAATTCACATTTTATGTAGGATTTTCAATCCGAAATTCACATTTTATGTAGGGTTTTCAATCCGAAATTCACATTTTATGTAGGGTTTTCAATCCGAAATTCACATTTTATGTAGGATTTTCAATCCGAAATTCACATTTTATGTAGGATTTTCAATCCGAAATTCACATTTTATGTAGGGTTTTCAATCCGAAATTCACATTTTATGTAGGATTTTAGTAAATCAGGCTAAAAGAAGAAAAGAAAAGGAACAGTTTGTTGTTGAAAAATACACTTTTTTATATTCAATGCCCCATTTTGTTATTTCGACAGTTATGGCGTTCTTTCCTGGCATTGGTATAACTGTAATCCACTTTTGAAGTTGAGACGTCTGCGAGGAAGGGTTACACAGCCTCGTGATATGATGGGTGATGATGATCATAATGGTGCGTCAGTAGAGTCCTTAATTCTATACGTAATATAAGGTGAATATGAATGATGATTATGACTGCCATATGGTGTTCGGGTCCACCACTGTGGTCTCAAGGTAGCGTGCTGTCCGGGTCGATTCCCGGTCGGGACAAGCTTCCTGGGTGAGGTTTTTTTCCGGAGTTTAAGACAAATGTCAGGTAGCTTTAAGGCCCAAAAGGTCCCCCAACATCATATGGCCATCATCATCATCCTTCACCGGTGTGGAAAGCAACGGAAAGTTACCACATCTATAATTCCCTAGTAAAGCTGCAAAGGATAGCATGGAAATGCCATGATTGCAGTGAAAACATAACCTACGGTAGAACACTTAAACATGTATAAAAATTATGTTCCGAGACCGTTTGGGTCTTAAAGTTTCCTGACATTTGTCCTACAGGTGAGAAAAAAAAAACAGAAAAAAAAAACACGCAGGAAAATTGTCCCGACCGTGACTCGAGCTCGGCCCGCTGCGTGACAATGCAACATGCTATGTCGAAACCACAGCGATGAACTAACAACGGGACTTCGAATTTGTAAAGTCGGTGGATTTTAAATGTTTACCATCAGGTTAGAAATTTAAGTCTATTTTTTTTTTAACATTATACATTTTTGGTGATCGATCCAACCAACTTCCATATGATGTTCCCTAGGTAATAATAATAATAATAATAATAATAATAGCTTTATTTTACCTGGCAGAGTTAAGGCCTTAAGGCCTTGTCTACCATACATACTACTGCTCATACTCGGGGACACAATTTACCTATCACCCCCTTTTTGACACGGGCCCAGTTTACCTACTACTTTTTTCGAACCGGGGCCCAATTTATCTTATTTTCTAAGATCGGGACCCATTTTACCGTCGCTGCTCTTCTACGCTCCTGAAAAGCTGACTTAGATGGCGTGGGTCCTTCAATATTTAACCCAAGTTTCAAGCTAATATTTTGTCTGTGTAAATGGTACTTTGGTCTTAACATGTTGTTAATTATTTGAAGGCAAAAGTCAAATTAAAATGACCATCACCCAATATAGATGAATAAAACAAAAACTGAAACAAAATTTTTGTTTCAGTTTTAGTTTTATTCATCAACATTGGCGTGATGGTCATTTTAATTTGACTTTTGCCTTCCTTATACAACCATCCAAACACTTCTGTTAGTGACTCTTACTTTCCATTTCCTTATAAAAAAAAGTACAAATTCCACGCTGCAGGGCTCTATCTCCATCTTAAGAAGTCATCCATACGTGTATAATCTGTCTCCAAACCTTCGTTCTTGATTTTCCTCTTCATTCAAAATTACTCTTTCACATACATTCTAGTTTCATCTTGTTCTACGTCTATTATACAAATTAAAAAAGTATGTATTATCTCCATATTATCTAATGATTTTATTGTTTTTCCTCCTTTTCTAGTTTGTCATAGTGCAGAACCATCTTATTAAGTTCGTTAAATAAAAATTGAGCTGCTTTCGTTTAGTAGCACCTAATGATTTTCAAACTGGACCTCAAAATGTTCTGTACATGACAAATTTTGCGACAGAAATGACTCGTGTTGTTAAATAACCTTGTTAAATAAAATACTATTAGCAAAAAAGCTAGCGATGTTTAAAAGTTATGAGAAAAGTAGAACAGAGAAAAATATGAAGGTCAGTAGGTACTGGAAGACGACACTTTGTGCTATGGATGACAGATGTAAGAAAGAAAAACTCCACCCTTGATATAAAAACTCTCAAAACAACGCCCAAAACCAGCAGGGTGGATTATCACGACCCGTCATCGCCCACACTTCATCATCCAAAAATATTTAAGACGTCCATTTTACATTACATCATAACTGTGACAAGAAAATCAAGTGTTTTGTACATATGCAGGCATTATTTACACAATTTCTATGCCATAAATATTTTAAGAATATCCGTGAACGATCCTTGATTTATTCGGAACAGGCAATAATTATACAACACTAAAGAGAGAGAAAAAAAAGTGCATGGTCCGGGATTTGAAACCAAGCTATCCAGATCTGTGCGCAGCAGGAAACAGATAATTAGAATTGGAGTTCTAATATCTAGCTCAGAAGATGGTCTACAGAAATCACTCTTTCAATTAAATAACATTATACAGAATTATAATTTCAAAATACCAATAAGTAAAACGAAAATCTAGTATGTATACTTCAGTAACAATTTGAACATTTTTTAAATGTATTTACAAAATGTATTTCATCAATTTCGAAAAGTAATTGTATCACTTTGTCCTTGAGGCAATACTCTAATGAGGAAAGTTGTATATAACAAAAGTTATCCAAAGCGACATAGTAGTATTTTAAAGTACGATACTATATTTGTGGGCACGGCGTAGTTTGGATATTGTTTTTTCATTGTTGCGGTGCGATGAGCACGGGGAACACTTTCATCAGGAGATTTCAGCTATGGAAAAGAGATATCAAGGCAAATGGAATCCTAATATGCTGGCCGATTATTGTTGGACTATCAAGAGGGATGTTCCACAGGCGAAATATAGCAGAACATCCGTCATTTCTTACTTTCTAGGTGAGCCCGAATGTTCGAATATTGTGTAGTTACGAATGTAGAAAATATTAAAGTGTTTGAAAAATAAAAATTCCTCTCTCTCGGAAACCTTGCGTGTTGGAGAAAAAAACGATATCACATTTGAATTCAGGGGAAAAAATACTATCAGAATCACATAGACAAAGTAAGTTTATTTTCGTTGCTCAGTGTAATCTTTGTACCAATAATAACAATAATTAAATTAGTAAATTAAGTATTAGTTTATAATTTATTTGCTGAAATATTTAAAGGAATTTGGAAGGTTTACTCGCCTGTTTATCAAAAAAAACATCTATTCATGATAGAATGTGAAGTATGATATAATCAAATGGCCGCGGAATATTGACTATGATAAAAGAGGTCGGCAAATTTTGCACAGAGAACTCTTTATTCAGGATTGTATATTTTACGAGGTAGCGGCTCCAGGTTGAGGAACCAGCTATAACGGCTGGGGGACTCGACATGCTAACCACAATGGCTGTTGATCATCTACCTCTGTGATTGACACATGTGGATGTGAAGGGCCAGCAGCCGGCTGGTAAAAGGGCAACCGCTGAAAAGTGGAAAGACCCTCGATCGATCGGATCTTTTACGAGGCTGAAAAAATTCAGACTCGGGACCCATGGCTTAATATCCCTCGCGGATGACTTGCTCCTTGATTTTTCCATCCTAAAAATCCATCGATCCCGGTCGGATTTGAACCCGCGACCAAGTAAGATATTTTTAAAATACTTTGAAGGCTTTTCGGAAAAGCATTGCCCCATCTTAGGGTTGTTAAAACGAAGAACATTTCATTTCTAAATGTCTTCAAAATGTTTTTTTTAATATCTTACGTAGTTAAGGACGACTGAGATGTCAGGTACGGATTTTCTCATAAGTAATGCCACGAGTGATTTCCAAATTATCGATAAATTCAAGACGCACGAAGTGAGCAGTCAATTTATATAGAGAATTTGGAAATAAAGAGTGGCATTTGTAAGGATTATTTAACGAATAAAATTAAGCTGTTTACTAAAAAATAATTATTTGAATATAGTTACCGGTGTTTTAAAATATTTATATAGTTAATGTAAACGGCGATGTTTGAAAACAAATTAGAAATGCGAGGTTATCTATATTCACTGCAACTCGATCATATTATTTATTGCCAAATAGGATCGCAATATTGTAAGAATGCACTCTAGTGGAGAAATAATGAAACACATCAAACTATTATAATCAACATTATAGGTTAATCATTTATATTTTGAAAAACAACTCAGTAAAATCACTGAATCGATTCATTATTTACTATATTCAATGTATTTGTTGGAGAAAAATAATGGTCTAACCTGTTCAGAATATTAAAAAAGGAGGAGTTTTCTTTATCACAAAAGCAGGTGCTGATAAAGAGAAATCGATAAGGAGCGAGGTGAAACACAACTGTCATTGGCGTAAAACAGAATTAATTTAAACGTGATTGGTCATTGGCTACCATTTGCGACGCGAGTTAAATAGTCATTTTAATTTAAACAAAAATGACTCTCACTTTTAGAAATGACTCGCGGGCCACCAGTAGACAACAATTGATACAGCATAAGTTAATCTGTCGCCATGGCAACTAATGAAGTTTATAAGGAATGTAGTATATATGAACTTGAACTAGAGTTTACAGTGAGGAGATACATATATCACTTAACAAACCGGTTCATCTCTACAACATCTGAATTATACATCAACAGGCATATATCACACTAACAGCGCAGTAATGTTCTGTAATAATTTTATCTGCAAGCAATAATAACTTTGCCCACTGACCCATTTATTCTAATAGGGTTAAGCGTTCGGACCCCTTAAGGGGGGTGATGGATCAAAAATTTACCATTTGAGATCAAAATTGGCATTTTTTGTTTTTTGTACTTAAAATAGCCTGTACTCTAATATTTGTGTTGGCAAAGTTTCAGAGGCCTATGACGCGTCTAAGTGCCCTAAAGTGCTGATTAGGCCTGATTGTTACAATTTGTATTTAAACTGCATGCAATTTTAAGATCCGTAAAAGGATGTACACGCATGGATAGATTACACAATGAATCAATAAGAAATGAACTGGAGATATTTTCAATAGTCGATAAACTAGAAGAGCACAAATACCAATGGAAAGAACATTTAGACAGAATGGACAATACAAGATTACCCAAAAAGATCAACACCTACAAACCACATGGAAAAATATATTTGGAACGGCCAAGGAAACGATGGACTTGAGACCGGAACAGGCCGCATTGACCTAATCCTGGAAAGGAAGAAGAAGAAACTGCATGCAAATCTTTAAACTTCTTTTTCCACACTTTTATTTTCACTGCATGTTTGTATATTCAAAATTGAATGGAATTCACAAATATTGTCCTAGAATTTTCACATTTTTACTGCATGTCCTAAAAACAGTGCATGGGTTTCATGATTGAAGTAGTATTTTAAGAAATAAAAAATAAAATGCATGCAATTATTAATTTTTTTTATAGTTCCACGCATGAGAAACATTTTTTTTCTCCCTTTTGTATTCAAATTATAAAAATTCTAATTCATGAATGTTTTTCTAAATATTTGAGAGGTCTTGTAAAAAAATCAGACATTTCACTAAAACAATTGCGGAACCCATTTAATTGCAATAAATGCTATTTTTAAATATAATATTTAATAACTCATAAAATAAATGTCTCACAAGAATGAAACTTAAACACATAATTATTGAATGTTTGTACAAAAAATCAAGTCTCTTGCTCAAAAGATGTAGAAAATAGAAATTTCACCCATCACCCCCCTTAAAGTATCTAAAATAGCATTTTTAATTTAATTTTGCGTCCTAAATATCGATAATACAATAAACAGAATCTACTTCTCATTTCTTCAACAATTTAAATATAAATAAAATGTTTAAAAAGAAGCCTTACATAAGACCCAATCGTCTACAGTCGAGCCGTTCTAAAGTCTGGCGTGTCCACACCTACCCGATTTTTGGCGGGACCGTTGCCCGTGGTTTACAAAACAAAGCTATGTTGTCAAGTCAGTACGGTCTTGCGTGGTGAACGAATCAATTGGAATATTATTACAGTGTGTTGTTATCTGTGAATTTAAGCGTCATAATGCCGCGGAGGATTCGGAAGACTCAATTCACAAACCAGAGAAACAATTTTTAACGTTAGAGATCTATTTCGAAGAAGAGTGAGAGAATCCTGGTAGTAGTTCGAGGGTAGACTTGGCAACACTGTAACGTACATATCTAGCAGATCTAACGGCGTTGTCACGTTTCATTCAATAGAATTCATTTTTACCAACTAAAGACACTGTAAAAAAAAAAAGTTGCAGCGCTGTTAAGATAGTTATAACCACGTGGAGTAGACATGGAAGCGTCATTTAAAAATGCGAAGACATTATTGGCAGAGAACTGTTTTCGGTTTCTGGTGATTAGGGCGGCGTCTTATAAGCCTCTAACGACAACTCCCCGGCTCTGCTGGCAGTAACAATGTTTTTTTTTTAAACCAGAGGGAAATAGTTGCCTTTGATGCCGCCTGTAAACTAAATGACTGAACCGACTATAGTTATGGAATGATTCTGCCATACTGTTCTGTTAAGAGGTGAGATTTTTGGTATATTGTTGTAAACCACCATCTGTGTTTGCTAGAAGAACTAAGCCATTAGCAAATAAATGTTAACATTTATCATAAGTAATGCCAAGAGTGATTTTCAATTTATGTAGAGAATTTGGAAATCAAGAGTGGCATTTGTTAGGACTATTCAACGAATAAAATTGAGCTGTTTACTCAAAAATCATTATTTAACTATAGTTATTTTAAAATATTTATATATTTAATGTAAACGGCGATGTTTGTAAACAATTGAGAAACGATTGGTACGCTTCATTTGCTTATTTTGTTCATCACTGCAACCAGATCATATTATTTATTCCCAAAGGATCGCAATATTGTAAGAATGCACCCTAGTGGAGAAATTTATAACCAACATTATAGGTATTAATTAATTTCTGATGACCTATGATGTAAATATGTCAATTATATTTTTCTGCAACGTTATTTCCTGGAAAATAATTCGTTTAAGAAAGTGCAAACTGTTTTTTTTTTTGGTATAATCAATTGCTACAAATGTTTTATATTATCTCCCGCATGCGCTATCTGCTGACATTCATGCACTATATATACAATCTGGTAGCCCGTATTTCTTAAGAGAGTCAGTCACTGCAAAATAATGCTATGGTCTATTCAGAATGTTAACAAGGAGGAGCATTCTTTAATATGATAGACTTCAGTTGATAAATTCGAGGCGAAACACGACTATGATTGGTTGTAAATAAAAAATCATTGAAATGTGATTGGTCATTGACCCCCATTTGGGGCATGAGTTAAATAGTCGATTTAATCTCGCGCCATTTAAAGCCCATTACATGATTTATTCATAGAAATTTTCATTCAAACTGTTCTGCCCAAGAATTAAAGTTGATACTCTTAGGTATATTGAAGTAAACCATTTTCTGTGTTTGCTAGACGTAAGTCTTGGCCATCAACTAATACATGTTAACATTTATCTATCAAGTCTCATTAAATCCTTCGTAAGGTGAAGTAAAATTATATACGTTGTAGGGATTGATAACGTTGTACGAATTCTTATCCAAATTTTGATCTCAGCAACACTGCCCGCAAACATCTAAATCGATTTGTAAAATGTAAAGAACACCATCGCATTTTTTAAAAATATAATTGCAACATTTAATTAAAGCAGGTTAAATATAGGGTAAACGGGGTGAATAGGGACACACTACATTTTCTCTCCACTGAATTCTAAGACTCCCAGCAAAATTTTTGGCATCCGTCGACTAACACTTCATGTATCAAAACCAGTTTTGTGATATTTTGGTTCTCGTTTGGTTATCTGACGATTTCATAACAAAGAATTGGTGTTCCAAGTAAGTGAAGTAATAACTTGGTACATTTAATGTTTTCGTTTTTAATTATACGTGTACATTGTTAAGTAATGGTCCAAATACGGATTAACCTTTGCTAAGTATTAAGTGTTCATCCCCAAAGAGATTGCAAAAATTCCTGTCTTTGTCGACAACGGCTTGTGTTGCCAACCTATGAAAAGTTAAACACTGTATTACGACTGGTAGGGACATTAATTCTCGGCTGAATAGGGACAGCATATTTCACTAATGTATTTGCAACTATTGCATTACAGATGTGTAATTCTAAACAGAGGTTAGTATGCATAGAGCTATTAAAGCATTCCGTCAATGAAGGAGATTGTACCGTGCGGCAGAGTTATTTAGGGTACCTGGTTCGTGTCTCCACCGTCACCGTAACAGTGAGAGTGACGATCCGCTGAAAAAAAAGTAGTTGGTACAAAGAATTTTTCCATTGTCCAACGTGGATTTGAATTAGATTCCAACAATGTAAGAACAGGCAGCTTTTTGCTTCGTGCATAAAAAATGCGACATCAGAATCTGAATAAAAAGTCCAGAATGATGATGATGATGATACAAGAGAGGCGGAAGGAAATAACACTGTGTGTGGATTTTGTTTATAAAGTATAATTCTCCAATTTCATAAAAAACTTGCAGAATGTATGTGATGTCTCATGGCAAAGGATGTTAATGGTATTGTGTGATGTGTTTTTTGAGGTGAAGGAAGAAAAAATGTTTATAGGTCTAATATAAAGAAATAAATCTGATTCTAAGAATGTTAAACGAGAAAATTATGTGACAAATTGTGTTCAAAATATCTGAGAAATAAATATTTTACCGAATGATGTAATTTGAATATTGTCCCAATTCACGCAAAAGACTGTCCTTTCTCAACCTAACAAATAAAGATGAATAGGAGTACGCAGTATGGAATATAAATGCCAATAATTCTTTATTCATTTGTTTGATAAAACTATAACTGGTACAAAATATTGACCAAATATTATATTAAATCTTGAAGTATAAAACAATACTTTTTATCGATAATAAAACTGATAACTAGAGACCAGATGTTAGGGAAAATGCCTACAGTTATTTAATATAGACATTGTAAAAGTGACTTAATGTAAGTTCATATCGACAGTCCTAGAGTTGTTTTCCATGAAGTTAATTTTGCCTATAAATGCTTTCAGCTTATAATGCCTACAAATGCCTATTTGCCATTTTTTTCTCGAAATTAACTTAGTATTTCAATGAAATTAATTGAAATGGGCAAAGTTCATGACACATAGAAACCTTTAAGTGACTGGCTATATTATTTTTGATGTTGGTAACACTGAATTCAGTCTGTAGTCCTCGTTCACAGACAGGTGTTTCAAGACAAAGTGATGCGATAAGTACATATGGCTTTTTTTACACCTTTAGAACAGTTATTTTACTATGTCATAAGGACGGACAACAGTAAACAGTAAGACAAACTGACAAATTTCATGAAAGAATTTGGTGCGGAAATGTTCTCAAGTGACGGTTCAATATTGTTTTGCAAAGTGTGTAAAATTTCAGTGAATTGCGCGAAGAAGTGCCATGTTTCGCAGCACGTACACACTGCAAAACATACATTCTCTTTGTAAAAATGCAAAAGAGTTCCAAAATCATCTCTGATATCTTCGTATGCTATCGATAACATATGTTTATATTCTTTATGCAAGGCTGTAAAAATGTTTGTTGTAGTCTATTTTTAAGAGCCTATTTTGAATTTTATAGTGCATATATTAATGATTTTTAGTGCCTTTTTGACTGCCTATTTTGAATTTTTTAAGTGCCAGACTCCCCTACTGATATCACAGATTTCCTTACTTTTGACCCGATTCAGCGCAGTTTACCCTATACTAATATAGTGTTATTCTAAGTACTGCAATGAACAGATCTGTACTCGTGGTACTAATGACTTGATAGAATCCACATAAAGACTTGATACCAACCTTGTCATACCACTCCAATTAAACTTACGTATGTCCAGTTAACATTTTATAGAAGTAGAAAATCCTGTACAGTACTAATATGGTTAAAATCTGATCTGAAGCTAATTAATATACTGAAAAGAAAATATTATACCACTATACCAATTAAAACTCTTATTCTAGAGATTCCGATAAGAAATCCTGGGACAGAACTATCTCACAATGTTTCATTATTTTTCTCGTTAGAATCCAAGAATAGACAATAAAAAAATAAAGGCTCAAGCAAAAAGCAATTTTCATTTATTGAAACGAAACTCCATACCGATATATGCTATTAAAATAAAACTAATAACGCCATTATTTTTTTTTCTTCGTCTTATTACTATTTCATCTTCTTTTTTTTTTTTCTTAGTGCGAAAACTCTTCCTAATATATTGACTTAGGCTTTCGCGGCCGGAGTTACTATGATGATCTTCAGAAGATTTGCGGGCTGTTGCCCGTGGTCTTCAGGCTTGTAGTTCCCTGACGTTTCGCCAGAGACTGCGGTCCGGCATCCTCAGGGTTGTCTTGAGACTGGCAATTTTGTCGACTACATGTCCTATTTATACATTTATCCGCGATGTGTTTTCTGTTTTCTTGCTCAATTTCTCAAATCGTCGAATGTATCTGTTGATTTCCTCCCCGTAGAGGCGACTAATATATTGACTTAGGCTTTCACGGCCGGAGATATATTGATGACCTTGTAGAAGATTTCCGGGCTGTTGGCCGTGATATTGAGGCTTGTAGTTCCCCGACTTTTCGCCAGACAACACTTGAGGATATCGGACGCAGTCTCTGGCGAAACGTCGGGGAACTACAAGCCTCAAGATCACGACCAACAGCCCGGAAATCTTCTACATGATCTTCCTAATCTCTTAGAAATTGATCTAAGATGGCATACGCATATAAAAACATGTTATGGTCGGATATGCATGGTGATAACATGAGGATTTGCAGAAGTTATTTTTTTTTTAAATCAGATAAATTAAACCATTGCAAGTGGGGGTTTACCTGAAAGCCGATATTTAAATCTAGCCCTATGTGCCGTCTTTTTTTTCTCACAACGAAACTGGATAAATAATATTTAATAAACAAAATAGATATTAACAAAGGCAGATTAGTAAACAAATAGAGGCTGCTGAAATGAAGATGTTGAGAGCAATAGCAGGATACCAAAGGACCGATAAAAAGGAAAACGAAGATATAAGAACAGAACTTAATATATTTAATCTCTGTGAAAGAATAAAATATTATCAAAATGCTTAACTTCAGCACATATTACGAATGAATGAACAGCGCATACCAAGAAGAATGTATAATTATAAATCAAAAGGGAGAAGAATGATGGGAAGACCATTGAAGAGATGGAAGGACCAATTCGACCTATAATGAGATCGGAAGAGGTCATTGGGCTTAATCCTTGTTGATGATGATGATGAATAAACAAAATAAATGCACGGACTATAAATTCAACTTGATAAGGACTTCGCATCAATAGAATTTCGAAACAGATTCTTCATTACAAACCAATAGGACGAAGACATGTTGGAAGACAGAGTAAAAGATGGACAGAGTAAAAGATGGACAGACCAATTCTAACATGAGATCGGAACAGACCTGCAGTCTAATCCTTGATGCTTGCAGCTGATGATGATGATAAAAGACTTGGCTTAGTTTACGCATTTCCCGCGTCACGAACTTTTTTAAGAGTCATAGTTGGTTTGTTTTGAAGTAAGTGTTACAGTTAGAGCAGATGATTATCTAACAAGAGGACACAATGCTTGTTCTGATTCTATTACAACAAGTCTATAATGATTTCATGTTCTGATACCACCCTATGTCACGTGACCCCTCCCTTTCCTAATCAAAGACAGACGAACTCAGATTATACTCAAGCAGTGACAAGAAGTAAAAAAATATTATATAAATAATTCAAGAAGCAGTTTCATTGTTACTCAAGAGGGACTGTCAACCATCGCGTGCCCAAACCTAGCTTGAAATTTCCACCAGAGCAGCGTTGTAATGTACCACAATCTAATATATAAAAATGAATGATGGTTTGTTTGTTCGTATTTTATGCGCGGCCAAACGGTTCATCCAATTGTATTGCGACTTTCTGCAAAATGTTCAGGAGACTCCCGGGATGAACATAGGCTATAAGAGAGTTTTTATACTCCTACACCCTTAAATATCGCCCTTTGTAGTGGAAAACGTTAAAAGAATAGCTCTTTGGACGCTTAAATGGCTTACGCTGCCTAAACCATAAAAAATACACAAAATTAATGTGCACAGAATTGAATACCGGTACCTCACGAAGCTCTACAAAAAAAGTCCGCGAAGTATTTGTTATCTCTTACGGATAACTCACAATAACCATTTTTGTCTTTCATTGATACCAAGAAGATCGAGACAAGTGCGTAGGTTCCTGTGCAAGCATAGCAGCATATGACGGATATTCTTTTACGGATAACTCACAATAACGAATTTTGTCCTTTTGCTCATTTACGCCAAAAGATCGGGATGAGTAGATTCCCCGGACAACGCCGGGTAAACAGCACGGGGTATCTAAAAATAATTGCGATATAAATTTTTCCGTTTACTTATTTGACTAAACATAAAAACAATTATTTTCGTATTTCAGCTCATTTATGTCAAGAAGTTCGGGTAGAGTAGATTCCCGGTAACGCCGGGTAATCAGCACTGGGTATCTAAAAAATATAATTTATAATTATTTTTTCCTCTCACGCATACTTATTCAACTAAACATAAAAACGGCATTAATTTTGCATTGTTTAGGCACAGCAGCTCACGCCGGGTATTAGCTAGTTATTTATAAAATTTAAAAAAAATATCTTCAACTCGTGCACAACTTTAGGCCGGGTCGAGGGATGAGATGAGATGAATCCCCTACATTTATAGAGGTATGTGAACGACAAGAGTGCGGCCGACCAAGCCTGACGGGGGCAGTTGATCGAAATGAAACGAAATGGATAAGATGAATATAGATATATGGTGGAATGATATTGTGGCAGGGAAAAACGGGAGAAACCCCGAGAAAAACCTGTCCAATCTACGTTTCGTCCACCACGAAACCCACATGGAGTGACCTAGACTCTATCTCGGGACCCAGCGGTGAGAGGCGAGCGTCTAACCGCTTGCGCCACGGAGCTGTCACAATAATGTAATTTAGAATTAGTTTTTTTTAACAAGGTTCTTTTAGTGCCAATATTGTTAAAACTATAATTCGAATAATTAATTCAAATATATATCATAGAAAAGTATGGATGGAATATAATTTATCAGTTATCAAACACGTGTCCAAAAAATCTGCTGTTTTTAACTGCAAGGCACTGAAATCCAGAGCCAAATATCTAATTTAAGCTGTAGGGAACTAATACGACTCGTGAATTGGTAATTACATAACACTCACTACCTGCAGTCCGCACCGCGACCCGCTTCACTGCACTCCCCTCTTACTCATGCACGGAGTCCACCTGCTCCGCACAGTGGGATGCCATTGATGGATTATAGCTTCGATTTTTGTGCCTTGCAGTTAAAAGGGTAAATAATTGTTTGGAATGCGGTCTTGGTATTTCATAACGCTTCTCTGGGAAAATGCTCAAGGTAGGTTTCGGCATGCAATGTTTGACATTAGTCATGATTTGAGGAATGTAAATTCTACAGGATAGGAACGAATAGAGAGCTATGTCCGCGAGGCCATGAATCTCCGGGATCGATACCAGTAAAATGCATGGTAAGTTTCAGTTGAGGTATTAAATCACAATAATAGAATATCATCATCATCATCATCATAGTACATTCACGAATTTAGGCCATTTGTTGACCTGTTTCGGCCTCAAGAGAAACACCATCCAGAAGTCTTTTGAGTGGACGTCCTGGTCTTCTTCTTCCTGCAGGTTGATATCTTAACATTAGTTTGGGTATTCTGTGATCTTCCATTCGATGAACATGTTGTATCCAATATAGTATAATAGAATATACGAATATACGAATAAAAACTATAAAATAGTCACCTTGTAGGTCAGTCTCCTCAACTCAAGATGTTTTTAACACTCTGTAGGCCTTTTCGGACTAGTCCCATCTCGGCAGACGAATCAGGTCTGTATTTGTTGACCCTTGTTGAAGCACTGACTAAGGGCCGGTTCAGCCAGTTTAAGCTAAGCATTATATACAGGGGAAACTGGTGTAATACAGTTACCTCTGTTGGTGAAACCCGCCCTTAGTAGTGAATATTTTGTATAGATGATTGTGTTAGCTGGGTATGTTCTCATTCAGAATCAGGTTGTTATCGATTTCTCTTAAAATTACAATGCTATTATCATAATTATCATCATCATGAATGTTATTATTATTATTGTTATTGTTATTATTATCTTCTTCTTCTTCCTTCCAAGTATTAGGCCAAGGCCTGTTACGATCCTATAGAAAATTTTCCCTCCAGCGTTTCATAGGACGGCCCAGTGATCTTCGTCCTCTTGGTACATAATTATAAACAGCTTTGGGGATCCGATTTGAACTCATTCTTTCAAGATGGTGTTTCCAATTTAGTTGGTACTGTTTAATATATTCCAAAATTGGCGTAGTCTTCAATTCTTTTAAGATATCGGTGTTCCTTTTCCGATCCCATCTGGTGTAACCCGCTGTTCTGCGCATGAATCTCATTTCACAAGCCGTTATTCTGCTTTCATGTTGTTTTTTTAGTGTCCATGCTTCGCTACCATAGGTCAACACTGGTCTAGCCAAAGTGTTATATAAACGTAATCTGGTGTTTTTTGTACAAGGGATTGTTATTATTATTATTATTATTATTATTATTATTATTATTATTATTATTATTATTATAGTACAGGCATATTAGGTGAATGGAGGATGAAAGATTAAAAAAAAAAAATATGGAATGACCATCAGGAACGAGAAGGAAAGGACGACCAAATCTCACGTGGATCCAAGAGATTGAGAAACTTTGAACGACTGGGAAATAGAGGAAGAAATGTGTTATAATAGAGGCGAATGGAGAAAAATTATAAAGCGAAATTGAGACAAATCATTGGTGCCGGAAAAATGTATCAACATTGTAAAAACCGGAAATATATATAATAATAATAATAATAATTATTATTATTATTATTATTATATTATTATTATTATTATTATTATATTATTAAACCTGGACAGTAAGTAGAAAACAAGCCAACAAGCTGTTAGCAGTAGAAATTGATTTTGGAGGCGATCGATAAGAATTTCAAGAAGGGATAAGGTCAGAAACAGCACAATAAGGGAAATTATGTAAGTTAAAAAAAAATATTAGAAAAAAATAGAAGAAAAACTTTTGAAATAGTATGGGCACTTCATAAGAACGCAATAAGAGAGAATACCGAATTAGATTCTTAATTGAAAAGCTAATTGTAGGAGTGGAAGAGGCAGATCTAGAGAACTTTGGATAGATGGAGTGAGGAGAAATATGGAAGCTAGAGATTTGAGGGAAGAAGCTGCTTTAGACAGGAACCTCTGACGACAAATCACTTTGGGTTGAAGGAGAAACACTGTATTGTGCAATATTCCTAATAAAAATATTATCATTATTATTATTATTGTTATCAGGGTTTATTTTGTTATTTACCATTTTATCCAAATATGATAACGTTATTCGACTATTATTGCTATGAATATATCAAATTATTTACGATTTTGAACAATATCAAAAGCTGTTAGTATTTTTTACACGCAAAATACATATGAGGCCAAAAGATTATCGTATAATACCGTGGAATATAGAGGTAGTGAACATAAGACGTTCCGGCATTACCTAGCAACAGGATCCAGCAACTCATTTCTATAAAAGGAAACATGGAAAAATCTGATTCCCGCGACCCCTGAGATACCTTCCATATGGTCACCCACTTGCACACTTACTAATAATTTATTACTCTCTACTAATTGTTACAGCATTCTTTCACATTTACATATTGCATTATTGTACAGAGCCTATTGATGCCACACTGTGACGTGATATACTGACCTAAACCTTGACTTTATATTTTCGTCTTATTTATAGACGCTTTAACATCAAGATCCGGGCACGCAACGCCATAGCCTAGTTGGCGTGAGCCAGGTTGGTTTCTATCTATTACATTTTATAATACTAGTACGAAAGGACCAGACATTAAAAATAATGTTTAACTATTGTATATTATTAACTATTTTGGCAGACAAGTGCCCCGGAGTTAAGGCAGTACGCTACAAGAAGTATCCATATGGATCCACTATATATTTTATAAATGTATAAAAATCAACGACAATGGCCTTTAAGGGCGCTCATCCAGTTCGGACAAAGATAATATTAGAAAATAAACCAATAGAACAAGAGGTAAGATATAACTTCCTAGGTTGCGAAATATACACAGCGGAAATAGATATAAAAAACTAAATAAGTTTAATTATATAATAGGAACACTAAGAGAACTTTGAAAAATAAAGCCAGAAAAGACTCTATAATGAAATTATATAAGACAATGGCCGTGCCTATTATTACTTATGGATCCGAAACATGGACAGTGACAACACAACAATCTGCCAGAATACAAGCTGCTGAAATGAAATTCCTCAGACCAATAGCAGGGTATCAAAGAACAGGCAAAACACATAACACAGAAATAAGACAACTAAAAGTAGAGGAATTAAACACAACAATAGTGAAATACAGAACCAACTGGAAAGAACACTTGGCAAGGATGACTGAGAATAGAATACCAAAAGCAGCATACAGCTATTCACCACGAGGAAGAAGAAGTTTGGGAAGACAACAGCAGCAATTTGGAGCCGTAACATGCTAGTAAATAAGCCTAAACCGTGATGAAGAAGAAGAAGTATACACTACAACATCGTTTCTCAACCTGTGGTTCGGCAAATATTTCAAGTGGTTCGCTAAAACTTTTCCGTTTCGGGTTTCGAGATTAGGTCTATCAATGTTTTCTTCATTTATGCAGCATTGTAATAATAATAATAATAATAATAATAATAATAATAATAATAATAATAATAATAATAATATATTTTTTTAAATTAATTAACCTTATAATGCCCCTTGTTGCATATATGTGTAACATCGGAAATGTATCACATTATTTCCACAATAAATTAATATTTACAGGGAATGTCCGATTTAGTTACGTAACAACGTTAGGAATGCATTTGATTTGCTACAACTAGGCCTACATGTTGTATAACTTTTAAGCCGTAACTAGAGTAACATAAGGTTTTAACCGTTAAGGGTTAAGTTAGTTTAAGGTTATTAAACCATCTCGTGTAATTAAATTTCATGCATGTCTACTGTGAGTATATTTAAAAGTCAGTGGTTCAGCCAAATCAAGATCGTTGTGGAAGGGGTTCGCGAATCGAAAAAGGTTGGGAACCGCTGAACTATACCAAAGGAACATTTGGGTTCGCGGATTAGAGTCCCGACGGGGTCAGGATTTTTAAACATGCCTAAACCTTATAGTTGCATTTTGGCCCTGGGTAATTAGATCCAATCCAGAGCCAAGCAAACTAAATATAGATATATTTAAGAATGTAATCAAATTAATTATTTTAATTAATTACATCATGTTAATTCATTATTCAAATATTTAAAATACAAAATAAGCAGTAACCTACGTAGGTTTATACTTTCATTTCCTAATATATTCAATTGTTTTCAATTTAGTATTAATATATTAGAAAATGTCTTGATTACATCATTCTTCATTGCATTAATTCATGTGTATGTTTAGAGAGTGTTTTATATTTTTAAATGTTGTCCTAAATTTGTTTTTGTTTTATATTATTTCCTAATCCATTAATTGCCTTCTTCAGTCATGTACTCTTACTTTAGGGGATGAAAGGAAATTACGAGTATTTGAGAATAAAGTTCTTACGAAAAATTTTGGACCAAAGAGAGATGAACAGACAGGTGAATGGAGAAGACTACATAACAGTGAACTAGGTCTTTATAGGAAGCCAGATATAATAAGAACAGTCAATCTCGTAGACTGCAATGGCCAGGACATGTGGCACGAATTGGGAATGAAACACGTGTATGGAAGTTTCTTGTAGGAAAACCAGAGGGAAAACGCCCAGTTGGTACACCAAGAATGATTTGAGGGAAGTAGATTATACAGGGAATGATTGGAAAACATTAGCTCACAATAGGGATGTATGGAGAGCTTATGTGCGCGGCCATGAACCTATGGGTTCGATAGTGCCAGTGAGTTAGTTAGTCATGTATTAATCTATTCTACATTATTTGGTTTATTTTATTTCCCCTTGTATTATTTTTATAAATGTTTCTATGTGCCAAAAATAATGTCATGTCCTGAAACTGGCTCCTAAATTGGACAATGTTATATATCAACAGGCTAAGCGCCATTTTTTAAATTGAGATTTTGATATCTGTTGCACTGGCTCATGCAGTAAGTGTATGCACACTTTTATGCGCCAAATCATTAAATATAGCCGTATTATTAAAGAAAAATATAAACGCCATCGGTCCTATCGAATTCTACGTTTTGCTACAAACAGCTATGAAACTAGATCCTCATAAATGCTAATCTAAAATTTGCACCATACAGCTAAGCGCCAAATGTTCCCCTCTTTGATTATTGAGGCATAACTGTCAATCAAGGAAAATAACTTGCAATATCCAGTATTGTTAGTTTGATGATACAATAACACTGGTCAACATGATTTTGTTTCCTGAGTACCAATAGTTTTATTTAATGCAGTTTTTTATCGTGTTTTAAAATATGTATTCGGAATTTCTCCATCACCCACAGATTTTTTATTTCGATTTCAATTAATGGATTTAAATAATTATTTTTAATAAACATTTTTTCGTCCATTTGTCCAATGTAAAATAAAACCAAATGAGCTAACTCTGGATATTTCAGCTATGGGAAAGATATACCAAGGCAAATGAAATTCTAATATGCTAGCCGATTATTGTTGGACCATCAAGAGGGATGCTCCACAGGCGAAATATAGCAGAAAATTGTCATTTCTTACTTTCTAGGTGAGTCCAAATGTTCGAATATTGTGCAGTTACGAATGTAGAAAATATTAAAGCGTTTGAAATTATAAATTCCTTTCTCTCGGAAACCTTGCGTGATGGAGAAAAACCGATATCATATTTGAATTCGGGAGAAATAATACTACCAGAATCACATATTTTTTTCTTTCTGAGACAAAAATAAAGTTTATTTTTTTGTTGCTCAATGTAAATAGTGATTATTGACAAACTTTAAACGTATTTTTCTCGAAACTTCAATAATGGCGAATAGCCGGTTCATGTATAACGCTGTACAATTTATATATTTTGTTTTCCCTCTCCCTTTAACTAAAACTTTGCAATGTAAGCTATATATTCTATATGTAAGCTATTATTATCGCCTCACTATGATGGTTGTCCGTTTATATAATAGCGGGTGGCGCGCGACGCAGCTTAACATGCGGAATTATCATATTGGTGGTAGTTGGCATATTTTTATTTAATTACTAGCTAATACCCGGCGTGCGCTGCTACTCCTAAATAAATGTTAATGTGTTTTTACCACCAGCCGTGCGCTGTTATGCTTGCCCAGGAGTCTGCTTATCCCAATCTTCTTGGAATCGGTGAAAGACAAAAATGGTTATTGTGAGTTATCCGTAGAAGATAAACATATGCTGTCGGGGACTTGTTTGTAAAGTTTTTTTTTAAATATTCAATTCTGTATACATTAATCTGGTGTATTTGTTTTAAGGATTAGGCAGCGTAAGCCATTTAAGTGTCAAATTAGGGAACTTTTTTCACGTTTTTCACTACAAAGGTTGATTTTTTAGGGGAAAAGGCGTTGAGAATTGCAACTCTCATATAGCCTATGTTCATCCCCGGAATCTCCTGCGCATTTTTTCAAAAATGTCCCATCTCAATCGGATGAACGGTATGGCAGAGCACGCTTGCCCAGGAATCTACTTATCCCAATCCTCCTGGGATTAATGAAAAGACAAAAATAGTTATTGTGAGTTATCCGTAAAAGCTAAACATATGCTGTCGCGGACTTTATTGTAGAGTTTTTTGAGATATTCAATTCTGTGTACATTAATTTGGTGTATTTGTTATGGTTTAGGCAGCGTAAGCCATTTAAGCGTCAAAATAGGGACTTTATTTCTCGTTTTTCATTACAAAGGGTTATTTTTAGGGGTGAAGGGGGTTGCATTTCACAACTCTCTTATAGCCTATGTGTATTCCTGGAATCTCCTAAACATTTTGCAAAAAAAAAATCAAAATAGGACAGAACAGTGTGGCCGCGCATAAAATACAAACGAACAAAATAAACAGACATACAAACAAACAAACATTAATTTTTATATATTAGATATCCAACAGCTGCGGAGAAACAAAGTGAGCCGCTAGACAACCATCATAGCGAGGCGATAGTACATCTGTAACTGAACTGCATCCGAGAACGAGAACTTGTTCATTGGGCGTCAATACTGCATCCAACATTTATTTTGTGATTAAAATTTATTCTTAGCATATTATTTATTTATAAGTTATACTTTTTAGTACAGAAATTAACAAATCAACAAAATAGACATCTATTGGGAGATATGGTGAATTTTATGCTAATAAATGTTTCAATGCAAATTGTTGGAGGGATATCATGGCCTCCTGCGACACAAGTGGGTTAGAATGACCGTGACCAGCTGTATTACATATGAACAGTTATAATTCTAAACGTCTCAAGTGATATTCAATTGTGCACGAAATTCATTTGTCCACGCTACATTATGTTAGGGATTAGGATGCTATTATACCAGTGTTATCCCTTAATAAAATAATATCAAAGTTTAACAAGTACAAATAATACCTTTTTTTTTTTGCGCGATAGTGTGTTTTGTCGTATTACAGCAATGGCGACCGTGATTCAAAGTTCAACTTCCTACATTTCGGGATTGCCAACCTAAATAACTATACTGTAATATTACATTTACACCCACGTGCGGGAAGTAAAACACTACCCTCTATGTATAGTACATACAATGTATATACAAAAAATATCCAAATGATAGTGTTAATATACATTATACTATACAAATCACTGCATTTTAAATGGACTGAACTTTATTTGAAACAACATAAAACAATAAATACGTAGTTGCCGCCATTTTATCAATAATTGTTCTCAAAGCCTCCTGTTGTTTCAACTAATAAACATTGCCCACACTTTTAACGATAGTCAATTGTTTATAATGAACGCAAATATTTCCAACAAAGATATTATTTATTATTTTGAAAACATCATCACGCAAAATAATGTACAACGCACGTTTGTGAAGTGTTTTACAGAATCTCGGAAATTAAAAACTTCGCTATCGCTCGGTTTTTAAACATTTTCCTCAATTCTGTAAAAATCACTTCCCAACCTAGCATCGCAGTATACCAAAAAGTGTGTATAATTTTATAATTTTAATAATAATGATTTTTTTTTCACTGCAGTCCGATACACTGAAGGAAATACTTTACAACATGTGACAAGAAAATTGTTTCTAAGTTCAACCAAAAACCATGCGCATACGTCAATAGACACGAAGCGATTTACACTATGGAATCACGGGATGCAGCCAACATATGCACGATATTTGAACTCGCGTTGCCAACGAACCTGAAATCTAACCCAACGCAATTTAAGTACTCTAACCTGTGAGAGAATGCACGTTGACTTTATATAGTGTAAGTTAATTATTACAGACTCTATGATGGATACACTGGAACACAGAATATTCGTTAAAATCAATATGGCTGCCATGTCTTCATGTAGTTCAATATCGTGAAATATATATTCAAATAATCGTTAGAAAACGTGTAAAAATCATTGTAAATGGGGGGAAATATTTTGAAAAATGAAGCCTTAAGAATAAAATTTGAGAGGATTTTATGAAGTAATATTTCAAAAGTTAAGTCACGTGTTGTAAAGTTTAGTCACATTTGGAAAAATAACATCTCGAGAAATTATTGTTTCGCCATTATAAAGGTTAAATTTCTGGAGGCTTATAAAATACTGATATCATTGATGGAAGCCTGGATGACATCGAACCATTCATGTATTTCCTGAACTGTTGTCTTTTATGGAACAAACACAGATTTCTTCTTCTTCGGCTTTCCCCCATTTACAGGTTTGCCGTCTTCAGTTGTCATTTATCTCTATCATTCCAATCTCCCTCTTCCAAATTCCTATCATCCATTATGGTTCTGACGTAGGTTTTTCATTTCCATCTTGGTCTGCCACGTTTATTTCTTCCAGGGAGTCACCAATGGTATATATTTTTTGGCCATCTTTCATTTTCCATTCTTTGTACATGGCCATAAACAGATTTCTACCCCTTAAATATTCAATCGATATCGTAAGGATTTGAACACGCAAATCTCGGAGCCAGAGGTCAGCAAGGTAACCACCACTCAACCCGTAACGACAGAATACTTCTTTTCTCTTTGGTTACATCTTGTTTACAAAAAAAATACCCCTTCTAAAACTACTAAAGTTCTTATGCCTAAGACAATTTAAAATGAAGACTACAGGGGGAAAAAAAATAGATGAATTTTTTTTTTCCTTTGAAACCTAAAAAAACACATTTTTAGTTGTACACTTGCCTATGACAAACTTTAGAGGCAAATAATTCATCACTGGGGTGCAACGGTAAACTCACCTCACGTGGTGCACCCTGGACAACGCTCCCTCAGCGGCAAAGTAGTTTACCAAATTTTAGCAATGTTAATAAAGTCTGTCATGTGGGTGAATGATCTGTATTTCAAGTGTCCTGCATTAAATAAATAAAAAATAAATAATTCATCACTTAAACTGTATATTTTACTGTTTCATCATCATCATCATCCGTCACGAATTAGGCATTTGTAGACCTGTTTCGGCATCACCTAGCAGTCTTTTAAGAGGTCTTCCTGGTCGTCCATGTGCTATGGATTTATATTGAATCATCATTTTTGTGATTCTTGAGTTATCAATTCTTTTTACATGGTCTAGCTAGTTTAATTTATATCTGTTGAGTTTTTCTTCTACTGTTTTACTTCTAATTGTTCTAAAATTTCTTCGTTTGTTTTCGATCCAGGAGTGTGTCCTCAAAAATTTAATTTCCGATGCTTTGATTCTGCTCCTGTCTCGTTTTCTTAATGCTCATATCTCATTTCCGTATAAAAGGAATGGTAATGCTGAATTCGAATTACATATTTTTATACTTGTAGATTTTTGTACTAATTTTGCTTTTAATGTATTATTTATATGACAGTTCCTATTATTACTTATGGATCCGAAACATGGTCAGTGACAACACAACAATCTGCCAGAATACAAGCTGCTGAAATAAAATTCTTCAGGCCAATATCAGGAAATCAAAGAACATGCAAAAAACATTTAAATTAAAAGTAAATGATAAACGCAACAATAGCGAAATACAGAACAAACTGGAAAGAACACTTAGCAAGGATGACTGAGAATAGAATACCAAAAGCAACATACAACTATTCTCCACGAGGAAGAAGCTTGGGAAGACCAAAGAAAATATGTAAATAGCAGCAATTTGGAGCCGGAGGAGGCTAGTAAAAAACCTAAACCATAACGAAGAAGAAGAATGTATTAATTATTATTACTAAGATTTGTTATATTATTTTTGGTCTGGACATCTTACCTCAATATTAATGTTGATTTGTTCTTGAACATGTTTCAAAACAATTCTGTTTTATCGTCAGCTTTCCCAGACTGTCTGGGAAAGCTGACGATAAAACAGAATTGTTTTGAAACATGTTCAAGAACAAATCAACATTAATATTGAGGTAAGATGTCCAGACCAAAAATAATATAATTAAAATAACCTCAAAATATAACTTCCTAAAATTAAATACTAAGATTTGTGTTCCATAGTTCTTAAATATAGCCCTTTCCATGGAAAATCTTGACACCTCAAACTTCGTTTCGACAAAAAAGTGACTTACTGTTTTTTTTTTTCACCTGTACCATTCAAATGACTTGTAACGTTACATTGCAGTTAGTATAAAGGCGGCCTGAGATACAAACTCACGGAAACAGAGCATGCAATAGCAGATATTCCCAACAAGAGAAATTTCGTGGGAGTTACACAGCTATATAATCAATGGCGGCATGAACGGTGCATCGTAATTCTAACGATTCATTAATCACTGGTTCACGAGGATGGTCAACGTATGTCACGGTAACAATGGTAATGTGAAATTACACCAGACGCATAATAACAATCATCGCCGGCGCTATAATCCAATTCAGGCCTCGGTTCCCCTCAAAACTTTTCTTCGGGCTTCTCTGTATTTAGCAAATTCTTCACTATGCTTCGGTACCGCACTGGTTGAAATCCCTTGAGAACTTTTACCCCAGGGCGACCCAAACCAGGACATGTCCTGTATTTATTTATTTATATTTATGTATTTAGGCCTGGTGGGGATAAGGCCATGTGTGTGTGTGTGTGTGTGTGCCCTTCTCTTCTACTCAACAGGACAAACCGAGGCGTATTTTACGTTAATATATAGAAATCACAATAATATCCATTCATAGTAATTCTGCCCGAGAGCAGGTCTTTTACTGCAATCATAGCATTTTCACGCTATGCTTTGCAGCTTTATTAGCGAATTATAGGTGAAGTAGCTTCCCGTTGCTTTCCACACCGGTGAAGAGTGATGATGATGATGATGATGATAATGGCCGGATGATTTTTGGGGACCGTTGGGTCCTAAGCTTCCTGACATTTGTCTTACAGGTGAGAAAAAATCCCGAAAAAAAACCTAACCCAGGAGTTTGTCCCGACCGGGAATCGAACCCGGGCCCGATGCGTTAAAAGGCAGCACGCTACCTCGAGACCACAGTGGTGGACTGGAAATATATATATATATATAGGTAGCGTGCTGCCTTGTCACGCAGCGGGCCTGGGTTCGATCCCCGGTCGGGGTAGTTTTTCTGGGTGAGGTTTTTATCGGGGTTTTTCCTCACCTGTAAGACAAATGTCAGGAAAACTTTAAGGCCCAAACGGTCCCAAAAATCACATGGCGATCATCACCATCACCCTTATTATCATTATCATCATCATCATCCTTCACCGGTGTGGAAAGCAACGGGAAGCTATCACACCTACACTTTCCTAGTAAAGCTGTAAGCATAGCATGAAAATGCTACGATTGCAGTGAAGAACCTGCCTTCGGGCAGAATTACTATGGATATATATATATATTTATATATATATATATATATATATATTATTTTCGCGGACAGAGGCTGCACAAGAATGGATCGGTTAAAGAATGAAGATATAAGATCAGAGTTAAATGATAAAATCAAAGGATACAGAGAAAAATGGTTTAGACATGTTGAAAGAATGAACGCAACAAGATTGCCAAAATCAGCATTTAACTACAAGCCAAGAGGTTCAAGGAATGTAGGAAGGCCAATGAGAAGATGGACAGAATAACTGTGAGGCAGAACAGGCATTTTGCCTAGCCCGTGAAGTGATGAAGAAGATTTTCGCAGATACAAGTAGTCTATATAAGTTAGCCTATTATCTTTGACGCGGAAAATCCAAGACACCTCTCTTAATTATAAATGTATCACAGTTTTATTTAATGTTCAGATATTACAATTTGGGGTTTATTATTATCATTATTATTATTAATATGAAGCCTGAATTCCATTCACTTCCGGGCAGAGTCAATGCACTTAATGGGTCCAGTTTTATGTCACGCAGACAGATTTTTAATTATAACCAAGAAAAGCAACTTCGTGATCACCACAACCCATTCACAACACTAATTGTTACCCATAGTAGTGTGACACTACCCTCCTTACACGAGGTGTGTTTAATTACACGGGCACAGTACAAACATCTCAACATGGCATTCATTTACCTACCATTGAAGGTAAACTCGCAATTATTCGTAGGCGTGGATTGTATTATTTAGTACAGCTCTCTCAGCACAATTCTGTCTCCTACAGGGTTTTTCATGTATACAAAATAGTAGGCTATTGTTCTTATGGGAACGCTGTTGCCACTTGACGCCGCAGACTGTGACAGAGATGGAATTATAATTATCTCCAAATTTAGTTGATAGAGCATGCCTCTAACTCACTGGCACTGTCGAACCCGTAGGTTCATTGCCGCGCACATAAGCTCTCCAAGCATCCTTATCCTGAGATAATGTTTTCCAATCATTCCCTGTATAATCAACTTCCCTCAAATCATAGTTGATGTTATTCTCCCACCTCATTCTTGGTTACCAACCGGGCGCATTTTCTCTGGTTTTCCTACAAGAAGCTTGCATGTACGTCTTTCATTCCCATTCGTGCAACATGTCCTGCCCATCGCAGTCTACGAGACTTAACTGTTCTTATTATATCTGGCTTCCTATAAAGATCATGTAGTTCATTGTTTAGTAGGCTTCTCCATTCACCTGTCTCTTCATCTCTCTCTGGGAGAATAACAGTTTTATACCTTTTTCAGTTTAACTTTTTTGATAAAAGTTGGGACAAGAGTCCCTGTAATGCAATAACAGCATGCATTTCCAGAATTTTCTTTGTGCATATCATTCCTATTTTTAATTACTCTTCCTCCGTATTTGAATTCAGCCATTTCTTCAAAATTTCCCTAATTTGTCATTAACTATCCATTTCCATTATATAATGCATTTCTGATTGTGAACATATATATAGGTAAAGGTAAAGGTAAAGTGATCCCACTACAGGCCTCAGGAGGCCCTTGGGGTAGTAGGAGGTTAAGGCTCCCACTTTTTCTTGACAATCGGCACTTGATGTCAGCCGGGTTGTCAGCCCTGCGTGACGGCCGCCTTTATGCTGTGGTTTATCTACGACGCAACGCGCCAGCACAAAAATTGCTCCCCATGTATTTAAATGGAAGTGGTTTATCTACAACGCAAATTGCTGGCGCAAAAAAAATTGCGCTGACATGTCGGGTCATGTTTTGGAATCTCTTGAATCCAGGACGCAATTTGCCAGCGCAAACAAAGAATATAGAAGATATTACCCGTACTCATTGGTGTAACTGCTAAAAACAAACGATTTTATAACAAAATGTCGGAAATACAGTACTTGTTTTATAACTTTCCAATTTTAACGACGAAAGTTAGATAGTTTTGTTGCAAATCATCGAGTTCTCTACATGTTTTATACCATAGAGAACCGATATGGTATGAGCATGAAGGAGTACAGAGATGTACAGAAAAAAGTTATTGTGGCTTGAACTTAGTCAAGAGATAAATAAAAGCTGTAAATATTGTATCTCGGGGATATTATGGATGTGCATAAATTTCGTCTTCTATTAAATTCAAAACCTGATAAAACTGCTCAGGCGAAAATCTGAAGTATTCTAAAATTTGGTATATTCATCAACCATATGTTTATTTAAGAAATAAAGAATCATTTATTCTATAATTTTCCATACAACATTCATATGATGCTGTTGCTCTAGGTACTTTTTCTGTCTTTACTAATATTTCGAACTATTTTAATCGTTTTGCAACGACACGTGAAACTTTTTTTTATGAAGAATTTTAATATGTTTATCTATCTAGACAAATTATGACTTTTCCTCTCAATTTATTTCAAAGTTCTTTATTAGAATTGAAGTTTGCATACGTGAACGCTCATAAAATTAAATCCACCAGATGGCAGGACATGTGTGAATGACCAACATTTGCATTTAATTCCAAACCATATTTTAAGAAATAAATGTTCAATCACTTCATTTTGTTAGATTCCGATGAGTCAGTTTAGTGTACATAAGATTAGTTTATAGTTTACTAAATAGTATGTATGTAATTTATTTTATTAGGTTATGAAGGGACAGGTTTGTATACATTAGTTTTTGTAAACACATTTGGAAATTTATTATGAACGTTGGTCATTTTGATTTTCCATATATGTGGTGCCATCTGGCGACAATTCCACAAACATATGCGCTGTAGCGTATGCGCTCCATGCGAAACCAGCATCACGCCGAGCGAAACGCGAATTCGCGTCACGTCGGGCGCGAAACGCTGTATAATAAACCGTAGCATTACCCCAGAACAAGCGTCTGGTACTCATTTCAGTTAGAGGCTGAGTCGACCCCAGGGCTATATATATATATTGAGAATAAGGTACTTAGGAAAATTTTTGGACCAAAGAGAGATGAACAGACAGGTGGATGGAGAAGACTACATAACAATGAACTACATGGTCTTTATGGGAAGCCAGATATAATAAGAACAGTTAAGTCTCGTAGACTGCGATGGGCAGGACATGTTGCACGTATGGGGAGTGAAATACTTGCATGGAGGCTTCTTGTAGGAAAGCCAGAGGGAAAACGCCCAGTTGGTAGACCAAGAATGAGGTGGGAGAATAACATTAACTATGATTTGGGGGAGGTGGATTATACAGGGAATGATTGGAAAGCATTGGCTTGGGATAGGGATGTATGGATGTCCGTGCGGGTTCGATAGTGCCAGTGAGTAAGTAAGTGAGTGAGTAAGTAAGTAGTAAGTAAGTAAGTAAGTAAGTAAGTAAGTAAGTAAGTAAGTAAGTAAGTAAGTAAGTAAGTAAGTAAGTAAGTAAGTAAGTAAGTAAGTAAGTAAGTAAGTGAGTGAGTAAGTAAGTATATTATCGGAATTTACTTCTAGTCCCAATTTTGTAGTTAATTACAATTTCACATCGTATGTAAATTCACCAGCATTTCATAAATTTGACACATCTCAACAATGCTGTTTTATGCATTCCTTGATACAACAGTTTTATTTATACATTTCACTTTTTCTATTGACTCATGCCCCAAATGGGAGTCAGTGACCAATAACATTTCAATGATTTTTTATTTACAACCAATCACCGCCGTTTATTACCTCGATTTTATCACTTTAAAATCAAGCTCCTCCTTTTTAACATTCTGAATAGGTCATAGCATTATTTTGCAGTGACTACATGTGGCTACCAGATTGTGTGTGTATATATATATATATATATATATATTGCACGAATGTCAACACATAGTGCTTGCGGGAGATAATATAAAAACATTTGTAGCAATTGATTATACCACAAAAAAACACTGTTTGCACTTTCTTAAACAAATTATTTCCCAGGAAATAACGTAGAAGAATATAATTGACATATTTGCATTATAGGACATCAGAAATTAATTAATACCTAGAATGTTGGTTATAATTTTTTTCCACTAGGATGCATTCTTACAATATTGCGATCCTTTGTAATAAATAATATGATTTGGTTGCAGTGATGAATAAATAAAGCATAACATTCGTTTCTCTTTTGTTTTCAAACATCGCCGTTTACATTGAATATATAAATATTTTAAAATAACTATATTTAAATAATGATTTGTGAGTAAACAGCTTAATTTTATTCGTTAAATAGTCCTAACAAATGCTATCTTTTATTTCCAAATTATAGATAAATTTGGAAATCACTGGTGACATTACTTATAACTCTTGGACTTAGTGAGGCAAGCTTCCTGAATGAAGTATTTTGTTCACCTGAAAGACAAGTGTCAATAATCGATCAGGATCAAAGAGTCTCCGAACCATCATAATACCTGCCTCGTTTAAAGGGACATTACAAATACACAACACATGACATTCGACCAACGCAAAATCGCAACACATGTGTTGGGGGTGTGTTTCAATTGAAACATACGTTCACTAAACAACCGCTTAATTTATTTTAACTGGAGAGGCGAATGACCCTGACCACATGTTTAGGTCACTGCCATGAAGATTCCACTTCATATTCGAGTTAGACACACTTTCTTGACGTTTGGATAGACGATCGGAACGATAGAATTTTATTTTTCGACACTTATTAACAAATTAAATTATTAGCGTCTGTATTAAAATCTGATAAATTTTGCCCAGAGGCATCTTATTTCAGACATAATAATAATAATAATAATAATAATAATAATAATAATAATCATCATCATCATCCGGTATCATGGCAGCTGCCGCCGTCTTCCGGAAACCAAACTCCATTCCTCTCTGTCCATCCATTGATCTTCCTCCAATCCTCTGATATTCATAGCTGCTTGTACCCCTTCTATCCAAGTTTTCTTCGGTCTTCCTCTCTACCTCCTTACCATTGGGATCCATTCCATAACAATTTTAGGCAATCTTTGCTCTGGCATTCTTTTGACATGGCCATACAACTGTAATCTTTTCGTTTCTATAATGTCTATGATGTCCGGCTTCTCTTGTACACCCATAATTTCCCTTATTTCTTTATTTCGTATTCTATCCATTCTAGATTTTTCAGCTGGTCTTCTTAAAAACATCCATTTCTGTACTTAAAATTATTTTCATTTCCCTGGCAGGAATTTGCCAGACTTCAGCACCATATGTTAATAATAATAATAATAATAATAATAATAATTATTATTATTATTATTATTATTAAAAATGGGGACTTTATATAAACACTGAGAAAACTAAAATACCTGTGTATAGGAGAAGAAATGGAAAATATAAATTTCAACAATGGAGAAGAACTAAAACCTAGTATTGAATGCGCTTATTTAGGAACAAAATTAGACCATTCAGGCGATAACACAGTGGAAATTAAAAATAGAATCGCACAAACAAAACGAGCCGGATTGTCATAAAAGGAACCGACCCAAGCAAGATAAAAGGATACGATTTGGAATAAAGGACATTTTGAAATTAGGAAATTGGAACGTAAGGGGAATAAATACAAAAGAAGAAGAATTAGAAAGAGAATTAAAGAAAAAAGAAATAAATATAGCAACAATAACAGAAACAAAAAAGAAACTAAAAGGAACAAAGGACTTACAACACTATACTATGTTGTATAGCGGAGTAGAACAGACAACAAGAGCGCAGTGTGGAGTAGCAATTTTAATAGATGAAAAATGGAAGAACAAATTGAATAGCTATGAGTTTATAAATGAAAGAATCCTGATAGCCAGATTTAAAATTGAAAGAGGATATATGATGATAATTGCTGTGTATGCCCCAGAGGAAGGCAAGAAAGAAGAAGAAACAAAAAATTTTATAAAACATTACAAACATTAGTTGATAAATATACAAAAGATCATCATTTAATAATAAGTGGAGACTTAAATGCCAGAGTAGGCAATGTCCCTATACCTAATGTAATAGGAAATAATGGAGAAAAAATAACAATAAATGATAATGGACAGGATTTGAGACAGTTTTCAGCCTATAATCAATTAAAAATAATGAATACCTATTTCCGAAAAAGGACATACATAAATATACAAGAAGTGGATATAACTCAAGATCAATAATTGACTATTTAATCGTAAACAACAAGCTAGGAGCCTTGGTAAAAGATGTGAGAGTACATAGAGGCAGCGATATATACTCTGATCACTATCTCGTGATAAGCAAAATAAACATAATAGCTAAATGGCGGAAAAATAACATAAAGAACAAAAGAAACCAAGAAGAAGTATATAAAATATATTTATTACAAGATCAAAGTATTAGACAACATTATGAAAGCAGAATGAATAAATATATATCAGAGATAGCGACGTCAGAAGATATAAATATTGAATGGGAAAATATATCAAATGTAATACATAAAACAGCAAATGAGATATTAGGAAAGAAAAATAGAATAAGGAATAGGAAGGGCTTGAGAACTTGGAATGCGAATATACAAAATGCAGTGAATGAAAAACAAAAAGCATATCATACATACTTACGACTGAAAACAGAAGAACCTTATGAAGAATATAAAATGAAAAGGAGAATTGCTAAAAGCATTATAAGAAAATCCCATCAGGAGTCATGGGATAAATTTATAAGCTCAGTAGAACATGATATGTATGGAAGACAAGAAATAGGTTATAAATTAGTGAAACATCTAAATCAGACTGAGAAAGATTCTGCCAGATTGAATATAATCCCAGAACAAGAATGGATCCAGCATTATGAAAAACTTTGGAAAAAGGAGGAAATTGAAGGAAAAGAGAAACAATGAGGAAGAAATAAAAGTGGAAAATATTGATGTAATAGACATAAATGAATTAGAAATGGCTTTGAAAACCACTAAGAATAGGAAAGCAACAGGATTAGATAATATAAATATGGAATTAATCAAATATAGTGGAATATTGTGTAAACTACGAATACTTCATCTAATTAATATATGTTGGCAGACCTATGGGATTCCAACCACTTGGAAAACAGCAATTGTCAAGAATATATTCAAAAGAGGAGACCGGAGAAATTGCGAGAATTACAGAGGGATTAGCTTAATGAATACTGGCTACAAAATATATACGAAAATAATAAATAATAGATTGAGAAACATAACAGAAGTAATAATAAGTGAAAATCAAAGTGGATTCAGAAAGGGAAGGTCATGTATAGACAATGTCTTTACACTGAAAACAACTCATAGAAAAGAGAAGAGAACATAACTTAGAAACTCACATAGGATTTATAGATTTGGATAAGGCCTTCGATCGAGTAAACAGACAAAAATTATGGGAAATATTACGAATGAAAGGATACCCGCTGTGCCTTGTTGAAACAATAAAGACATTATATGAAGACACAAATATAATTATAGATACCGGATTCAAAAGAACAGATGCAATCAAAACAAATACTGGATTACGACAAGGATGTAGTTTATCACCCACTTTGTTTAATATATATATAGACGATATTTTTAATAAATGGAAAGTTTTAGTAAATCCAGGAATAAGAATGGATAATAAAATGTGCATAAATAATCTTTTATTTGCTGACGATGTAATCATAATACAGAAAAATGAAGACGACTTACAGAAATCAATGCATGCATTAAATGAAATATGTAATTATACGATCTAAAAATTTCTGTAAGGAAAACGAAGACCATGGCTTTTAGAGGAAGAGATCCAGTGAGAACCAAAATTATTTTAGAAAATCAAAGTATAGAACAGGTGTCTAGTTTCAAATATTTGGGCTGTGATGTTGGCTACAATGTGGAAAGAGATATTGACTCCAAAATAAATAAATTTCAGACGGTGTGTGGAACAATACAGAGAACATTCAAAAATAAAATTAGAAAAGAAACCAAGATAAAAATGTATAATGTTATGGCGGTTCCCACAATATTGTATGGATGTGAAACTTGGGCTCCAGTGAAAAGACAGAAGGATAGAATACAGACGGCAGAGATGCGGTTCCTAAGACAAGTAAAAGGATGTACAAGACTTGATAGAATAAGAAATGAGGATATAAGAGAAGAATTGAAAGTACAGCCTTTATTGGATAAAGTCACGAATTACAGACAGAAATGGATTGATCACATGGATGGAATGAGCAAGGAGAGATATCCATTGTTAGCCAGAAATTATCAAGCAAGAGGAAGGCGTGATGTTGGAAGACCTAGAAGACGTTGGGCTGATGCAATATGAAGTCGGAACGGGCAATTGCCTAATCCCTGGAGTGATGATGATGATGATGATGATGACAAACAAAACGAGCAATAAATGCTTTGAACTCTGATTGGTGGAGCAAAAATATTACAAAAACTAGAAAATTACAAACATATCAAACCATAATTCAGAGCATTTTAACATATGGTGCTGAAGTCTGGCAAATTCCTACCAGGGAAATGAAAAGAATTTTAAGTACAGAAAATGATGTTTGAAGATCAGCTGAAAAATCTGGAATGATAGAATACGAAATAAAGAAATAAGGGAAATTGTGGGTGTACAAGAGGAGCCGGACATCATAGACATTATAGAAAAGAAAATATTACAGTGGTATTGCCATGCCAAAAGAATGCCAGAGCAAATATTGCCAAAAATTGTTATGGGATGGATCCCAATGGAAAGGAGGAAGAGAGGAAGAGCGAAGAAAACTTGGATAGAAGGGGTACAAGCAGCTATGAATATCAGAGGAATGGAGGAAGATCAATGGATGGACAGAGAGGAATGGCGTTTGGTTTCCGGAAGACAGCGGCATGATGATGATGATTTATTTATTTATAAACAGATTTACAAATTAAAAAAAAAATCTTCCTGTGCCCAAAACCTTTTAAATGTTTATCTTCCTTTCTCCATTCTTCTCTATCTCCCCATTTAAATTCTTCCAGACCTCCTCTTATACACAGTGTCCACAAATATAGTATCATACTTTAAACTACTACTACGTCGCTTTGGATAATCGTATCTAAATGAAATTGGTTTTTTGCTTTACCTCATAGACATTGAATGTGGCCCCCACGAGTGACGCTGCAGATATCTAAATATCCAACAATGAACGCATATCGACCACAAAAAACATGATTAAAAATAGTTTAGTTTCTGTATTGTTGTCCATTATTCTCCATTGTTGACGTTGTTAACACATTGGTGACGGGCCACGGAGATCTCCGTGTTTAAATGGCCAGCGCTAGACGACGGGCCACGGAGATTTCCGTGTTTACGTTTTCTATGGTTTTCCAGCCTCTTCGCTTTTGAAGGAGCATGCAATTTTGTTTTTTCTCATTTTGAAATAAACTATAGTTGTTTTTGTACCCTCTCGTCTCTTTTATGAAATTGCCAACTTTACAGAAAGAGACAGATGGCTGGTGAAATATGGAATTTTAGTGCCGATAGTTAGGCGATTACGGGATACGTATGTAACCTGTAAATATATGTTGCAGAGGGAAAAAGTTAGAAGAAACACTATTTTGCGTTCTGGAGTCGAATTTATATCTGTGGCATCATGTGTACCAGAATAATTATTATAAGTGTGGCTAAAGCTAAAAATTTGCTCGAAAGAAACACTAGAGTTTCTGAAGCAATAAAGATTAACAGAGGACTTCCAAAATCATTTGTGGAAGCAGGAAATAAACTCAAACCAGGAGAATGTGTGTTTTAAAGTAAGGGGGACCTTTTGCTACAAACATCGAAAGATAAAAGAGAGACGTTAAGAATGGTTAGCACATTGCATCAGGCAACACGAGAATGGGAGGGGTAAAGTTGTAAAAATGCCCTATTGAATACTTCAAAATAACAAGTATGTGAAGGGTGTAGACAGGGCTGACCAGTACCTATCATATTACTCCATCCTTAGAAAACAGTGAAATGAAGCAAGAAAGTTGTATTGTGGCCTGTGAATTGGCACTCTAATGCTTTTTGGGTCTATAAATTTCAAAATCCTAACAACAATATGTCAAACAGAAGTTTTTTGGTTGAAACAGCCTCTTGTTTGGCAGTCGTAAAATTAGGAACAGATGACAGGAAAGAGGAGGGAAGACAGAGTGAAAAAAGGACACCATGTCAAGACCCACCAAGAAGGCTGAGACATATAGAAACATAAATTAACACCAACTGTGCCTGAAAAAAAAACCCTTCCAAACCTTGCCACGTTTTAGTAAACACAGAAAAGAAAACTCGCTACATATGCTCTTTTGCCCTGTGCCTTTAAATAAAGGGAAATGTTTATAACGCTATCAAAACCCTCAATTTCTACTAGAAGGTCTGATGAGAAACACTAATAAAGATTTACTTATGCAATATTGTTATTGACGTAAATATATTGATGTAAAAATCACACTGTGCTAGCGCGGTTTAAAATTTAAAAGTCCACGCTACTGACAGAAATGTCCGGTCCAGCAGCGGTGAATGGAACGCACAGCAGTCGGTCACCAATGTGTTAACATATACAAAACTTTTTGAGTTTCTCTTTTGATTGACACCAATTTCATTTAGATACGATTATCCTAAGCGATGTAGTAAGAGTTTAAAGTATGATACTATATTGTGGGGACACGGTGCATTGGTATCCATCCATTTAAATATAGACGACCTCTCTTTGCTTTCCCACATGGAATCCATTCCAAAGGTTTTCTTGGTAATCTTGTCTCTCACATTCTACGTATATGAACATACCATTCTAGCTGAGTAATCTGCATTTTGTTTTAGTCTGAATTCACCGAGTATTGAATCCCGTCCGAGAATGCGTTATCCCGATACAATAATAACTGAAATAGTATACTGCGATACAAGTGAGGTAAGCACTTGTTACTGATCGAGAAAAAGTTTGAAAAAACGAGGCGCTTGCGCCGAGTTTTTTCAATTTTCGAGATCTGTTACGTGCTTACCTCATGTGTATTGCATACTATTTTTTGGTTCGATGTGACTAATTTTTTATTAAATATAGTAATAAATGAATTAAAAAATTGGTTGGATATAAATGACTTCTATGAGGAAGAAACATTTGGTGATCGTTGCTATGTAGCTTTTCATTTGTTTTATTATAAGCAAGGATTGTTGGCTGTGGAGACATTTTTTATATGTAGTACCGTGATTAGAATATGTTTGATAATTTTATTATGGAAGGAGTCATGGCAGATGATAGAGAAATTGAGGAAGCCTGGAGAGTGGGATGTTCTGCATTAATTCAGGAAAAGTCTAAAAAAAGGTACGAGTTAGTGTACAAAACATTCAAGAAATGTTTTATTTTACTTACCGAACGTGTGCTTTTTGAGTCCATATCAGCATTGCGATTCCTTTTGTTTGCATAGCAACCAGATTAGATGTGGGAACGTTGACTTACTTCCAGTAACAACAATATTGGTAAGTATAAGAAATTAGTCACATCGACCAAAAAATATGTTAAGTTCCTGATGCGAAATAGACACACTTCATCCCCTTAAACGAACTTTCTCTGGTCATTTCGCCGGGAAAACAATTTAGGGTCGAGACCCGGTGAAAGGCTTCAGGCCATAAAAATTCCTGTCATGACAACCGAAACAATGGCTATCACCTTTCACTATTCATGTAAATTTTAATTTAAGCAAGTCTAGCCATTACATTCCCATCGTCATCAAATAATTAAACGCATGAACATCGTTCACAACGAAAACCTTCTTCAAAATAAACAACGCGGAAACTTCAGAATAACTTTCATCGCACATTTATCAATTTTTATCCCATTCTAAAATGTAACGCAAAATCTAGTACCTGTCGTGTGCCAATTTGATTACACAATTAACCTTTAACCCTTAAATTCGTAATATATCCTTTTGGATACATCAGTTGGTTTAATTAATTTAATTTTTTAAATAAATCAGCAGAAAACGAACAAAAATAAGCCACTTAATTGTGTGTCTAACTATACAATATATCTTATAATAACAGTTTCACAAGATTTAGTTTTCACTGCGGTCCGCCACATTCGAATAACTAACAGAAGAAATTTGCAAATTATACAGAATAAGCACCGCGTTTCACGAGGATGACAGACCTACACAACGTAGCGCAACTTCCCATATTGATGTCATGATAACTGAAAATGTAAGCAAGATATCGGCCGCGGTGGAGTAGTGGTTATGCTCCTTGCCTCTGGTTCCGAGGGTCGCGGGTTCAAACCAGGGCCGGCGTCGATGGATTTTTAGGATGGAAAAATCCAAGGAACAAGTCCTCCGGGAGGGACTTTAAGCCGTGGTCTCGAGTCTGAAGCTTTTCAGGCTCGTAAAAGATCCTGAAGCCTGAATGAAAAGGCCTCTAAGCAAAATCTACCGAATTTCCCGTCCTGGTACTACCTTGGTTTCCTAGATGTCAGTATGAGGCGGAACGCTGACCACGGACCACTCAAATGACATATATACGAAAACAAGTGTAACTAAATTAGTATGGTTCAAATTCTTCCCTGTAGGGGGAGAGCCCCTAAATCTCTGTTATGGGAAACATGGGCTTACACACAAGTAAGCAAGATGCACAAATTTACATCTTTGCATACAAATTTTATGATACGCAGTATGGGACGCTTGCCTCAGTGGCGTGCTGTACATATAAACATATTCACCCAATTTACCCCTCATTAAATCCAGCCAGAGATTTGGTAATGTGCTCTCACCTAGAGTAGCGTGGCTCATTCCACAATGCTGGATTTCCGACTCTCGGCTTGAAAGCAATGTGGTTTCTGATGCCCTGCTTCACGTCATCACATCCCTATCTCTGTCCCAATTTTCATCACCATTCGCACACAAACGCTAGCGCCGTCAAATAGGCTCGGGTTAAGTGAACTACAACCCCGTAATGATAGCCACTATTAACTTAGCTGCCAAAGAGCCCTAGTGGGTTCTAACATACGCAGCACACTGGGCGAAGCTAGACTTTGCCTTATCCAGTCCAGTCCCAGTGTCTTGCCAATATAAGGTTAAATTACTCATTTCTGCGAGCCAGTTAAAATCAAACGTTAAGCCTAAGTTTACTGGAGACGGTGGTCAATTAGACAACTTCAAATAATTTCTACTACTGTCTGTTCCCGTCTAAGAAACCAACACTTTCCAAACTTTAAACTCCGAATGTATTACTCGCCACAGCACGTGTAAAAGTATATGCGACCTCAGTCAGCTGGTGTTTACAAGCCGAAGTAAAAAGTTAAAAGCAAATATAGTTTTATTTTTTTCATGTATTTGCAGTTCCATCTCTTATCTAGATTGATGTGAAACCTGGACATTAACAAAGGCAGATAGTAAAAAACAAATAGTAGGTCTGCTGAAAATGAAGATGTTAATAGCAAATAGCAGGATACCACGTGAAAGGACCGATGACAAAAGAAAAACAAAGATATAAGAACAATAACTTAGTATATTTAATCTCTGTGAAAGAATAAAATTTGTCACATCAAGATGCTTATCAGTCACCACGTATTAGGACGAATAGGATAGTGACAACGGCTGGAGCGCATACCAGTAAGAATGTTATAATTATAAACCAAAATGAAGAAGACTGTTTGGGCACGACCATTGAAGAGATGGAAATGCGCAATTCGACCTATAATGGAGATCCGGAACAGGCACTGGGTGCTTAAATCCTTGTTGTTGATGATGATGAATTTTTAATGTAGCTGGTTGTAATAAACACCACACATTAGTGTGTCGAAAACGAATTAAATTTAAACTGTTGTGTTCAATATTAAATAAAGTATTTAAAAACAAACGTTTAACATTAAAATAACTGTATACCAATACCAAGGGTTCCTGATGAATGGAATTTGAACGGGAGCATATATGCTAGTCTTGCATTCACCAGATGAGTGCCTGGACTGTAGCAAGACCACACACGTCCCTAGTGAAAGTACAGTCATTGGTAAACATTCTAAAAATCTGAGAATAATATTTTTAAATAATGTACACACATGTTTATCCATCAACGAGGTACATTCAACTATATATACAATGTATTTTTATACAGATGGCGGTCTATTAAAGTTTATTAAATAAGCACTGAATGCCACATTTAATTTAAATCTTTAAAGTTAGGTTAATATGAACTATATGATAGCCGCCATATTTTGTAACTAACATTGAACTTTCAACAATCGACCAGTTTCAAACAAATGCGAATTTTTAATTACTCTCTGACCTTCGAAGAAATATATAGGTATATACTGTATTCTGATCACTATAGTTAAGATAAATGGCTTCAAGCATTTTATTTTATTCATCGATCATTCCCTGTATAATCTACTTCCCTCAAAATCATACTTAATGTTATTCTACCATCTCATTCTTGGTCTTACCAACTGGCCGTTTTCCCTCTGGTTTTACTACAAGAAGCTTCCATTCACGTCTCCTCATTCCCCATTTCGTGTCACATGTCCTGCCCATCGCAGTCTACGAGACTTAATGTTCTTATTATATCTGGCTTCCTATAAAGACCATGTAGTTGACTGTTTAGTAGTCTTCTCCATTCACCTGTCTGTTCATCTCACTTTGCTCCAAAAATTTTCGTAAGAACTTTATTTTCAAATACTCGTAATCTCCTTTCCGGCCTTAAAGTAAGAGTCCATGTTTCGAATCCATATAACATAACTAGTAGAATAATAGTTTTACCTATTTTTCAGTTTAAACGTTTTTTGAAAGGAGTTGGGATGTCAAGAGTCTCTGTCATGCATAATAGCACGCATTTCCAGAATTGAGTCTATGTTTAATTTCTTTGTGCATCTCATTTCTATTTGTGATTATTGTTCCTAGGTATTTGAATTCAGCCACTTCCTCAAAATTTCCCTCATTTGCCATTAACTGTCAATTTCCATTATATAATGTATTTCTACGTGTGACCATATATTTAGTTTTATTTAAGGGTCAATGAGTATAATTAATAATAATAATAATAATAATAATAATAATAATAATAATAATAATAATAATAATAATGTTTTAAATAATGTTTTATTTATTCTGGAAGATTTACGCCCATAAGGAATAAAATAATGGAGATGGTCTAGACAAGATGTTCGTTCCATAATTTTTAGGAAGTGTAGGCGAAACGTAGCGTGTCAAAGGATGTAAAGCAGTAACCTTGGTAATGAGGTCATCTGCTTCTCAAGTGTTTTGGAGTGTGGAAACATTGACCCCTTGCGAATTAAGCGTGCAATGGCCTGTGGCTTCTCTGCATAAAGTTCAGGGTTCATATCACTTCTCGGTCATTGTAACGTGCAATACCTTCACTCGATTGAAAACTTATAACAGCAAAAATCATAATGCCTTTTCCCTCAATTTTAAAAAAACTGTTAAAAATGTATTGAGCTACATGATATTTATAGGAATCCAGATATAATAAGAAGAGTTAAATCTCGTTGATTCCGATGGGCAGGACATTTTGGCACGAATGGGGAATGAAAGAGATGCATCGAAGCTTCTTGTAGGAAAATCAGAGAAAAAACGCCCAATTGGTAGACCAAGAATAAGGTGTGAGAATAACATTAACCATGATTTGAGGGAAGTAGATTATACAGGGGATGATTGGAAAACATTAGCTCAGGATAAGGATGTGTGGAGAGTTTATGTCCGCGCGGCAAACATGGAGCTATGGGTTCGATAGTTTCAGTGAGTTACTTAGTCTGTTAAAAATGTCTAGTCACATTTTTTTTATAAATCATAAAGAAGTAATAGTAGTGAGCCCTTGTGTGCCACTTGAGAACTTAGGTGTCCTCCCCCTAGAGGGAAAAATTCAATCATACTAATTTAGCTTCCATCTCTTATCTATGGATGTGAAACCTGGGCATTAACAAAGGCAGATAGTAAACAAATAGAGGCTGCAGAAATGAAGATGTTGAGAGCAATAGCAGGATACCAAAGAACCGGTAAAAAGAAAAACGAAGATATAAGAACAGAACTTAATATATTTAATCTCTGTGAAAGAATAAAATATTATCAAAATACTTATCTTCAGCACGTATTACGAATGAATGAACAGCGCATACCAAGAAGAACGTATAATTATAAACCAAAAGGGAGAAGAATGTTGGGAAGACCATTGAAGAGATGGAAGGACCAATTCGACCTATAATGATATCGGAACAGACCATTGGGCTTAATCCTTATTGTTGATGATGATGACAAAATTATCACTGTTATTATTTTTTCCATCTCAATTTAAAAGAACACGTGTCCTAGACTAGTAACTGCATAGCAAATTTGAATTAGCATTTATTGGAGAGTCTATAACCTCAAAATTTTCACTTTGATAGCATAAAAAGTGATTCGTAAGGAGCATTTTAAGTTTTGGAAAATGTCAAAAAAATTGAAACCCCCCCAAAAAAAACGCATTTTAAATTTTATCTACGTGCAAGGGTACTTAAACACTCTTACGTCAAGCAGACAATTTTGCTCCTACAATAAAATTGTTTACAAAAAAATGAGGGGGGGCACGCCGTAGCGTAGTGGTTAAGGCACTGAGCTACAAGCCGGAGGGTCGAGGGTTCAAGTCCCGGTGGGGTCAGGATTTTTAAACTGACCCAAACCCTCTGGCGGCACTATGGCCCTGGGGGTTGACTCAGCCTCTAACGGAAATGAGTACCAGACGCTTGTTCTGGGGGTAAAGGCGACCGTCACGCAGGGTTGACAACCCGGCTGACATAAAGTGCTGATTGTCTAGAAAAAGTGGGAGCCTTAACCTCCTACTACCCCAAGGGCCTCCGGGCCTATTGTCGGATCACTTTACTTTTACATAAAAATGATCCTAAAGAATCAGAGTCATTAAAAAGAAAATAAAAACATGCATTTTTTGCCATTTTTTCAACATTTTTGCTATTCGGTCCCCTTAAAGGTATAAAAAATCCTTAGCATAATATATACGATCAACACTATTGGGTGGTGTCACGCCATAGCGAAACTGAATGTATGCTACAACCCGGAAGGTTGCGAGTTGGAGTCCTCATAGGATCAGTATTTCCTAGCGGCACAATTGCCTTGGGGTCGACTCAGAAATGAGTGCCAGATGCTTGTTCTGGGGTAAATTATTATATTATTATTATTATTATTATTATTATTATTAAAGGCTGCTGTCACGCAGGGCTGACAAGCCAGCTGAGATCTCCGGCCGATTGTCCAGGAAGGTTGAAGCTTAACTTCTTACTAGCCTGAGGGTCTCTCAAGGCCTACAGTAAGATCACTTTACTTATTATTACTTTTTATTTTATTTTTAGGAATATTCCACAATACAGCGTTTCTCCTACAACCCAAAGTGATTTGTCTCCAGAGGTTCCTGTCTAGAGCATATTCTTCCCTCAAATATCTAGCTTCCATACTTCTCTTCACTCCATCCATCCATCGTTCTCTAGGCCTGCCTGTTCCACTTCTTCCATTAGCTTTCCAATTAACGATCTTATTTGGTATTCTCTCTTCTTCCATTTTTATGAGGTGTCCATACAATTTCAAACGTCTTTCTTCTATTTTTCCTAACATCTTTTTTTTTTTAACTTGCATAATTTCCCTTAATGCGCTGTTTCTGACCTTATCTCTATTTTGAAATTCTTGTCGATCGCCTCCAAAAATCCATTTCTATTGCTAACAGTTTGTAGGCTTGTTTTGTACTTGGTGTCCAGGTTTCGGACCCATATAATAAAATGCTTTGTTACTTATTACTACTAATTTATTAATATTATTGCTTCATAATACCTGTTTTTACGTGCCAAATATTTTATAGCAATATGAAGTGTACATTTCTGGTTTTATCACTTGATCCTATAAACTGCTTCCTTCGAAACGAAAGTAGAGCCTTAGTTCCCGTGTCGTAAATTTATGGTTCGTAAAAAAACCTCAATCCTGAAATAAAAGAAATATCTGAGAAAATTTTGTGGACATTTTCAAGCCTGATTTGAATTACGACGTCAAAGACTTGAGTAGCTAAAAAAGTCATTAAATAAAATTCTAACTTCCCTGGCAAAATTTCTAGGCGTAGGAGCTCACTATTCACTAGGGAAATATCAACAATTGCATGCCGAAACCTACCTTAAAATTTCTCCTAGAGAAGCATTGTAATGTACCAAGAACGTGTCAAAAAAATATGTACCGTTTTTAACTCAAGACACAGAAATAGAAACCAGAATCCAGCAATGGCAACTCGATGTGCGTAGCAGATGGAACTCCCTGCTTCATTTAGAGCGTAGTGGAGTGATACGGGCGCAGTACGGGCGTCATATACTGAGGGTTATCCAATCCATCAAGTGAGCAGAAGTATTACTACCACTCTGTACTTTAAAAGAGAGATTTGGCGCTGGATTTTAATGCCTTGCACCTAAGAAGTGTTGAGGAAATAAAGTTAAGTTTACTCCTGTAACTATAATTATGAATTGAATTTTTAATCATTTAAGGTGTATGGAAAGTTTATGCAGTTAAATTTTTTTTACACGGACTTGGTATATCATAACACTTATCTGGGAGATATTTCAAGATAGGTTTCGGAACGCAATAGTTTACAGATCTCTTGTTAGCCTAGAACCACAAAATGGAAACGATTAATAAAAGGAACAAAAACAATTCTATCTCTGATTCTTTGGAATTTTTATCAGCTGTATTACGTAATAAAGCTAGTAAAAGGACGCCAAACCATGGAGTTTGTTTAGGTGTGGTCATGGAACACGATATTGTAGTTAGTAGCATTTCTTTTATTCAGTGATGGTCAAATGTGTATACATTATGCTAACAAAACCAATTTCCTGACCATTTTTATACCCACGCCGGAAAATAAATTCCACCTCATTTTGTTAAACAATTCAATTTCAAAAAATATGCCCGTCCATCAATTATATGTCCACCGCTGGGTTAGAGGTAGGTAGCGTGGCTTGCCGTGTCACGCAGAGGGCCCGGGTTCGATCCCCGGTCGGGGCAATTTTTCTGGGTGAGGTTTTTATCGGGGTTTTTCCTCACCTGTAAGACAAATGTCAGGAAAACTTTAAGGCCCAAACGGTCCCCGAAATGATATGGCCACCATCCTTATCATTATCATCCTTACCATTATCATTATCATCATCATCCTTCACCGGTGTGGAAAGCAACGGGAAGCTACCACACCTACACAATTCCCTAGTAAAGCTGCAAGCATAGCATGGAAATGCTATGATTGCAGTGAAGGACCTGTCTTACTATGGATGGATCCATCTTATGGATCTTGCAGGTCATATCGAGCCCCAGCCTCCCCTTTGGCGATCATCATCATCCGGTATCATGGCAGCTGCCGCCGTCTTCAGGAAACCAAATGCCATTACTCTCTGTCCATCCATTGATCTTCCTCCAATCCTCTGATATTCATAGCTGCTTGTACCCCTTCTATCCAAGTTTTCTTCGGTCTTCCTCTCTTCCTTCTTTCTATTGGGATACATTCCATAACAATTTTAGGAAATCTTTGCTCTGGCATTCTTTTGGCATGACCATACCAGTGTAATATTTTCCTTTCAGTAATGTCCGGGTTCCCTTGTACATCCATAATTTCCTTTATTTCTTTATTCGTATTATATCCATTCTAGATTTTCCAGCTGATCTGCTTAAAACATCCATTCCTGTACTTTAAATGAGTTTCATTTCCCTGGTAGGAATTTGCTAAACTTCAGCACCATATGTTAAAATGCTCTGAATTATGGTTTGATACATTTGTAATTTTCTATATTTGTAATATTTTTGCTCCATCAAACAGAGTTTAAAGCATTTATTGCTTGTTTTGTTTGTGCAATTATATTTTTAATTTTCACTGTTTTATCGCCTGAATGGTCTAATTTTGTTCCTAAATAAGTGCATTCAATACTAGGTTTTAGTTCTTCTGCATTGTTGAAATTTATATGTTCCATTTCTTCTCCTATACACACTCTTTTGCAGGTGTCTAGCAAATTACAAATATGGAATTCCCGATTATTTCCCGATTTTTTCACGGAATCAACGAATAATTCCAGAGTTTTTTTTGAGTGCTGAATTCAATTAATTCTGGTACAACTAATTTTGTAAACATTTTTTAAATATGTGTAAGTTATAAGAACATAATTTATCTTTATGGTACGTCTTAAATAAAAATAGCAAACTAATTTATTTAATTGTTTTATTAGTTGAACATAAACTGTGTTACGATACAAAATTGAAAGCAGTCTAACGTTAAAATTATTTTATCCATATCATATTTTTTAATCCTTTGATTTTTTCGTCAATTACAGAAATTTCTTTGCCTACTTTATTTAGTAAAGATTTTTTTAGTTCTTTTATAAAAATCTGAGCTTTTATTTATTTCAATTTCGGCTTTTTCTTCTTCGGATATTTTTTTTCTCGATCTAACTCTGTTTACTTATATCATGAATAAACATCTGTCGTCGAAATAACTAACAATTTTATATAATTGTAGGCTTTCACGGCCGGCGTCTACATCCCTGTTTGGTTCGTCTTCCTGGCTAAAGGGAGTAGTCCGGTTTTCTCGAAACTCGAAGTTTCGGCTACTGCTTGCAGTAGACCTAATCAGGAGATTCTGCGTGCTCTCTGTGAACTCCTCAACAGTCGGCTGCAGTTTGCAAGCAGAAACTCCTGATGAGGTCTATCGCAGCAGTAGACGAAACGTCGAGTTCCGAGAAAACCGGACCATAGCCATGTAGCCCGGAAGACGAACCAAACAGGGATCTAACAATTTTGGTTTATTAAATTTCTAGAAAAATGTCTGTAGGTCATAGTTAAAATAACTACAATTAAACATGTTAAACTCGTCAGGTATCGATGACTAAAAATCAATACGACTTTTAAAAAATAATACATGCATTGCTATCTATTGTCAAAACTTATAAAGTCTTCTTGCAAGTACTAGCAACCGCCAGCAGATGGTAGGATGGTTCAAACATTCTACTTCTGCCATCTAGTGATTGCATTAGAAAATTGTTGATACACTAGTACAATTTGATGATTTAAAGTCACTCGGTCTCCAAATGTCACGAATTCGGAGATTGAGGGTTTTTTACGAGTCCTAAAATCTCCAGAACTAATGCTTAAAGCTTCTCCCAGAAGACTTATCACTTTAATTTTTCCATCCTAAATATCAATCCATAAGGGTTCATGATTGACGAATCGGGCCCGCGGAAGGTATTTCTCGTAGTTCCTCCCGTCATCCTTTGTCATACACTTAATCCCACCTCTTCACACTAGTCTCATCTATTAATAAGTGATGCCACGAGTGACTTCCATTTTATCTTGAGGATTTGGATTTGGAAATCATGAGTGGCATTTGTTAGCTGTTTAGTGAAAATTCATTATTTAAATATAGTTACCGGTATTTTAAAATATTTATAAATTCAATGTAAACGGCGATGTTTGGGAACAAATCAGAAATTATATTCATTGCAATTTGATCACATTATTTATTGCCAAACAGGATCGCAATATTGTAAGAATCCACCCTAGTGAAGAAATAATGAAACACATGAAAATGTATATTTATAATCAACATCACAGGTTATTAATTTATTTCTTTTAGTAAACAACTCAGTAAAATCAAGGAAACTGTTCATTATTTGCTATATTCAATGTATTTGTTTGAAGAAATGTAATACTCTGAGCTGTTCAGAATATTGGAAGGAGGAGCTTTCTTTATCACAAAAGCAGGAGATGATAATGAGAAATCGATAAAAAGCGAGGTGAAACACGACTGCCATTGGTTGTAAAACAAAATTCGTTGAAACGTGATTGGTGATTACTACCATTTGGGGCACGAGTTAAATAGTCCGTTTCGCTTCATTTCATTTCATCTGCCCCTGTGATGATGCGACAGGCCTGGTTAGCTGCCATCCGTGTATACCGTATATAAAACCAATAATAAGGGCTTCATCTCATATCACCATTGATCTGGGATTACACAGACACAAGTAGAGGGTTTACTTCTACTTTAGTCAGTTTTGGTGGATTCATGGTCAATATTTTCGCCTAGTTACGAGATTCAGGGTTCAAACCCGGCCGGGTTCGATGTAATTATTATTATTATTATTATTATTATTATTATTATTATTATTATTATTATTATTATTATTATTATTATTATTATATTAATGTCCACCGCTGTGGTCTCGAGGTAGCGTGCTGCCTTGTCATGCAGAGGGCCCGGGTTCGATCCCCAGTCAGGGTAGTTTTTCTGGGTGAGGTTTTTATCAGAGCTTTTCCTCACCTGTAAGACAAATGTCAGGAAAACTTAAGGCCCAAACGGTTACCGAAATCATATGGCCATCATCATCATCCTTCACCGGTGTGGAAAGCAATGGGAAGCTACCACACCTACAATTTCCTAGTAAAGCTGCAAGCATAGCATGAAAATCCTATGATTGCAGTGAAGGACCTGCCTTCGGGCAGAATTAATATGGATATTATTATTATTATTATTTTCAAAGCATGAAGTGAAGTATATCCATAGGTCCCATGTCGTGCATTTACAGCTCATAAAATACCTCTAGCTTGAAATTTGCCTCTGAGCTAAATTTATACACATTTCAAACCCAGATTGCAATCCGATTCTAATGACCTCATGTCAAGACCGCCATTGATACTAACTAATTTGATGATCACAATATGAAAACAAATAATATAATATTTCAATTGTATTTATTTTATATATCGATTAAAGATAATAAGTATATATAACTTGTCATCCCAACTTCTCTCAAAAAAGTTAAACTGAAAATACATAAAAGTGTTATTCTCCTGTTAAATTATATGAATGCAAAAACATGAACTCTTAATTTAAGGGAGGAGAAAATATTACAATGAAATAATAGAACAGATAGCGCACTTTAACTATCTTGGTCCAGATATAACATATAGCTGTAATAGGGATATACATAATAAATTAAACCGATATCAAATGATGTGTGTCACCATAAGAAGAACCCTCCGAAATACTCGAAGAGAAACTCAGCACAGGCTTTTTTATAAAATGATGGCTGTTCCTGTTCTTTTATATGGATCTGAATCTTGGGTACTTACAAAAAAAAGACATCTCACACATTCAAGCCACTGAAATGAAATTTTTAAGATCCGTAAAAGGATGTGCACACATGGATAGATTACATAATGAATCAATAAGAAATGAACCAGAGATATTTTCAATACTCGATAAACTAGAAGAGTACAAATACCAATGGAAAGAACATTTAGACAGAATGGACAATACAAGATTACCCAAAACGATCAACACCTGCAAACTGCATGGAAAAAGATGTTTGGGACGACCAAGAAACAATGGACTTGAGTAATTAATATTTAATTTTAGGAAGTTATATTTTGAGGTTATTTTAATTATATTATTTTTTGGTCTAGACATCTTACCTCAATATTAATGTTGATTTGTTCTTGAACATGTTTCAAAAACAAGTTTTTTGGTCTAGAACTCTTACCTCAATATTAATGTTGATTTGTTCTTGAACATGTTTCAAAACAATTGTTTTGAAACATGTTCAAGAACAAATCAACATTAATATTGAGGTAAGATGTCTAGACCAAAAAATAATATAATGGACTTGAGACCAGAACAGGTCACATTGACCTAATCCTGGAAAGGAAGAAGAACAACAAGAAAAGATTATAAGTAAGTTATATGAGAAGAAAGATCTTAGAACCAAAGAGAGATGAATGGACATTGGACAAGCAAGGAGAGAAGATAATTAAAACATTGTCTGTTCATTCTTACCTCTTATAGTTGTTTTTTGTCTTACATATGTTTCAGGGCTTCTTATCCCCATCGTCAGCAATTACAGACTCTTAGCCGCATCGTCTGTGATTACACTCAGACTCAGAGTCTGTAATAGCTGACGATGGGGCTAAGAAGCCCTGAAACATATGCTCGACAAAAACAACTAAAAGAGGTAAGAATGAACAGACAAAATGTTTTAATTATTAAACAAACCTCTTAATGTTACTTCCTATGGTATTTTAAAATAAATAGAGAAGATTCATTGGAGAACATATTGTTTAAACAACTCACCTCATAGGATTCATGCTTCCATGATATCGCGATTTCAAACATAGTCATGTTCCTCTTCAGCCATAACTCCGACTGACGAAATTCTTCGGCCGTCAACTATTCTATTGTCGCCATCTTCAAGTAGAGAAACCTTTGGAATTGACAGTTAGGGAAAAAATATACATTCAGAAACACATAGATCAATGAATTTTGATATCCCTAACGAAATTACATTGATTTCGAAGTTCATAAATTCAACCATAGATGGCAGCACTGAAGATGGCGACAATAGAATAGTTGACGGCCAAAGAATTTCGTCAGTCGGAGTTATGGCTGATGATGAACATGACTATGTTTGAAATCGCGATATCATGGAAGCATGAATCCTATGAGGTGAGTTGTTTACACAATATGTTCTCCGATGAATTTTAATGATTATACCTCATAATGTTTACTTCCCAACATTAATTTAATATAAATAGAGAAGACTTCATAACAATGAGCTACATGGTCTTTATATGAAGCCAAATATAATAAGGTCAGTCAAAATCTGGTAGACTGCGATGGGCAGGACATGTGGCATGAATGGGGAATGAAACTGGGACATGAATTCACATTGTAGAAAAATCAGAGAGAAAGTGCGTAGTAAGAAGACTAAAAATGATGGGTGGAGGCATAAAATTAACTATGTTTCGAGGAAGAGTAAATTATAGAGTGGAGGGCATGAAAAAGTTAATGCAGGATAAAGATGTATAGAGAGGTTGTAATACAATTGGGGCCAGGGACCAAGGAAGCTGTGTTCTGTATTTTTTAAGATGATTCCAGAATGAGCTCATTCTCACTTTTGTATCTTTCACTAGGCCTTGGGACCAACCTAAAAGATGGGTTATTTTTATCAGAAGTTAGAGTTAAGTTTAGGAAAGGGGATTGTTTGATTGACCACAGTTCTTGTCATAAAATTAAGAGTGCCATAGACCGTAGACCCAATTGCTCAGGTAACGCCAGTCTCTTCATGACAAATGGCTATCTTAGTATCATACTGTTCCTGCTTTCCTGCCTGTCTATGCCTGTACATCCCAACATGGGGCAAGGGTTCTCCCTTGTTGTAGATACTTAAATTAATTTAGTTATACTTATTTCCTGATAGATGTCAGCAAGCAACAATTGGATAGCTCATAACCTCAAAAAGACACCTAGGGTCGTATCTATGAATGCATTAGACCATAAAAGTCGTTCTCTGCTGAGAAAGTTGCATCCAAAGATGTTTTTGCGTACTCAAAAGTCTGTTCATGCGATAATAATTGTCGAAATTCCTAAGATACCTGGCAAGATGACTTTGCAGAGAACGAATCGTGATCAACCCGATGGGAACCGATGTACTTTGAACCTTGCTGCTTCTCTTGCTGCTTTATCCAAGATGTCGGACCTTGAAGACTTTGATCATGTTTTCGGTACATGCGGAGAAGAGGAATTTGATAGTTACCAAAGAATTCAACTGGAAGAACAGGAGAATAGACGTAATATCGCACGATGCAGACGTCGTTGTATACGGTTTTATTTGCGGGACGCAAGCTTAAATGCATTCCTCTAGCAGACGAAATTAACGGAGTGGTTTTATCGCTGAGAATTCTGGGTAATTTCTTGCCAATATTACGAAAAAACTACTTTCATGCATGACCAATCAGCGACTCACTAATTTGAACTTTGCACGTGCCCACGGAAAACTCAACTCACCAGAGACTAATGTATTTGCATGCGGCCCCTAGTAAAGTAAAGTGATCCCACAACAGGCCCGGAGGCCCTTGGGGTAGTAGCAGGTTAAGGCTCCCACTTTTTTCTAGACAATCGGCACTTTATGTCAGCCGGGTTGTCAGCCCTGCGTGACGGTCGCCTTTACCCCCAGAACAAGCGTCTGGTACTCATTTCCGTTAGAGGCTGAGTCGACCCCAGGGCCATAGTGCCGCCAGAGGATTTGGGTCAGTTTAAAAATCCTGACCCCAATGGGACTTGAACCCTCGACCCTCCGGCTTGTAGCTCAGTGCCTTAACCACTACGCTACGGCGTGCCCCACGGCCACTAGTACATAACTAAAGTATTAATATTTGATTTTAGGAGTAATATTTTGAGATTCTTTTAACATGTTTCGGTTGGACATCAATCAAAACTAAGGTATTACTTGAATGGGAAACATTTAATTAAATTTTTCTTATTGTTATTGCCTCAGTTCATAGGACACAAAACTTGGAGAAATATAAATGAGAAGTATGGTTGAGTATATTAACCAGTAAGATCAGACCATTAAAGGTGGGATTTAACTAAAGCAGAAAATTACAAATTGTTCTAAAAAGTAAAGTAATCCCACTACAGGCCTTAAGAGGCCCTTCGGGTAGTACGAGGTTAAGGCTCCCACTTTTTCTGGACAATCGGCACTTGATATCAGCCGGGTTGTCAGCCCTGCGTGACGGCCGCCTTTACCCCCAGAACAAGCGTCTGGTACTCATTTCCGTTAGAGGCTGAGTCGACCCCAGGGTCATAGTGCCGCCAGAAGGTTTGGGTCAGTTTAAATCCTGACCCCACCGGGACTTGAACCCTTGACCTTCTGGCTTGTAGCGCAGTGCCTTAACTACTACGCTACGGCGTACCCCACAAATTGTTCTAATGGTCACAATTTTCAAGTTTTTACAATGAAACTTGGTACATGCCATTCAAATAAACTGACAAAAGTATTTTCCAAAAATCAGCAAAATCCAATGATTAGAAGTGTGGGTTTACTGAATGTCAAAATCTAGAAATTGCTCTAGCAGATGTTTTAGTTTTCTTGGAAGAAAACTGAATACATATGATTTAAGTAACAAAAGAAAGACATTCTGTAAATCAGCAAAATCAGACAATAAATTCAATTTGCTGGGTAATTCACTAAGTTTACGCATTTCCAGCATGATGGAATTTTGGTGTTTTACCACTTGATGTAGTCTTTTATTTGGACATGAGAACTTCATCTTTCAGGCTGTAATTTTATTCCAGTCTCTTTGTCTTATGATTCATGTTTCACTTCACAACAGATATTGTGATGCAATAAATGAACCTTGTACTTGTTCCCCAGCGACTGAATGTTGTCCGGTATATCGAGCACATACTGGAAGAGCATGTAGTACCTGCTGCCATTGGAGTAGGCCCTGGATTTCTGTTTATGCAGGATAATGCCAGGGCATATTCTGCAGCTGTCACCAGGTATTTCCTGAGGAGGAATGAAATTGAGGTAATGGAGTGGCCAGCGGTCAGCCCAGACCTCAACCCTATTGAACACTTGTGGGATCTTCTAGACAGGAAGGTCAGGAACCGACATCAAGCTCCACAAACGCTGCAGCAACTTGGAGATGCTCTGAAAGAGGAATGGGAGAATATCCCGCAAGAGGAAATCCAGAATCTTATTGGGAGCATGCCATGAAGGTGCCAAACTGTCATCGAATGTCGTGGAGGCCATACACGATACTAACTCTATATAACGAGTGTTTAACTTTGAAAAATAAGCACAAGATTAAATTGCTTACATAGCGGAATTATTTTAAAAGTTAATTGTCAGCGTTATTCATTTGTTTTTACTGACATGAGCAATAAATAAATAAATAACCACAAATAATGTACTTTATTAATTTCATGTTTGTACCTTTATCCAATGAAAAAATATTTGCATATTTCATAGTGTTCCTCTAATTGTTTTGAGCAGGGTATTATATTGCATGTTATAATCTGGAATATATAATCCATTTTTACATTAAACTTATTATTTCAAGACAAATTTAGTCATTATATTATTTTTGGTCTGGACATCTTACCTCAATATTAATGTTGATTTGTTCTTGGACATGTTTCAAAACATGTCTGGGAAAGCTACGATAAAACAGAATTGTTTTGAAACATGTCCAAGAACAAATCAACATTAATATTGAGGTAAGATGTCCAGACCAAAAACAATATAATTAAAATAACCTCAAAATATAACTTCCTAAAATTAAATATTAAATTTAGTCATGTTGAACTGGAGTAAAAAGCAGTTTTCCTGAATGACATAATGAATTGACGAGATATTACTGAAGATGAAATCACCTAGGTTTTGAAACCAGTAATTTGAAGATTAGTTGTGAGGCAAGTATAAACGAATTTTAATTTAAATCCTAAGTATTAATTTAAATTTTAAGTTTAGACATGTATGGTGACGTCATAATTGGATGATGACATGGCACATTTATATTAATTTAATACGCACTTCTGGATTTTGTGAAGTTGCAAATATTGGATTCATTTCTGTATCAATACACCTTATTGGATCGCCCTATATAAAAAATGTATTGTCTTGGAAGATAATAGCCAGTATGACCAACTATTGAATATTTTGTAAATTGTTTCGGAAAGTTCTTTAACCGTTGTAGTAAATTTCTTTAATTGCATTAGTAATTTGGCACATAAGAAGGCCACCTATGATTCCGACACTATGTGGGAAGGTCGCAGTGTGGGTCCTGTCCACAAGAAGATGATGTATCTAAATTAAACCTTTAAATTAAAATGATAAAATGCAACTTACTTATGTAAGTACAGTTCTACAACTATTGTGTGAAAAGTTTAGAAACAAAATGCTTCTACTTATCACATGTTTTTATAACATAGCCCACTCTTTTAAATTAGAAAATACTTGCACCATTTGATATATATAATAAACTTTATCGCAAGGAAATATGGGGTCAGATGAAAGCTGCTAACTTATCATCTTAGTGGTTTAATTCCATTTATATTTCTTAGTTTGTATAGTTTACTTAAAACATTACATTTTCATTGTACAAATATTGAATTATTTCAATTATAAACTTATTTAAGGATTTAACAATCACCTTAGTATCTTCAATACTAATTAGCGATAGACTTGAGTGCATTCATCTTCCGACTCAGAAGCAAGCATCGCAACTAAATACACATCTATATGGACAATTGCCAGATCCCTTCAGTCATAAAAATTTGTAGATTTTTGCAGTCATTTTCTACATTAGAGATTTTGTTGTCCGGTGTCTTGTTTCTGACATCATGTTGTGGCCTACATCAGAGCTGAGCTGAGGAAGGTTATAATATAATGACGAAAACATTAGTTAAAAATCTTGGATGCAGTGACATCTGGTCATCAAAAACTAAAATATCTTGGTCATATTTTTAATGCCAGAATATTGTTCTCCAATATCTTGTATCTGGCAATGAAGACATTAGTATTCTTGCTATTCAATACTTCTAAGTATTTATGAGAGTGAATAATAATAACAGTAGAAGTTAACTTGGTCATTTTTAACCTAGAAATCTGAGATAACGTTTACTCACCATGTGTTCACGTGCCTTCTCCTCCAGCTCCTGCAGATTCCAGTCCACTCCCACTCTGATGTCCAGTGACGGCAAACGTGATTCCATCTCACGAATCCACTCTTCTTCAAGCATCGCACCTCATGTTCTGCATCTGAGGTACAAAAAATTAACATGTTTCATTCATCAATAATATTTGTCAGGAAGAAGTAAACACTATGAATGTAGAATTCTACACCATGATGTAGAATGTTGAAATTGAACCAAAAAAAAATAATGATATGTCCCTATAATTGTTGCAATTAGTTTTTGTTCTTCCTTACAGATTGATAGATTAATTGATATTTTCCATTCATTTGCACTAAGCAATCAATGTATCCTCTTATCAAATTTGTTCCTCCTAATTTAACGAGTTCTGCTGGAATCCCATCTTCTCTTGATGCTTTTTTACATCTTTAATTTTTCTATTTTTCTAATTTAAATTTTCTGTCGCCAAGATTCTTTTCTGCATCCTTTCATTTATTGTCCAGCTTTCAAATCCATATGTAAGTATTGCATTGTTGTATTGTAAGCCCATGTTTTCCCTTTACAGAGATTTAGGCGCTCTCCCCCTACAGGGAAGAATTTGAACCATACTAATTTAGTTACAGTTGTTTTCATATAGATGTCATTTTGAGTGGTCCGTGGTCAGCGTTCCGCCTCATACTGACATCTAGGAAACCAAGGTAGTACTAGGACGGGAAAATTCGGTAAATTTTGCTTAGAGGCCTTTTCATTCAGGCTTAAGGATTTTTTACGAGCCTGAAAATCTTCAGACTCGGGACCCACAGCTTAAAGTCCCTCCCAGAGGACTTGCTCCTTGGATTTTTCCGTCCTAAAAAATCCATCGACCCTGGCCGGGTTTGAACCCGCGAACCTCGGGACCAGAAGCAATGAGCATAACCACTAGTCCACCATGGTTTACTTTGTATTATTGTCTACATAATCTCTTTTTTTGTTTTTCTGGTCAAATTTCTATTCCTGAATGGTCTTTTATGGAATAGAAATTTGACCAGAAAAACAAAAAAAAAACAGATTATACAGACAATAATAGAAAGTATACTTACATATGGATCCGAAAGCTGGACAATAAACGAAAGGATGCAGAAAAGAATCTTGGCGACAGAAATGGATGGATTACGGAGAAGTATGAGAATATCCAGGCTACAACATATTAGAAATACATATATCAGACAATAAATGGATGCACAACAAACTGTTATCGAAAGGATAACAAAGAGAGCTCTTTAGTGATATGGACATGTACAACGGATGTTGAAGGACCAGTGGCCTAAATATATGTTAGATTGGAGGTACCAGACAGAAGGAATAGGGGGAGAAGTAGAAGAACATGGTATGAGGGAATATATGATGCAATGATGAAGAGGGGTATGGAAGAAGGACAATGCGAAGATAGGAATCTCTGGAAAGCAGGAATCAAGGGCAAACTGCTGTAAAGTGGAAAGCCTACATCAAGCATTAAGCAAGCTAATTTCAAATCTGAATGCACCACTTCTGCGACTATTTCTGGTGTCTGCATACACTCTCTTCAGTGTCATATTCTGTTCGTACATTTAATAGCTGATTAAAGTTATTTTTCCACATATTTAATATTATATTATTGTATATCTGGCTTAATATAGTTAAATGAATCATGATTTTTTCTTACCTCATACATTTAACAGTTTGGGAAAAAAATATATATTCAAAAAAAACCATACTAGAACTATGAACTCGAGATTCCGGATGAACCGAGCTTGATTACAAAGTTCTTCAAAAATACAATAGACAGCAGTTTAGAAAATGATTCATTCAAAATAACACCAGATGGCAGTTTAGATAATTACCGGCAAAAGAAAAAATTAACAGTCGTGAAAACAGCTGATGATGACGACAATGTGTCGCCGATACTGCAGTGCTGTGTTTAAAAAACATAGAAGTATGAGGTAAGAAGAAATCACGATTCATTCAATTATTATTAATTGAACCTCATAATGTTAAAAATTCCCAAATTTAATATATAAATATCTGGCTTAACTTGGCAAAGAGAGAGACGGAGATATAAGGGTAGATCCTTGACCGCTTTTGCCCTGGTACAAAAGAAAGAACCCACTCTGTTGTCAGTTTTAGGGCTGCATGCAAATACATTAGTCTCTATTCAAATTACTTCCAATCACTGGTGAGCTGACTCACCATGAGCAAGTGCAAAGATTGAATTAGCTACCCACTAACTGGTCATGCATGAAAGTCGTCGTTTTCGTAATATTGGCAAGAAATTACCCAGAATTCTCAGTGATAAAGCCACTTCCGTTATTTTCGTCTGCTATAGAGGAACGCATTTACGCTTGTGTCCCGCAAATAATACTGTATACAACGACATCTGCATCGTGCAATATTATGCCGATTCTCCTGTTCTTCCAGTTGAATTCTTTGGTAGACTATCAAATTCCTCTTCTCCGCGTATACTGAAAACATGATCGAAGTCTTCAAGGTCCGACATCTTGGATAAAGCAGCAAGGTATGCGGCAAGGTTCAAACTACATCGGTTACCATCGTTCCCTTCGGGATTCTCATGATTCGTTTCTCTCTTAAGTTACCTCGTCAGGTAGCTTACAAATTTCAACAATTATTATCGCATGAACAGATTTCTGAGTAAGCAAAATCGTATTACGATACAACTTTCTCAGCAGAGAACGCCTTTTACGGTCTAATGCATTCATAGATTCGACCCTTAGTCTTCCCCCTTATCCCATATTAACATCTGGTGAAGAAACACCGACAACACTGGTACGAATGAGAGAGGTGAGCACATCTATGTCTTTCTACAAATTTCTCGCAAAGTTAAGCCAAACAAATTATAGAATCTGTAATCATATTCCCTTTTTCATTCCTAAAAATATTTGTTCCAAACTGAAACTCAATGATTTTTATCCTTACTAACTTACTCTCTAGCACTACAGGTCAATGTTACCTTTGGCCTCCTTAAAAAGAGCATTCCATCTTCCAGAATTTAAAGCTTCCTGCCTCCGGTTTCTTTTTCGCATTGCTTCAATATCCTTCCCTAATTTGTCAATCTACTTATTTCTTGGACATCCTCTTCTTCCTCTATACATATTTGCTTTTAAGATGCCAATTTTTGTTTGATGTTCATATTTTTCCCATTTATTTCAAATTTTTCTTTGATACTTTACAGAGTCTTTTAACATTCATTCAACATTTTGTCCTAACCATCTTATCCTTCCTGCTTTGAAAAATTTTACAATATTTCCGATTTTTTTTTAGTAATTGTTTGATTTCATCATTACATCAAATTCTCCAGCTATCATCTTCACAAATAGTTTAATAAATTCACCTCATGATCTTTCTTTCAAAAATTTTATTTATTTATTTTAGCAGCTGAAAGTGTCTATGTATCTGTCCCATAACATAATACTGGTCTTACTAGAGTTTTATATAACTCAATCTTAATTACCCAATATAGTACAGTTTTACATTGGAAAAATAAGATCTAATATTTTATTTTAGGAAGTGATATTTTGAGGTTATTTTAATTAAATAATTTTTAGTCTGTTCATCTAATCTCAATATTAATGTTGATTTGTTCTTCAACATGTTTTGATTATATCATAATCATCGTCAGCATCTTGCCCAGACTGTGAAAAGATATATACAGGAAAAACAAAAAGAAACCTAAAAATTAGAACCAAAGAACACATAAGAAATATTAAAAATGGGGAAATAGAAAAATCTGCAGTTGCTGCTCATGTTTGTCTAAAAAATGTAATATAAATTCGGACACTAAATTATTAAAACAGTTAGAAAATACAAAAGAGCTGACTATTTGGGGGGAAAAAAATCTATATTCAGAAGAACAAAAACAGAGTTATGAATTTTGAAATACCAACTGAGCATGACCTTGTTTGGAGGTTCTTTGACCAACCACAGGATGGAGCTGACATTGACATCCAGGGTGTACAACATAAATCTAACCAGTCTGGGCAAGATGCTGACAATGATTATGACATAATCAAAACATGTTCAAGAACAAATCAACATTAATATTATGGTAAGATGAACAGACTAAAAATAATTTAATTAAATATTATCTGTTTTCTGCTATTATCCTGGGGGCACGCCATAGTGTAGTGGTTAAGGCACTACACTACAAACTGGAAGGTCGAAGGTTTGAGTCTCGGTGGGGTCAGATTTTTAAACTGATCCAAACCTTCTGGTGGCACTATGGCCCTGGGGTCGACTCAGCCTCTAATGGAAATGAATGAGCAGGCACCAGTTTTCACTTTCTCTCATGTGTTCTTCTTCTTCATCATTAACCCTCTCACAACACACTTATGTATACACAAACATACGTGCGCTCTTCCCACAATCATTTCTGTTCACAATACAAGTACACATCATCTACATTAAGGGTCATATCTATGAATGCATTAGATCGTAAAAGTCGTTCTCTGCTGAGAAAGTTGCATCCAAAGACATTTTTGCATACTCAAAAATCTGTTCATGCTATAATAATTGTCGAAATTACTAAGCTACCTGGCGAGGTGACTTTGCAGAGAACGAATCGTGAACAACCTGATGGGAACCGATGATAACCGATGTAGTTTGAAACCTTGCTGCTTTATCCAAGATGTCGGACCTTGAAGACTTCGATCATGTTTTCGGTATACGTGGAGAAGAGAAATTTGATAGAGTCTACCAAAGAATTCAACTGGAACAACAGGAGAATCTGCTTAATATCGCATGACACAGACGTCGTCATATACGGTATTACTTGTGGGACGCAAGCGTAAATGCGTTCCTCTAGCAGACGAAAATAATGGAAGTGGTTTTATTGCTTACAATTCTGGGTAATTTCTTGCCAATATTACGAAAAAAACTACTTTCATGCATGACCAGTCAGTGACTCGCTAATTCGAACTTTGCACGTTCTCACAGAAAACTCAACTCACCAAAGACTAATGTATTTGCATGCGGCCCTAAGTGATCTGATGAAGTTGTGCATAAATAGAAAATAGCCACATTATTGTCATCTAGCAGAAAATCTTTTTACATCTCACCTTATAAAACTCTGCGATTTTCACACGACCAGTTTCTGGAACCACCACTCCTTCCCTCCGCTAAAACTCCAACTGTTGAAATTCTACCACTATTTACCATCAACTTCCAAACTGCTATCTGGTGCTGATTTAATGAACTTTGAGATTAAATTTTGCTTGCCGAAAACTTCAAGATTCATGGATCTGTATGTGTTTTCTGAATGCATATCTTTTGCCAAATTGTTAATTCCAAAGGTTTCTCTAAATGTTCCAAAAATTTAGTTTCTTTGGAACATTTAGAGAAGCCTTTAGAATTAATAGTTTGGAAAAAGATATACACTCAGAAGAACAGATCCATGAATTTTGAAGTCCTCAGAGAGCAAAATTTAATCTCAAAGTTCATAAAATCAGTGCCAGACGGAGTTTGGAAGATGATGGTAACAGCAGAATTTCAACAGTCAAAAGTTTTGGCTGAGGGTAGGTGCAATGACTGCAGACAAAGGTGCTGTGAAAATCGCAGAGTTTTATAAGGTGTGTTGTATGAAGTCTTAAACTTGAAAAAGAAGCTAAATTTTTAAAACATTTGGAAAAACCCTAGGAATTGACAGTTTGGAAAAAGATAAACATTCACAAAAACAAATTTAGATCCAAGAATTTTGAAATTCCTGGCAAGCAAGAATTGATCTCAAAGTTCATAAATCAGCAACAGACTATGACTTTGAAGATGAGAGGGCTGCCTCTTGAAATTGCAATACCATGCTTGAAGATCACGGAATATGAGATGAGATACGACTCATAACACTGGTCAACATGATTTTTGCCTCATGAGTACCAATAGTTGTACTTAATGCAGTTTATTATCGTCTTTTCAAATACGTATTCGGAATTTCTCCATCGCCCAGAGTTTTTTTAATTTTAATTATAATCAATGAATTTAACTAATAATTTTTTAATAAAAGTTTTTTCGTCCATTTGTCCATTGAGCGATGAGCATGGGGAACACTTTCATCAGGAGATACCAGGTATGGAAAAGAGATATCAAGGCATATGGAATCCTAATATGCTGGCCAATTATTGTTGGACCATCAAGAGGGATGCTCCACAGACGAAATATACTTTCTAGGCGAGTCCAAATATTCGAATATTGCGTTATTTTATGTATAGTAGATTCGAGCTGTTATTCCTTTCTGTATTCATTCTATCATTAATTTAATTTTAATTGTATTTAATTTCATTGTATTATTAGACATCATCATCATCAACAACAAGGATTAGGCCCAATGGCCTGTTCTGATCTCATTCTAGGTCGAATTCGTCCTTCCATCTCTTCAATGGTCTTCCCAACGTTCTTCTCTCTTTTGGTTTATAATGATGCATTCTTCTTGGTATGCACTGTTCATTCATTTGTAATACGTGCTGAAGATAAGCATTTTGGTAATATGTTATTCTTTCAAAGAGACATTATTTTCATTACTATTCAATTTGACAGATAATTAATTTTGAATTTGAAGAGAAAAATTAATTGTTTAGTATGACTATTATTGTAATTTTTGGTATTTATATGTAACATATGTTTGTCCTGGTGAGTGGAAGAGAAGGCCACATGGCATGGCCTTAACTAAACCAGACTAAATAAATCTATTCTATTCTATTCTATAGTTACGAATGTAGAAAATATTAAAGTGTTTGAAATTACAATAAATACCTTTCTCTCGGAAACCTTGTGTGACGGAGAAAAAACTATATCATATTTGAATTCAGGACAAAAAATACTATCAGAATCACATATTTTTCTTTCAATACTTTATACTTCACCTCATATCCGATCTTCTAATTATTATTACCTCATAGTGTTATTTCCCAACAAAATCTTTATTAAAAATCTAATAAACATACCTGCACAAAAGTCCAATTTATCAGGATTTTTCTTGCATGGAGTTATGGCTTGCTCCAACATCTCCCATTTGGAGTTGAGGTGAGCCATGCGCCAAGTGACTTCATCTCGCACATCAGGATATCGACGCAGTATCTTGTTTGCTTGATCATTGAAGAGTTTGCGACGATATGCCTTGCGTTGCATTTCTTCCATGTGGCTCTGAGGAAAGAAAAAAAAAATAATCACTCAATATAAGGTCATTCCTCTCTTATGTATAACAAAAGTTACTACCTTCTTCTTCTTCTTCTTCCTTCCAAGTATTAGGCCAAGGCCTGTTACGATCCTATAGAAATTTTCCCTCCAGCAAGTTACTACCTTACCTCTTTAAATTTTAAGCTAGCCCAAGTCAAAGCACGTCTGCCTTCTAACTCCCAGTAGGATTAGAAATTTTCATTACAAAATTTTCAAGACTAGTAAGAGTAGCGGATAACAATTTTTAATCACTAAACCGCATACCAGATTAATGAATGAGTTGAAGAAAATGCTTTAACATCTCACCTCACAAAGTTGTGTGTCTTCACGATACCAGTTTCAAAACTGTAATTTTACTTCCATCTTCAGTCAAACTCCAATTGTCAAAATTTTGCCATTAACACCATCTTCTGAAGTTCCATCTGGTGTAGATTTTATGAATTTGGAGATCAAATTATTCTCATTAGGAATGTCAAAATTCATGGTTTTATATTTATTCCTCTGAATGTATATGTTTTCCCAAACTGTTAATTCCAAAGGTTTCTCTAAATGTTTTAAAAGTTTAGTTTCCAATTGTGTGATTCTCTAGTAAACTATGAGCTACAATTATTGATTTTTCAATTTCACCATTTTTAATATTTCTAAAGTGTTTCTTAGTGCGAGTGTCCAAATTCCTTTTTTGTTTTTCCTACGTATAATTTATTGCAGTCCTTACAATTAATTTGATATATTCCAGATTTTTTTTTTTTTGCACTAAGGCACACTTTAGAAATATTAAAATGGTGAAATTGAAAAATCAGCTATTGCAGCACACAGTTTATTGGAGAATCATAAAATTGAAAAAGAAGCTCAACTTTTAAAACATTTGGAAAAACCTTTAGAATTGACAATTTGGGAGAAGATATATATTTAGAAGAACAAATTTAGATCCATGAATTTCCAGATTCCTGATGAACATGACCTCATCTCAAAGTTCATCAAATAAACACCAGATGGCAACATTATTGAGATTCCAACGAAAATCCGGTAGTCATAATGTTGGTTGAAAATGAGAGAGATCCTGCCCTTGAAAACTAGTTCCTGTGTTTAAAGAAACACAAAATATGAGGTAAGATGTAAAAAAATGACTCATTAATTTATGAATTAAGAACCTCATAATATTATTTCCCATATTTAATTATGAAGAAATTTTAATTTAAACCTGGTACTCGAAGTTCTTCTCTGATAATAGTGTTCCTTGGTGATCTAGTCTATTAACCCGTTGGGTGGGCGTTACGTGAATATCCGTCTCAAGAAAGCCTTCACTCGGTGGGAGTTACGGATATATCCAACGAGATATATATTATTTTTTTTATAAATTATTTGGCGATGCAGGAACACAAAATTTTGAAGATCTGTTCTGTATGGGTATGACATCTAGTGTGATTTTTTTCAACCCCCTTTGACCGGTCTCTTAACAGTTTCTTATTACGAGAGTTAAAATCACATATCATGTATGCGCGCAAGAACGGACTAACATATATCGGTAACTGGCCAGCTATATAACATTCATGATAAAATATTATTCACTAGACGTGTTTCAGAAAAAAAAAAAACAGACATCATCTGTTTGCTCAACATAATATATCTTTCAAACTCAGATTAGCCTTAAACCTTAATGCAAGAACGGTCTAAGTTAATGAAAAAAATAATAACTCTGGTACAGTTTCTTGTAACTTCTCATTCACACGTTTTAAATGAGAGGTCTGTCTTTTATCACATTAGAAAAATATTGCACAAACATTCAATTGGGGTTGCTAACTTTTACCCTCCATTCTCCAGTCTTGAAGTAAACTAGTTCAAACGTCTTATTTCGCTCTAGTTTTTTTTGTTTTTTCACTTCATCATATTTTTTTATAAGCTACTTACAATTTACTGAAAATATGAGTTGTTTTCTAAAATGAAGTTATGTAGCATTCATAATACTAACAACAATAATAACCAGTGGACTTCTCAACACACCAGTGTTCAATAACGCCACTGATAATATCTGATGACGTCAATAATCACTATTACTACAATAAAAATCTACTAATTGTACGGAATATATATTTTTACGGTATATTAAAGATCTAAAAATAAAAAAAATGTGATTATTTGTAATAACATCAAAACTGACAAGTATTTAGTAACGCCACTGGTCATATGTGTCGTAAAATTGTAATATTTACACAGTGTTTAAAAGAGATTGTATATTTACATTATAAACTTCGGATAAGTGAAATTGCCAATATAAATTTATGTTATTTATTTATTACATATATCCTAAATGCTTAGTTTATATCGATGTAAGACTGTGAAACAACGCCACATGATGACAGACACCATGTAAGGCCAGAGTTAACATTTATTGCATTTAAGAGATTTGCATACTTTTTTAATATTCATTACATGTAATATAAATATATGTTTCTCCAAGTTTACTTTAAATTGAACACGAGAAGACACTTGTGCCGTTTTTGTACTAAAGTTGAAAAAAATAAAAATATGAAATTTCGATTAAAAAAATATGACCATATGAAAGAGAATGGTTGTTTTGTATAATATTTGATGGATATGTTACAAATGTTTACTCCCTGTATTTTTTATAATATTTTAAATTAAAGGAAGAAAAGGCTCCCCACAGAGCTGTAGAACTGCACTAGCTAGGTCCCCAGTTAAGGGGTTAACTCCTAACAGTGTTCTTAAGAAGCAAATTTTGCTTACTGTAAGTTAAGAGAATTTCTTTTATTTAAAATCCAAATTTCACTTCCGTATTTTAGAGCAGCTTTTGACGTGATGTTATATAATATTAATTCTGTATCTACCCTCATCTGTTTACCAAAATGCCTTATTACCCCTTTCATTTTATTGTATTTTTGTAATTTTGAATCTATGTCACTCTTTTCCTGCAAATACACTTCCTAACTATGAGGAATCAGACACTTGTTCTAAAATTTTTCCATCAATCTCAAATTTCACCCGTTGTATGTTTTTTCCACAAACTGCCATTGCTTTATATTTTGGAGTGTACATTTTCATATTATATTTGCTGATAATTTTGAATAATTGATATGCTGATATTTGTAATCTGTCTTCGGAATCTAATAATATTATCTGACCATCAGCACATGATATTGTTTGAACTGTTTTATTTCTACTTATCAGAATTCCACTATTTAATATTCGTTTCCATTTTTGAGGTCTCAAGTAATTTAAAAAAACCCTTAAATCAGCAAAACAATAATTTCTCCTTCCACTTATTTAAATGTTTCAGACCACAAAGAAAACAAGATCATGTAAAATTATTGTAAGCCCATGTTTTCCCTTTAGAGAGATTTAGGCGCTCTCCCCCTACAGGAAATAATTTAAACCATACTAATTTAGTTACACTAGTTTTTGCATACATGTCATTTTGAGTGGTCCGTGGTCAGCGTTCTGCCTCATACTGACATCTAGGAAACCAAGGTAGTACTACGATGGGAAAAAAAATTCGGTAAATTTTGCTTAGAGGCCTTTTCATTCAGGCTTAAGGATTTTTTACGAGCCTGAAAATCTTCAGACTTGGGACCCACAGCTTTAAAGTCTCTCCCAGAGGACTTGCTCCTTGGATTTTTCAGTCCTAAAAAATCAATCGACCCCAGCCAGGTTTGAAACCCGCGACCCTCGGGACCAGAGGCAAGGAGCATAACCACTAGTCCACCGCGGCCGATTTTGTAAAATTATAAGTTAAAATTGAACATTACTTTGTAATATAAACACAAATTTAAGTGATTTGTATTTAATTTGTTTTTCTATTGTTATAAAAACAAATATTAAATGAATGAAATCAATGTATCTAATATGATACATTGCCAATTCAAGGCTTATTAATGGGCCGTTTGAACTTTACATTCCTCAAAGGAGGATATTTTAGTGTCCTGCCAGACTCTCGAAATTCAGGAAGACAAACATTTCCAAAGGAGGACTATCCTACTGAAATGGGTTTATGTAAGATGGCCTAGGCCCTAAAAGGAAAGTTGTACCAATGTGTACGTGTGTGTGTATAATAAATTGAATGCATCTGTAAATAGTACTCACAACTCTGAGATTTCTGTCCGTCACATTTTCTTCTTTGCCATACACCGCCTCTTGAATGCTATTCAGCCAGGAATAGAGTTCAGAGAACTGGTTGAGGAATTCATTGAAACTCCAAGTGTAAGAAGTAGCTGCCACATCACCCTCATCCCAAGAAAGTTCACCACTCGCCTCCTATCAACATAAACACAACAATATTATTTATAAATTAATTATAGGTAATAATATTATGAGGTTTTTCAATTAATAAAATGAGTCATATGTCACCTCATACTTTGTGTTCTTCAAGCACAGGAAACTGCAGTTTTCAAGAGGAATCCCTCCCATCCTCAGCCAACATCACAATGGAAGGGATTCCCTTGAAAACTGCAATTCCCATGCTTGAAAAACACGAAGTGTGAGGTGAGATATGACAGATTTTATTAACCCATTAGCATGGAGTGACATGCACCGCCCAGCATAAATAAAACACTTTCTTCTCTGCGGAGTGACGGGCACCGCCCGCATGTTTTCTTTACCGAAAGTAGTAGTTATTTTTCGGGAATGATTCACTAAATAAATTATTAAATAATATAATTTTGTAGAGGAAAGAATACACTTTTATTTGATATATGAAATTAATAATATAACTTATTTTCAAATTGTATAATTTATTGTTAAATGTGGCTAAGTTTGAAGTGCTGATTGAGCATGTTCTATATCTGGCGCATTTGATTTATTAATGTTCTTTGTAAAAATATACAATGACAACACAATTTGTGAACTGCAATCTTATAGAGGCGATCTCAAGTTTTCAATTAACGTACAATTTATATTTTATATATTTTTTTGTTCAAGTAGTTCCTCATTGTTTTTATGGACTGCGTTACAGACTGTTAGTCCGCGTTTCTCTGCTCTCTTTTTGGAAAACCATGAAACTATTTAAAACTTTATATTAAATTAATGTTGGGAAGTAAACATTATGAGGTATAATCATTAAAATTCATCGGAGAACATATTGTTTAAACAACTCACCTCATAGGATTCATGCTTCCATGATATCGTGATTTCAAACATAGTCATGTTCATCTTCAGTCGGAGTTATAGCTGAAGATGAACATGACTATGTTTGAAATCGCGATAACATGGAAGCATGAATCCTATGAGGTGAGTTGTTTAAACAATATGTTCTCCGATGAATTTTATTTAAAACTTTGTTTATATGGCTAGGTTGGTGAAGGTTTCTTCTTTCAAATGAAATATGTAACACTTATATGACACTAAATTTCTGAAAGAAATTCTAACTTGAATGAGTGGCTCTGTTCAATCCTGTTAGACTAGCACGGAGGGTGGCAGTGTTTCGCCGTGGCCCCTACAAATAAACATAGTGAAAATATTACAAAATGCTTAGACGAGGAACTGGAAAACAAACATAAAATCTATTGTAGATTATAATATAAATATAGGATCCTTGGATCCAACAGACTAATTTTGTTACATGTATATTTGTTGGAATGGTAGAAAATAAAAACTAGTACATGAAAATATTTTCTGTCTTCTAAACATTGCTAATTGAACAGCATGATTATCTGTAGGGAGAATTCACCACAAAATATTTTTCACATTGACCTTGATGAAGCCTAACTTGTGCAACATAGGGGTGGGGTAGGTAGAAGAAAGGTTCCAGGATGTCATTCAACAGTACCTGAGATTAGTTACAAGGCATGTTCTGGGAAGAATACCACCCAGAAGAAATATGTGTTGTGTGTTATAAAAAAAATGAACAGAAAGTTTCCCATTTTTAACTTTGAAGAAAGATACAGTATTTAGATGCTCTGACTATTTGCAAAAATCATAGCAATGGCTCGTAGCATTTGGGGTTATGGAAATAACTATGTATAAGAGAAAAATACACTTTTAGATTGGAGGCCTAGGTAGCTCACTTGGATAGAGTATTGACATAGAGAGTCAAAGGTCCTGGGTTCAAACCCCAGTCTAGGCGTATATTTTTATTTTCAAATATAATCCAAGCAGGAATGATCATCTGCTGCACACAGTGAGTTGGTATTCCTGAATTCTGGCTTCAATTTCTGTGTCTCATAGTTAAAAACAACAGTTTTTTTTTTTGGTCACAGCCTTGGTACATCACAATGCTTCTCTGCGAGAAACTTCAAGGTAGATTTCGGCATGCAATGTTTGACAGTTCTCTTGTCAGTAAGATAATTTATTGATAATAATCCATGTGAGAAATACCTTGCAACTGTCAATAAGGTTGTTGTCCATTAAGTAGTTGTAGTTTGACTGCAGGGCAGCCCAGAACTCATCCTTGTTGGCTTCTCGGTTTCCCCAAGATCGTCGCCAAGTGTCTTGCTCAGGGTCTTTCCTGTAAAACAAAAAATCAATAAATTAAACTAATTTTCCAATCTTAAAATCTGATTTTTCCGACATTATGAATAATGAGGTACAAATAAGAGATTTTGTTTTCTCACTTGGAGAAGTTTCAGGGACTATGTTCACCATTTTAAACTAGTATCCGAGTGTTTCCTTTATTAATCAAACTTTTTTAATCAATAATGAAAAGAAAATAATTATCCGATTCCGATTGAGGGTCTTTCCACTTTTCAGCGGTTGCCCTTTTACCAGCCGGCTGCTGGCCCTTCACATTCACATGTGTCAATCACAGAGGTAGATGATCAACAGCCAGTGTAGGGGTGACATGTGGTTAGCATGTCGAGTCCCCCTGCCGTTATAGCTGGTTCCTCAACCTGGAGCCGCTACTTATTGTAGCTACCCAATTGCCTCACGATGCTGGGTGGGCACCGGTCCCATACTGGCCGAAATACCATGAGAAAATTTCTTCCCCCATGGAGACTCGAACCAGCGCAAGTCCCGTAGCTCTGCGCCAAGGCTTCCTACCTTAACCGCTCGGCTACGGCGCGGGACCAGAAAATAATTATAATTCTATTATTTTTATTGCTTTCATGGTTAAATATATTTTATATTCTTTACTAATGATGGGCAGAAAAACATCACAATTAAATCATTTTCCTCAGAAACTTCAAAATTATTAATTTTTCTCTTCTTCTTCTTCTTCTTCCTTCCTTCCAAGTATTAGGCCAAGGCCTGTTACGATCCTATAGAAAATTTTCCCTCCAGTGTTTCATAGGACGGCCCAGAGATCTTCGTCCTCTTGGTACATAATTATAAACAGCTTTGAGAATCCGATTTGAACTCGTTCTTTCAAGATGGTATTTCTAATTTAGTTGGTACTTACACAAGAATTGTTCTCTTTATTTCTGGATATAGAATTTTTCCCATACTGTGAGTTGTTTTTTTTTTTTTCCCCTCTAGCACTTTTAACTTTTTGTCAATTCTATAATTTTCAGTCCCTCAACCACATTTGTAAATCATTTATCTACAAAACGTTTTCCAGGGTGCACAGTTTTGACTCAACACTGGATATGATTTCTCGGGGGAAAAACTATTTCAAAATGGCACCTGCTCCTAATGTCATGAAGAAGAATAAGAGATGGACAGACTCTACCTCAAGTACTGCTCAGAACTTCTATCTGTACAACAAACTGGTATTGAAAAGCTAGATCAAACATTTGCAATCACATGGAAAAATTATGAAACTCATGTCCCTGCCACTAGAATAAATAAATAAATTTTCAGTCCACACATCAGCTACTCCTAATTTTTTTTTTCTCCATATTTCAAAGGTGTTCCTTCATTCTGATATTCAGATTTCATTTAATTTTTCCTACATACTTTTTTTATGTTGTCCACATTTATCTGGTAAATTAATGATTTTTATCTACATCAATTTTTTTTGTTTTAATTATACAATTCTACATGAATAGAAAATCATAGCATTAAACAAGGGTCAAAACTGGTAAAACAACCAGAGAAACCAAGAGAAATCTCAGTAAAAAAAAGTTAATTAATCTCTCTAAAGGTCTTAGGAGGCTCTTTCGGTACTAGGAGGTTAAGCCTCCCACTTTTCTAGATAATTGGCGCTTGATGTCAACCGAGTTGTCACCCCTTGGGTGAAGGCTACCTTTACCCCCAAAACAAACGTATTGACCCCAGCGGCATGGTGACATCAGAAGGTTTGGATCAGTTTAAAAATTCTGACTCCACTGGGACTCAAATCAACAACCTTCCAACTTGTAGTGTTTTGCCTTAATCATTATGCTACAGCGTGTTTGATCCTTCCGGGAAATTCTCGTATAAGACTTGAAAGCATAATAATAGTCCCTTCGATTGGTTGCTGGCCAAAGGAAGGCAAGACCAGTGATGGGGCTGCCATCTTATAGCCTCTGGTCAGGCTTTTCTGGAGAAGAAAAGAAAATAAAGGAAAGAAGAAATGGAAGAAAGGAAAGACTCCCTAGCCCTCGGATGCCCTAATAGTGTCGGGGTCGAAAAAAAACAAGAGGTAACCAAGAGAGGTTAGAGAGTAAAGTTAAAAGAGTGCAAAACACAAGTAAGTGGAAGAAATGTTTTGCTCAGCTTGGGCACCTTGTGGTCGCCATCCACATATCCCCTAGATGAGGACCCCTGAGGGATGCTACAGCGTGTATGGAGACAAAATATACATCGAGAAAAATAGAGAGAAAATAATTAATTTTAAAGTTCCCAGGAGAAAGGATTTAACCTTAATGTTCATCTCCCCACCACCAGGAGTGAGAATATACAAGACATCCAATGGTCAACAAAAGTAAGATTTTAGTTGAAAATGGTGAGGATGCTTCTCTAAAATATGGACAGTGAGGAAAAAAAATGAGGGAGAGTGTATATTTTCTAAGCAATCTGTTTGCCAGCCAGACCTAGGGACAATACCCTCTGTAGACATTGTCGCAGAGAGTATGAAATCCTTACATACGTCCTTGGGGCTTGTCCATTTGGAGAATCACTGAGAAACATTCGGCACCACACTATTCGAAACATGATGGCAGAAGCCTTGTGAGATACAAAGTTTATGAGGAAGTTCATGGTATAGCCACTAATGGAAGTAATAGACAAATAGATATAATTCCTAATGATTTTAAAATTAAAATAAATAAATAATATCATTGCATTTAGACCATCTTCTAAAATTGGTATGATATTAGATCCCACAATCTGTTTTCAGACTCATAGTGGCCAACCTGAAGAAGCTGACAGTGAAAATAAAGCCAGGTATATGAGCCAACAATTGACTAATACAAAGATAAATATCAATTAGATAGTATAACTGTCACAGGATTGATGATCGGGGCAAGAGGTACTATACCAGGATTCTTAGCTAAATTTTGGAATTTCTTAGATTTGGACGGTGCATATCTTTCTAAAATTGCCATCCCTGCCATTAGAGGATCAATTTCAATTTTAAGAAACCATCTTTACAAAATTTCTACTTTATAGTATGTATACTTCAATTAAAATTTGAAATTTTTTAATGTACGCGTATTTACAAAATGTGTTTAATCAATTTCGAAAATTAATTGTCTGTATCACTTTGTCCTTGAGGCAATCCTCTAATGAGGAAAGTTGTATATAATAAAATATACAATAAAAATATAAATTATAATGTTGGACAGTCAACAACAAAATATTACAAGAAATTATCTGATATACCAGATTTAATAAGAGCTTAAGAGAAAATTAGCAGTATCACTTTCAGATTACCTATACATCACAACTGCATATACAAACATCTGTATAGAATTGGTATAGCTCAAGAAATGTTATTAAAAGGACTCCAATAAAATACATGAATGGCTATAAACAAACAGAAAGTACATCCCACCAATCAGAATTTCAGGTACAAGATTTGTTTAAAGGATCCAAAATTTTAAACTATATGGTTAGTGTAATATCATCACTCAAACTTAATTTCAGTTTTCTTAATCTAATTTTATTACTTCTCATATCATGCAGCCACTCTTCATAATAATAAGTGATTCCTATTCCGGATCCTATAATATGGCATAGTCAAAAATTGAATCCTGGACCCTGAGATTCAAGTCAGACACTGATAACCAATATATCACAAAATTTTAAATCTATTATTATTTCAATATGATGCATACTTTCATTATTATTAACTCGATATTTTGTTATATTTAAATTAATATTGGGAAGTAAACATTATGAGGTTATATCATTAATAGTGACTCACTATTAATTTTTAACGACTCACCTCATATAATTTCAAATTTCTTTGATACCGGCGGTTTCAGACAATATCTTGTCCCTCTTCAGTCATGGCTTCCACTGATGAAATTCTCTGGTTCATAAGTGGAAGGCATGACTGAAGAGGGACAAGATATTGTCTGAAACCACCGGTATAAAAGAAATTTGAAATTATATGAGGTGAGTCATTAAAAATATGTTCTCCACTCACTATTAATCAATATTTTGTATTTATGTATAATTACTTCAATAACTATAAAATTTGAAAGTGTTAATATTTGTATAAATTAAGAAAAGAAGAGAAGGCCAGATGCGAGTATACGTACTTGTTTCTGCACAATCAAACCAGAGTCAAAGAGAAAGAATATATAACAAGATCTAAAATTTGCCAGTTAATTATCGATATTAGTTTTAAAGGTGATAATAACCTCAGATACCAAGTTACATAAGAAGAAGAAAAAAGATTTTAGTAAAAATATTATAAAATTTAACAGACTAATAGGAATTATAAATAATATTTTCAAGACAAACACAGTACAGAACACACACAAACTACAATTTATAAAACACTGACCAGACCGATATTATGTTACAGCAGTGACACCTGGACAATTCGCAGTGTATATGAACATAGACTAACTGCGGCAGAAATGAAATTTATGAGACATACTGCAGGTTACTGAAGAACAGACCATAAACGGAATTCTGAGATTCTCAAAGAATTACAAACAGAATCAATCATGATATATATGTGTAAAATACAGAAAACAACTGGAAATCTCACATAAGAAGAATGAGCAGAACAAGAATACCACGTCAAATCTTAGATTACCAGCCACCAGACAATAGATCATTGGGCAGACTTTTCAAACGTTGGATTGAGACTGTAACAGACTGCTAGGTCTATCACATGAAAGGAAGAAGAAGGTGATATATCAATGGATTTGTATGCTATTTCAACATAAAAGGTTGTTAAGGCTAGATGGATACCTTGGTTTCTTGGTGAGACTGTTGTACGGTCTCTCTGCTTGCAGTTTCGCATGCTCCGGACTCTCTAGATTACCACTAGAGGGCTGCAGCGAAGACAGAGAGAAACTCATCTTCAATGCCGAGTTTTCAAATCCTAAAACACATACAAGAATTTCAATCAAAAAGTTACCAACATATGGTCAACTCATATGAAGTATATTAAACTTCTTAACCCTTTAGGCGTCATGAGCCGATTAGATCGGCTCTGGTGTTCCTGTCCATTACCTGCCAGACAATATACTTAAACTACTTGCAAAGCCGATCACATCGGCGGGTGCAATTTAAATCTCTGACACAAGAGATTTTACCAGTGGCATGCAGTGGGTCAAAAATGTAAACAGACTCTAATGATTGTTTATTTTTTCTTTCACTCACCTCATACTTCATAACTCCTTGCAGACCCAGGTTTCGTCACATCATTTGTGACATTCTCAATGCTGTGTCACGTTCACAACTGACGTTCAATAGTCTTCTATCCTGCAGACTGACCTCCACGCCATCTGATGTCTGACCGACAAACTTCCAATCAATCCCCTCTCCTTACAACCGGGTATTTCAAAATTCATAGTTGTGTTTTCATTCTTGCAAATGTAAATTTTGAAATACCCGGTTATAAGGAGAGGGGATTGATTTGGAAGTTCGTCGGTAGCCATCAGTCTGCAGGATAGAAGACTGTTGGACTCAGTTGTGAACGTGACACAGCATTGAGATGTCACAAATGATGTGACGAAACCTGGGTCTGAGAGGAGTTATGAAGAATGAGGTGAGTGAAAGAAAAAAAATAACAATTATAAAGAACCTCATAGTGCTATTTCCTATCTCCATAACTTAATAAGACTCTAATGGTTTTACATCAGCAATACTGTCATTTATATTTATCCTTTCTAGTAGCTGTGAATTAATTACTCTAACATCTAGTTGCTGGCCTATTTATATTAATCTCTTGGATAAAAACATGACCAAATGCTGACTTTGTCTTGTATAAATGTAAAAGGAAAAATTAATTCATTCTTTACTTCAGTTCTTTTATTATTCATTTCATACATCTTAATGATGGATAAATCATATTTGAAGAGGCAAATATTATGCTCAGACTGGGGCTTTCTCTTGCAATGGATATTTAATAACAAGTTATGTAATGTATGGTGAAATTAAATGTTTCTTACCTCTCCTCATATAAGTTGATCGCGATTTCGAGACTATAACTGTCTCATCATCAGAACTTTGTTGGCGACTGGTGTTATGTCGATCAGAAGAAACTCTTCTTCTTCCCTCTGTTGGTGGACTGATGAACCTCTGGATCAGGTCAAAATTTGCAGGAATTTTGAAGTTCATAAGTTTTCCTTTGTTTTCTGAATGTGGATCTTTTCCCAAACTGTGAGTTCCTTTTGTTTGTCTATTTGTTTAATTAGACTGGCTTTTGATTCAATTAAATGTTTTTCGGACCAAGCACGAGCAGCTACTGCTGACTTTTCCACTTCTCCATTTTTGATGTTTCTAAGATGTTCTTTCACCTTTGTTTTCAAATTTGTCCACTTGTTATTTTCTGCTAAAAACTTCCCATAAATAAGTTGGCCAAAAAGGGTGATAGAGGATTTTGCATGAATTGTGACAAAATTTATATTGGAAAAACGAAAAGAAATTTGAAAACAAGGGTGAAAGAACATATTAGAAACATCAAAAATGGAGAAGAAGTTTGAAAAAGTCAGCAGTAGTAGTAGTTAGCTGATCATTGGCTTGGTCTGAAAAAAAATTTAATTGAATCAAAAGCCAGTCTAATTACACAAATAGACAAACAAAAGGAACTCACGGTTTGGGAAAAGATCCACATTCAGAAAAACAAAGGAAAACTTATGAACTTCGAAATTCCTGCAAATTTTGACCTCATCCAGAGGTTCATCGGTCCACCAACAGAGGGAAGAAGAAGAGTTTCTTCTGATCGTCATAACACCAGTCGCCAACAAAGTTCTGATGATGAGACAGTTTAGTCTCGAAATCGCGATCAACTTAGTAAAATTTATATGAGGAGAGGTAAGAAACATTTAATTTCACCATAAATTAAACCTCATAGTGATTAATTCCTATAAAAGTTAAAAGTTATGTAATGTAACATACCAACAGGCATTTTGCTGTAAATAGTAGAATCAGAGTTGTAACAAAGATGATCTATCTCCACAAGGTGTTCATGTTGTTTAACAGGTGACGTGTGACATACAGTTGTGTCTGTATCGTCAGAATCACAGTCTTCAACCTGCGAACAAGTCACTGAGATGCTTACAATAGGCCACCTCCACCACGGTCCTCTGTGTTTTGTTCTGCACTTCCTACGCCACCAAGTTCTTCCTTTTCTGCAAAAATAAAAACATAACCTGCATTACAATTGGTGCTGACTCTAACAAAATTATAAAATAGATGTTTATAACAATAATATAATTGCGCACAATTGTGCAAAATTAATTAATTGGTGTATTGCGCTAATGACATTGCCACTTTGGAACACAATTCCAAATGATATCTTGTACACTTTACATCTGCAACTGTCTTCGATTTGATGGTAAGTGACATTCACACACATTTTGTGATGGAAGCTGTGGAGTGCCTAGTGGTTTATCTGGTGCCTTAGTTCCTTGTTTGGTCCACACCAGCTCCTATCTATCATGTCAGGCGTACCGTAGAATTCTTCAGGAATGGCATCCCGCTTCTGTCTTCTCTCTTGCATCTGTTGTTCATAGGCTTTAGTGGATGGCAGGTAGAAGCGCATTCTGAGGTCCAGTACATAGACCAGTCTCGAGGGAGTGAATTTAGAGACTGCTAGAATTTTCTTTAGATAGGAGGCCTTTACGCTTTCCCAGATTTTTAAGCCATTTATCTTCAGATGTTCCCAAAAATGTCTCTATTCCATATGCGAATTATTGGCATTATTTTTGCATTGAAGAGTTGCACAAAAATAGATGTTTATTACTAGCAGTTTTTAAGGGGATACCAGGCCTCCTGCCTATATTATCCAGTACATGGATAGCAGAAGGAGAGTAACATACAAGCTTCTGCTGAGGATGGGACTAGTCCCTAAAGGCCAACAGTGTTTTAATTACTTAACAGTTGAGGAGACTGCATAAAAAGTATATAATTTTACATTATAATTTTTTTACATGCTCTTACAAAGAAATGTTAAAAATTACTAGGGCATTCGATAAGTAATGGCAAAATGTTGTAAATCAGCAATCCCAGTGGTGACCATTGTAATCTTGTAGTATGTTGTTTACTAGTCTTTATTGTATAAATTTGCAATATTGAAAGTCTTGAAATAGCAAAGTTTTGTGAATACATTCACTGTTTCTTACATTCAGAAGTAATACCGCTCTAAAAAGATGTTCAGTAGAATTTGTTTAAAAGGTGGAATTGGGAAATACTCGAACATCCACCAAATTTACCAGACATGAGCCCTTGTGACTACAACTTATTCTCAAATATTAAAGAACCTCAATAAGGTATTAAATTTCAATCAAGAGTAGATATCCAAAAAGCTCTAGCTAGATCAATCAGTAAAACAGATATCCGGAAATCATCTTTCAGAAATTTTGCAACGTATAGTTGACTTGGCAGGAGTCTATAAATTAAGTCCAATGTCAAAAATAACCTAAATAAATTTTTGTGATGTTATAGCAGTGTTGCCAATACTTATCAAATGCCCTAGTAGATAAGTGTTTGTCAGTGGCAATTTTTAAGGAAAGGCCAGCCTCCTGCCTGTAATATCCAGTACCTGTACAGTAACTGGAGAGTAATGTACAATCTTCTGCTGAGGATGGGACTGGTCCCGAAAGGCCTACAAAGTTTTAATGATTTTAACAGATGAGGAGACTGCATAAAAGGTATATTATTTCATATTATACATTTTTTTACATACTCTCACAAAGAAACATTAAAAATTATTTAATGGTTTTATGTAACTTGAAAGATAAAAAAACAAGCAGTTTTATACAAATTGCATAAATACAGTGTGTTCCATTAGATCAGGGCAGAATCCTAAAGTGGATCAAGGCATGAAACACAAGTCGTAAAACTCCATTCTATATTTTTGGTAATTTGGGTTTATCGCTGACAGGAAAGTATGGTTGTATAGTGGGTGAAACCTGTCATTCAGTTGGGCAATGAAGGCAAGATGACAGAAATAACATTAAACCTTAGGTGTTGGCCCATCGTAAAACTGGAAAATGTATCACATTCATGTCCTGACAATTTTCAGCTTAAAATCATATAACTTAAAATACTTTAAATTATCATTTTATAATAAAATAAAATATATTTCAATAAGCATTTAACGTATGGTGTTAAAATATGTAAAAATATGCTAATATTTAGAAATGTGTTGTAATGTAGGAATATCAACACTTTTAAAATTCATATTAACACCGTTGAGGTTATGTAATAAGATGTTAAATATAAAATTGGTAAGTTATGTAGGTAGGAAATAACACTATGAGGTTTATTTTAATATTGTTTAGTTGTTTCTTGACTCACCTCATACTTCTTAACTCCAAAGCAGACTCGAGTTTCTTTACTTCATTTGTGACATTCTCAATGCTGTATTATGTTCACAACTGATGTCCAATGGCGTCTTCTCCAGGAGAATGTTACAAATGAAGTGAAGAAACTCGAGTCTGCTTTGAAGTTAAGAAGTATGAGGTGAGTCAAGAAACAACTAAACAATACAAAATTGATAACTGGTAAGTCAGTCGTCCTCGACTAAATTATTTAGTTGAATTCGACTAACTTACCAGGTACCAATTTTATATTTAACATCTTATGTAGGAATATGTGTCCCGTGCCGTAGCCGAGCGGTTAAGGTAGGAAGCCTTGGCGCAGAGCTACGGGACTTGCGCTGGTTCGAGTCTCCATGGGGGAAGAAATTTTCTCATGGTATTTCGGCCAGTATGGGACCGGTGCCCACCCAGCATCGTGAGGCAATTGGGTAGCTACAATAAGTAGCGGCTCCAGGTTGAGGAACCGGCTATAACGGCTGGGGGACTCGACATGCTAACCACATGTCACCCCTTCACTGGCTGTTGATCATCTACCTCTGTGATTGACCCATGTGGATGTGAAGGGCCAGCAGCCGGCTGGTAAAAGGGCAACCGCTGAAAAGTGGAAAGACCCTCAATCGGAATGTAGGAATATGTAAACATATATAAAACATGAAAAATATAATAGCCCTAGTTGCCTAACACGGACATGCCATAGCGTAGTTGGTTAAGACAATACACTAGAAGTTGGAAAGTCAGGGAATCGAGTTCCAGTGGGTCAGGATTTTTAAATTAGCCTAAACCTTCTGGCAGGACCATGCCCTGGAGTTGACTCAGTCTCTAATTAAAATGAATACCAGGTGCTTGATCTGGGAGTAGATGCAGCCATCACGCTGGTGTCACAACTCAGCTGACATCTTCTGCCAACTGTCCACTCGGCTAAGGAGTGGGACATTCTACCAATACAGGAGTTGTATTATTTCACCATAGTTTAAACGAGAGATTTAGCGTTGGATTTTAGTGCCTTGTAGTTAAAAATGACAGTTTCTTTACACGGCCTTGGTATATCACTACTCTTCTCTGGAAGAAAATTTAAGGTAGGTTTTGGCATGCAATGGTTGACAGTTCCCTTGTCAGACTAATACATCCCAGGGGAGGAAATTGAAATTACTTTGGAATCCGGACTCTAGCGATGATGATGATGATGTAGTTGAAATATGCCAAACCTGTAACGTGTGTGTCTTGTCGGTGGTGGTTGTGGGGGTGGTCTTGTGGTACTATGAGGTGACCTCTTCCAGCACACCCGCTGCTGCTGACCTGCCGAGCATGGCCACCGGTGCGCCTGAAACACGTAGATGTTTATGTTAGATAAAATGTACAGTTCACATATAGCACTCATGCATAATATTCATTTATTTAGTAATAGTAATTTTCCCTTTAATTTTTTTTCCCCCTATGTTAAATTATTGATTTATTCAATGAATAATTTTTATTATTATCTTTATGTTTATATAGGGAGAAGATTGCTAAATCTACTGACGCCCCGGCATGAGAAATTCTTCTATTTAAGCTTCTACACCTAATAATATTCTTAATCCAATATCAAAGTCGCAATGTAAGTCCCTATGAAATAGTGATTACAAAGCTGGTTCCGACACTCAACCAACATTCCTGAACAACAACAGAAACTTTGGCTAAACTTCACAGCCTGTGAAGCAATTTTTTTAATTCCTTCATAAAATCCAATCAAACTTTACTTTTAGGGTTTCATTTTTCAAATGATTTCCCACCATTTACAATGATTTTTACATTTTCTCTAATGATTATTTTAATATATTTTTCTATAATGTTTAACTACATACGTACCATGAAAACGTGGCAGCCACATTGTTTATAATGACTATTTAACTCATGCCACAAATGCTAGTCAATGACCAATCACGTTTCAATGAATGTTGTTTTACAACCAATGACAGTCGTTTTTCACCTCGCTCTTTATCGATTTCTCTTTATCAGTTCCTGCTTTTGTGATAAAGAAAGCTCCTCCTTTTTAATGTTCTGAACAGGTCAAAGCATTATTTTTCTCCAACAAATACATTGAATATAGCAAATAATGAAAAGATTCCTTGATTTTACTGAGTTGTTTACTAAAAAAATAAATGAATAACCCCGTAATGTTGATTATGATATATAGTTCGATGTGTCATTATTTCTCCACTTGGGTGCACTCTTACAATATTGCGATCATATTTGGCAATAAATAATATGATCAAGCAGCAGTGAATGAACATAACCTCACATTTCTGATTTGTTTTCAAACATCGCCGTTTTACATTAAATATATAAATATTTTAAAATAACCATAGTTAAACAATGATTTGTGAGTAAACAGCTTAATTTTATTCGTTAAATAGTCCTAACAAATGCCACTCTTGATTTCGAAATTCACTCGTGGCATTACTTATGAATATTCCATGAGTGTCCCAATACTGCTAACATAGAGAATGTAATAATTAACTGTACAGATATACTTCAGAATTTCAGAACTCACTATTTATTTTTGGACGTTGGATTCTTTCACAGGTTAGAGTACTTAAATTGCTTTAGATTTGCTATCACGGGTTACAGTACTTAAATTGCGTTAGGTTAGCTTTCAGGTTCGTTAAATATCGTGTATATGTTGGTTGCATCCGTGATTCCATAGTGTTAACCGCTGCGCGTTTGTTGACGCATGCGCATGGTGTACGAGTGGAACTTGGAAACATGTTTCGAGTTATATGTTGTAAATCATTTCCGAAACTGTCTCTAATCGTTTTTATTCAATGCCCCAGGTTGTCATTTCGACATTTCTGGTGCTCTACTGGCATTGTCGTAGGGGTAACCCACTTCTGAGGTTGGGGCGCCTGAAAAATGGGGTTACGCTGCCCCAGTCTGACGGGTGATGATGATAATAGTACATCAGTTGAGTCCTTAATCCTGAACTTACTCTAAGGAGAATATGAATGATCAAGTTTATGACGACCATGGGCCGTTTGGGTCTTAAAGTGTCTTGACATTTGCCTTAGAGGTTGAGAAACCCCTGAAAAAGCATCACTCAGGAAACCTGTCCCGACCGGGAACCCGGGCCGGCTGCGTGACAAGGCAGCACGCTACCTCGACACCACAGCGGTGGAATACAATCGAAACTTTTTTCGTTATAATTCTGTTTCAGTCTCTATAACTGTATAACAATTGAATTCATTTGAGAATCCGTGAATTTCATTTCAAGTCCAAAGCGATCAGTGGTCAAAAACGTTTGGGAATCAATTATCCAGACAATAAGGGATGCCCTAGTTCTCCAGTCCGTTAATAAATGAAGAGTTTAGAGAGAAAAAAACAGGAATGTCCGTATTTGTACATATTTTGCAAGAACAATACAACTATTACATCATTGATACAAATTAAGATTATTTTAAAATGATGACAAAATTAACCACACTTTTTGTTTGTCAACATTGCATTACTGAAGATCCTCTGTTTTCTCCTTCCTGTACATTATTCTCACCAATTAAATAACTCACCGACACTATCAAATCCGTAGGTTCATGGCCGCGCGGACATACACCCCTATCCTCATTTAATGTTTTCCAATCATCTCTTCTATAATCTACATTCCCCTAAACCATAGTACATTGGCAATGTTATTCTCTCACCTCGTTCTTGGTGTACCAACTGGGAGTTTTTCCCTCTTCGCTTTCCTACAAGAAGTTTCCATGCCTTCTTTCATTTTCCATTCGTGCCACATATTCCACCCATCGCAGTCTACGAGACATAACTGTTCTTAATACATCACATTTCCTATAAAGATAATGTAGCTCACTGTTATATAGTCTTCTCCTTTCTCCTGTCTGTTCATCTCTCTTTGGTCCAAAATGTTTCCTAAGAACTTTATTCTAAAATACTAGTGAGCTTTTCTCCTCCCTTAAAGTAAGTGTCCATACTTCTTATCCATATAATATAATAGTTTTATATCCATTACGTGTTTTTAAACAAACATTTTAGTGCATTTGGGTTCTTCACAACCTTTGCAGGTGGATCTGAGAGTGCCTTCACTCACAAGTTGGTAGGACTTGTTTGATTTTAAAAAAAGGAAATATATATGTGTGTGTGTGTGTGTGTGTGTTCCCTGGTTTCTCCTAACACTTTACACACATGAATACACACATATTGAAACCTGATGAATGAAAACAATTGATAGCCATTGGGCTGTAGAGACAGAAGAAGATCATCATTATCATCCAGGATTAAGCCTGTTGGCTCGTTCCGGTTTCATGAAAGCTAGAATTGTTAAAATTGTTCAAACCATCTTCTGTGTGGGCGTCCAACATTTCTCCTTCCGTGCGGTTTATAATTTAGCAATAATTTTGGAAATCTTTCTTCTGGCATTCTATCAATATGTTCTTTCCAGGAGTTCCTATATTTAATTATTCGGTCTGTAAGTTTGAAAATATTTAGTTCCTCTCTTATATCTTCATTTCTTTTCTTATCCAGCAGAGTATATCCTGCTATATTTCTTAAAAATCTCATCTCAGCTGCTTCCAATCTTTGTTCTTGTCTTTTAGTGATCGTCCAACGTTCTAATCCAAACATCAATACAGTAACAGCCAGTACTTTATAAAATTTCATTTTTGTTTCTTTTTTTTTAACGGTTCTTTTAATAGTGCCACATATTAGATTAAATTTATTTACTTTGAAGATAACATGAAAAATAAGTTTTAACTATAGCTGTGAAAACTGAAAAGTTTTACTCGAGTACATATCTTATGTACACTATTACTTATCTTACTTACATACTGGCACTATCTAACCCGTAGGTTCATGGCCGCGCGGATTAACTACATTAGAAAAAAAAAAGAGAAACACATAAGGGCAACAATAAGATTCACAAACATTATAGAAGACATTCAGATTTGTCAGAATGTTTGGCAGGATCATTTACAGCGAATGGATCTAAAAGGACTACCCAAAAAATATTAATGTTTCAATCAAAGGATTCAGAAGCAAAGGGAGACCAAAAAAACTGTGGGCCTGTTAAGGGTATCTTCAGAAGAACCCATACTTAACATGTTTGTGACAAATGATCGATAAAAACAATAGAGGAACTAGAAGAAAACAAAACAAAAATGCAGAACGAAATCTCAATATTTTGAGAATATATACCATGTTTAGATAATTCAGTATAAAATTTACCACCAAAATAAAACTGTATCTCACCCTACTATATTATTATACACTTACTTACTCAGCCATACATAATGCCACGAGTGATTTCCAATTTAGCTAGAGGATTTGGAAATCAAGAGTGGCATTTGTTAGGATTATTTAACGAATAGAATTAAGCTGTTTATTCAAAAGTGTTTATTTAAATACTGTCACCGGTATTTTAAAATATTTATATATTTAACGTAAACGGCGATGTTTAAAAAAACAAATCAGAAACGCGAAGTTATGTATATTCACTGCAGCTTGATCATATTATTTATTGCCAAATAGGATCGCAAAACTGTAAAGATACACCGTAGTGGAGAAATAATTGAACACATCAAACTATTATAATCAAAATTATAGGTTATTAATTTATTTTTTAGTAAACAACTCAGTAAAATCAAGGAATCTGTTCATTACTTGCTATTGTATTCAATGTATTGTTGGAGAAAAATATATGAGCTGTTCAGAATATTAAACAAGAGGAGCTTTCTTTATCACAAAAGTAGGAGCTGATAAAGAGAAATCGACAAAGAGCGAGTGAAACACGACTGTTATTAGTTATCAAACAAAATTAATTGAAACGTGATTGGTCATTGACTACCATTTAGGGCACGAGTTAAATATAAAAAATGTAAAAATATAACTTAATTTTACTTTCATAGTCGCACAAATGAGCCCTTGAGAATTACAATGGGTCCACTTTTGGCACATTTACAAGTGAGCACATCTGCTGATAGCTCAAGATTATATTTGTGTTCATAATTTTATTTTTATAGTATTATTAAGTGTCTATTAAAACAAAATATTTGTTCTATTTATACTATTTATAATATACGATTTAAACCAGTATACATAACATTTTCAGTTTTCTCGTTTTTTCTTTCACTTCTACTCGGTACTTAAATTGTAATCTGTGCAAATATTATTGTAAGTTCTGTAGAAACCAGTATAAACAAGTCTTTACAATTGAAAATTATTACATACATTGTGAAAAGGATAATTTTTATCTTTTCATGACGAGATCTCTTATAAAAAAGAGTGAACGACGGATTCAAAGAAATAAGTCATTAAATTCGCAAATAAAATCCAAGTAAACAAGAGAAGATAATTCCCCTCTCAACAATACAAAAACACGCAAAACTTCCCGCGGCAAGAATACAAGAAGACTAATGAACGTGCGGAGAAATATGATGTAACAAGAGTTTAAGTATTTTGATTACATATAATTTTGCGTAATGATTATTTACGCTGAACTTACGACCCGGGTGCAATAACCCGGGACACAATACGTAGGTTTGTGTAACACACACAAGCACAGGTGGGCGGGTCCAGTTACCTACACCTGACCACTTTCCTTTAACGAATAAATGGCCTTTTCGCAAGAACTCAGCCATTTCTTGGAAAACGCGAAGTACATTCTCTTTTACGAAAAAAAAATAGAAAAGAGTTAAAAGTTATGATCTTCTTGGACATAAGACCTAATGGCAAATTATGATCAACCATTTCTTATTAGCATTCTAGTATTTAATCTTCCCAATGGCTTGTACCAAAGAATTTAACCATACTTACTTACTCACTGGCACTATCGAACCCATAGGTTCATGGCCGCGCGGATATAAGCTCTCCATACATCCCTATCCTGAGCTAATGCTTTCCAGTCATTCCTTGTATAGGCTAATCTACTTCATAGTTCATGTTCCCGAGACTGGGAAAATAGATTTTGGAGAAAAGGATAAGAGTGTTGATCATAAGTAATGCCACGAGTGATTTCCAAATTATCGACAAATTCACGACTCACGAAGTGAGAAGTGAATTTATCTAGAGAATTTGGAAATCAACAGTGGCATTTGTTTGGACTATTTAACGAATAAAACAAAGCTGTTTACTCACAAATCATTATTTAAATATAGTTATTTTAAAATATTATATATATTTAATGTAAACGGCGATGTTTGAAAACAAATGAGAAACGATTGGAACGCTTCATTTGTTCATCACTGAAACCAGATCATATTATTTATTGCCAAAGGAACACAATATCGTAAGAATGCTCTCTAGTGGATACAAAATTAAACACATAAAACTGTATATTAATTCATTTCTGATGTCGTATGATGTAAATATGAGAATTATATTTTTATGGATTATTACCTGGGAAAAAATACATTTAAGAAAGTGCAAACAGTGGTTTCTTTTTTTGGTCGTATAATAAATTGCTACAAATGTTTTTATATTAACTCCTGCAAGCGCTATGTGTTGACATCTATGCACTATATATACAATCTGGTAGCCGTATTTCTTACAGCATCAGTCACTACAAAATAATGGTCAGACCTGTTCAGAATATTAAAAAGGAGGAGCTTTCTTTAATATGGTAAATTTAATACTGATAAATATTTCGTGAAACACGACTCTGATTGGTTGTAAAACAGAAATCATTGAAACGTGATTGGTCATTGACTCCCATTTGGGGCATGAGTTAAATAGTCATAACGAAATAATTCGTTTAAGAAATGCAAACAGTGTTTTTTTTGTAGTATAATCAATTGCTACAAATGTTTGTATATTATCTCCCTCATGCAATATGAGCTGACATTCATGCACTATTATATACAATCTGGAAGCCGTATTTCTTATGGAGTCAGTCACTGCAAAATAATGCTATGACCTATTCAGAATGTTAAAAAGGAGGTGCTCTCTTTAATATGATAAACTTTAGTTGATAAATTCAAGGTGAAACACGACTGTGATTGGTTGTAAATAAAAAATCATTTAAATGTTATTGGTCATAGACTCCCATTTGGGACACGAGTTAAATAGTCATTGATAATGTGTTATAAACTCCTTCATAAATTAATAAATTATAAAATTCTATAAGAACAACTTAATGAGGAGATGGCAATATACACTATAGACCTTACAATAATTTTAAATTGCGAGTTCAAACCCTACCGGGGCTGACGGATTATTTTAGGATGAAAAAATCTAAGACGTAAGTCTTCCAAGAGGGACTTAACTCATGAGTCCCGATCCTGAAGATTTTAGGACTCGTAAAAGAAACTCGAGGATAAATTAAGAGCCTCTGATCAAAATTTACTCGGCCTACACTAGTTCCCAGTCGTGTCAAATTGATTTTTTATGGTACCGATGACCTTTGCGGGAAACTTACGGCATTTGTCTTATGGCAGAAGTATAGTTCTGTGTATCTAGAAGAGTAGTCCTCTCCTACACTGTTCTATGTGCGAAGCGTAATAACGGGGAAAGAGAAGATGCATAAGCTTAGTGGTCTTAAATATTTTTAGTGCTTGTAACCTATTTGTGGCATTTAAACAAATTCTAATATTTTTATTATTAATTTAATACTTCTCACTGAAGGACAAATTATATTTGAAGAGAAAAATACACGCTCCGACTGGGGTTTGAATCAAGGACCAATGCTCTACCTGAATACTCCAATCTAAACGCAATTTTTTGACACTCGGAAATTAACAATATATAAGAGAAAAAATCGTGTTTACATTGGGGTGCTCAGGTAGCTCAGTTGGTAGAGCATCGGCATAGAAAGTCAAAGATCCTGGATTCAAACCCCAGTCTGAGCGCATATTTTTCTCTTAAAATTTATTATTCTATCAGCCGCGGTGGACTAGTGGTTATAATCCTTGCCTCTGGTCACGAGGGTCGCGGGTTCAAACCCGGCCAGGGTCGATGGATTTTTTAGGACGGAAAAATCCAAGGAGCAAGTCCTCCGGGAGGGACTTTAAGCCGTGGGTCCCGGGTCTGAAGATTTTCAGGCTCGTAAAAAATCCTTAAGCCTGAATGAAAAGGCCTCTAAGCAAAATTTACCGAATTTTCCCGTCCTAGTACTACCTTGGTTTCCTAGATGTCAGTGATGTCAATATGAGGCGGAACGCTGACCACGGACCAATCAAAATAACATCTATACGAAAACAAGTAACTAAATTAGTATGGTTCAAATTCTTCCCTGTAGGGGGAGCGCGCCTAAATCTCTGTAAAGGGAAAACATGGACTTACAAAAAAAAATTATCATAAGTAATGCCACGAGTGATTTCCAAATTATCGATAAATTCACGACTCACGAAGTGAGTCGTGAATTTATCTAGAGAATTGGAAATCAAGAGTGGCATTTGTTAGGACTATTTAACGAATAAAATTAAGCTGTTTACTTACAAATCATTATTTAACTAGTTATTTTAAAATATTTATATATTTAATGTAAACGGCGATGTTTGAAAACAAATGAGAAACGATAGGTACGCTTCTACTGCTTCTTTTGTTTATCACTGCAACCAGATCATACTATTTATTGCCAAAGGAACGCAATATTGTAAGGAGGAGCTTTCTTTAATATGGTAATTATAACACTGATAAATATTTGGTGAAACACGACTCTGATTGGTTGTAAAACAGAAATCATTGGAACGTGATTGGTCATTGACTCCCATTTGGGGCATGAGTTAAATAGTCATTCTAATACGTCTAACTTGCTTTTGAGACTTGCGAACTCCTTATGTAGGGAAATATGAGTAACTAAATTTAGATGTGCCAAGAAACTCCCGTAAGGGAAGCACTCATGACTCGAGGATACATAGTGTTAGGTCACTAGAAGATGTAATAAGAACAGTTAAGTTTCATAGACTGCGATGGTCAGGACATGTGAAACGAATCGGGAATGAAATACAGTCATCCAAAATTCTTGAAGAGAAGCGCCCAGTAGGTAGGCCCAGAATGAGTTGGTCAATAAGTCAATATATTAGAATAATATTAGTCACGATTCGAGAGAGGTGAATTATACAGGAAATGGTAGGAAAACATTAAATCAGGATAGAGATGAATAGAGAGCATATCTCCGGGCCACCAACAACATCCGAGTTCAATACAAACAGTGAGTTATGACTAGGTCTCGGAGGTTAAAGAAATATATATATATATATATATATATATATATATATATATATATATTAATTTTTTTAATTTATTTCATGTCTGAAGACGAGACCCAACGTAAAATATATACTTTTGGGTCATTGTAGGCCATGAAACTGTATATTTTATTCGTCCTTTTTCGACGTTTTTAGTTTATTGGTCCTTTTTTTAAGCCTTTATCAGGTTTTTTTTTAATTTTACCTTATTTTGACTACATATATACTATTTGTATAAATTAACGAATCCACAGAGTCTAGTCTCATTTCCAACTTCTTTTAAAAACACCATCTAGTTTTACTTTCTAGATACTTTTCACATTCCGAACACGTTTGTCATCATCATCATCATCATCATCATCATCATCATCATCCAGGGATTAAGCCTGTTGGCTCGTTCCGGTTTCATGAAAGCTAGAATTGTTAAAATTGTTCATACCATCTTCTGTGCGGACATTCAACATTTCTCCTTCCGTGTAGTTTATAATTTAGCAATTATTTTGGAAATCTTCCTTCTGGCATTCTATATGTTCTTTCCAGTCGTTCCTATATTTAATTATTCGGTCTGTAAGTTTGAAAATATTTAGTTCCTTTTTTATATCTTCATTTCTGTTCTTATCCAGCAGAGTATATCCTGCTATATTTCTTAATCTCATCTGAGCTGCTTCCAATCTTGTTCTTGTCTTTTAGTGATCGTCCAACATTCAAATCCCAACACATTTGTTCCGCGAGAAATTATTTAACTCTCATAAAATATCACGTTATTTTTAACCACTGACTGCCTGAATTATTTTATTTTTACTTCAAATTTTCTAAGAAGTTGCCACCTTGTGAAAATTACCTCGAGCAGAGGTTGAAGGCAACGAGGTTGTCTTTATCCACTTGTTAGCAATTGCAACTTCTTCTTCGTCAGGCTCTACGACTTCCAGTGGAATGTCTTGGCCTTCTCAACCAGTTTACGCCACTTCTTCCTATCTTGTGCAGTAGATTTCAAATCAAAAATCCCCATCTCTCTCAAATCTTCAATTACGTCATCTTCCCATAGATATTTGCGTTTTCCTCTTGATCTTGTTCCCTGTAGCTTCCAATTTAAAATATCATTCGGCAATCTTCCTTTTGGCATTCTTAGTGTATGTCCAAACCATTGTAATCTTTTGGATTTGAGAAACTAACTATATTTTCTTTATTATTCTTGAGGTATAATTCGTTATTCCTTCTTAACCTCCAAGTTCCATTTCCCTTTACTGGACCTAGCACTCTTCTAAATATTTTCCTCTCAAACGTTAATAGTCTTAATTTATCTGCTTCTTTCAGTACCCAGGTTTCAGCTCCATTACATATGATTGGTCTTATTATTGCTGTATATAATTTGAATTCAACATTTTTTATATTAATTTGCTTTTGAATATATCGAAATTAGCAAAATATGCTTTACTCCCTTGCGATATTCTTGTTTTGATTTCTTCTTCAACAGTATTATTATCGTTTAGTATTGTGCCTAGGTACTTAAAGAAGTTAATTTGATCAATACAGTCACTATTTATAGTTAGTCCATTCAAATTTGTTTTATTTCTCATACATCTTAAATTAGTAATTGCAACACTTTTTACATTTTTTCTTTCAGTTTTTAGGTATTTTATAGAATATCTTTAGGTCTTTTTACAGGTCTTAGATAGGCATATTATGGGCCCTCAACTTCCGAATCCTAGAACTTAGAAACAAAGCACTTTCACACTGGAAGTGTAACACTTTTTATACTCTATAAATGAGGATTTGACATAAATTGTTCCCATTCATATCTTGTAAAGTAGGGATTAAGTTTATTTATGGAAATGTTAATTTAGGAAATGTATTTCTTCGTGCACCGTTATTTTATATTGGTGTATGTGGTTATAACACGTGGATATACAGTGGTCAGTTTCCCACACGGTGATAACGGACAGGTGGGCGGGTCTTTACACCTGTCAGCTGTCCAATTTATTCACAATCCTGTTGCCTTCCGATCGAAACTTGTTTTACTACAAATATATTTTCAATCTACAAATTTATTTTTCAATCGTTTTATCTTAGACCTTATAATTTATAATTATCCATTCAACAGGAACTAATTAACTCACTGTAATCCATAGGTTTATGGCCGGGCGGAAATAAGCTCTCCACACATCCCTATCTTGAGCTATTTTCCCATCATCCACTGTGCAATCTACTTCCCTCAAATCATCGTTAATGTTATTCTCGCATCTCATTCCTGGTCTACCAACTGGGCGTTTTCCCTAAGATTTTCTTGAAATTAATTCCATGCCCCTCTTTCGTTCCCCATTCTTGCCACATGTTCTTCCAATCGCAGTCTATGAGACTTATCTGTTATTATATCTGGTTTCCCATAAAAATCATGTAGTTGACTTATGCAGTCTTCTCCATTCACCTGTCTGTTCATCTCTCTTTGGTCCAAACATTTTCCTAACAACTTCATTCTCATATACTCGTAATATTTTCTCCTCACTTAAAGTAAGATTCCATATTTCGCATCCATCATCTTCTTCTTCATGGTAGGCCGTCGGCCTGTTCCGCTCTCAGAATTCATCTTCCCATCGTCTTCTAGGACGTCCCACATCTCTATAGCCTTGTGGTTAGTACAACAGTGCTTGTTTTGTTAGCCTAGAAGAGCCTATTCTTAAAATATGTTCATGCCATTTTTGTTTATAGTTTTGTATTTGTCGTCATCGGTTGGACAGTCCGGCTATATCTTTGGAGCTTGTAAGTATTTTGAAGTGTCCCCTGAGTACGCTAGTAACGTACTTCAGGGTTAGTCCTTTGGAGGGGCTGCCTCCTTAAAGCCTTTGGACTTGCTTCCTTGTTCCATATTTGGTTCGTCTTCCGGGCTTATAGGCCGTGGTCTGGTTGTCTTCATACTCGACGTTTCGTCTACTGCTGCGGTAGACATCATCAGGAGATACTGCGTGCTCTCTGTGAACTCCTCAACAGTCGGCTGCAGACTGGCAGTTTCCAACGACCAGCCAGTCTGCAGCCGACTGTTGAGGAATTCACAGAGAGCACGCAGTATCTCCTGATGATGTCTACCGCAGCAGTAGACGAAACGTCGCGAGTATGAAGACAACCAGACCACGGCCTATAAGCCCGGAAGACGAACCAAATATGGATCAAGATGCCGGCCGTGAAAGCCTACAATTGCTTCCTTGTGTTTTATCCCCACAAGAAGGGTTGCCTCTTTTTGGAAAGAGCAGCAATTTAGAGCCGGAACAGGCTAGTAAATAAGCCTAAACCGTGAAGAAGAAGAAGTAGTTTTGTGTTTGTTTCATTTAGATTAAAATTTTTTAGTTCTTGCCTAATTGTTTCACTTGGAATGTGGTCTCTTAGAGTATATCCTGCAACGTATCTCTGATGTTTCTAGTAATCTTCTGTCTGATCTATTCATGGTCCAATTTTCTAATCCATATGTCACAATAGGAACTGCATTACCTTATAAAACTTTAGCATTGTTTCTTTTGTTGTTTTGGTTTGTAGTGTTCTTTTAATAGTCCCACACATGCTTTGAAATTTAAATTTTTTTATGTATATAATTTTCCCAATTGTAAGATATGTGACATCCTAAATATTTTATTCTCTGTACTTGTTCGATAATTTCATCGTTCAAAATTATTTTCGATCGAATTGCATATTTCGCATACATATAATATAATTGGAAGATTAAAAGTTTTATATATTTTTCAGTTTAATTTTGGGGGGGGGAGTTGGGACTACAAGAGTCCTTGTAATGTATAACAGCATTCCGATTGAGGGTCTTTCCACTTTTCAGCGGTTGCCCTTTTACCAGCCGGCTGCTGGCCCTTCACATCCACATTTGTCAATCACAGAGGTAGATGATCAACAGCCAGTGTAGGGGTGACATGTGGTTAGCATGTCGAGTCCCCCAGCCATTATAGCTGGTTCCTCAACCTGGAGCCGCTGCTTATTGTAGCTACCCAATTGCCTCACGATGCTGGGTGGGCACCGGTCCCATACTGGCCGAAAATACCATGAGAAAATGTCTTCCCCCATGGAGACTCGAACCAGCGCAAGTCCCGTAGCTCTGCGCCAAGGCTTCCTACCTTAACCGCTCGGCTACGGCGCGGGACCAGCCTACCAACCGGCTGCTGGCCTCACATCCACATGCGTCAATCACAGAGGTAGATGATAATCAGCGAGCGTAGGGGTGACATGTGGTCAGCATGTCGAGTCCCCCAGCCGTTATAGCTGGTTTTCTCAACCTGAAGCCGCTACTTATTGTAGCTACCCAAATGCATCACGATGCTGCGTAACAGCATGCATAACCAGAATTGAGCCTATGATTAATTGTTTTATACACGTAATTCCTGTTTGTAATTATTGTTTCCGGTATTTGAACTCAGTCACTTATTTAAAATTCTCTTCATGTTTTCATTAACTGTTCATTTTCATTATATAATTATTTCTATGTGTGACCATATATTTAGTTTAATTGGTGTTTAATTTCAGCCCCAATTTTCTTATTGTTACTCAATATAGTGTGCGTGTTGGCTCTTAGTATCTCCTCTCTGTCGCTTAATAATACTACATGCACAAGTCACGAAGTGACTTCAATTGTGGAGTTACATTATTTTCCTTTAGTTTAAATGACAGCTTTCTCGCTGGATTTAATTACCTTCCAGTTAAAACGGCAGATTATTTTTTTGGACACGGCGTTGGTAAGCTATTCACAATTCTCTGGGAGAAATTTCAAGGTAGGTTTCGATATGCAATGGTTGGCAGTTCTGATTTCTTCTTCTTCTTTTTCCTTTCATGTGATAGACCTAGTGGTCTGTTACGGTCTCAATCCAACGTTTGAAGGGTCTGCCCAAAATCTCTTGCCTATTGACTGACAATTTAAGATCTGACGTGGTATTCTTGTTCTGCTCATTCTTTGTACGTGAGATTTCCAGTTGTTTCCGTATTTTTGTACATATTCCATGACTGATTCTGTTTGTAATTCTTTGAGAATCTCAAATTCCTTTTATGGTCTGTTCTTGAGTAACCTGCAGTACGTCTCATAAATTTCATTTCTGCCGCAGTTAGTCTCTCTGTTCATCTACACTGCGAACTGCCCAGGTCTCACTGCCGTAACATAATATCGGTCTGGCCAGTGTTTTGTAAATTCTAGTTCGTCTGTGTAGCTGTACTGTGTTTGGCTTGAAAATATTATTTATAATTCCTGTTGCTCTGTTAAATTTTATAATTTTTTTAATAACATATTTTCCTCTTCGTACGTAACTTGGTGTCCGAGATAGATAAATGAGTTAGTTTGTTCTAATACTTTATTATTAATAATAATTATTTTACTGCGAACTGGGTCTTTTCCTAGGAAAGCCATGGTTTAAGATTTTTCTGTTGAGATTTCCATCTTGTAGTTTATTGAAATTTGGTGAAAAGAGTGGAGTGAACGTTGTAGGTCATCTTGTGAATTAGCTATAAACACAATGTCATCTGCAAATAATAGGGTGCCTAAATTATATAATTTATTCAATAGTATATGCCATGTGGTTGTAGTCTACATTCTTTAATAATCGAGTTCATGTATATTATGAAGAGCATTGGTGAAAGACCACATCCTTGTCTAACTCCTTGATTAATTGGTCTGCATTCAGAGATTTTATATTCAATCTTAACGTGGATGTAATTATCCTTATGAATATCATATATCGGTATAGCTTTTATCAGTTGGTCTGGGATTCCATCATATTTGAGGATTTCAGTTCTCATTTAAGTAAGGTAAATGAATTTGAAGTTTGGTAGAACATTTTTTTAATGTTATCAAGAGAACAACATCAATATTCCTTCGGAACTCGCCAACAACCTAGGTAAGTCAATGTTTGCACATGGGTTCAGCATTTTAGTGGTGTCGGACAGAACTGACGGGGCATTAAAAAAATATCCGTAATGTGAATTTATTGCGGATATCAGAAGAGTCAACATCCCACACAGGAAACCGACTATTACAAAGTCACGGCTAACATATGTTCCCACATTCCTGGTATATATACACACACTTCTTTAACAAACTCACCCACTCTTCAGAGTAGCAGGTCTTACAAGGTGCCTGATCTACAACCGTGCTGCAGAACTCACGTCCACATGTGCCAAATACAGAGGTTATTTGTAATTTTTGTTTCATTTATATTTTGCAATTATGGGTATATTCAATTTTTTAATAATAATAATAATAATAATAATAATAATAATAATAATAATAATGGGGCGCGCCGTACCGTAGTGGTTAAGGCACTGAGCTACAAGCCGGAGGGTCGAGGGTTCAAGTCCAGTTGGGGTCAGGATTTTTAAACTGACCCAAACTCTCTGGCGGCACTTAACATCCTACCACCCCAAGGGCCTCCGGGCCTGTTGTGGGATCACTTTACTTTACTTTTACTTAATAATAATAATAATAATAATAATAATAATAATAATAATAATGTTTTATTTATTCTGGCAGAGTAAAGGCCATTTTGACTAATGACGTAAGTTCTACACTGTTTGTTTTATTCCATTGTTGTAATTTGAATAATTGCCTTTCCAACGGTAATTTCATATTTCCTGTAATGGTAATATTTTCATCACACAACGCGATCAAACGTATAGCCATATTTATGATTCACCCCGTATACTAGAAAAGAAAATTGGAAATTGGCCAGTTTGTATCCAGGGTAGATCTAGGTGGAGAAAAATTCTTGAGGAGACCAAAACTGTAATAAGTTTATAGTCGTCTACTAAAGAAGAAGAAATTATTCTACTTATATACACCAAACTTCACAGAAACACTTCTATAGGCACATGATGTATGTGAAAAATGTTCAAAAGTCAGATGAAAAAAAAAATCAAATTCACCAGTCGGTCCCCTTAACCCATTCGCTTCAGGTTTAAATATTCAACGTATTTCCCCAGAAACCCGTATTTAAGTTCCCGTAAATTATACGGTTTATTTTCAGTCATTCAAAACGAACAAAATATAACGGTACTTGAGATCACAATAATGATGAAGGCGAAAACAGATTCCTCTAGTATCCATAAAAGGGATGCCAAGGGATGTACAAAATATTGAAAAATATGTAACAGCAGATTTAAGCGAGTCTTCATCGTCTTCTGAGGCGAATGGGTTAAGATTCCACATATCAATTGATACTTACGTAGCACATTGTAATATATATTAAGAATAACTTTTATTCACAAACAAATGTTGTAGACAGTACTGACACCCGAACGAAACTAAAATTTCCTAGTTGAAGACATGTTATTTCATTTCGTAATATCGAGTTGTCATAAAAACTAACGTAACAAAGTTGGTCATGTTTTGATGGCGGAGGCAATGACTGACGAACAGCCTGAGAAATATGAAAGTCTAATATTGAATATATTATAAAGAACTAGTTTCACATGCAACATAAATACATACATCACTCATATACTCTGTTTACAAAACCTTCGTCACGTACGACGTGAAATGCCTCTCGTAACACAAATACCAACTTCAGGAAATTACAAAATTCATTCCAAGGACCACACATCTTCTCCAAAGTTCATTTCCTAAGACAATTCATATAATTATTTACTTTAAGAGCGTATTGAACTCATAGGGACCGTTACCGATAGTTCGTTTAACTAAAAGTACAACCAGTTTCCACAGATAGGCCTTCACATAAAAAAAATATGTATCAGGAATTGAATAGTACAGAGTGATTCAGAAATATGGCTATACGTTCGATCGCATTTTGTGACGAAAATATTATTATTAAAGGAAATATGGTGTTATCATTGGAAAGAGAATCCTTCAAATTACAAACAATAGAACAAAACAAAACAAATCACTGCTCACGTGCAGCTTGGCGGGTTGATTTTTGTGGGCTACTGTCGAACGCCTCCACAATTCTCTTCGTTGTTTCTGAATCCGTGCTAAGCCTTCCAGAAGGTTTGATTTTCTGCATCCTTCCCGTTTCCAGCAGTCGTTTTCTCCACTTCCCCACAGTCGACGGCTGCAATGCTACGTTAAACTCACGTCTTGCACGTCTTGCGGCCTCGCGATCATTAGCATACGTTATTGCCCATGCAGCAATTGTAATTTGCTGTTGCATATTCAACGCCATTTTGATTAATGGCGTAAAGTTCTACACTGTTTTGTTTTATTCCATTGTTGTAATTTGAATAATTGCCTTTCCGACGGTAATTTCATATTTCCTGTAATGGTAATATTTTCATCACACAACGCGATCAAACGTATAGCCATATGTATGATTCACCCCGTATATTACAGTGCGAGGTGAAATGGCGGCAAATACGAATTTATTGTTTTATATTGTTTCAAATAAAATTCAGTTCATTTAAAATCCAGTGATGTGTTTCGTATAATATATATTAACACTACCTTTCGGATATATTTTTGTATATACATACCATCTGGCGGCTGGGGTCGACTCAGCCTCTAACGGAAACGAGTACCAGACACTTGTTCTGGGGGTAAAGGCGGCCGTCACGCAGGGCTGACAACCCGGCTGACATCAAGAGCCGATTGTCTAGAAAAAAGTGGGAGCCTTAACCTCCTACTACCCCAAGGGCCTTCCGAGGCCTGAAGTGGGATTACTTTACTTTACTTTACATTATACATAGTTTAGATAAAGGGCAGAGGTTTTACTTCCCGAACTAGTTATGTAATTAGTGATATTACAATATAATTATTTATAGGTTGGGAATCCCGAAATTTTAGGAAATGTTTTTAATGTATTTATTATTTCAAATACAAGCATGAAACATATTAAGACGATCTTTCACGCCTCACCAATGATTGGCTGATAGGCTAAGAGCCTCTAAATCGTCGTGGATATATTATGTGTGCGTGCATGGGTGTGTGTGTGTGTGTATACATGCATACATGCATGCATGCATACATACATACATACATACATAGTTTTGTGCCCAAAAACAGGTCTCACTGCAACTCAGAATTCTCCACTCTTTCTTTAACTCAGCCTTCCTTTTTGTATCCGCTTACAAATGATTTATTTTAATATTGTCTATCATGTTTGCAGCTTTACTATACAGATGGGGTAGCTTTCTGTTTTCTTTCTACACCCCACACTCTCTTTTGCATCTTAAAACCTTAAAATATCTTAAGAAGGTCCCAGGGGGCCCGACTTGGAGGTGAGAAGAGTGGATCTGGCTAAGTTAGACCCTCCGGACTTCACATAAATTCACCCCAGAGGTTAATCCTCAGTTCCATCAGGATTTTTGACCAGATCAGATATCCGGAAATCCAACAAAGTAAATACTTTACTATGATGCAATGTATCAAATTTTATATAAATATGCTCGATTTTGGCAAAGGGGAAACTAGAATCACACTTAGGCCAAATTTGGCCAGAGTTTGCGCGATCGACTACTATTTAAAATTGCAAATAATGCCTTGATTGATTTACCTTCCCCCTCCAACATTAGAAGATGATGAAATTTCGGCTTTCGATATAGGTTTTAAACGATTCTCTTAAACCAAGAGCAAACCAAACTTCTAGTTTTTATTAACTAGAAATGTCTAGCATATAGGACTTCCAAAGTAGGTGTACCGGAAGGTGTAGCTAGATTGATCAAGTTACTCTAGAAGTTATAATTTTTGTTTATATTGACTATTTAACTCATGCCCCAAATGGGAGTCAATGACCAATCACGTTTCAATGATTTCTGTTTTACAACCAATCAGAGTTGTGTTTCACCAAATATTTATCAGTGTTATAATTACCATATTAAATGAAGCTCCTCCTTACAATATTGCGTTCCTTTGGCAATAAATAGTATGATCTGATTGCAGTGATAAACAAAAGAAGCAGTAGAAGCGTACCTATCGTTTCTCATTTGTTTTCAAACATCGCCGTTTACATTAAATATATAAATATTTTAAAATAACTATAGTTAAATAATGATTTGTGAGTAAACAGCTTAGTTTTATTCGTTAAATAGTCCTAACAAATGCCACTCTTGATTTCCAAATTCTCTAGATAAATTCACTCCTCACTTTGTGAGTCGTGAATTTATCTATAATTTGGAAATCACTCGTGGCATTACTTATGAAAATCTAAAATAAAATTCCAAAAAGGTCCGTTTCCGACTAGAAAGAGAAAATCGTTAAACTTGTGAATGTCTTAGCACTCCCGATACTTTATTTGGAAAGTTCTGTAACTTATCTTCTTCTCCATCGCAGTTTAACCTCTTATCTTACAGATACATCAATATGTATACGCCAATGCCACACGTCGCGCCGCGCCACCCAGGCCTTACTGTGGGACGACCTGTCGAGAGAGGGGTTTTCAAAATTTTGACCACCTACTTTTTTGACCAGACATGGACATGCAGTGATCAGGTCAATCCAAGGCGTTCTCAGAGAGAGCATAGCATTTAAGACGAGTAACAAAACCTATAGGTCTATATACGTCTACTAAACATTGCGAATATGGTGATAATTATTATAATAGCCAGATGATGTTCGGAGACCGTTTGGGGGCTTAAATTTTCCAGACTTTTCTGATAGGTGAGAAAAAATCTGAAACAAAAATCATGAAAAAACCTGTTCCGACCGAGGATCAACCATGGGAAAGCTGCATACGAAGGAACGACGCTACCCCAAAACTAATTCTACAATTAATGGTTTAATTAAAACATTAAAATTCCAAAATAAAATTATAAATATATATAAAATAAAATTATAAATATAAATAAAATAAAATTATAAAATGTAGAAAACAAGCCAACAAGCTGTTACATGGATTTTTTGAGCCGATCGACAAGAATTTCAAGAATGGATAAGGTCAGACACAGCATAACAAAGGAAATTACGCAAGTTGAAAAAAAAAAAACATTAGGAAAAATAGAAGAAAAGCGTTTGAAATGGTATGGGCACCTCATAAGAATGGAAGATGAGAGAATACCAAAGAAGATCCTTAATTGGAAAGCTAATTGAAGAAGTGGAAGAGGCTGGCCTAGAGAACGATGGTTGGATGGAGTGAAGAGAAGTATGGAAGTTAGAGATTTTGAGGTAAGAAGATGCTTTAGACAGGAATCTCTGGCGACAAACAATAAAAATGTACGCCTTTTACAAGACAGTCTTTCATCACCAGAATCTATTATAGACGCTGATGATGAACTATCTTCTGAAAGGCCTATTTTTTATTTTTTTAATGTTTGCGATGTTTTATAAATAGAAGTTTGTTTTAGATAAGGACGACTGATATAACAAGTATGAATTTTATAGTTTTAATATTTTAATCAAATTGAGCAGAATCCAAGCTACAAACATGAAATTATTACGTGAGATAGTACCTAAAACAAGGAGAGATAGAATAAGAAACGACAAAATCAGGGAGACATTAAATCTAGAAAAATTAACAACAGACATAGAAAAAAAATAGACTAAAATGGTTTACACATCTAAAAATTATGGAAAAGGAAATACTACCACAAAAACTATTAAATCTCAAGATACAAGGTAAACGGCCCCGATGTAGACCACGACAAAGATGGATTAACCAAGTGAAGACAAGTTTACAAAAAAAGAGGTTACGATTTAAAAGAACTGACAAGAAGGAACGCATGGAAAGATAGTGCCGGTTGGAGGCATATTTGGAATCGACCTTCGGAAAGGAGGACACGATAAGGTGATGATTGGGGCTAGCATTTTTATGTAATAAAATATGACTACAATACTGCTAGTATATAATTATTATTATTCAACTGTTTGTGTGTGAAGCCAAGATAAAAGAAAGTCTTCTTATACTATTTAACTGTTTATACGTGAAACAAAAACAAAAGATAGTCATAAGTCTAACTTCTCATTAAACTACGTTGCAATCTTAACTTCTAGTACAAAAAAATCCTAACCCTAGAGATGAGTATTTTAATCAACAATGTCGACGGTGGTTTACCATAAATTTTAAAAGCATTGATTATCGATTTAATGTTATTATAGATAGATCATCAGTTGATTAATGTCTTTGACATCGTCCGATTCTTAATAGCCAATTTTGTCGGTCCATCCAATCTCCTGGTTGTAAATATTTCTCCTTCGTGTATGAACATATTCCCTGACTCCAGGAGGTTTCAGGTCTTACTCTGCTTCGTCTTCCCTCAGGTTCCCATTCTAAAACACATTTTGGCAGTCGACCCTCTTCCATTCGTTGGACATGTCCGTACCATCTTAATTGCTGAGTTTTAATATAATGTAAAATAGTGTCTTCAATTTTCATTTTCTCCCTTATAGCTGAGTTCCTAACTTTTTCTCATCTTGAAATTCTTCGTGCCCTTCGTATAAAATCCATTTCCGTTGCCAAAAGTGACTTATTTGTTTTTGTTGTCAATGGCCAAAGTTCTGCTCCATAAGTAATTATGCTTTTAAATATTGTATGATATTCATTTTATTTTATTTATTTTAATTTTTTTATTTATATATATATATATATTTTTATTTTTATTTTTATATGTATTACTTACATTTTATTTATTTTATTTTTTGGCCGGGTAGGAGATGACAAGCTTTTTATCTAACCACTTTAAGAGCACCTAATTGCAAGAAATATTAATAAAACACTATTTTAAACGTATTTACCTAAGAGATGTAATTATCACTTAATTATTTTACTCCTAAATATGAAAATAAAGTGGGACTATTTCCTGTCATGACCACAAAGGTTACAACAGTTCTTGCTTCTAACCAGCGATAAACCACCGATTATCAAACTTTTAAGCAGCGATAAACCACAAATGAGCACAATGTGTTCATTAGCATATCTATGGTTTCAACAATTATGTCCTAATTTATCTTTTACTTATTTAACTGCGTAAAATAATAAAAAGGACGTTCCCTGGAATTCACCTAGGTTAGAGTAATTGATTTATTTTACAGTAATTGATTTAGGTTTGCTTAGCTTTTAGGTTCCTTGCATTTTAAATGTGATTTGATACGTAAAATAAATTACATCTTCATATCAGTTATTCTATGAAAAATTCAACATGTCTGACGGTTACAACATAAAATCATGTTTCCACTAGTTCATTTCATGTTAGATTTACATAATTTGACGATGGTTACTTCTCTCAGATAAACTCCCCCGCGCTACACCTCATTCAACACATTGTCACATACTTTCACAATTTCATTCACAAAATAGCATTAAGTCCCGTAAGTAAAAAGCTGGCCTTGTACAACCCCACCTATTTGTTTTAACAGATTAGGTCACGAGACACAACAATACCACATATAACGTTTATGAGCCCATTTTTGTTTATCAGCGTGATATTCGATATCATCTTCTATATTTACGAGATGGGACTGAAAGGTTTAGTTTCCCTTCCGAAGAAAGAAAAGACCAACCAATAGTTAGGACTTTATTCACCAACTGAAAAATCCATCTATGCTGGCTCTACCCTGTTCGCTCTTTACAGCTATCCTCGTCACAACAAAACCATGTGACCTGCTCGCTTTTTTCCATTGGTTATGGACAAACCGACATACTTGGTTAGACACAATATCCTTCCGCCATTCGCGCCACAATTACTGGTCACTTCTTGAATAGGGACATGACGACACAAAAACAGAAGACTCGATATTTTCATGCACACATTGTTTAAATAGGAATCGGACTGAAGCACGACTCAACTGCAGCAATCATACGTAATAATAAAACTAGTTTAAGGCTGACAATGAAGAGGTTGAGAGGAATAGCAGGATACCAAAGGACCGATAAAGAGAAAAACGAAGATAGAGCAATGAACAGAAAACTTACCCACTCTCTGTGCATAAGCCCAATAAAATCATTCTCAAAATGCTTATCTTCAGCAAGTTTATTACGATTAGAATGAACAGCGCCTACCAAGACGAATGTTATAATGATAAACCAAAGGAGCGAAAGAATGTTCGGGAAGACCATTGAAGAGATGACTAGTACCAATTCGACCTATAATGAGCATCGGAAACAGGGCCATCATGGCGTAATCCTTGTTGTGTTTGATGACCACTATTTTAAGTTGTCATTATTGATTAGGTGTATTTTAGAATATTTTGTATGTGGTCAAGATTATTATTATTTTCATTCACGAAGAATAATGAGTCCTATTCAGAGAATATATTTTTAATTTAAGCAAGGCAAACCTACCTTCTTCGCGTACTTCGTTGATTTCTAAAAGTATGTCGTTGTCCATAACAATTGAAATGAAAAGCAAAGCGGGACACATGGTTTTGTTTTGAAGAGGATCATCTGTTGTAAGAGGTGCGACACGCGTAATAAAAATCGAAAAACCTGGCGAATTTCGGAACAGTGTAAAGCACGAGTAGTTCAGACACTATTACACCAGAAACGACTAACGGTTTTGAGTAACGGCCCAATTAAAGCCCCGGGTGCCAAAACATCCCACTATGCAATTAAACCAGCTTTACGATATGTTTTATTCCCACGATTTTTTTAACCGTTTCACACCCCTTCGCGAGGGACAGCCTGTGCTACGGAGTATAATCGACGTACGCGACAATAGTACATGTGATAGACTGGATATTTATCTTTCAGCTCATTAAAGGCCCTTTTTCATCCTGGAAGTAGTTGCTCCACGATCTTTATCATACCCCGGGATTGAAAGGAGTTGCCACGCCCCATGTCAACAAAACAGAAACCTGATTCTTTACTACAATAAACAATTTAATATCCATCGTTCTTAATTTACATGGTATTTACTTATGGTTTTATAATTATCGATCTGATCAATTCATGTGAGCTTTCTCACTACAATTTGATGGTCACATTTATAGCAGGTTGTGTCTGCTGGAACTTTTCCATCCACTAAGTAAAGTATTATAAATCATCTTTAGAGCTTTCTTGAAGGACATTTTTTTCCCTTAAGCTAAGTGTATTTGAGTTGTAATTAACAACCATGTGGTAAATTAAAAAATTGACCGCACGTATGTTTGATATTGAGATGTATGAAAATTCGATTAAAAAACTGGAACTAACTCCGTTGAGATTGTATTATGGCTAACCATATGATTCTTTACAAACACTTCAATCGGTGGCTTTGGCTCTCGTCCCAGCAATTTATTGAAACCTAGTTATTATTGCTATTATTATTATTATTATTATTACCTTATGATTACTACTTATTATTATTATTATTTATTACTTACTCGTCAGCCGCCGATAGACGAGGTGTTAAGGCACAGAAGCCTCTAGCGCAGAGCTACCGGGCACTTGCCCCCTGGTTGAGTGTCCCCTTGGGGGAAGACATTTTCTCATGGAATTTCGGCCAGTTATTGCCCGCCGTGCCCAACCCAGCATCCTGAGGCATTTGGTGTAGACCACAATAAGTAGCGGACTCCAGGTTGAGATGACTAGCTATATAGGACCTGGCTGTACCCGACATGCTGACCACATGCCACCCCTACACTGGCTGGATGATCGTCTAGCCCTGAGATTAACACATGTGTATGAGGCCAGCTGTCGGCTGGTAGGCCAAGGGCCTTCTAGGCCTGTCGCGCTTGGAGAAAAACAATTATTATTATTATTATTATCATCATCATTATCATTAATCAAAACCATTAACGTTGTAATTCAAATCTGGGTGCAAATGAAAGGATTTTTTTAGATAATTCTTATTTTATGCTTGAAGTTTTTTTTTGTGCTGTAAATCTACAAAATGGAACTTATGCTATACTTATCTTCCGAAGGAACCCATAATCAGGATTTTCATGCCTTTAGAAATCCATCGACCCTTGTCGAGTTTGAACAGAGAACTTCAATACAAAATACGAATACGGTAGCCAGATGACAGACCCCTCCAATGTATTTATTATTATTATTATTATTATTATTATTAATATTATTATTAATATTATTATTATTATTATCATCATTATTGTTATATTAAATTATTACAATATTATTACTATTTTATATTTTATAATTGTTATCAATATTAGCATTATCATTATTATTATTTTTGTTCTTCATTATCACCCTTATTATTAATGCTATTATTTTAATTACAACTCCACCATTGCCGGTTCCAAGTCCGGATGAGAAAGGAGGAGGGGGACGAGTAACACCTCGTTAAAAAACCTAAGTTCAATACTTGTCGAAATTCTATAAAAAAACAGTTTTCTAATGGGGACTCGAACCAGCACAAATTCCGTACCCCTTTACCAAAGCAAGATGTCTTAAACCACTCGGGGTAATTTAATTACATTGGAACTATCAAATAATACCATGTATATTGTATAGATATGAGCAAATGTAAATTTTAATCAAGGTTAAACCAAATATATTTTTAAGAGGACGTTCCAATTTAGATTAGAATCGAGATAGACCCCAATTTTTAAAACAGCGTTAAGTACCTTGTGAGGGTCCCTAGCCAGGGTTACGGTGAAGACCCCAACGGCGGATGCAGCAGAGTAGGAGACCTACGGTATGGTGCAAACGGCAGATGAAGCAATAAAGGGTGGATCGGACTCTTAGCTGCAGTGAAACCAACTGATCTATGGTGGACTCCAGAAAAAGTATTTGGTCCTTCAGGTTGGGTGTTGATGCTAAGGGCCAGCTCCTCACACATTGTAAAAAAAAATCCTAATATTAAAAAAAAACAAAATATATAGCATCGGATATGAATTGAATATTTTGGTTGAGGATACCTGTGTATATAATTGAAACAATCTTGAAATAAATAAATTGTAATTACCATTATTATACATATTATCATTACGATTATTCTTATACTGTATATAATTGCAACATGTCGGATATATTAGACAAACAAATACCATATGCTAACGCTGTTTTAACAATTGGGGTCTATCTCGATTCTAATCTAAATTAGAACGTCCTCTTAAACATATATTTGGTTTAACCTTGATTAAAATTTACATTTGCTCACATCTATACAATATAGATGTAATAATTGATAGTTACAATATAATTTAATTATCCCTAGTGGTTTAAGACATCTTGCTTTGGTGCAGGGGCACGGAATTTGCACTGGTTCGAGTTCCCATTAGAAAAATGTTTTTATTATAGAATTTCGACAAGTAGTGAACCGATGCCCCCAGAATCTCGACTAATTTGGATACCTACAATAAATTGTGGTTCAAGTTGAGAAAAGTTTAACGGCTGAGAGATACGACATGCTGACCACTTATCACCCTTATATTAGCTGGACGATTATCACTTCTGTGATTAACACAGCGGCCATATGATATGTCAATACCCTTCTATACCTATCACGTCATGCAGTTTTAATAATTTAATATTATTACGTTATTATTATTATTATTAATATTGTCCCGCGCCGTAGCCGAGTGGTTAAGGTAGGAAGCCTTGGCGCAGAGCTACGGGACTTGCACTGGTTCGAGTCTCCATGGGGGAAGAAATTTTCTCATGGTATTTCGGCCAGTATGGGACCGGTGCCCACCCAGCATCGTGATGCATTTGGGTAGCTACAATAAGTAGCGGCTCCAGGTTGAGGAAACCAGCTATAACGGCTGGGGGACTCGACATGCTGACCACATGTCACCCCTACACTGGCTGATTACCATCTACCTCTGTGACTGACACATCTGGATGTGAGGCCAGCAGCCGGCTGGTAGGCTAAGGGCCTTGTAGGCCTGTCGCGCCAGTTTATTATTATTATTATTAGCCCTTAACTCAACTGTAAGACATCTAAGGAAACTTTAAGCGCCAAACGGTCTCAGAACATCATCAGTCCATCATAATCACCATTTTCATATTCGCCATGTTAATATGAATGTGTGTATGAGTGGCGTGTTTCATTTTAATGTTGTGTTGTCTCGGAGGAGGCCCTGACATTGAGCTCATTACTCATTCGGGGAGTCCCTCAATGTCCTCGTGTGGTAAAAAAAGTATGTGTGAGATCCACAGTTAAACTCTCTCTCTCGACAGGTAGTGCCACTGTAAGGCCGGGTGGCGTGTTACACATAACAGTACCTATAAGGCGACAAGTTAAACTGCGCCAAATGGATGACATGGAATTATTTGACCTATTAGCAAAGTTCTTGCGAAACATGGACTCTTACTTTAAGGGAGGAAAGAAGGTTACGAGTATTTGAGAATAAAGTTCTTAGGAAAATTTTTGCACCAAAAAGAGGTGAAAAAAGAGGAGAAAACTACATAATAGTGAGCTACATGATATGTATAGGAAGCCAGATATAATAAGAAGAATTAAGTCTCATAGACTGCGTATAGGCTGGACATGCGGCACAAATAGGGGATGAACGAGGTGCATGGAAGCTTCTTGTAGGAAAACCAGAGCGAAAACGCCCAGTTGGTACGCCAAGAATGGGGTGGGAGAATAACACCCATGATTTGAGGGAAGTATATTATACAGGGCATGATAGGAAAACATTAGGTCGGGATAGGGATGTATGGAAAGCTTATGTCCGCGCAGTGATGAACCTACAGGTTCGATACAGCCAGTGAGTTAGTTAGTTATAAGCAAAGTTCTTCTTCTTGTCCTTGTTTTAGGTGCATGATCTGTTCCATCCAGAATTTCAGAATATTAATTTAATTTGCTTCCAAAGTTTGTTTTGTTTTAACAGTATCTGCTCTTGTTAGGTCAATATTGGGCGTATCACTGTTTTATATATTTTTGTTTTGGTACATTTAGCAAAGTTGTTAAAGAAGAAGACGAGGGGATGTTGGGTCGAGACTTTAAGCGGACCCGGAAACCAGATATGATGAAAAATGCATTTTCATTTTTTTTCAATTAAAATACTAGAAAGATTCCTCTTTAATATGGTATAATTATCTTGCCTGTATCTTGTTTCTAAGTGTGTTTATTATTTGTTTTAAATATTCCCCGTCCCTTTAAAATAATGTGGGCGTGGGCCGCCAACTCTCTCCCATAGTTAGCATTATTTTTTTTCAATATATAAAGAACATTTTCTTCTAAACTATTAAAGCTAGAGATCTGAAATTTTTAGGGCTTCAATATAGTGTTCATATACAATTTTTACCGTATTGATGTTGTGTTAGCTCAGTAATTAAAGAATTTAGGTTGCAAAATACAGTGTAAAAAAAATATTTCTAAAGAAAAACATATATTTTTGATATAAATGCTTCTTTTCCCTTCCATGTATTAGGCCAAGGCCTGTTACGATCCAATAGAAAATTTTCCCTCCAGCGTTTCATAGGACGGCCCAATGATCTTCGTCCTCTTGGTATATAATTATAAACAGCCTTGGGGATCCGATTTGAACTCATTCTTTCAAGATGGTGTTTCCAATTTAGTTGGTACTGTTCAATATATATTCCAAAATTGGCGTAGTCTTCAATTCTTTTAAGATACCGGTGTTCCTTTTCCGATCCCATCTGGTGTAACCCGCTGTTCTACGCATGAATCTCATTTGACAAGCCGTTATCGATATAAATGCATATCTATATACATCCTTATGATAGAAGACTCTAAATATATGAACCTTTCCACTGTAAAATTTTCAACTTGATAGGATTAATAGTTCAGAAGAAAAAGTGCCTTGCATTTAACATTATAAGTATAGGACGTTCCGGGTGCCCTTAAGAGAGAAACTAAGTGGGCTGGACCAAATTTGTAAGTTCGTGAGAGGCGGAAGATATGAATGTGGGTGTGCGTGTGTGACATCACGACATGCAGTAAAAGTGATCCTACAAAGTTCACATATTCACCAATTCACAATCTGTTCACGGTTAAAAAGTAAACTCGTAAAATATTGGGAGAAAGTACATGCGCCCATCTTAGAAACATACTTGACAATGCAAAGTGCGTAGGTGTCAAAAGCTATAACTTTTTAATGCGCGATATCTTTATAGTCATAAAAATCCTTAGGGGATATAAATATTCTTGCACCAACGGATCTGTGCCCCCGTAAGAAATGCGAACAAAACACTAATTCCGTTTCTGCCTCGGTAAATCATTTCCCTCCCTGCATTCTTGCCTGTCTCTATTTCTATCTCTCTCTATCTCTCCTCCCATTACTCACAGTTTTGAGCCTTCTTGCGGGATATTATTTGCACTCACAGTCCAGCGTTGTCAACTCAGTATCAGTATGTTATGTTATATAGTATGTAAATTGTAAATTATCATCATTAGCTTAATTCATAAACATAAATTAGAATTCCTGTATAGTATCAGTACGTTATATAATATGTAAATAGGATCGTAGAATGTAGTAACTTCGCCATAGCTGATCCCTAGCCCGGATGAGAAAGAAGGAGGATATATGACTGTGTTCATACCTAACATTTTATTATTTTGTTAGGACTTCAAGACTTCGTTCCAAATCTAACCAAATAAGACAATGAGGTGAAGGGGAAGTATTTATGACGAAGCATTTATCTTTAAAAACAACACATGTAGATTTCCTTCACGTAATTTCCATTTAACCATCAAATATCTACTATTATAATTATATCCATTAATCGCAGAAATCAATCAGTGTCATTAGACCTACTTAAATTAAATATGAAGAAGTAATAAATAACCTTACATTTTTCAATATTCAAGGGTCTGACACCGGGGGAAGTTTGGCAACGTCCCTACTCGGTCAATTACAGTGGCTTCTATTTGACGTAGTGGGAGGGGAGCGCGGTGCAATGGTATGAGAACTGACGTGTACTTTTTGAAGAACGATGCCAGCGCTACAGGGGCACAGATCCGTTGGTCCGAGTATACAAGGACCCACTATATTCCTTCAGGCAGAGCTAGTTTACTGAGACGCTAGCATTTGAGGCTCGTATTTGATAAGTACTGCGTTCAAACCCCAGTGCCGACAACCTAACACATTTTTCGCTCGAACTTTTATAGAAAAAGTCACTATGAGCTTTAATTCTCAAGATTTAAATTAAACTTACAAGAGCCATTCAGAGTTTATATGTAGAAACAAATTTCAGAATAGACTGCGGAGATAAAATTAGTAAACAAAAAATAGAAATAAACCAGGAAGTAAGACAAGGGTGTCCGTTGTCACCAGTATTATTTAATTTATACTTGGACCATGTCATAAATGAAAGGCAAGAACAAATTAATATAAATAGTGTATTGACAACTCTGCTTTTTGCAGACGATCAAGTAATAATGACAGCATCAGAAAATGCTTTACAACAATTCCTTTATACTTTAAATAATATCTCTCTAAAATGCAATTTAAGAATATCTACATCTAAAACAAAACTATTAGCTCTGGAAGAAAAATGTACAATAAGAACAAAAATAGTAATTATAGACCAAGTTCAGAATTTTAATTATTTGGGATGTCATTGAGGTAATGACACAAATTTAGATAAACACACTAAAATACAACGATTCAATTATCTATGTGGCACAATTAAACGTACTTTATTGAATAAAACTAGAAAAAAAAAACATTTTAAAATTTTACAAAGTATTGGCAGTTTCATCTCTTATCTATGGATGTAAAACCTGGACATTAACAAAGACAGATAGTAAACAAATAGAAGCTGCAGAAATGAAGATGTTGAGAGCAGTAGCAGGATACCAAAGGACCGATAGAAAAGAAAAATGAAGATATAAGAACAGAACTTAATATATTTAATCTCTGTGAAAGAATAAAATACAATCAAAATGCTTATCTTCAGCACGTATTACGAATGAATGAACAGCGCATACCAAGAAGAATGTATAATTATAAACCAAAAGGGAGAAGATTGTTGGGAAGACAATTGAAGAGATGGAAGGACCAATTCTACCTATAATGAGAACGGGACAGGCCATTGGGCTTAAACCTTGTTGTTGATGATGAATTAAAATTCTTTACACTTCACCTCTTATCCAGTCTTCTAAATATACCGCTTTCAAAAATCTAGGTGGTTTCATCTTCAGTAATATCGATCAATGGTAGTTGCTCAAGAAGATTGTTTCATACTCCCTCTATTGGTAGACCGATAAAACTCCGAATTAAATCAAATTCCTCGGAGATTTGAAAATTAATACTTTTTTAAGTGAATGTTTACCCATTAAAAAACTTATGATTTTGAAATTCCCGGGGAATTTGATTTAAATCGGAGGTTCATCGGTCCACAACAGAGGGAGTATGAAGCAGTTATCCTGAACGACATAACATCGGTCGAGATATTACTGAAGATGAAATCATATAGGTTTCGAAAACCGGGTTTATTAAGAAGACTGGATATGGGGTACCTCGTTCGTGTCTTAACCGTCAACGTATCAGTGGAAGTGAGGATCCGCTGAAAATAACAGTTGGTACAAATAATTCTAACATTGTCTGCATGTGAATTTAAATCATATTTCAACAAGGTAAGAAATGTAGCTTTTTATTTCGCGGAGAGAAATGCAATAAGCACAAAGTTATCGACGTCAAAATCTGGATGGGTAGAAAATGATGATACAGGAGAGGCGGAACAGAATAATACCATATGTAGGTTTTCTTTATAAAATACAGTTATCCCTTTCATCAAAACTGATGTCATGGTGAAGATCGTACAATGAAAATGGTATCATGAAAAGTGTGTTAGAACTGAGTAAAAAGATGTAATCCTAATATAAATAAATGTTATTCTTTGATTGTTTATAAAGAAAACTATGTTATAGAATTATGCTTAAAATATCTTCGAAATAAATATTTTACCGAAGGAACTAATCTGAAAACTGTCGCGGTTCATCCAAAAGACTGTCTCTGGGATGAATGGGACATGTCAGCACTGGATTACATTTTTTATTCAATGTGCATCCGATTATGATAATCCACCTATTAAGTTCGGGGCGCCTGAGAGACGGGGTTTATGTTGCCCCAGTGACTTTTTGGTGATAATTTAAAGGCCTTAAACCTAAACTTAATCTAATGAAGTGATAATAATGGCCAGATGATGTTCGGGGACCCTTTGGGCCTTTATAATTTCCTGACATTTGTCTTACAGGTGAGGAAAACTCCGAAAAAACCTCAGGAAACTTGTCCCGACCGGGGATCGAACTTGGAGGCAGCAGGCTACCTCGAGACCACAGCGGTTGACAGCACTGGAATATAAAAGTCAATAATTCCTTATGCATTTCATCGATAAAACCATAACTGGAACAAAATACTGACCAAAGATAATCATAAATAATTATGTAAAAAACAAAATGGCTTACTGATAATGAAACCGATATTATAGATTTTCTTATTTTTGTCCCGATTCACCCGAGCTTACCCTATCCAACTGTTTTCTTATTTCCTCATTCCTCAATATGTATCTTCTAGTCACCCCACATAAAGATCTGAAAAACATTTGTTAAGTTTCGAGTTGCTGGGAGCTATTTCTGCACACAGCAAATTGACTGTATTTCTACACCATCTGCCATCCCTCTGCTGGGGGTTGTTTAGTCTAGTCACTTCCCTGTGCATTCCAACATGACTTTTCATGTAGTAGGAGTTACCAACTAGCTGTAGATTCAATTTGCTGATAATGTCACTAACTGTCAGACTGTAATATGTTCACTCTTATTCTTCAACAAGAAAATACACTAACACAACTAGAAATTCCTGTATTCTGACTCATAACTGTAATAATGGATTATTTCAAGCATTCAACAAATTGCTTGTCGCATTTATTATTTATTGACATTTCGAGATCCCTAATTTTTATTTATTGATATTTCCAGACCCGTAATTTTTATTTTATATTCGGCTAAACTTTACAACACGTGACATGAATTTCACATTACTTCATAAATTCCTGTCAAATTTTATTCTTAGGGCTTCATTTTTCAAATTATTTCCCACCATTTACAATTATTTTTACATGTTTTCTAACGATTATTTGAATATTTTTATTCACGATATTGAACTACATGAAGACATGGCAGCCATATTGATTTTAACGAATGTTCTGTGTTCTAGTGCGGCCAAATAGAGTCTGTACTAATTAAGTTACACTAAATAAAGTCAGCTGCATTCTTTCACAGGTCTGGAGTACTTAAATTGCGTTAGGTTAACTTTTAGGTTCGTTGGCAACGCGAGTTCAAATACCGTGTATATTTTGGCTGCATCCCGCGATTCCATACTGTAAACCACTTAGCGTTTGTTGGTGCAAGCGCATGGTGTATGGTTGGAACTTAGAATATTTGTTTTTTTTGTCACATGTGAAGTACAGTATTTCCTTTTCTTTCTATTTCGTTATTTATTTATTTATCTAATGATTCTTGAATATCGGGTAGACCAGCAATAGAAGAAATGGGTCATTAATCCTCAAAATGAAAGCTATAAAAACACACGTAATGAGGGTCGCGCGTGTCTGATTTATGGCTACGTGCTACCTTAAGTTTATCACGATTCTGAAAATGGTATCGATTAGCTGTTTAGACTTATGAGTAAATTAGATGTAATTTTAATTATTGTATATTTTAGGCAACTTTTATAACTTGGAGATAGGCGAATTCTAAGGCAGGCTTGTTGTTTTATTTTTTTAAATAACCACGTTCTTCAAAAGCTTAGGAGATTAGCAATGTATGTCGAGAAAGCGATTCGTCCGTCGCGTCGGATGGGGGCATTAAGCCAGGAGACTCCCTTATTCGCTTGGTGTCTTTTGACTAAGCTTCTTAACGGCACCGGGTTGCATCTTCTCCCTTCTTTTCAACAACACCATTTATACAACACACTTTACAGTTCAAACATGTCCATCCTACAATCCTCTATGCACACAATACAAGAATACTTCATCTATGTAAAGTGGTCAGTCCAACTGGTGCGTAAAATGAAAATAGACTACATTAAGGCGTCTATCTGCCTAGCATGGAACTCGAAGCATGAATAGTGCAGGGGGTATCATTGGAGTACACACACACACACACACACATGCTGCATGCTCAAAAGAATATAATGTTATTGAAATAACAATAGAATAATAATAATAATAATAATAATAATAATAATAATAATAATAATAATAATATTAATAATAATAATATTAATATAATATATTAATAATAATAATATTAATAATATAATATTAATAATAATAATAATATTAATAATAATAATATTAATAATAATAATATTAATAATAATAATATTAATAATAATAATATTAATAATAATAATATTAATAATAATAATATTAATAATAATAATATTAATAATAATAATATTAATAATAATAATAATTATTATTATTATTATTATTATTATTATTTTCTTAACCAACCATCTAATTACAGAGGCATTATCCTCCAAAATAGTGGATATAAATCTATGCTAGAATAATAGCAAAACGAATACAACGAATTGCTGAAGTAACACTAGCAGAAGAACAAAACGGGTTCCGAAAAGGAAGATCTTGTATCGATTGAGTATTTACCCTGAATCAGATAATAAACAAAAGACAAGGAAAAAACCTAGAAACACATTTGTTATTTATAGACTTAGATAAAACATTTGATCGAGTAAACAGGGAAATATTGTGGAATATCCTAAAAGAAAAGGCCTCCCTATTCAGATTATAATAGGATATTTATTTATTTAGCCTGGTGGAGTTAAGGCCATGTGGCCTTCTCTTCCACTCACCAGAACAAGCATATGTTACATATGAATACAAAAAAAAATACAATAATAGTCATATAAAACAGGACAAACATATGTTACACATGAATACAAAAAAATTACAATAGTAGTCATATTAGACAGGGCAAACATGTTACATATGAATACAAAAAAAAGTTACAATAATAGTTATTGAACAATTCATTATCTGTCATATTGAATAATAATGAAATTAATGTCTAATAATAGAATGAAACTAAATACAATTAAAATTAAATTAATGATACAATGAATAAAAAAGGAATAACAGCTCGAATCTACTATGCATAAAAAGAAGAGAAAAAACAACACTACAATGAATTAATCTACGCTTTTTATACAAGGCATTAGGTAAATATATTAACAAATCCTAAGTCTATTTTTATTAAATAATGCAAAAACGCATTATTAATTCTTAAAAAGTAGTATTAGTGAGTTGATTATAGAAACTGTTAAGAGCTTGTACTATGGAACAAATATTTGTATTGGCCCTCAGTTGACTAAAAATAAGACTTTTTTTCAAATAAACCAAGGAGTACGACAAGGGGGTTCACTCTCACCTGTATTATTTAATATTTATATGGACGATATCCTATGAATGGAAGAAGGTTTTAACTAATGAAGGAATATTAATTGATAATAATGATAAAATAAATGCTCTATTATTCGCTGACGATGTTGTACTTTTAGCAGAATCTGAAAATGAGCTCCAAATGTTAGCATATAAATTTAAATTAATAGCCAAAAGATATAATTGTAAAATATCAATAAATAAGTCAAAAGCAATGACATTTATTGGTAAATATGGAATTAGATCAAAAATTGTACTGGATAAGAAAATAATAGAACAAGTATCACATTTCCAATATTTAGGATGTGATATAACTTATAGAGAAAATAAAGATATAGAAAATAAAGTAAATAAATTTCAGGCTATTTGTGGAACCATAAAAAGAACCTTAGTTCGGAAAACAAGGAAAGATACGAAACTTAAATTATATAAAACAATGGCTGTTCCTTTGTTGTTGTATGGAAGTGAAAATTGGATAATGAAATCAAGGGATAAAAGCAGGATACAGACTGCGGAAATGCTGTTTTACGTAATGTGAAAGGATGCACAAGAGCGGATAGAATAAGGAATGAAACTATACGAGAAGTATTAAATATATATAAAATTGAAGATAAAATCAGCGAAAATAATAAGAAATGGACAGAACACTTAATGAGAATGAACAACGAAAGAATACCAAAAAGAACCTTCCTGTATAATCCCAGAGGAACAAGAGATGTTGGCCGACCACGTAGAAGATGGACTCCACTTTTAACTTCGCCGGAACAGGCTGCATAGCCTAAACCTTGTAGTAGAAGAAGAAGAAGATTATTATTTTCTTGTAAGCCCATGTTTCCCGTAACAGAGATTTAGGCGCTCTTCCCCTACATGGAATAATTTGAACCATACTAATTTAGTTACACTTGTTTTCGTATGTATGTCCTTTGAGTGGTCAGCGTTCCGCCTCATAATAATAATAAACAATAACAATAATAATAACAAAGGAACGAGGGTAGGCAATATTTATATAACAATGTTCATTAAAATCATCGATCAGAAGCGGCGTGATTCATAGGATCAAGAAATTAAGAAATGTGTTGGTTGTTTGAAATCTAATGTGCTGCATCCAACACTGAAGTCATTAGCAGTCTTGCTCTCCAGTACTTCGAAGTTTTGGAAGTTTCCTCTTTGACGGCTGCACAGTTGTTGAGGTGTTCGTCACCCATTTCTTCTTCTGGGTGGTTGCATAGAATGCATCTTGGTGTAGACAATATGTTGATCTTGAGCAAGTGTTTAGCAAGGCAATCGTGTCCTGTAGTTAATCTGAATATTGTGCAACTGCTGTCTTCCGTGGAAGTTCTGGTATCATGTTTGCGTTTTGAAGGAGGCTTTTCACCATTTCTTTTCTTTTGTGAACGATTGAAGTCTGTTATCTTTTATATCCTTGGTTTTTGATTTTATGTGCCTTTTTGCCGAAATATAAGATATAGGGTGTAAAGAAGAACGCCTCCCCGTGGTGCACCCTGGATAACGGTCTTCATACACATGGAGATGAATCTTTGTAAATTAAGAAATGTGTTAAAATATAGCGAATGAAAGTTTATTTTGACTATTTAACTCATGCCACAAATGCTAGTCAATGACCAATCACGTTTCAATGAATGTTGTTTTACAACCAATGACAGCCGTGTTTCGCCTCGCTCTTTATCGATTTCTCTTTATCAGCTCCTGCTTTTGTGATAAAGAAAGCTCCTCCTTTTTAATGTTCTGAACAGGTCAAAGCATTATTTTTCTCCAACAAATACATTGAATATAGCAAATAATGAAAAGATTCCTTGATTTTACCGAGTTGTTTACTAAAAAAATAAACGAATAACCCCTAATGTTGATTATGATATATAGTTTGATGTGTTTCATCATGTCTCCACTTGGGTGCACTCTTACAATATTGCGATCTTATTTGGCAATAAATAATATGATCAAGCAGCAGTGAATGAACATAACCTCACATTTCTGATTTGTTTCCAAACATCGCCGTTTACATAAAACATAAATAAATATTTTAAAATAACTATAGTTAAACAATGATTTGTGAGTAAACAGTTTAATTTTATTCATATTTGGTTCGTCTTCCGGGCTTATAGGTCGTGGTCTGGTTGTCTTCTTACTCGACGTTTCGTCTACTGCTGCGGTAGACATCATCAGGAGATACTGCGTGCTCTCTGTGAACGCAGTATCTCCTGATGATGTCTACCGCAGCAGTAGACGAAACGTCGAGTAAGAAATACTGCGTGCTCTCTGTGAACGCAGTATCTCCTGATGATGTCTACCGCAGTAGTAGACGAAACGTCGAGTAAGAAGACAACCAGACCACGGCCTATAAGCCCGGAAGACGAACAAAATATGGATCAAGACGCCGGCCGTGGAAGCCTACAATTAATTTTATTCGTTAAATAGTCCTAACAAATGCCACTCTTCATTTCCAAATTCAGAGAGCACGCAGTATCTCCTGATGATGTCTACCGCAGTAGTAGACGAAACGTCGAGTAAGAAGACAACCAGACCACGGCCTATAAGCCCGGAAGACGAACCAAATATGGATCAAGACGCCGACCGTGGAAGCCTACAATTAATTTTATTCGTTAAATAGTCCTTACAAATGTCACTTGATTTCCAAATTCTCTAAATAAATTCACTCATCACTTTGTGAGTCGTGAATTTATCGATAATTTGGAAATCACTCGTGACATTACTTATGATAAGTTGTTATTCTGATTTATTGTTTGTTGACATTCCACTTCTAATGTTAGTTTAATTCGATTTATTTTTATTTAAATTATTACTTTTATTAAATAAAGAGTTGAGAATGGAACTACTACAAATAAATTATACACCGGTACCTTTAGTAAGTTGAATAATTTCAGATTTTTGGACGTCTTCTACAGAGAAGGCGATGCATTACCGGTACATTGTGAGGTTATCCGTGAATGAAATAATAAATAACGATAAAAATCATACATTATATTCATGTTGTCTACCACTTTTTATCTTCTCCGTCGCCGGCATCTACTTCGTCCATCATTCTTTCAACAACCAGTTTATCAGCCAGTGGTTCAGATAATTTATTTTTCCTCTTGTCATTTCCATAATCATCATTCTTTTACCAAACCCTGTTAGTACAACTAGTTATTATTTTGCCAGTCAATAAAATGCATAATAATAATAATAATAATAATAATAATAATAATAATAATAATAATAATAATAATAATAGGAAAATTTTTGGACCAAAGAGAGATGAACAGACAGGTGAATGGAGAAGACTACATATAACAATGAACTACGTGGTCTTTATAGGAAGCCAGATATAATAAGAACAGTTAAGTCTCGTAGACTGCGATGGGCAGGACATGTTGCGCGTATGGGGAATGAAAGACGTGCATGGAAACTTCTTGTAGGGAAGCCAGAAGGAAAACGCCCAGTTCGTAGACCAAGAATGAGGTGGGAGAATAACATTAACTATGATTTGAGGGAAGTAGATTATACAGGGAATGATTGGAAAGCATTAGCTCAGGATAGGGATGTATGGAGAGCTTATGTCCGCGCGGCCATGAATCTACGGGTTCGATAGTGCCAGTGAGAAAGAGTAAGAGTAAGTAAGTAATAATACTAATAATATTGAAATAATGAAATTATACAAGACAATGGCAGCGCCTATTATTACTTATGGATGCGAAACATGGGCAGTGACAACACAAAAATCTCTCAGGATACAAGCTGCTGAAATGAGATTCCTCAGACCAATAGCATGATATCAAATAACAGACAAAAAAACATAACACAGAAATAAGACAACTAAAAATAGAGGAATTAAACTCAACGATAGAGAAATACAGAACAAACTGGAAAGAACACTTGACAAGGACGACTGAGAATAGAATACCAAAGCAGCATACAAGTATTCATCACGAGGAAGAAGAAGTTTGGGAAGACCAAGGGAAAGATGGAAAGAGCAGCAATTTGGAGCCGGAACAGGCTAGTAAATAAGCCTAAACCGTGAATAATAATAATAATAATAATAATAAGAAGAAGAAGAAGAATGTGAATATCTGTGTGAAGAAACTAGTTAGAGGAAATTCATTACCCTCCCTTTTGTACCTAAGTGAGATTTAGACATTAAGAAAAAGATTCGGGAGCAAAATCAGAGCAACGGAAATAAAATTTCTCGAAAGGACAGCAAGATACACTCTTTTACATCGAAGAAGAAATTCTAGAATAATTAGAAGCAGAATCAGTACACGATAAACTCCACAGATGTAAATTAAACTGGCTAGACCATGTAAAAAGAATGGATAATTCAAGAGTCCAAAAATGATGATGCAATATAAACCTAAAGGACATCGTCGACCATGAAGATCTCTTAAAAAACTGCTAGATGGGGCCGAAACCGGTCTACAAAGGCCTAATTCGTGATGGATGATGATGATGAAATCCAGAAGAATGGAGACTAAGGGTCGGTTTCACCAACAGAGGTAACTGTATTACGCCAGTTTAAGCTATGTAATATATATGGGGAAAACTGGCGTAATACAGTTACCTCTGTTGGTGAAACCGACCCTTAGAGAGCGTCCTCGTATAAGATGGCTGGATGATGTTCAGAATGATTTGTTGGATTTTGGGCTAAGAGGTCGAGAGAGAAAGATAAGAGACATGACGACTTGGAATAAAACTGTTAAGGAGGCCAAGACTCATCAGAGGTCGTAGCACCACAAAGTAAGCCCCTAATAAAAACAACTAACTCTAGATCCTTGAGGGATAGTTAAATCTAAAATATAAATGGATTGAAAAAAAAACTAATGAAAAAATAACCACTGTATCAACATTGTAATATTCTGTAAAAATTTTAAAAAATCATTGCCATACATGGGGCGGATCCGTGACTCAAGCGGTTAGGCGCTTGTCTGTCGTCGCTGGGTCCCGAGATCGAATCTCGGCCACTCCATGTGGGGTTCGTGGTGGACGAAACGGAGCTTGGGCAGGTTTTTCTCGGAGTTTGTATAATTTTCCCCTGCCACAATTTCATTCCACCATTTCTCCATACTCATTTCATCCATTTTGTTTAATTTCGTTCATCTGCTCCTGTGATGGTGCGTCAGGCGTGGTCGGCCGGCACACTTGTCATTCACAAACCTCTATATAGGGGCTCCATCTCATCCCTTGACCCTGAGTTGGACACGTTGAGGATATTATTTTATTGTCATACATGACTACACAATAGCAGATCGGGAATGTAGAACCGAACTGAATTTATTCAATATCCATCCATCCATAGTAATTCTGCCCGAAGGCAGGTCTTTCACTGCAATCATAGCATTTTCAGATATGCTTTGCTTTACTAGGGAATTATAGGTGTGGTAGCTTACCGTTGTTTTCCACACCGATGAAGGATGATACTGTTAAGATGAATACGAATGATTATGATTGCGATGGCCATATGATTTCGGGGACCGTTTGGGCCTTAAAGTTTTCCTGACATTTGTCTTACAGGTGAGGATAAACCCCCATAAAAACTCTCCCGAGCGGGGATCGAACCCGGGCCCGCTGCGTGACAAGGCAGCACGCTACCTCGACACCATAGCGGTGGACTTATTCAATATATTAGATAGGATTGATAATACAATAGTCAATAGAATCGACAATAACAAATACCGAAAAAAAAAAGATTCTTCACTAGAGACCACTACAACGAAAAAATGTAGGAAGACCCAGTAACAGATGGATAGGCCAATTTTAACATGAGATGGGAACAAATATTAAGGTATAATCCTTGATTCTGCTGCTAATGATGAACAAACTCAAGGGCACTATCGAACCCGTAGGTTCATGGCCGCCCGGACATAAGATTCCCATACTACCTTATCCTGAGCAAATGTTTTCCAATCATCCCCCTGTATAATTAATCTTCCTCAAGGCATGGTTAATGATATTCTCCCACCTCATTCTCTACTGAGCATTTTCCCTCTTGAGAAGAATTCCCATTCCCCTCTATCATTCTCCATTCGAGCCACATGTCCTACTCATCGCAGTCTACGAGACTTAACTGTTCTTATTATATCTGGATTCGCATAGCGGTCATAGGCCTATAGCTCACTGTTTATGTAGTCTTCTTCATTTATCTGTCCACAATGGCGAATTATTCACCGAAACATATTCGACAAATTAAACCAAGCATACTACTCAGCATGGAGACATCAAGGAAAGAAAGGTCAGCGCAGAGTGGAGTGGCTCTTTCTGGTTCTGAATCGAGCCGAGCTCTTCAATGACACAGTTTCCGATGCCCCAATCAAGCGAGACCTATTCCTATTCGCCTAGGTGACAAATATCCATAGTTCAAATCAAATCCCCTTAAAACCGCCGTTTAGCCTAGTACCAACCAGCTAAGCCCATTTCTAAAAACAAACGCGAATTCGCCGACAAGAGACAAACAACAAGCCCCAGAATACGGCACACTGGACAGCACCAATAGCTGCCACCAAACGACGACGATTCATCTGTCTTTCTATGGTCGAAACATTTTTTCTAAGAACTTTCGGCTATTCTAAAATACTTGTAATAATATTTTCTCCTCCCTTAAAATAAGATACCTTGTTTTGCATCCATATAATGAAACTGGAACAATAATCGTTAAATATATAATTAAATTTTTGACATTGATCAATGCAAGCTTAATATGGCATAAGAAAAATAAATGCTCGGACGGGACTTGAACCCGGACCTCTGGATTTATATCCCAGTGCGCTATCGATTACGCTACCGAGCAAGTCTAGTACATTCATTTTTCTTATATATTATATTCTCATTATTACTAGAGGTAGTGGGAACTCGGTCTCCACTGCCACCTAGTAGCTCCTATCACAAGTAAGCAAATTAAAGAGAATATTTTTACTTTATAGCAGTGACGCTTTATTGATGTTATAATTAAATTTTTGACATTGAGTAATGCAAGCTAAATATGACATGATAAGAAAAATAAATGCTCGGACGGGACTTGAACCCGGACCTCTTGGATTTATATCCCAGTGTGCTACCGATTACGCTACTGAGCAAGTCTAGTACAAACATTCATTTTTCTTATATGGCATGATAAGAGTAATCGGTAGCGCACTGGGATATAAATCCAGAGGTCCGGGTTAAGATCCCGTCCGAGCATTTATTTTTATCATGTTTAACTTTTTTTAGAGAGAGAGAAAATGGGATGACAAAGAGTTAGCAATTTCATAGCTAACACATTTGTAGCATATTATCACTAATTAAACTAACTAACTAACTCATTGACTCTATCGAACCACAGGTTCATGGCCGCGCGGACATAAACTCTCCATACATCCCTATCCTAAGCCAATGTCTTCCAATGATCCCCTGTATAATCCATTTCATTCAAATCATGGGAAAGATGCCATGGAGGGAGCAAATTACCACATAGAACTAAATTTAACTCATGAGATTGTCCTTATAAGGGTCAGTTATTAATAAAAAGACTAAAGCAAAATTTGAAATGCAACGAAATGGAAACAAAGTGGCATACCTGAGTATGCCTATGAAAGGGAAACTTAGGTTGAGAAGAATACAAAGCAGTAGGTTATCCTTGCATAGAACACTGGACAGCTGGCAAAGTAGTTCAAGGGATTCTTGCTACATGAACATATGTTCAATTCCACACACGTTCGCTCTAGTGTATCAGGCGATGTGTTCAATTTCTTATTCTAGTCCAAAGCCGGTTTCCCAACGCGTTGATGTTATAAGATAAAAACAAAGTTATGGAAATCATGAAAGTTAAAATGATCAAAATTTGTTTTTACGTGTAGCCTTGTTTGATTTTGTTTTCCTATTAGGAATGACAGCAGTTTGGGGACTCCAAAATCAGGTCTCCTTTCATCAAATAATTCCATTCGATGATGTTGATACAAATAAAAATTACCAGCTGAATGAAATTATTAATACATTAATTTGTATTTTATGGTCGAATTTGACTACAGAATTCTATTATTCAAACTTCCTAAATGAAAAAAAAAATTACTTCGATCAGAATCAAACACATCAAGATATTAAGTTCTGACTTCGTAACGAAGGAATTGCAATAAAGATTAGAATGGTAACTGGAACACTTGTTCATGCAACTTCCGAAAAATAAATAAATAAAAATCCCAATTCAAATGAATGAAGTCCTCTTAGTTAAGGGAAAATTATTCGTAATAATATGGATAAAAATAGACTAAAAACAGCGCAAAATAATAAGAAAAAGAATTAAAAGGTAAAGGGAACATTTGTTTCCTCTTTCTTTACCACAATTTAATATATTCGTTTACAGTTTTACATGTCTCATGCCTACCTGGCCTTGCAGTAACAATACAAAAACCGAGGGGGTGGCTCTACACTCTCTAACCCAAGAAGTTACTACTGAGTAGACAATATGGGCTACACCAGTGCCTACAGAGAGTAGATGCTGCCAAACCGATAATAACAGTATTTGTTTGTTAAGGAGGGGCAAGGTTAGCAGTATATTTTTCCAAATCTATGTACTATACATTTAAAAAATGTAGTTTTTCTTTTACGGCATGCAAACTAGTTTTATAGTAAATATGAGTGTCGACACTTTCACGCAGAATAATACAGATCCGCACGAGCTCAGTGACAAGTGGTAACTGTTCTTTTCTTTAAGAGGGGGTGGCTTGGACGGCTACAACTTACAACAATGTACTTGGCGTTGCAATCTTCAGTTTTATAAGGATTTCTCTCAAGAAAATACTGCAAAAATGGCAACCCAGTCCCCTATTCCAAACACACAGTAACTTCCTGGGTTGAATCTGAGTGTAGTGTCGCCTAACTACTGAATATATGGAAGGGGTGCAGGAGAAGACTGTACATCCGATCATGTACTGAATGGTTCAATTTTTAAGTGTGGCTGGAGAATACCTAAACATGTGTGAAAGATATTAACATGGTTGTAAAATTAGTCATTTAAGCATGGAACACTCAAGCGATCGGATCATTTAAAATCACAGTATTTGTCGTCTCTCCGTTACCGGCCTCACAATAAATCACAAGTGGCAACATGTAATGAGAAGAGACAGCCCATTCCTACACGTAACCCCGATAGTAACAGGGTTGTCAAATTAGTAATTTTGCCAATGGCCGCGTAGATGGACCATTAAAATCCATAGTATGTCCCAGACAAAGAATACATACAGAGGACAAGAAGTGGCAACATAGTCATCAACGTCATCCATGCAAGTATTAGGTCGTGTGGCCTGTTACGGTCTCATACAGGAATTTTCATACAGCGCTTTTTTGGACGTCCCAGCGATCTTTTGCCTTGAGGCAGTAGCGAAGCACGGCTTTTGGAATTCTATGAGACGGCATTCGTTGAAGATGAGCTTTCGAGTTGTTCTGGTAGTTTTGTATGTGGTGAAGAATGGGTCTACATCCAACTCTTCCATAACTTCCTCATTTATTTTATGGTCCCTCTTTGAATAGCCTGCTGTACGGCGCATAAATCTCATATCATTTGCTGTTATTCGGCTTTCATCTCTTCTTCGAATTGTCCATGCTTCACTACCATGTCTTAATACTGGTCTTGCGAGAACCTTATAGAGCCATAATCTTGTGTTATTCTGTACCAAAGATGGTTTCATTATACTGTTAATTGTCCCCGTTGTTTTTGTGAAATTTTGGCAACACAGTAAGGAAGAGAAAGATAGCATTGCTATTACCCGTTCAAGGAGTAAGCGCAGTTGTTGACGGAGGGCACTGCAGTCGTGTTTATGTAGGAATAGAACACGTGACACTGCAATCTACGAGTGCAAAGGGGAATGGGACGTGGGACGCTGACAGTGTACACTGCCTTATAAGACGTCACGTGTACCAACAAACAGAGCTTCCTGATTCTTCCGCCTGCAGAGATATTTTGAATGAGTAATAGTTAACATATTTTCCGCCTGCGCAGATTACTTGGAGGAGTAATAAATCCCATACTCGTAATGTCAGTTAGAGGGAATCCATTGGCCTCACGCTTAGATAATAAGAAGGTGTTAGTAACCTATTATTATTATAGTGCGTGAGAGGCCAGTATGTGATTGACAGCTAAGGGACCTACGACTGAATGTTGACATCATCCCTGTATCATATCTTGTACTGAGGAACACGTTTAGATATTGAAACAAGAGATAACCAGTGAGATTTATATTGTCAACTTAAATCTTTTGCATTATATTCTTCAATACATATTTCCAGACCAGCCTCTTGGGCTAGTGGTCAGCGTTCCTGACTACTGTTAATGAGGTCCCGAGTTCGATTCCCAGTCAAACCATAGGAATTTTTCCTTAAAGGGAATTATTCCTGTGACTACCCATAGTCTGGAATTTAGGTTAAGTTTAGGTTCAGAACTCTCCTGGCGCTTCATTATCATTTATCACCCATCATACCATCGGGTAAACGTAACTCCGCCTTCCAGGTGCCCCAGCCTAAGAAATTAATTACCATTCGGCCAATGCTAGGGAAGAAAGCCAGAAATGTCATAGAAGACAACCAGGTGGCATGAGAATATATATATATATATATATATATATTATTTTATAAAGAATTTTCATTTTACACATCTTTCTGTGCCTAAAGTTTTATTTTCCTTCTCCATTCGTCTCTCTTCATCCAATCCATGCCCTCCAGTCCTCTTGCTCTCATTCCAGTTCTTATTTCCTGCATCCACGAGTTTCGAGGTCTTCCTCTCCTCCTTCTTCCAGGCGGACAATGTGTATATATATATATATATATATATATATATATATATATATATTAAGCTTGCATTGCTCAATGTTAAACATTTAATTGTAACATCGATAAAGCGTCACTGCTATAAAGTAAAAATATTCTCTTTAATTTGCTTACTTGTTATAGTCAGCTACTAGATGGCAGTGAAGACCGAGTTCTCGCGACATCTAGTACTAATGGAGAATATAATACATATATAAGAAAAATAAGTGTTTTGAATTGGATTCGCCTGGTGGTGTAATGGATAAACCCGCTGAGGTACAGACTCAGAGTTCCGGGTTCGAATCCCGTCCAGGCATTTATTTTTCTTATCATGCCATATATATAAATATATACATACACACAGTATATTCCATTCCCAATATTCCCAATTTATAGTAAAAAAATTCTAGGAAGTGACGTTCTTAATGGAAATCTCAAAAGAAGCAGAGGTCGATCCAGAAGAATATGAATAATAATTGTGAGGGTTGACCGCACGACAGTGTTTGAGACTCGTATCCGAGAGGTACCGTCACGAAACATCGGTGCACCGCAGTGCCGACAAACGTCTATATGGAGTCCCCGCTACTCTATACCTGGGTAAGAAACTGGATACAACCAAAGATTACAAACGCGATATTAAAGCGTCCATAAGTAAGCAATTTAATACTATAATTAAGTACAACTTAACTCGGGTATGTTTGAAAAAATAACAAATAGTTACCTTAACGGTGATTAAAGAAAACTATTCTAAAAAACTTGGATGAAGTAAAAAATTGTACAGGAGGAGGTTCGAAAGAATGGAAAAGACTGAATACAGATTGTACTAGTGCCCAATAACAGAAGGCAATCGGTGCTCATAAGTTCCGTGCATGAAAAACAAACTCTAGCAAGTCATGTCAAAGTGTTTGGCTTTCAGATTATTTGATATGTAAACTCAATTAATTTTCATTTGTTTTGTTTGTCTAATTCTATTCCCAAATTTTAGAGTGCACTACTGCTGCAATAAATAAAAGACACACGATATGTTGTGTAAGTAACTAAAAATAGCTGCACATTTGTGGAACTCATAAAACAAAAGAATGCTTGTAAAAATAAGACACAGTGTTTGAAAAGCAGTAATTATAAAATGATTCATTTTATTAATAGTTTTTTTTTAACTACAGGAAGTTGTGAATGATTTCTAAGCGGTGACTTCTTTCATGAGCGCGTGGAAGTTATTTTTGTTCGAACCCCCCCCCCAGAAAGCATAAAATTTGTAAATCACATAAAGTCGGTAGCATTTGGAGCAATTAAGGGAGAAACACAAAGAGGTTGTTTATCATGAAGCACCCTCCCCATGTCGGTGTATATATAGCGTCTCACACCCTCTCGAGACCACACAAACACATGAATAAACAACAGCTGTTCTAGAATTATTAAGCAGAACTTGGTTTTTCTAGTAAATATTCCAGCCAACTTTATGGGAGACTTACAGTAAGTCATCTTGTTAACACAAACCATGATTTAGCTGTGCAATTTATTCCACACGAGTGAAAACACATGCTAGCTGTTATACAGGGTGTTACAACATTTCCCTGAAAACACACATAATTTGATAACGGTTTAATTTATTATGTATATCCCAATCATAGCTATATGTTATATCTAAACCAAGATAGTTAAAGTGTGCTATCTGTTCTATTATTTCATTATTGATCACTATTTTTGCTCTGACTGGCACTTTGCACTGAAAAGCCAAAATTTTAGCTTTTGAAGTTGAGGCTTTCGGATTATAAGAGAGTCCTAATTGAAAATAATTTATTATACTGTATATATTTTTTTTGCCATTATATATTTAACATTTTTATCTGATCTGACATTCCTGATTTATCAAAGCTTATTAGGCCATATGTGAAACTGATTAAAACAAAAAAGAGATAAGCAAATAATATGGAAATACTGATTCTATAGATAAGCAAATCTAACCTTAATTTTTAAGAAGCTCAAGGTTCTTCTATAAACACCTCTTCAATGTTCATCACAGTCATGGGTTGCATTTAACATTTTCCTTCTTTGAACAGTATCTGTTCTGGTGGACTACTGTTCACAATTCTCGCTTCGGCTCCGAAGTTCCCGGGTTCACATTATGTCGAATTAGATTAATTATCTAAGGGCACCAAAATCAGGGAAAATTTGGAATTCTCCTATTTAAGATCCTACATACCTCGATTCCCAATTATTTATCATTCCGTTTCCAGTATCTATCCTCAAACCATAACTTAAACACAAGATCACAACATAGTCTCTTACTTAATATACCGCAACATAGGACATCACATCACTCCATGTCATATACCATCTCCACTCTCGCAACTGGAATTCCCTACCACAAGAAATAAGGGGCTGCCGGACATTGGCATCTTTTAAAAGAAATCTAAATTTATATTTGCTCTAAACTCGACTTCATTATTATCCAGTGTAAGATATATATATTAATTGGCGTTTCCCGTATAATGTATCATATTTATATTATTATTATTATTATTATTATTATTATTATTATTATCGTATCATTATTGTTATTATCCCTTAAAAAATGTTGTTTGTACATGACATTTACATTGCTACATTTATTGTATCTTTAATTGTTTATAATTAGTATAGTATATATCTATATTTGTCGAATATTTATTTGTATTTGTGCTGGTTGAGTGGAAGAGTGGGCCTTATGACCTTAACTCTGCCAGAATAAATAAAGTATTATTATTATTATTATTATTATTATTATTATTATTATTATTATTACTGTAGGATTAGAAGAATGAATTACCTTAGGTTCAAAAACTAAAATTATGGCTTTTCAGGACAAAGTGCCAGTCAGAGCAAAAAATAGTGATCAATAATGAAATAATAGAACAGATAGCACACTTTAACTATCTTGGTTCAGATATAACATATAGCTACGATTGGGATATACATAATAAAGTAAACCGATATCAAATGATGTGTGGCACCATAAGAAGAAACCTCCGAAAAACTCGAAGAGAAACTCAGCTCAGGTTTTATAAAATTATGCCTGTTCCTGTTATTTTATATGGATCCGAATCTTGGGTACTTACAAAAAAAGATATCTCATACATTCAAGTCACTGAAATTAAATTTTTAAGATCTGTAAAAGGATGTACACGCATGGATAGATTACACAATGAATCAATAAGAAATGAACTGGATATATTTTCAGTAGTTGATAAACTAGAAGAGCACAAATACCAATGGAAAGAACATTTAGACAGAATGGACAATACAAGATTACCCAAAAAGATCAACACCTACAAACCACATGGGAAAAGATATTTGGGACGGCCGAGGAAACGATGGACTTGAGACCGGAACAGGTCACATTGACCTAATCCTGGAAAGGAAGAAGAAGAAGAAGAATTACCTTAGGGATAACACAGTAAATTAAAAATAAACATTAAATAAAAAATCGATATAAACTTTATAATCTATGGCAATTACTTTATTATTAATATTTATAGAGAAAATTGATCGGTGTGGACAATAAAATAATTTTAAAACTTTTTTGGAGTTGTATAGTCCCGCGACATAGTCAAGCTGTTTAAGACACAGAGGGCAGAGAAAGATGGAGAAGTTTAAGTAAGGGAAATTTGCGTTTGTTGCAAACTGACAATCTATAAGTTCATAGGCATTTATGCATTTTTTAAAACTCGTGTTAATTAATAAGATTGGTTGGAGAAAACCTTCAATGATGAAGAAAATTCTCAAAATGAATGAAAAAATGGTCATCATTTAGAAAGGAAATAAAGTTGTGGGTCCTGAGTTACAGCCTAAATTATGGTACGTAAAATAACCTGAGGCCTGAAAAAAGAGACTTCCGAGAAAAAATCTGCCTTCCCACGTATAGCTTTGATTTTCGATAGGAATTAACAGCAGCGTTAAATGAACTGCTGCCTACATACCTAGAACAAAAAAAATCCCTAATTTATACAATCGCCCTAATATTGTCAGATCATGCATTTATCTCAATTGTGTGACAGTGCTCCAGCTATCATTCGAATCTTTATTCCAATTCCTTCACTACCACTAACTTAACTAACTAACTAACTGGTACTATCGATCCCGTACGTTCATGGCCGCGCGGACTTCAGCTCCCCATACATCCCTATCCTGAGCTAATGTTTTCCAGTCATTCCCTGTATATTCCACTTCCCTGAAACCATAGTTAATGTTATTCTCCCGCCTCATTGGGCGTTTTCCCTCTGGATTTCCTACAAGAAGCTTCTATGCACGTCTTTCATTCCCCATTCGTGCCACGTGTCCTGCCCATCACAGTCTACGAGACTTAACTATATCTGGCTTCTTATGAAGACCATGTATTCCATTGTTATGTAAATCTTCTCCATTCACCTGTCTGTTCATCTCTCTTTGGTCCATAAATTTTCCTAAGTACTTTATTCTCAAATACTCGTAATCTCCTTTCCTCCCTTAAAGTTCGACTACTTTGTTTAATAGATGAAATTAACAGACTAGCAGTTAAGAAATAATATTTTTTTTATTTGAAACCCTTGAAGAAAATTATCGATTCATACATTTAATGAAGTATTAGAAGAATTACACATGGAACCTTTAGAAAACAAAATTTCTTATTATAAGTCAAGAGGGATACAACATGTTCATCATAGGATACCCAAACAAATGTTAAGATATCAACCTGCAGGCAGAAGACCAGGACGTCCACTCAAAATACTTCTGGATGGTGTTTCTCTTGAGACCGAAACAGGTCAACAAATGACCTGAATTCATGAATGTACTATTATGATGATGATGATATTTAATAGAGAGGAAAAGCGTAATGATCTTTCAGGTCGAAGTGCTAGGGCTGCCTGACCCCCCCCCCCCCGAGTTTAAATAGGATATATTATTACAGTACTAAAATACTAATGATTATTGCATAATGGGTTTAACCTTGCGAATTGGAATGAAGTTTTGCATAATGAAAACTATTGTATATGTAATGAGAGATATGTATTGTAAGGTACGTAAACAGGTTTGCCAACTTTAAGCATGAAATTGTCCACTGCCGCCAGCGTCTAATTTGTTTTACCTACATATTTATGAATAGCAGTTTTATTACCGTAATATTTTTCTTTCCGGTCGTTAAGACATGTTGGGTCCATCTTTAAACTTGAATCAAACAAAGGTGTGTTTGAATCTAACCTGGGGCGTCTCCAGTCTGACAGGTGAATACTTTTTGACACTATTTGACAGTGTTTTAAATACAAATCACATAAACAATCACGACACTTTTCATTTTTATGGGTTTATAATTATCTCAACACGAACATTCCAATGAGTAACACTAAGAAATTGGGACTGGAAATAAACATCAATAAAATTAAGAAATACATTATATAATGGAAATGGACAATTAATGTCAATTGAAGGAAATTTGAAGATGTGGCTGAATTCAAATATATTGGAACAATAATTACGAATAGGAATGAGATGCACAAAGAAATTAAACAAGGTTAATTTCTGGTTATGCATGCTATTATGCATTACAAGGACTCTTTGACGTCCCAACTTCTAAAAAAAAAAGTTACACTGAAAATGTATAAATCTGTAATTCTCCCAGATAATATGGATGCTAAACATGGACTCTTACATTAAGGAAGGAGGAAAAAATTGCAAGTATTTGAGAATAAAGTTCTTAGGACAAAAATTGGATTAAAGAGAGAGGATCAGACAGGCGAATAGAGAAGACTACAGAACAATGAGCTACATGAACTTTTTAGGAAGCCAGATGTAATACGAAGAGCCAAGTCTCGCAGACTGCTATGACCGGATTTGGGGCACGAATGGGGAATGAAAGCTTGTTGTAGGAAAACCAGAGGGAAAACGCCCAGTTGGTGGACCAACAATAAGGTGAGATAATAACATTAACCATTATTTAAGGGAAGCTCATTATACAGGTATGACTGTAAAACATTGGCTCAAGATAGGGATGTATGGAGAGCTTATGTCCGCGCCGCTAAGAACGCACGGGTTCGATAGTGCCAGTGAATTAGTTCGTCATATAATTATAACTAACTCACTGACACTATCGAACCTATAGGTTCGTGGCCGCACAGAACTCTCCATACATCCGTATCCTAAAAAATGTTTCAAATGATCTTCAGTATAATTTAGACTATATTTCGCGGACTATAAACTGGCAGTTGGGGATCGTTACTTATTTGGTGTCTTATAGCATATGGGCTACCTCTTAATATACATTCCACCCCTAGTAGAGACCGAAGGAAAACGCTGTCTCTGTTGGTTGTATCAGTGTTAAGATAGTTTCTGTCGTGTGCTACACGCAATTGCAGTGAATATAAGTTTAGATTAAATTCGAATAACTTCTAAAACCAAATTCACATTTGAAATGCCCTTCATTAATAACACATGAGTTGGCATTTTTAAATCAGAAACCTCTCGTTTCCCCAATATAACAATGACGTCACGGTTCTCCAAGTTTAGAGTGCGCGAACTATACCACCCTCAAATCATTCTTAGTTTTATTCTCCCATCTCATTCTGAACCTACTGCTGTCCCACTATGGGTATGTAATTAATATTATTATAGCAATATTCATTCATTTATCATAAGTAATGCCACGAGAGATTTCCAAATTATCGAATTTATCTAGAGAATCTGGAAATCAAGAGTGGCATTTGTTAGGACTATTTAACGAATACAATTAAGCTGTTTACCCACAAATCATTATTTTACTATAGTTATTTTAAAATATTTATATATTTAATGTAAACAACGATGTTTGAAAACAAATGAGGAACGATTGTACGCTTCATTTGCTTCTTTTGTTCTCTATGGTTCATCACTAGAACCAGATCATATTATTTATTGCCAAAGGAACGCAATATTGTAAGAATGCACTCTAGTGGAGAAAAAATGAAACACATCAAACTGTATATTCATTTATGATGTCCTATGATGTAAATATGACAATTATATTTTTCTGGAATGTTATTACCTGAGAAAAAATACATTTAAGAAAGTGCAAACAGTGCTTTTTTTATGGTATAATCAATTGCTACAAATGTTTTTATATTAACTCCCGCATGCGGTATGTCTTGACATTCATGCACTATATATTCAATCTGGTAGCCGTACTTCTTGGAGAGTCAGTCACTGCAAAATGATGCTATGATCTATTCAGAATGTTAAAAAGGAGGTGCTTTCTTTATTATGATAAACTTTAGTTGGTAAATTCTAGGCGAAACACGACTGTGATTGGTTGTAAATAAAAAAATCATTGAAATGTGACTGGTCATTGACTCCCATTTGGGGCATGTATCGTTATTGTAGTACAGTTAATACAAAACAATTAAAAAAACTTTCGTGAAGTTCATCTATATCTAATAATGACGTAGCCCATTATTGAGCCACGGCCTCTCCTTTCTAAGGAGTTACAAGACCAAGTTCATTTTTAGTTACCTTATTTGTTCATAGATGTCATGGATGGTATTGCAGTCAACACACCGACCCAATGAGACATCGTACCGGCAACTAAGGTAATACTAGCACGTTGTTGTCGGTAAATTTTGCTTAGAGGCCTCTTTATTCAGGCTTAATGATATTTTACGAGTCTGAAAATCTTGAGACTTGGGACCCACGGCTTAAAATCCCTCCCGGAGGACTTGCTCTTTGGATTTTTTCCGCCCTAAAAATCCATCGACCGCGGCAGGGTTTGAACCCGCGACCCTAGGAACCAGAGGAAGGAGTATAACCACTAGTCCACCGCAGCCGATCGTAAAGTTCATACCATACTCAGATTTTATGCTCTAAAAATGCATTGTCCCCGGCCGAGATTGAAACGCGAATCTCAGAATCAAAGACAAGTATGGGAATCACTAGAGTCAGGATGTTAGGCACTTAAAAAGTTGAAAATAGGCTGGCAAAAAGGCACTAAAAATCATTAATATAAGCACTCAAAAAATCAAAATAGGCTCTTACAAAAAAATGGATTACAACATAAAATTTTACAACCTTACGTAAGGAATATAAACATATGCTATCAATATCATACGAAGATATCAGATATGATTTTTTTGGAATTTATTTTGCCTCTTTACAAAGAGCATACTTATGTCCTGCGAAACATGGCACTTCTTCGCGCAATTCACTGAAATTTTACACACTTTGCAAAACAATGTCACTTGAGAATATTTCCGCACCATATTCTTTCACGAAATTGGTCAATTTGCCTTTTACTGTTTTACTGTTGTCCGTTCTTTAGGCATCGTGAAACAACTGTTATAAATAAACGCAAAATACACTTGTCGCACAACTTTGTCTTTGAAGCATCTCTCTGTGAACGAGGACTACAGACTGAATTCAGTGTTATCAACATAAAAAATAATAGATATGTGTCATGAACTTTGTCCATTTCAATTAATTTCATTGAAATACTAAGTTAATTTCGGGAAAAATGACAAATAGGCATTTATAGGCAAAATTAACTTCATGGAAAACAACTCTATGGTCGTCGGTATGAAGATATATGAAGTCACTTTTACAATATCTATAATAAATAACTGTAGGCGTTTTTCCTAACATCCGGTCTCTACACATCTAGATAATGAATTTCCGACTATTAGATGTAGATAATCGTGCTGCCCTTCCTATAAATACATTTATCCGAATCATTGGGACCGACTGCGGAGGACGCTTTTAATCGATATTGGAAACTGTGTATTTGGCACAAGAGGTCACAAATAAAGGAGAAGGTTTTGAATTGTACCAGGAACTAGCCGATAACAGACGAATGTGTTTTGTTTGATAACAAAGGTCACAAACGTCTAACATAGAGAAGATAATTGTTATATAAAAAGTTACTTTGTACAACTGATCTGGCAATCTATGTTCTTACATCTAAACAAAAGAGCATCGGGTCAATGTCAAACGAAACTTAAAATAAAACAACGGACAGTAGCTGACAATTTAAAAATTCTAACCTAACACACAGGAAATTAAGTGAAAGATAACGAAGATTCAGCTAATACTTTACATGCAAAATAGTATTCGTCAAATCTTCTGGATTTCTAACTTCCAAGGTTCACATGTTCAAACCCGGCAGCGAGCAATTTACTTATTCTTTTAAATACGTAAAAATATCTGATTTTGGCTTTCTTAGGAAGACAAGAAAATCCATGGACTTCATGTAGAGTATTATGGGACTTAAAAGAGCTAAAATAAGAACCAATGAGTAATATTTAATCGCCCATTTCACGCCCAGCTTTTAATCGCAATGCTAACGATAAAAGAATATCATTAAAATTTGCTACCGTATATGTGGCTCATATTAAATTAATTATAATTAACTTAAAATTATTGTCTCTTATTCTATAATTTATGAAGCCCTTAGATTCAATGTGAGTTCGGAGAATAACGTTAACTATGATTTGAGGGAAGTATATTATACAGGGGATGATTGGAAAACATTAGCTCAGGATAGGGATGTGTGAAAAGCTTATGTCCGCGCATAAACCTACGGGAAGTATGGACGTTGAAACAGAAGGATATACAAAGACTTATATCTGCTGAAATGAGATACCTTCGGAGGACTCAAGGATACACACTACTAGATCACAAATAACATGAAGACAGCTTAGAAGAATTACACATGGAACCTTTAGAAAACAAAATGTCTGATTATGAATCAAGATGGATGCAAGATGTTCGTCGAATGGAAGATCACAGGATACCCAAACAAATGTTAAGATATCAACGTGCAGGAAGAAGAATACCAGGACGCCCCCTCAAAATACTTCTGGATGGTGTTTCTCTGGAGGCCGAAACAGGTCAACAAATGGCCAAAATTCGTGAATATACTATGGTGATGATGAAGGTGATAAACCTACGGGTTCGATTTAGACCCGGTGAGTTAGTTAGTTACTTAGTTCTTAGATTCAATATCGCTAAGATCCTGTACAGATCTCAGCCAACTAACTGTCTACAACGAAGTTTTTTTTTTTTTGCATAGTTGGGCAGAATGAGAAATCAGATAAAATTTTACAAATTTAACTTTTTATATAGTAATTTTAACAGTAAGATTACAATGGTTTGGACATACACTAAGAATGCCAAAGGGAAGATTGCCGAATGATATTTTGAATTGGAAGCCACAGGGAACAAGACCAAGGGGAAGACCCAAGGATCGATGAGAAGATGACGTAATTGAAGATTTGAGAGAGATGGGGATTTTTTATTTGAAATCTACTGCACAAGATAGGAAGAAGTGGGGTAAACTGGTTGAGAAGGCCAAGACATTCCACTGGAAGTCGTAGAGCCTGACGAAGAAGAAGAATTTTAACAGTTGTTTAAAAACATATTTTTTTGCAATTATTGGCTTTTCACACAATTTATAGGCCAGAAGAGGAGGATTTGCATTAATTTTTTTGGCGGAGTATGCGAGAATTTTATTTATAAGAATACTTTTTTGTGCAATTTTCCTCGGGTGTGACGTGTCTTCTTTATTATTTTATTTGAACTTTTGAATGTAGTAATTTCTGAATCTTTGTTATAATCTAGGTTTTTTTTTTTAAGACGGCTGATTCATAGTAACAGCGTATGTATTGTGAATGTTTTAAGTAATCGCTGTACATTTTACACAAAGCAAAAGAAACAGTATTCGTGAAAAGAGGGTTAGTTTGTTTTGTGTTAAAAAATATATTTTAAGAGTATCAATCTATCATCAGCATTTTATTTATTTATTGACATCCTTAAAATTTAAGGCTGTCATAACAAAGTTTATTATTAAACAAGAAATAAATTAACATAATATACAAAAAGACCGGGGGGGGGGCACGCCGTAGCGTAGTGGTTAAGGCACTGAGCTACAAGCCGGAGGGTCGAGGATTCAAGTCCCGTTGGGGTCAGGATTTTTAAACTGACCCAAACCCTCTAGCGGCACTATGGCCCTGGGGTCGACTCAGCCTCTAACTGAAATGAGTACCGGAAGCTTGTTCTGGGGGTAAAGGTGGCCGTCACGCAGGGCTGACAACGGCTGACATAAAGTGCCGATTGTCTAGAAAAAGTGGGAGCCTTAACCTCCTACTACCCCAAGGGCCTCCAGGCCTATTGTGGGATCACTTTACTTCATAAAAAAGACCGTCACGTAATAATTGTGTAAATGAAGCGAAATTTCTCAGCAAGTCGAAGTTATGGTCCGATGTTACTGCTATACGGAATATATCTTCCATCATCATCATCATCCCGTACCATGACAGCTGCCACCGTTTTTCGGAAACCTAACACCATTCCCTCTGTTCATCTTTATTTTGTTAAATTGGACAAATTGAATATTTTTTGCCAACTTATTCAACCGTACCAACTGCAGAGAAAACAATTATAAGGTAAAGGTATCCCACTACAGGCCTCAGGAGGCCCTTGGGGTAGTGGGAGATTAGGGCTCCCACTTTTCTGGACAATCGGCACTTGATGTCAGCCGGGTTGTCAGCCCTGCGTGACGGCCGTCTTTACCCCAGAACAAGCGTCTGATACTCATTTCCGTTAGAGGCTGACCATAGTGCCGCCAGAAGGTTTGGGTCAGTTTAAAAATCCTGACCCCACCGGGACTCGAAACCTCGATCTTCCGGCTTGTAGTGCAGTGCCTTAACCACTACGCTACGGCGTGCCCCAAAAACAATTATATTCTTTTGAATATTGTTGTATAATTTGATACAAATTTAAATAATTTCCGATTCATTGTTTAATTACTTTTTAAAAATAATAAACAAAATAAACCAAAATATCTTAAAATGTCAATTTAGGTAGAGTTATTTATATTGTATGATATACATATAAGTTACATTGCAACAAAGCAAATACGGCGGCTGCTAGAGAGATTTTTCAATTTCGGGTTCCAGGTAAAACCCCCTCCTCTATTGATCGGATTTCCTTTCCTTTTTTTTTTTTTTAAATAGTATATCTCGTTTTATTTCGATAGGATATGCCGAGTTTCGTTGAGAAATTGAAAATTGCGACCGCTAAACTGATTTTCAAATTTTCGTTTGAGGGGTGAACTCCTAGGCCGTCCCATATGATCTGATTTTGTTGGTTTTCGAACTCTAACTTACTTTTTTTAATTGACTCCCATATGCGAAATTTGGTTTCGATTAAACAAAAATTGCGGCCACTAGAGCGGAAGAGAGAGAATTAGTAAGATTTTTATCATTTTTTTTTCATTATAAATCAAAAATGTTTGATTAATAAAAGAAATTTGTAGGGTGTGTATAAATAAAATAATTGTTACTAGAGCGATAAAACACACACACACACACACACACACACACACACACACATATATATATATATATATATATATATATATTTTGGGGTCCACCGCTGTAGTCTCGAGGTAGCGTGCTGCCTTGTCACGCAGCGGGGAAGTTCTTCTGGGTGTGGTTTTTATCGGGGTTTTTTCTCACCTGTAAGACAAATGTCAGGAAAACTTTAAGGCCCAAATGGTCCCCGAAATCATATGGCCACAATCATCATCATCATTATCATCATCATCCTTTACCGGTGTGGAAAGCAACGCGAAGCTACCACACCTACAATTTCCTAGTAATGCTGCAAGCATAGCATGAAAATGCTATGATTGCAGTGAAGGACCTGCCTTCAGGCAGAATTACTATGGATATATATTGGTCAGACCAGCGTCATGGGCTAGTGGTTTGCGTTTCTTACTACAGTTCATGAGCCCCGGTTCAATCGGTCAGACCACGGTCTGATTTTAGGTTAAGTTCCGATTTAAGGACTCTCCTAGCGCTTCATTATCGTTGATCACCTGCCATATCATCGGGACAACGTATCTATACCTTCCAGACGCCCAAATTTAAGAAAAGGTTACAATTCCGCCATGCCAGGAGGGAATATTAAAAATGTCACACAGACAACTGATGACACCGGTAAAATATTGGTTATAGTCACCTTTGATATCCACAAGTTAGGAGCCATGAAGATATTATTGCAATATCATATTTTTCTAAAACAAAATTTCAATATATTCCACTACTACTACATTCTTTTTTTATTTCAGGAAAGTACAGGTCATTTAAACATTAATATTGCAGCATCGGTTGCCACTTGAATCACTTATTTCTCAAGAAAACCCACGAGGAACTAAGAATGCACATTTCAATTGGTTATGGTCACCGTAAGAATATAATTCAAAATATCAAAAGAAAAAACAAAAATAATGACTTTTGGGGAAACGATCATATAAGATCAAAAACTGTAATAGACAACAAACATCTGGAACAAGTAACACATTTTAATTTATTTGGGTTATAATTTTACTATAAACATAAAAACTGAATGAGACGTACATATGAAAGTGTCGAAATTTCAAATGATATGCGGAACTATACATAATACATTAAAGAATAAAACAAGAAGAGATACTAGATTGAAGTTTTATAAAACACTGGCAGTTCCTGCATTACTTTATGGGAGCAAAACTTGGATAATGACCAAAAAATTGCAAAGTAGAATACAAAGCGCAGAAATGAACTTCCTTAAAAGAACAAAAGGCTGCACAAGAGTGGATCGGATAAGGAGTGAAGGTATAAGAACAGAGTTAAATACAAATCCATTGGATGAGAAAATCACAGAATATAGAGAGAAATGGTTTTCACATGTGGAAAGAATGAATGTATCAAGATTACCAAGAGCAGCCAGCATTCAACTACAAGCCAAGAGGTTCAAGAAATGTAGGAAGGCCCGTGAAAAGATGGACAGAATAACTGTGAGGCGGAACAGCCAATTTGCCTAGCCCGTGAAGAAAAGAAGAAGATTGTCACCTTCAATATTTAGAAGTTAGGAACCATGAAGATAATACTGCCAGTATCATATTTTTCTAAAATAAAATTGCAATATATTCCACTACTACTACTTACATTCTTTTTTAATCTCAGGAAAGTACAGGTACTTATATTGCAACATCGGTTGCCACTTGAATCACTTATTTCTCAATAAAACCCACGAGGAACTAAGAATGCACATTTCCTATTCAAACTGAAGAAGGAATGTATTTAGCAATTCAACACGTATCATACATGAAAGAAACTCTGGATGATTCACAGTCTACGTGCATTAAGAATATTAATAAAAATATTTCTACAGTCATACATTACCTATATATCTACGTGTATTTTACAGAAATATCACAAAGAACACTAGACACTTTTGCTTTCATAAACTAGATGCTGGTATTAACGGTTAACGGCCAATTTCAAAGACAGGCCACGTGGTCCAGACAGATCACCGACCGGCATCTTAATTACGTCATCGGCTTGGCGGGTACTCCATATTTATAACATATGCATGAATTGCATTCCACATACAGTCGGCTCAAAAAGTACGTAAAAACGTTTCCATGAAGGTCATTCAGGAATGAGGATGCAATAAACAATATACACGGTGTTTCAAAACAACGTAATATTTATATATTTTTTTTAATTCAATGCTCCAGGTTGTCATTTCGACATTTCTGGTGTTCTCTATTGGCATTGGCGTAATTGTAATCCATTTAGCCTGGTGAATTAAGGCCATGTGGCCTTCTCTTCCACTCACCAGGACAAACATATATTACATCAGAATATAACAATCTCAATTAACACTAATATTAAATTCTAAATACAAAATTGATCAAAAAAATAATATGTTTTATATTACGATCTATAATGCAACCAGTTAATGTTAGTTAAAATTAAGACTAAAACTAATAATAAAATGTATACAAGCAAGACATATTAAATTGTCCCTGTCTAAAGTATATAAAAAACAAAAAAAAAATAATGAGATATAGAAAACTAATTTTACGATTTTACAATATTTAAAACAAAACAAATGAAAATATTTGTTATTCTTAATATTATTTTCAAAAACAATTAAATGTATTAATTGTTTAAAGAATACTATCAGTGAGGTGTGTAAGTTAGTTTGTTATTAAATAACAATTTAGTTTGTTTTTGAAGGATGTTATAGTTTGATAGTCTTTGACATAGGGCGGAAGGGAATTCCATGTTTTGGTAAGCGAGACTGTAAAAGATAATGAATAATATACAGTGTGATGAGGATGGATATAAAGAAATGCGCTGATGGGATCGAGTGTCAAGATTATGTGTGTCGGATTGTCTGATGAAGCGGCGTGATAAATAATTAGGCGATGATGTGGGGAAGTATTTTATAGAGAAGGGATAGGGAATGGACAGTTCTACGATCTCTTAGACGAAGCCACGATAATTGTTCCAGGGACGGTGTAACATGGTCAAATTTGCGAATACCACAAATAAAATGCGCGCAAGAATTATGAACACGTTGAAGTCTTTGAGGGAAAATAATATTTAAGTCTGTAAAAAGAGTGTCACCGCTGTTTGCCTTAGTATGATTTGGGAAAAAGAAGCTCTTCCAGATGAATGGAAGGAATCAATTATCGTACCAATTTATAAGAAAGGAGATAAAACTGATTGCAACAACTATAGGGGCATCTCATTACTTTCAACTTCGTACAAAATTCTAACAAATATATTAGTAAGCAGACTTACTCCCTATATTGATGACATTCTAGGAGATCATCAATGTGCATTTAGAAGAAACAGGTCTACAACAGATCAGATTTTTAGTATAAGACAGATTTTAGAAAAGAAATGGGAATATAATGGTACTGTACATCAACTATACGTAGACTTCCAAAAAGCATATGATTCAATTAAGAGGGAGAAGTTATATAGTATCCTGCTGGAGTTCGGAATTCCTAAAAAGTTAGTTAGACTTATACGAATGTGTCTAAATGGCTCAACGAGTAGGGTGCGTGTAGGCAAACAGTTTTCAGACACTTTTGAAATCCAGAATGGGTTGAAGCAAGGAGATGCACTATCTCCTCTACTATTTAATTTTGTACTAGAGCATGCCATTACATCTTTAGAGAATGAGGAAGGCTTACAACTGAATGGTATTAATAAGCTGTTAGTTTATGCTGATGATGTAGTACTACTGGCCGATAGCGAGGAGATACTAAAGGCCAACACGCACACACTATTGAGTAACACTAAGAAATTAGGACTGGAAGTAAATATCAGTAAAACTAAATATATGGTCACACGTAGAAATACATTATATAATGGAAATGGACAGCTAATGACAAATGAGGGAAATTTTGAGGAATTGGCTGAATTCAAATACCTAGGAACAATAATCACAAATAGGAATGAGATGCACAAAGAAATTAAACATAGGCTCAATTCTGGAAATGCATGCTATTATGCATTGCAGAGACTTTTGATGTCCCAACTCCTTTCAAAAAACGTTAAGCTGAAAATATATAAAACTATTATTCTACCAGTTATATTATATGGGTGCGAAACATGGACTCTTACTTTAAGGGAGGAAAGGAGATTACGAGTATTTGAGAATAAAGTTCTTAGGAAAATTTTTGGACCAAAGAGAGATGAACAGACAGGTGAATGGAGAAGACTACATAACAATGAACTACATGGTCTTTATAGGAAGCCAGATATAATAAGAACAGTTAAGTCCCGTAGACTGCGATGGGCAGGACATGTTGCACGTGTGGGGAATGAAAGACGTGCATGGAAACTTCTTGTAGGAAAGCCAGAAGGAAAACGCCCAGTTGGTAGACCAAGAATGAGGTGGGAGAACAACATTAACTATGATTTGAGGGAAGTAGATTATACAGGGAATGATTGGAAAGCATTGGCTCAGGATAGGGATGTATGGAGAGATTATGTCCGTGCGGCCATGAACCTACGGGTTCGATAGTGCCAGTGAGTAAGTAAGTAAGTAAGTAAGTAAGTAAGTAAAAAGAGTGTCACAATAATCAAAATTGGGGCATTGCAAGTGTTTCTAATAACATTTTCCTAAGAGCGAACGGCAGACAATTTGTTACGCGATACCCAGATGATATTATGGGTGATGATGTTGATAGTGGTGCGCCAGGAGAGTCCTCAATCCTAAACTTAATCTAAGGCGAATATGAAAGATGATTACGATGGCCATATCATGTTCGGGGACCGTTTGGACCTTAAAGTTTCCTGACATTTGTCTCACAATTGAGGAAGAACCCGAAAAAAAAACCTCACTCAGAAAACTTGTCCCGACCAGGGATCGAACCAGGGGCCCGCTGTGTGGCAAGGCAGCACGCTACCTCAAGACCACAGAGGTGGACCACAACGTAATTTTTATATAATTACACAAATTCAGCTTGCATATGTTTGTGACTTTACTGATTTCTAAACTGCTCAATCTATGTTCATGAAAATTTGTATGTGCTTGTTTTTTTATGTATGGCGAGTGGTAGCCACTATTATGCTCTAAAATCATTAGGTGTAGAAATTCATCTGAAATAAAAATTAAAAAATCGCTGTAGCGGTCACAATTTTCTTCACAACGAAACTTAGTATATGCTATTAAAATCCAAAACTTAGCGAAATCCTATCAATAGAAGTGGAGGTTTGCCTGAAATCCGAAAATAGGGATTGACTCGATGTGAAACATAAAAAATTGCGACCGCTACATCGACTTTTAAATGTTCGTTTCAGATTAACTCCTACACCTAATGGCCCGATTCGACTTTGTTGGTTAAAGAACTCAACCTTACTTATTTAATTAATTCCTATATGCCAAGTTTGGTTTCGACGAAACGAGAATTGCGACCAGTAGAGTGTTAACGACACAGACACACACACACACACACACACACACACACACATACACACAACCATGGTATATATAATCTCAGCCATGGTTATTTTGAGCATTTACTAGATAGGATAGTTGAAGATCTGTAAAAGAAATAAAAATATTTTCATGAGAACTACCTCAATATGCTTCATTCCTTAGAAATTAAAACATAAAATAGGTATTATCGCCTCACTCTGATGGTTAACAGTTTATATAAAAGCGGGTGCCGAGAGGCAATGCTTGACATGCGGAGTTGTCACGTTTCTCATGGCGCTATGGGCGTTTATTACACAATGACAAAAGACATTGATTATTATTTAAGTTATTATTTAATTATTATTATTATTATTATTATTATTTGGTATTATTTAACTTTTACAATTAACATTGTAGATGTACTCATTTATTAAATAATTTAATTCCAACATTATATAGCTTGTAGGTCTACATACATTTAATATTCATACACCATCATGCTCAAATTTACATATTTATTATTATTATTATTATTATTATTATTATTATTACTACTACTAATCGTTCGGTCTGAAACATTTTCCCATGCCGCCACATGTTGAAATCACTTATATATTAAACAAATATAATTTGTAGATATTGTATTATTATTATTCGAGCTACATATCACAATAAATCACTGATAATTATAACAATTAATTACGGTATACAATTTTATAACTGGATCGACTGCTCCACGTTCCGAGTTTTAATTGAAACTGAGGGAAGAATAGCAATGTGGCAACAACATGGCACTCGCGGTACTCGGGATCTTTGTATTCTAATAACATATAACAGCTGCGGGGAAACAAAGCGAGCCGCTTGTTAAGCATCATAGTGAGGCGATAATACATGAGATCTCAGTCGTCCTCAACTATTGTAAAATATCAAGAAGGCCTTTCGGAACATATGTCCCATCTTCTGCTAGTGTAATGGTACTCAACAGTGTTTCATAATGGATTTTTAAACGTACTGATTCCATCGAAATTCGCTAAAAAAGTAAAACCTTTAGTAGAATCCGACATAATATCAAATTGGATTAATACAACCCTTTTATTAAAGATCTATGACTTAGAAGGATGTCGGGTGATCAAGCCTGTCGTACCATCACAAGAATAATTGAAATAAAATAGACCGTATAACGAATATTCCATCCCGTAACGATTAACAAGCGAAAATAGAGGAAGCGTCCGTATAATGATGTGACCTAATATTTTAAAGCTAATTAAATCTTGGAGGTTGAGATGGGCTGGTCATTTAAGTCGAAAAGGAAACCATATTCTCGTGTCCAATATAATACCACTGAGGAACTGGATTAGATGAAGCACCTTTTAATGGATATATTTAATATCAAGAATCCCGGCTGACCACGACGGTCGCATATCACAGAGACATACCAACTCACCCATAGTAAAAATAAGTAATATTTTTTAAACAAATATTAAACAGACTCCACCGCTATGGTCTCGAGGTAGCAGAGTCCCTTGTCACGCAAGGGGCCCGGGTTCGATACCTGGTCGGGACAAGTTTCTTGGCCGAGTTATTTTTCGGGGTTTTTCCTCACCTTTACGACAAATGTCAAGAAAATGTATTAATAGTAGTAATAATAATAATAATAATAATAATAATAATAATAATACTTTATTTTAGCTGGCAGAGTTAAGGCCATAAGGCCTTCTTTTCCACTCAACCAGCGAATAGTATAATTGTACAAATATTACATACTTATTACAATTTTAAGATGTTACTAAAATACAGACTAAACAAAATACAATAATGATTTGAGCTAATACTAACAAAACATAGAATATCCATCCATAGTAATTCTGCCCGAAGGCAGGTCCTTCACTGCAATCATAGCATTTTCATGCTATGCTTGCAGCTTTACTAGGGAATTGTGTAGGTGTGGTAGCTTCCCGTTGCTTTCCACGCCGGTGAAGGATGATGATGATGGTAATGATAAGGATGATGATGATGATGGCCATATGATTTCGGGGACCGTTTGGGCCTTAAAGTTTTCCTGACATTTGTCTTACAGGTGAGGAAAAAACCCCGATAAAAACCTCACACAGAAAAAACTGCCCCGACCGGGGATCGAACCCGGGCCCGCTGCGTGACAAGGCAGCACGCTACCTCGAGACCACAGCGGTGGACACATAGAATATAATAAAATTAAAATGATATAAAATGAAGTAAGTAGCTTCCTAGATGATTATTTTTAGAATGTTGTATATAGTTGGTATGCAGTTAAAGTTTTCATTGTGTCGAACTTAAGATATCAGTTAATTTGGATTTAAATAATGATAGCGATTGACAGTCCCTGACATGACTGGGAAGTGAGTTCCATGCTCTAGTCATACACATTGTGCAAGATTCAGAGTATAGACAGGTCCTGTGTTGTGGTATCAAAAGTAAAGAAGAGTCTTGTGATCTTGTTCCTAAATTGCGATGAGCCAATATTTTTTGAAAACGTGTTGTTGAATAACTTGGTAAATATGTGTGCAGAATTTGGAATAGTAAGGTATGTAAATGTAAAATTCTTCTGTCATTTAGGCGTAGCCATGATAAGAACTAAACGATCACCGAAAGCCATGGAGCCATCGTTATCATATTCACCTCGTTAGATTATATTAAGAATTAAGGTCTCTCCTGGTGAATCAGTACCATCATATTATTGGGGCAGCGTAACCCCGCTTTCCAGGCGCCCCAACCTCAGAAGAGAGTTACAATACCAGGAGAGAACACCAGATATGTCGAAATGACAAACTGGTGGGATTGAATAATATAATGTTAAGCAGAAATCCTGTAATAACAAATTAAGCACAGTTATCGTATGAAGTAGATCCCTTTTACCAATCTATCTATCTTCGGGTTTTTTACAGCTGCTGCCGTATTCCCGTGCCAAACCTCCAAAGCATCTTCAATGCTTAGCCTTCTTGCTTGCATTACTGTCTTCATGTTTTCCTTCCATGTTAACTTCGCTCTACCTCTCTTCCTCCTCCTGGTCGGATGCCATTGATATAGTTGCTTTGGCCATCGCTCATCTTCCATTCTTAAAACATGTCCTAACCACTTTAATTCCTTCTCCTCAGTTCTTTCAATTATGCTTTCTTCTGCTTCCATTATATTTCTAATTTCCTTACTTGTGACATGTTCTAATTTTGACTTTCTAGCACTTCTGCGTAAATAATCCATTTCTAGAGCTATTAGTCTATTCTTGTAGTACTTATTGAGTGTCCATACCTCACTTCCATACATTGCAACAGATTCCACCAATGTTTTACCAATATATTTTTTTGTTTTTCCAAATATGCTTATCCCACCATGTGGAATTTAACGATTATATTATTTTGCTACTCAATTCAATTCTATGTTCTATGTTCTCTTTACCTATACCTTCAATGTTATCCATAATTATTCCCAAATATTTAGTTTGTTTTACTTGCTTTATTAGGATTCCTTCCTCCAATATTAAATTTTCTCTTTCATTGCTATTTATTGCCAGATATTCTGTTTTTTGTAAATTTACTGTGAGACCCCATGATTCATATGTGTTTTTCAACCTTTGTATCATGAATTCCATATCAAATTTGTCTTGAGCTAAAACCAGTTGATCATCAGCAAATTGTAATGTCAGCAAAAATCTGTTGACTATTGGGATACCCATACCTTTGCAGCTTTGTTTCCACTTCATTAATATAAATTCTACATAAATATTAAATAAAATTGGTGATAAACAGCACCCTTGTTTCAATCCCTTTATGGTTTTTATAGGATTACACATGTTCATCGAATGGAAGATCACAGAATACCCAAACAAATGTTAAGATATCAACCTGCAGGAAGAAGAAGACCAGAACGTCCACTCAAAAGACTTCTGGATGGTGTTTCTCTTGAGGCCGAAACAGGTCAACAAATGGCCTAAATTCGTGAATGTACTATGATGATGATGAGACATTATATTTCCAATTTTAACATAATTTTACCAATCAGTCATTTAGTTCTTATAAGTTCACCTTACCGCAAACTACAATTGATGTTGGGTCTTCTTAGAACGTCTAATGGGAGTGTCACAACTCACGCGACAGGAATCCCGCGCTTCCGTACTTTCCATACAAATGCAATTTCCAGTTTCACTTTTTCTGCAATCATAACTTCGTTAACATTCCTTCTCTCTCGAATCCAGGGCGCATGTCTATTTTTCTACCTACTTTATTGTCTTTATGTTGACTATTTAACTCATGCCCCAAATGGGAGTCAATGACCAATCACGTTTCAATGATTTCTGTTTTACAACCAATCAGAGTCGTGTTTCACGAAATATTTATCAGTGTTAGGATTATCATATATTAAACAAAGCTCCTCCTTTTTAATATTCTGAACAGGTCTGACCGTTATTTTGCAGTGACTGAGCCTATAACAAATACGGCTACCAGATTGTATATAATAGTGCTTACATGTCAACATTTGTAGCAATTGATTATACCACCAAAAAAAGAAACCACTGTTTGCACTTTCTTAAATGTATTTTTCCCAGGTAATAATCGAGAAAAATATAATTGTCATATTTACATCATACGACATCAAAAATGAATTAATATACAGATTGATGTGTTTCATTTTTTCTCCACTAGAGAGCATTCTTACAATATTGCGTTCCTTTGGCAATAAATAGTATGATCTGGTTGCAGTGATAAACAAAAGAAGCAGTAGAAGCGTACCTATCGTTTCTCATTTGTTTTCAAACATCGCCGTTTACATTAAATATATAAATATTTTAAAATAACTATAGTTAAATAATGATTTGTGAGTAAACAGCTTAATTTTATTCGTTAAATAGTCCTAACAAATGCCACTCTTGATTTCCAAATTCTCTAGATAAATTCACTCCTCAGTTCGTGAGTCGTGAATTTATCGATAATTTGGAAATCACTCGTGGCATTACTTATGAAAACTTGTCAGGGGCAAAGTACTTAGATTCAGTAATAAACTACGCTAAAATATGATTTGGTATCTGCAATTTTAAAAAATTCAAAACAAAACAATTTGACATCCTTACACTTACTTACTCATTGGCACTATCGAATCCATAGGTTCATGGCCGCGCGGACATAAGCTCTCCATACATACATATCCTGAGCTAAAGCTTTCCAATCATCCCTGTATAATCTGCTTCCCTCAAATCAAATGTAATCTTATTCTCCCACCTCATTCTTGGTCTACTAACTGGGCATTTTGCCTCTGGTTTTCCTGCAAGAAGCTTCCATGCACGTATTTCATTCCCCATTCGTGCCACATGTCCTGCCCAACGCGGTCTACGCGACTTAACTGATCTCATCATATCTGGCTTCCTACGAAGACCATGTAGTTCACAGTTATGTAGTCTTCTCCATTCACCTGTCTGTTCATCTCTCTTTGGTCCAAAATTTTTCATAAGAACTTTATTTTCAAATACTCGTTATATTGTCTCCTCTATTAAAGTAAGAGTCCGTGTTTCACATCTATTTAATATATAGTCCAGCCGATATAATATATAGTCCAGCCGCTGAATCTCAGGCTCTGATGTTTTCACGACAGTGTTGCCGATATGGATATGCAGGGCGCTTTATATACCACTGAAGCCACGCGGTTGGCAGAAATACAGCCGACAACATGGCAGCAATTTCAAACCGTACAAGCGGCGCCAAGAGTAGTGATTGGTTGTGGCAGACGTCCATTCCTACTCAACTATTTCCTTATTGGCAGTTAGAGGGCGAGTTTCTCCATTTACCCCAAGTACAACCTAAACGTCAGGGCCGGAGGCTAGGCGGCTGGACTATAATTATGCAAATAACAGTTGCGTTTTTTCTTCAATTTTTTTAAAGAGAAGTTCAGACGAATAGAGTCCCTGTAATGTATTATAGCAGGCATTTCTAGATCTGAGCCTATGTTCAATTGCTGTGTGTATCTCATTCTTCTTCTTCTTCTTCGTCGTCGTCGCGGTTTAGCCTTATTTACTAGCCTGTTCCGACTCCAAATTGCTGCTGTTTCCATCTTTTCTTTGGTCTTCCCAAACTACTTCTTCCTCGTGGTGAATAGTTCTATGCTGCTTTTGGTATTCTATTCTCAGTCATCCTTGCCAAGTGTACTTTCCAGTTTGTTCTGTATTTCACTATTGTTGTGTTTAATTCCTCTACTTTTAGTTGTCTTATTTCTGTGTTATGTTTTTTGTCTGTACTTTGATATCCTGCTATTGGTCTGAGGAATTTCATTTCAGCAGCTTGTATTCTGGGAGATTGTTGTGTTGTCACTGTCCATGTTTCGGATCCATAAGTAATAAGAGGAACTGCCACTATCTTGTATAATTTCATGTAACTCATTCCTATTTGTAATTACTGATCCTAGGTATTCGAATTCTTCCACTTCTTCCAAATTTTCCTCATGCCATAGAAAGAAAAATTCTGAAAAATAGCTAAGAAGCTGGAGCAGAATAGGAAATAAGTTTATTCCTGTTAGAAGTTAAAGAATAATGATGTAGATCCTGTGGCCTAGTGGTTACTATTAACCCTGTAGTTTTAAAATTCGTGGATTCATACGCGACTTATGAAGTTATTAACATCGTGGGGTCCATACCGTAGATTTACAGTACATAAAATAAACTCAGCCTGGAAAAACGGCCTCTGAACAAAATTTGTCAGTCCTTTCAAGTCCGAATTTCAATTGCAACCCTAATTACTAGAGCAAGGCAATTAACGATTTTGCATCTTTTTCTTATGGAGGTTAAACCATTGTTTGCATACATGAAAATGTACGGCATTAAAAAACGGATTAAATAAAAGCAATTCGTTAAGGCATTTTTTTGCATTTTCTTAACTTCTCTAGGGATAGGTCATTTTTTAGGTCATTTTGAGCATTTTTTACACTTTTCCGGAAGGCTGTGACATTATTTGTATTTGATTTAAGTTTTTTTTATTATAATTCAGTATTTTTCCTTGTCAATACAATCTCTTGGAATTAAGTAGTTGTTTTGCTAACTACTACCCCTATTCTTCAAGGTATGTGCATAATGAACTTGCCCACTACAAGGAATTTTATTCAATTTCTTTGAGCTCATGCTAGCTTCTACCCTTATTCTTAATGTTAACTGCAATTCAAAATTGTTGTAAAAGTGCACTGTGTAATTGAAATGGATTTTCTGCAATAAAAGGTACTGTAATATGTATTTCTTAATACTTTTCTTTTAATATTTTGATGTTAAGTTAAATTTTGTGTAATTCAGTAATCAAGTGAGTACTTAATCTAATAAATAGTATTTTTATTGGTAATTCTTAACTTTTTATTCATAATTTTTTATTGGTAATTTTTTTTTGCATTTTTAGGTCATAAATGCATTTTTTATTTTGCATTTTTTACCAATTTATAGGTCATTAAATGCCTTACCCTACTAATTACATTAAAGAGCGCCGTTACTTACTTACTCACTGGCACTATCGAACCCGTAGGTTCATGGCCGCACGGACATACGCTCTCCATACATCTCTATCCTGAGCTAATGCTTTCCAATCATTCCCTGTATAATCTACTTCCCTCAAATCATAGTTAATGTAATTTTCCCACCTCATTCTCGGTCTACCAACTGGACGTCTTCCTTCTGGCTTTCCTACAAGAAGCTTCCATGCAAGTCTTTCATTCCCCATACGTGCAACATGTCCTGCCCATCGCAGTCTACGAGACTTAACTGTTCTTATTATACCTGGCTTCCTGTAAAGACCATGTAGTTCATTACTATGTAGTCTTCTCCATTCACCTATGTGTTCATCTCTCTTTGGTCCAAAAATTTTCCTAAGTACTTTATTCTCAAATACTTTTAATCTCCTTTCCTCCCTTAAAGTAAGAGTCCATGTTTCGCATCCATATAATATAACTGGTAGAATAATAGTTTTATATGTTTTCAGTTTAACGTTTTTTGAAAGGAGTTGGGACATCAAGAGTCTCTGCAATGCATAATAGAACCCATTTCCAGAATTGAGCCTATGTTTAATTTCCTTGTGCATCTCATTCCTGTTTGTGATTATTGTTCCTAGGTATTTGAATTCAGCCACTTCCTCAAAATTTCCCTCATTTGTCATCAGCTGTCCATTTCCATTATATAATGAATTTCTACGTGTGACCATATATTTAGTTTTATTGATATTTACTTCCAGATTAAAGAGCGCCGTTAAATAATTTAATAACATAACAGATTAAGGAAGGTTGGGGTTGAGTATTGCTCGGGGGTGAGCACCTGCCATGCAGCTTTCACTACAAGTGCAGTGTGCAACTCTGTCACGACCATCAGCTCCATTTGGGGAACGAACTCGACACACCCATACAGGAAATCACATAGAGCACTGTGGGAAATACACTAGTGATTCTACAATATTCAATTGCCTCGCTAATTAAACGCAATTTTCTTAATTTTTTAATGGTATGAGCCCTCCCATGTCAACTCATTCAGTTGAATGTCTCCAGTATTCTCTGATTTTATATATGAATGTAGATATTGAAATTTATAAAATACTATTTAACTCGTGTCCCAAATGGGAGTCAATTACCAATCACGTTTCAATGAATTTTGTTTTTCAACCAATTACAGTCGTGCTTCACCCCGATATTTATCATAAGTAATGCCACGAGTGATTTCCAAATTATCGATAAATTCACGACTCACGAAGTGAGGAGTGAATTTATCTAGAGAATTTGGAAATCAAGAGTGGCATTTGTTAGGACTATTTAACGAATAAAATTAAGCTGTTTACTCACAAATCATTATTTAACTATAGTTATTTTAAAATATTTATATATATTTAATGTAAACGGCGATGTTTGAAAACAAATGAGAAACGATAGGTTCGCTTCATCTGCTTCTTTTGTTTATCACTGCAACCAGATCATACTATTTATTGCCAGAGGAACGCAATATTGTAAGAATGCTCTCTAGTGGAGAAAAAATTAAACACATCAAACTGTATATTAATTAATTTCTGATGTCGTATGATGTAAATATGACAATTATATTTTTCTGGATTGTTACCTGGGAAAAAATACATTTAAGAAAGTGCAAACAGTGGTTTATTTTTTTTGGTATAATCAATTGCTACAAATGATTTTATATTAACTCCCGCATGCGGCATGTGTTGACATTCATGCACTGTATACACAATCTAATAGCCGTATTTCTTATGGGCTCAGTCACTGCAAAATAATGATCAGACCTGTTCAGAATATTAAAAAGGACGAGCTTTCTTTAATATGGTAATTATAACACTGATAAATATTTCGTGAAACACGCCTCTGATTGGTTGTAAAACAGAAACCATTGAAACGTGATTGGTCATTGACTCCCATTTGGGGCACGAGTTAAATAGTCAACTTAAGTTTATCATAAGTAATGCCACGAGTGATTTCCAAATTATCGATAAATTCACGACTCACGAAGTGAGGAGTGAATTTATCTAGAGAATTTGGAAATCAAGAGTAGCATTTGTTAGGACTATTTAACGAATAAAATTAAGCTGTTTACTCACAAATCATTATTTAAATATAGATATTTTAAAATATTTATATATTTAATGTAAACGGCGATGTTTGAAAACAAATGAGAAACGATTGGTACGCTTCATTGGCTTCTTTTGTTCGTCACTGCAACCAGATATTATTTATTGCCAAAGGAACGCAATATTGTAAGAATGCACTCTAGTGGAGAAAAAATGAAATACATCAAACTGTATATTAATTCATTTCTGATGTCCTATGATGTAAATATGACAATTATATTTTTCTGGGAAAAATACATTTAAGAAAGTGCAAACAGTGGTTTCTTTTTCTGGTGGTATAATCAATTGCTACAAATGTTTTTATATTAACTCCCGCATGCGGTATGTGTTGACATTCATGCACTATATATACAATCTAGTAGCCGTATTTCTTTTAGAGCCAGTCACTGCAAAATAATGTTATGACTTATTCAGAATGTTAAAATGGAGGTGCTTTCTTTATTATGATAAACTTTAGTTGGTAAATTCTAGGCAAAACACGACTGTGATTGGTTGTAAATAAAAAATCATTGTAACGTGATTGGTCATTGACTCCCATTTGGGGCATGAGTTAAATAGTCATATTAAAGAAAGCTCTTCCTTTTTAATATTCTGAACAGATCAGAGCATTATTTTGCAGTGACTGAGTCTCTAAGAAATACGATGAATATAGCAATTTATATATTAAGGTGTAAGAAAGTATTCTAGAATGCACGTGTCTCCCAGATTGCACATATAGTACATGAATGTGGGGCACGCCGTAGCGCAGTGGTTAAGGCACTGAGCTACAAGCCGGAGGGTCGAGGGTTCAAGTCCCGTTGGGGTCAGGATTTTTAAACTGACCCAAACCCTCTGGCGGCACTATGGCCCTGGGGTCGACTCAGCCTCTAACGGAAATGAGTACCAGACGCTTGTTCTGGGGGTAAAGGCGGCCGTCACGCAGGGCTGACATAAAGTGCCGATTGTCTAGAAAATGTGGGAGCCTTAACCTCCTATTACCCCAAGGGCCTCCTGAGGCCTGTTGTGGGATCACTTTACTTTTTACATGAATGTAACCACATACTGCTTGCGAGAAAAAATAGAAAAAATTGTAGTAATTGATTATACCACAATAAAAATAAACCACTGTTTAAATTTTCTTACACTATTACTTTCCAGGTATTTACTTTCAAGAAAAATATAATTGACATATTTGCATCATAGGACATCAAAAATTAATTAATTAACCTATAATGTTGGTTATAAACAGTTCGATGTGTTTAATTTTTCTCCACTAGGATGCATACTTACAATATTGCGATCCTATTTGGCAATAAATAATATGATCTGGTTGCGGTGATGACAAATGAAACATAACAAACGTTTCTCGTTTGTTTTCGAACATCGCCGTTTACATTAAATATATAAATATACTATAGTTAAATAATGATTTGTGAGTAAGCAGCTTAATTTTATTCGTTAAATAGTCCTAACAAATGCCACTCTTGATTTCCAAATTCTCTAGATAAATTGGAAATCAGTCGTGGCATTACTTATGACAATAATCTTCCCGATGGTATCAACGGGTAGAAACTGCTCTCTTATATTTAATAATAACCTTATTATAATTATTATAACTATTAAAACATATAAAGTTCGAAAAATATGGCTAATGTACATGTTAAAACTATTTACACAACATAAAACTAACTCACTGGCACTATCGAACCCGATGGTTCATGGCCGCGCGGACATAAGCTGAGCTAATGTTTTCCAATCATCCCCTGTATAATCCACTTCCCTTAAATCTTGGCTAATGTTCTTCTCATATCTCATTCTTGGGTTACCAACTGCGCGTTTTCCCTCTGGTTCTCCTATAAGAAGTTTCCATGCCCCTCCTTTCATTCCCCATTCGTGCCACATGACCTACCCATGGTAGTCTACGAGTTTTAGCTGTTCTTATAACATTTGGTATCCTATAGACATCAACTAGCTCACTGTTATGTAGTCTTCTCCATTCACCTGTCTTTAGCATTGGATTCCCTGAAGTAGTCTACCCGCCGGAGAACCGAATGGGGGACTATTTTACCTCCGGAAAATTTTACCCAACAGAACCCATGTCCGCGTTTCTTGACGTATGTACTTTTACGGTGAAAGATCGTTCCTCTTTCAACCAAGGTACTTTATTTCTGGCTTATCCGGCACGGTTAACTCTTTCAGCAGCAATACTACCGCCGACTGTCTGGGTCATTTAAACACACAAGTCACTCCACCACTACACGATAAAGATATCATGGAGGGACTTACAGAACACAATCACCGCTGTGGTCTCGTGGTAGCGAGCAGCCTTGTCACGTAGCGGGTCCGGGTTCGATTTCCGGTCGGGACAGGCTCCTGAGTGAGGGTTTTTTTTCGGGGTTTTACCTCACCTGTAAGACAAACTTCTCGAAGCTTAGGACTCAACGGTCCCCGAAAATTATCCGGCCATCATCATCATCCTTCACCGGTGTGGAAAGCAATGGGAACCTACCACACCTATAATTCCCTAGTAAAACTGCAAAGGGGAGCAAATGGTTGGTACGGCCTCGAGAAGGGTACAGATGCCGACTATGTATACCTTAATAAATCTCGAGAAATGCCACTGCGACTTTTTTAACAGCTCTGCCAGCAAGTCCTAATCCTACGTTCTCGTCGTGCTCCCTGACTGCAGTCGTAATAGACTGTAGCTAACAGGATGGGACGAAAGGCGAGTTCTCAGCGCCTTAAAACTGAGACCTGTCGGCTAAGGGAGCAAACCCTAAAAATAAACCCAGGTCCTCCGTGTCTGGGGGTTAGGCGTCAGGCTGACAACCTGGCCCTGGAAAAAAGTGTATCGCTACGTACTTCAGTAAAATATATCAGCCGGATGGATTTAAATATGACAGACTTAAGCTACGAAAACGGACCTTCGCTATTGGCACATGGAATGTTCAAGGCTTGAATACCAAAGAACAAGAAGTAATAGATGAGAGAAAACTGCAAAGCATAGCATGAAAATGCTATGATCGCAGTGAAAGACCTGTCCTCGGTCAGAATTACTATGAATGGATGGATCAAGAAATAATTTAAAGAATGGAGCACTGTACTCTAAGTTGCCTTTATCTAATAGTATACATTTGTCTCTAAAATGTAGAGCAATAAACAAGTGGGTGACTTGCAGTTAGTAAAGTTTCGCCACATTTACAGATTACATTCTTTTCAACATTTATAAAAAAAACTTTCAAACCAATAATAATAGTAGACTTGAATGTTTAAGATTGATCTCATGTTTCAACTATTTTCTCTGATTATGAAATGCTTCCTTGTGTAATGCTTTAATAGCATATTCATTTCATGAAATTATCTCCCTGGAGGTTCAAGTGACTTAACAGCCCTCGAACCAAACAATGAGTATGGCTGATGGATGGGTTTATTATCTTAATTAGATACCATGCTATTTTCAAATGGAGAATGTTGATTTTCAGATATGCCCTTGATTCAAAGTTGGAATGGATAGAAAAGCAGGCAACCAGTTGGGGGAAGACATCCATCAAGAGTAAAAGTAGCTAAGAAGTACATTAACATCCGGGTATATCACACGCCTTGGCATTATCAGTATTTGTTCCCATCAGGGGTATAACAAGTACAAAACGAATAGGTCATCACTTGTTTCATATGAACGTAAAGGTTTAACTCAAAGTTTCTGAAATATCCTACCAGATTCTATCATAGAGTATCATGGTGTATAATAATTAAAAAAATAAATGAGGAAGACAGGTCTGTTTATTTGCTAATCATGTAACACGGCACTAATAAATTCACAGAGCATAAATAAAGTAAATACAGCATATCGTTGCCTTTTATGATTTTACTTATTTTTATGCTGAAATGAAGATGTTGAAAGCAATAGCAGAATACCAAAGGACCGATAAAAAGAAAAACGAAGATATAAGAGCAGAACTTAATATGTTTAATATCTGTGAAAGAATAAAATATTATCAAAATGCTTATCTTCAGCACGTATTACGAATGAATGAACAGCGCATACCAAGAAGAATGTATAATTATAAACCAAAAGGGGAAAGAATGTTGGGAAGACCATTGAAGAGATGGATGGACCAATTCGACCTATAATGAGATCGGAACAGGCCATTGGGCTTAATCCTTGTTGATGATGATGATGAAATTACATAACCGCTATGGTTTCGAGACAGCGTGCTGCCTTGTCACGCAGCGAGCCCGGATTCGATTCTCGGTCGGGACAGGCTCCTGGGTGAGATTTTTTCGGGATTTTAACCCTCACCTGTAAGACAAATGTCAGGAAGCTTAGGGTCCAACGGTCCCCAAAAATCATCCGGTCATCACCATCATCCTTCACCGGTATGGAAAGCAACGGGAGCTACCACACATATAATTCCCTAGTAAAGCTGCAAAGGATAGCATGAAAATGCTATGAATGCAGTGAAAGACCTGCCCTCGGGCAGAATTACTATGGATGGATGAATGGAAGCGAAACATGGTCTTATTTTATTACGAGAGCGAAAATATTACGAATATTTTAAAATAAGGTATACAGGAATTTTTTGGGCTATGCAGAGACGAATATACAAGCAAATGAATGAAAAATACATAATAGTAAGGTGCATGGTATTTATGGAAAACCAGACGTAATAAGAACAGTTAAGTTTCTTAAACTGCAATGGGCAGGTCATATGGGAAGGATGGGGTATGACAGAGGAACATGGAAATTTCTTGTAGGAGAGCCAGAAAGAAAACGACCATTAGGTCGCCAAAAATGAGATGGGATATTAACATCTACCATGATTTCAGGTAGGTAAATTATAAAGCGAATGAATGAAGAACATTACCACAGGATAAAAAACTTATTGTAGGGAAGCCGGAGAGAAGGCGCACGGTAGGTAATCAAGAATGAGGTGGGAGTATAATATTTATCATGACTTGAAATAGGTTAATTATACAGCGAACGACTGGAAAACATTAGGTCAGGATAAGGATATATGGAGAGCTTAAGTCCGTGCATCCATGAACTTCCGAGTTCGATAGTGCCAATAATTTTTGGTTATAGCTACAGATACAACCCGCTAAGGACAAAGTGAAGGCTAGACCGAATGCATTACTGAGATGGTAAAAGTGGTTTGCAATCTTTACTACTTTTAGTAATCATAAGAAAGAAATAAGAAAAAGAAGAAACGAAAAACCCTTTCAAGAATTACATCCTTTATATGTATCCCTTCAAATTTGTATTACAGTATTCTATCCATAATATACACTTTCGGGGGTTTCAAAACGTGAAAATGCTATGATTGCAGTGAAGGACCTGCCTTCGGGCAGAATTACTATGGGTGTATAGTTAAATAATGATTTTTGAGTAAACAGCTTAATTTTATTCGTTAAATAGTCCTAACAAATGCCACTCTTGATTTCCAAATTCTGTAGATAAATTGGAAATCACTCGTGGCATTACTTATGACTAGAGCGAGGAATTTTATGAAATTTCATGTTTTAAACTATTTGTCAGAGAGCGCTGAGACTAAGTATCTTTACATTTTATAATATGTGGAATCAAATAAGACCAACAAAAAACTTCATATTTCATAATATTTTAGCAAAATGTTCATATTTTAGTGAAAATTTCATACTCCTTCATATTTTTCAACTTTGAAATTCCGGTATTTTTTTTGTCTATAAAAGTTCCAGGAATTCATTTAATTATTTATTGAAATGAATGTATTTTATGTAATTTTTGACAATGTTATTTGGTAGACAAGTGAAAATTCTTCAGTATCCGTTCTGAACAAGATAGATAGAATTTATAAAAGCAAATAATTGGATGAGGAGTCACAGAGTGACGTGTTAGATGGAGGTATTTGTCCTAAACTCGATCCCCAGACAAGAACATGAGCCTAGATGAATAAGTAGAAGACCAATGTTGGAATATTCCATAGACAGGTAGAATAGCTATCAACTCGTTATTGCTACCTGAGAGCAGTCTTTACTTTGTGAACAGATTACAGCATTTAAATGTAGGAAAGACTGTCTCTGCTAAAACGTGAAGCACTGTTTCATGTAGGTAAGGACGTCAAACTATCGAATATAGCATGATACAAGTATGCTGCCGTAACATCGTGTGATGTTGAGCATAATTTTCCATCGTGCAAAACAATTCTGACAGACAGGCCTTATAATGTACTATCTGAATATCTAACTGTAGATTACAAACAGAATTGACAACTCGATTGTTCGAAGCACAATTAGACCAAGACTATGGACACTATGTTAGACCCATTTCATGAAAAAAATAATAGTAATAAAATAAAATATGTTAAAATAATTCTTAGCTACATTTCACCATGTTTGTAGTTGAATATTAAATGTAATTGTAATTGCAAAGAGATCTCTGAAACAATCCCTAGAAACAATTATGGACTAATAACTTTTAACATCTTGTTTCTTCAAATATGACATACTTGTATTCTAAATCATCCAATTTAATGTTATTGTTACATTTGCATCTACAGGAATTTAACATGCCGTAGCCGAGTGGTTAAGGCAGGAAGCCTTGGCACAGAGCTGTGGGACTTGCGCTGGTTCGAGTCTCCATGGGGGAAGAAATTGTCTCATGGTATTTCGGCCAGTATGGGACCGGTGCCCACCCAGCATCGTGAGGCATTTGGGTGGCAATAAGTAGCGACTCCAGATTGAGAAAATCAGTTGTAATGGCTGGGGGTCTCGACAAGCTGACCCACATGTCACCCCTACACTGGCTGGATGATCATCTACCTCTGTGATTGACACATATGGATGTGAGTCCAGCAGCCGGCTAGTAGGCTAAGGGCATTGTAGGCCTGTCGTGCCAGGAGTATTTTTATGCAATGCTAAAATAGCAATAATCCAAACTATACCTGCTCTAAACTTTGTTAGTGCTAGATATCATGGAAACCTGTTTGTTTTGGTTACAATGTTTTGTTTCTTGTATATGTTTAGATTTCATAATTGAATATCATTCAATATATTAATTGTATTATATATTTTGATGTATGAAGGTAAAGTGATTCCACTACAGTCTTGGGAGGCTTTTCTCGACAATAGGCACAAGACGTCCGCCGAATTGTCGGATCTGCCTGATGGCCGCATTTGTGCCCAGAACATGCATCTAGTACTCACTTTCAATAAGATCTGAGTCGACCCCAGGTCCACAAAAAACCACCAGAAGGTCTGGTCCAACTAAAAATCTTGACCATATCATGACTCGAACCCACGACTTTCCTGTTGGTACCACGTTTCCTTATATAACCACACTATGGCGTGATCCATTAAAATTGTTTCAGACCATGAATATGATATTTTATATTGGGTTAGAATTAATGAAAAAGATAATTAAAATAGAAATACAGTGAAGATCTTGATTTTTTGAGCTATAAATAAGTTCTGTTTGTCTCATTTATGTGCTGGTATGTACACTTATAAGTTATAGTGGACCTATGTATATAAATATATGTAATAAGTTTAGAAAATAGTAGCTTCATAATATTTTTGCGTCATAATTTTTCATATTTTTCATATTTTGTCTTTACGATTTCATATTTTCGTATAATTTTCTTCATATGATTCCTCGCTCTACTTATGACTATTTAACTCATGCCCCAAATGGGAGTCAATGACCAATCACGTTTCAATGATTTCTGTTTTACAACCAATCAGAGTCGTGTTTCACCAAATATTTATCAGTGTTATAATTACCATATTAAAGAAAGCTCCTCCTTACAATATTGCGTTCCTTTGGCAATAAATAGTATGATCTGGTTGCAGTGATAAACAAATGAAGCAGTAGAAGCGTACCTATCGTTTCTCATTTGTTTTCAAACATTGTCGTTTACATTAAATATATAAATATTTTAAAATAACTATAGTTAAATAATGATTTGTGAGTAAACAGCTTAATTTTATTCGTTAAATAGTCCTAACAAATGCCACTCTTGATTTCCAAATTCTCTAGATAAATTGGAAATCACTCGTGGCATTACTTATGATAACAGCGGCTCCAGGTTGAACAAGTCACTTACGTGTAACTGAATAAACTAAACTCAATGGTGCGTGTTAATGCTAAATGTGTTAATCACAGAGGTAGACGATCATTCTGCCAGTATAAGGGTGACATGTGGTGAATATATCGGGTCCCCCAGCCATTATAGCTGGTTTTCTTAACCTGAAACTGCTACTTAATTTAGCTACCAAATTCCGTACGATGCTGCTTGGCACCGGTACCATATTGGCCGAAATTCCATGAGAATTTGTCTTCCCCCACGTAGACCCGCACCAGCCAAAGTCCCCGTGGCTCTGCCTTAACCACTCTGCAACTGCGTGGGACTCTATAACTGGTAGGATAACCAATAAATTGAATGAATGAATGGAAGTTATTGCCTTTTTTTTTAAAGAAAGATACATATGTATTTACATTAGGTCGGATCGTGGGAGAGTGGCGTGTTGGGATCTTTTAGGACGGATCGAGAGTGAATCAAAAACATGCAAATTTTTGGGTAAAGTAAGGAAATTGAGATATAGCAAAATTGTAGATTAAGGATATATGTATTATCAATAAGAAGAATCTCAATATGGTCTTTGTTTTCCATCTTTAATTATATTATATAATAAGTAGGTCTGATAAGTTGAATAGTCTGATAGTGCATTTGATGTCTGCAGGGTCGAGGGGAGGGGGGTATGAGCGTGCGCGTGTGTATATGCGTGGGTGTAAGTGTGTGTTTTTTTTCTAATTTGTTTTCTAGCATTTTTTTTTAATATTAATGTACAGAATGATACTTTTGATTTATTTATACACATGGTCTTTTCATGGATGAGTGTAGATATGTATTATTGTGATGTAGTGTAGACATAGATTTTACTTATATGTAGCCTGTTATTGTTTTTGATACAGGTGTATTTGTTTATATTATGATTAGTTTTATTTCCTTTATTCATAGAAAAATAATGCACGTACGGCCAAGCAGGCCCGTGCGCAATGTAAATGCATATGTATTTTCTTTCTTCTGAAAAAAAAAAAAGGCAATACATTGCGCACGAGCCTGCTTGGCCGTACGTGCATTATTTTTCCATGAACAATAAATTGGCTACATCACGTCACACCTATAGATTACTGGCAGGATGATCGTCCACCACTGTGATTGACATATGTTGTAGGCCAATGGCATTCTGGGTCCGTCACACCAAGGAAATGGAGATATTGAAGTCAGGTAAGATATCGGAAACCATCTCTCTAGACCATACATTGCGATGTTTATGTTAGATTATGAGGCAGTAAATAAATAATTTGTATCAAAGACAACTCATAGTTTTGTCGATCTCATCAACCTAGTAATACCTTACTTGCCTACTAGATGTCTCATTGGGTCGGTATGTTAACCGCATACCATTCATGACATCGGTGGGGAAATAAGCGTAACTAAATTAACTCGGACTAGTAACTCCTAACAAAGGAGAGGCTAAAGCTCAACATTGTGTTGCGCCATTGTAGAAGAAGTATTAATTTAAACTGATCGATACTCAGAAAGATTTGTACCACTAAAATATGTTCTTTAAGAAATCTAAGGACTTCATAAAAATTAGCATCTAACATTAATTGTAACTCTATGATTTATTGAACTCTTAGGTTCAGAACCCCATTCAATAACAGGCTCCATTTTTACTTAGTTTGTATCTCTGACATCCAGTACACTAAGATCCATCAGAATATCATCCTCATACCTAAGCTTTTTTTAACTTATTGCTGGTATTTTCCCCACTTTTTTTGCAAAATGTTCAGGAAGGTTATAGGCTATAAAAGAGTTGTAATACTCAACCCCTTCACCCTTAAAAAATCACTGTTTGTAATGAAAAAACTTGAAAAAAGTAGACCTAACTTTTTGGACACTTGAAAGGCTTACGCTGCCTAAACCAAAACAAATACACCAAATTAATGTACACAGAATTGAAACTTTAAAAAAACTGCAAAAAAGTCCACGACAGCATATGTTTATGTTTTACAGATAGTGATATAATGTACGGTTAAAAACTATAAAATAGTTACCTTGTAGGTCCGTCTCCTCAACTTAAGTTCCTTTAAAACTCTGTAGGCCTTTCGGGACTAGTCCCATCATCAGCAGAATGTATTAGATCCGTTCTTGTTGACCCTTGTTGAAGCACTGATTTGGTTGTGAGAATTTTGTACAGAGGAGTGTGTGGACTAGGTATTCATTGAGAATCAGGTTGTTGTTGATTTCTCTTAGGATTGCGATTTCCTCCAGTATATTTATTCTCGTTGGAATGTTTTCTCTGTGTACTATTGTGAGGGTGTTATCGATGTTATGCATATGGTGTCCAGCCTGAATTACATGTTTTGCGTAACTTGATTTTCCTATTTTATAGTTTTTAACCGTACATTATATTACTGTGAACTAATACCTCAACGGTATTTACTAGTATCGATTTTACAGATAACTCATAATAACCATTTTTGTCTTTCATTGATGTATTTTCCCGGGCAAGCGTAGTAGCGCACGCCAGGTATTATCATAAGTAATGCCACGAGTGATTTCCAAATTATCGATAAATTCACGACTCACGAAGTGAGGAGTGAATTTATCTAGAGAATTTGGAAATCAAGAGTGGCATTTGTTAGGACTATTTAACGAATAAAATTTAGCTGTTTACTCACAAATCATTATTTAACTGTAGTTATTTTAAAATATTTATATATCTAATGTAAACGGCGATGTTTGAAAACAAATGAGAAACGATAGGTACGCTTCATCTGCTTCTTTTGTTTATCACTGCAACTAGATCATACTATTTCAGAATATTAAAAAGGAGGAGCTTTCTTTAATATGGTAATTATAACACTGATAAATATTTCGTGAAACACGACTCTGATTGGTTGTAAAACAGAAATCATTGAAACGTGATTGGTCATTGACTCCCATTTGGGGCATGAGTTAAATAGTCTAGTTAATCATAAATGTATTTTGTATTGTAAGCCTATATTTTCCCTTTACATAGATTTAGGCGCTCTCCCCCTACAGGGAAGTATTTGAACCATACTAATTTAGTTACACTTGTTTTCGTATAGATGTCATTTTTTTAGTGGTCCGTGGTTAGCGTTCCGCCTCATACTGACAGCTAGGAAACCAAGGTAGTACTAGGACGGGAAAATTCGGTAAATTTTGCTTAGAGGCCTTTTCATTCAGGCTTAAGGATTTTTTACGAGCCTGAAAATCTTCAGACTCGGGACCCACGGCTTAAAGTCCCTCCCAGAGGACTTGCTCCTTGGATTTTTACATCCTAAAGAATCCATCGACCCCGGCCGGGTTTGAACCCGCGACCCTCGGGACCAGAGGCAAGGAGCATAACCACTAGTCCACCGCGGCCGATGTATGTTTCAAAAAAGAAAAGAGTTACTTTTATCTTCCTAAAATTAAAATCAATAACCTAATATAAAACTTTAATAAATTATTCTAAAATATAACTGATAATTAAAATAAACCAGGTAAGGTTATAAAACTATGTGAAGTGAAAGTACAACAAATTTTACAATTAACTACTATCCTAGATGAATAGACAGTGTATGCACATTCAATAGTCTTCCTCCGAGGAGTGATTTAGGAAATAAACAGGATGTAAGTCCTACAAATAAAGAATAAGAAGAAGAAAGAAGAACTATTACCCTGTTTGGTGAAACAGGAAATGATTTTTGGACATCCTTGCACTAAATCTATATAATCTGCAGAACTGCACGTTGAAAAGGGAGGGCGGAGTCCATAGCATTATGAACACAACACCTTGGGAAAAGAAACATCAAGAAATTTCTAGTTACTACGAACATCATCCTTGACCAGAGGTGATAGATTGATGGCTGAAATGCGATTCTAATCAAACACGACTAACATTAAACATATGTTGTATTATTTTAAAACTAACTGAATCAAGAAATGTGCCATTTCTACTCATCAAGCCTTGATTAAATCATTGTTCAAGGAGATTCTCTCTCTCTCTCTCTCTCTCTCTCTCTCTCTCTCTCTCTCTCTCTCTCTCTCTCTCTCTCTCTCTCTCCCGCTTTAGTTTAACCTCTACCTTTGTATCTTCTTTACGTGCCACATACCTCCCAGACCCTAACTCTGGTTCATAAACAAGTACATAATTCAATGTTTACCTCAATGTTGGAATCATTTTCAAGAACCAGTCGAAAAGCAACATCTTCTTGCAAACAGGTTTTTAAGCACAACGTCCGTTACGGGTTTCAGAGAAGCCTTCTCGGTTCCATCTTATTCTAGGAGGTTTTAAAGTTTTATTTCCTTAAGGGCGGTATTGAAGATTGACTTTTTGAATTGTACCAATTAATGCATGGTGTCAGGCAAGAGTGTCCTTTATCACCTTCTCTTTTGAATTTATATATAGACGAGGTTTTGTTAATGTGGCAGATTAATTTAAATAAACATTTTAAAATAAATAATAAACCGTTGGATACAATATTATTTGCCGATAATCAAGTAGTGATTACCAGATCAGAAGATGATTTACTAAGAGCAATTTTAATTTGGAAAAAATAAGTGTCAATTACAATTTAAAAATTTCAAAGAATAAAACTAAAATTTTAGCATTTAAAGGACATGATACCTTAAGAGCAAAAATAGTAATTGATAATAACATTTTAGAGCAAGTGAACAGTTTTAAATATCTAGGTTTCAATTTATCATATGTCAAAACTGAAGATATTAATGACAAAATAAATAAATTAAATCTAATGTGTGGCACTATTAAAAGAACCCTTAAAAGCACAAGAAAAGAAACAAAAATTAAATTGTATAAAGTAATGGCTATTCCTGTATTGATGTATGGATCAGAATGTTGGACGATCACTAAAAGACAAGAACAAAGATTGGAAGCAGCTAAGATAAGATTTTTAAGAAATATGGCAGAATATACTCTGCTGGATAAGAAAAGAAATGAAGATATAAGAAACGAACTAAATATTTTCAAACTTACAGACCGAATAATTAAATACAGGAACGACTGGAAAGAACACATTCATAGAATGCCAGAAGATAGATTTCCAAAATTATTGCTAAATTATAAACCGCACGGAAGGAAAAATGTTTGACGCCCACACAGAAGATAGTCTCAACAATTTTAACCGGAACGAGCTGGCAGGCTTAATTACTGGATGATGATGATGATGATGATAATGCATCCGCATTATATAGATGGGTCAAGATAATGAACATGAGCGATGGTGATCAGATGGTGTTCAGGGGAACTATATGAACCTTACATTTTCGTGATATATGAGTAAGAAATAAAAATAAAAAGATTAAATTAAATTTAAATTAACACTTGCCCCGATCAACGATCATAACCGGGCTTGTGTGTCCGAGAAAACGAATGTATCACCAAGCCCTACACGTGAACTCAGGAGATTTCCTTTTTTTTTTTTTTTTCCTCAAATGCCCCAGGTTTGTCTTTCGACATTCCTGGCTTCTCTCCTGGCATGGCGTACTTGTAACCCACTTCTGAGGTTGGGTCGCCTGGAAGGCGGGGTTACTTTGCCCCGATGATATGATGGGTGATGATGATGATAATGGTGCACCAGGAGAGTCCCTAATCCTAAGCTTAACCTAAGATGAATATGAATGACGATGATTGCGATGGCCATATGATTTCGGGGACCGTTTGGGCCTTAAAGTTTTCCTGACATTTGTCTTACAGGTGAGGAAAAACCCCTATAAAAACCTCACCCAGAAAAACTGTCCCGACCGGGGATCGAACCCGGGCCCGCTGCGTGATAAGGCAGGACGCTACCTCGAGACCACAGCGGTGGATGATTTCCTATTGTTACAATATTATTTCAAGTGAATATTTTCTCACGATCTATGATTGTAAAATACTTCAAATTTTCAGTAAACGTTTAAGAAGTCAGTGAACACGATTTAACATGGAAATTTCTCTTTGCAGTGATTCTAATTGGATTTAGGTCTAGATGTAAAATTACGTTGAAAGATCTTGCAAAAATTATAGAACATAAACATATGTTTACATAGATTATAGAACATAGATAAATTATAGAACATAGAACATAGAATTCGCAGTCGAGTCTACGACAGGGAAACAACAGCTGTAAGCGCTCGCCACTGAAGATGCCCTCCGCAGTTGAGGGAGAAACGTCTGGAAGAAACGCCAGTTATAGACCGCGGCCACATAGCCCGGAATCTTTTATTACCATGATTACCGGTCGTGAAAGCCTGCATTCCACTATATATAAATTTGTTTGTTTGTTTGTACTTTATGCGCGGCCATACCGTTGATCCGATTGTGTTGGGGCTCTTTGCAAAATGTTCAGGAGATTTCCGGGATGAACATAGGCTATAAGAGAGTTGTGATATTCAACTGCTACACCCTTAAAAATCGTACTTTGTAGTGGAAAACGCGAAAAAAGTAGCTCTTTGGACGCTTAAATGGCTAACGCTTCCTAAACCATAACAAGTGCACAACATTAGTGTGCACAGAATTGAATGCCTCAAAACGCTCAACAAAAAAGTCCGCGACAGCATATGTTTATCTCTTACAGATAACTCACAATAACCATTTTTCGTCTTTTCATTGTGCCAAGAAGATCGAGACAAGTACTTAGATTCTTGTGCAAGCATAGCAGCACATTGAGGGTATTCTTTTACGGTTAATTTACAATAACGAATTTTGTCTTTTAGATCGTTTATCCCAAGAAGACCGAGATAAGTAGATTCCCGGGCAACACCGGATAAACAGCAGGGGAGTCTTAACATAATTACGATATACATTTATACTTATTTTTTCATTTTACTTATTCAACTAATCAGAAGAAGTGCATTAATTTTTGTCTTTCAGCTCATTTATGCCAAGAAGATCGGGATGAGTAGATTCCCGGACAACGCCGGGTACACAGCACAGGGTATCTAAAAATAATTACGATATACATATTTCCTTCCGCTTATTCAACTGAACATAAAACACATTAATTTTCGTATTTCAGCTCGTTTATGTCAAGAAGATCGGGTTAAGTAGATTCCCGGGCAACACCGGGTAATCAGCAAGGGGTATCTAAAAATATATAAATTTATAATTATTTTCCCTCTTACTTATTCAACTAAACACAATAACACATTCATTTTAATTTATTTAGGCGTAGCAGCGCATGCCGGGTATTAGCTAGTAAGTAATATTTTCAACATTAGCAAATCTAAGGAAACTCTTAATTCAAATCCTCTGGCTACACACATGAACCATTAGATCAAACAGTAACAATAACTTCTGTAAGTTTTTTCTGCATCAACATTGACTTGGGAATGCTTGTTTCCCGTTTTGACAATTGCAGGTATTACTCGACCACATTAACTTTCAATGTGGAAAAACAGCGCACTAAAAGAATGTGGTAAGAATGAGTCGGAGTTAGAGGAAGTAGACACTTGTCTTAGATTGCAGTGACAGTGTGTATTTTCCATTAGTAGTGTGTATAGTCAGTTGTTAGTGACAATGTCAAGTGCGAAAGTTAGACCCTATAGTCATAGTATATAAACATTTAAGTCTTACAGACAGTAGCTGGAAATCATGCTGATTTAATTTCTCTGTACGTCACATTATCCAGAAACCCGTCGGCATACAAACTCCGACGATCTTTCACTAACTCCATCTCCTATTTCAGTATATATATTTTTGCCACTGATTATACCACTTGTCCAGTCACTCGTTTGTACCAAAGGTGGATGGAAACACTTCCCCCATCTTCATCACTAGCTCCTTTGCTTCCCCTTACCGGCTAAAAAGTTAACGCAGTTGAATAATATATATATATATATATATATATATTCTGTCCAGCCTAAGAAACACACTTGAGGATAATGAATGGGCAGGTAATCCATGAAGCACATGAGACGCTGCAGTTACTGCGATTCGTTCATGGCGAAAGCAGAGTTCAGCAGAAGCCAGAAATTAGACCATGCACTCAATTAATATAATTACGTATTTCTTCTTCTTCTTCTTCCTTCCAAGTATTAGGCCAAGGCCTGTTACGATCCTATAGAAAATTTTCCCTCCAGCGTTTGAGGGAAATTCTCGTATAAGACTTGAAAGCATAATAATAGTCCCTTCGATTGGTTGCTGGCCAAAGGAAGGCAAGACCAGTGATGGGTCTGCCATCTTATAGCATCTGGTCAGGCTTTTCTGGAGAAGAAAAGAAAATAAAGGAAAGAAGAAATGGAAGAAAGTAAAGACTCCCTAGCCCTCGGATGCCCTAATAGTGTCGGAGTCGAAAAAAAACAAGAGTTAACTAAGAGAGGTTAGATAGTAAAGTTAAAAGAGTGCAAAACACAAGTAAGTGGAAGAAATATTTTGCACAGCTTGGGCACCTTGTGGTCGCCATCCACATATCCCCTAGATGAGGACCCCTGAGGGTTAATTACGTATTTAAAGCTATATATGTTAACTATAGTTAATCAGAATACAGTATATACCAATATGTTTCTTCGAAGAACGGAGGGTAACTAAAAATTCGCATTTTGTTTCAAACTCATTGAACTTTGAGAGGAAGTTGAATGTCCATTACAAATATGGCGGCTGTCGTAGAGTTTATAGTAGTTTAACTCGATAATACAAATGTGTGATCTACCTCTATCTTCGTGCCAAACCTCCAAAGCCTACGATCTTGGGCATCTTCAATGCTTAGCCCTCTTGCTTGCATTAATGTCTTCACGTTTTCCTTCCATGTTAACTTCGGTCTCCCTCTCTTCCTCCTTCTGGTCGGATGTCATTGGTATAGTTGCTTTGGCCATCGCTCATCTTCCATTCGTAAAACATGTCCTAACCATTATAATTCCTTCTCCTCAATTATTTCAATTATGCTTTCTTCTGCTTCCATTATATTTCTAATTTCCTTATTTGTGATATGTTCTAATTTTGATTTTCTGGCACATCTGCGTAAATAATCAATTTCTAGAGCTATTAGTCTATTCTTGTAGTACTTATTGATTGTCCACACCTCACTTCCAAACATTGCAACAGATTCCACCAATGTTTTACCAATATATGTGTGATCAAAATTATAAATAGTACTCTAAATGGAAATTGTTAAAGAGTGGTGAGAAAAAGGATGGTGTTAAACGTTAATTTTATGGAATAATAGCTAATACCCGGCATGCGCTCCTACGCCTAAATAAATGATGTGTTTTTACGTTTAGTTGAATAAGTAAAAGGAAACATAAATTTATATCATTATTATTCTTAAACACCCCGTGCTGATTACTCGGCATTGCCCGGGAATCTACGTATCCCGATGTATTTGGCATAAATGAGCTGAAAGACAAAATTAGTTATTTCGAATATCCATGCTGCTGCTCTGCTTACCCGGGAATCTACGTATCCCGATCTTTTTGGCATCAATGAAAGACAAAAATGGGCATTGTGAGTTATCCATAAAAGAAAAACATATGCTGTCGCGAAGCTTTTTTCTAGAGTTTTTCGAGATATTCAATTCTGTGTACATTCATTTGATGTATTTGTTATGGTTTAGGCAGCGCAAGTCATTTAAGCGTACAAAAAGGCACTTTTACTTCACTTTTTCACTTCAAAGGGAGATTTTCAAGGGTGAAGGGCTTGAGCATTAAAACTCTCTTATAGCCTATAACCTTCCCGGGAATCTCCCTGAACATTTTGCAAAAAACCTCATCACAATCGGATCAACGGTATGGCCGCGCATAAAGTACGAATAAACAAACAAATAAGCATTAATTTTTATATATTAGATACTAGCCAATACCCGATGTGCCCTGTTACACCTAAACGAATTAAATTTGTTTTTATGTCTAGTTCAATAAGTAAAAAAAATATATTATAAATATATATTGTAATTATCAGTTTAGTGGTTGTTTGGTCGGATTAGAGGTAAATTGGCAGGTTTACATGTCGATCATTTTAGAGATATATTCATCGGTTCAAGGGTAATTTTATCATTTTAGAGGTCGCTTGATCGGTTTACGATTTAGTTTCTCGTTTTAGATGTAGTTTAATCGATTTACTGGTAGTTTTGTTCTTTATAGAAGTAGTTTGAACAGCTACTGGTAATTTCGACGTTATAGAGACAATTTTATCGATTTTTAGGTAGTATGGTCGGATCGGTTGGACTTTTTAGATCATGTTTCTGGGTTAGGTTAGGTATCGGTTAGGTCAGGTCTGGTTAGGTTAGAACAGGATAGGATATGTTAGGTTTGGATATATCAGGTTAGGTTTATTTAGGTTCGGTTCGGTTAGGTCAGGTTTAGGTCAAGTTTAGGTCAGGTTTATTTCCGGGTTAGGTCTGGGTATAGGCTCTAGTTCAGATTCGGGTTCCGTGTATTGGTCAGTTCATTCGGGTTCCGTATGGGTTTGTTTTTTTTTCAGTATTGGTTTCGGGTATTTGGTTTTTTGTTTTGGATTCGGGTATTGTTTCGGATTTTGATTTCGGGTTTGGATTCAGGTTAGGTTCAAGTTAGGCACGGTTGGGTCGGGCTCGGTTTAGATTTGGGTTAGTTTCGTGTTTGGTTCAGTTTAAAGTCAGTGTAGGTTCAATTTAGGTTTGTTATAGGTTAGGTTTAGGTTCAGGTTCAGTTAAGAACAATTTTGGTTGAGGTTAGGTTAAAGTTTGGTTCACTTTAGGTTAGGCTCGGTTAGGTTAGGTTTAGGTTCGGGTTAAATTAGTGTTTGGTTCAGTTTAGGGTCAGTGTAGGTTCAGTGCAAATTCAGTATAGGTTCAGTTTGTTTCGGTTTAGGTTCATTTAGGTTCTCTTTAGGTTTGGTTTAGATTCGGTTAGGATCGATTTAGGTTGAGGTTAGGTTCATGTTAGGTTTAGTTTATGTTCAAGTTGTGTTAGATTAGGTTCGGTTATGTTCGGTTGGTTACGTTAGGTTCGGTTATGTTCGGTTGGTTACGTTAGGTTCGGTCAGTATAAGTCATGTTCGATGAGGTTGGTCATTTAACATTTAAATTGGCAAGACACGAATGTGTCAGTTATTTAAATCTGGCGGTCCGCAGTAAGAACTAAATCAACCATAACTGTACTAATAGGTATATTGTGTCGTTTTTAAAGGCGTAAGTGTTCAATATCTAAACTCTCTTTTAGGCCTATCCTACGTTCATCTCGGCAAACTCCTGAACATTTTGCAAAAAAGCCCATTACAATCGGATCAACGCATAAAATACGAACAAACGAAAAAAAGTTCATCTTTGTATATTAGATAAAATAATAGAAAAACAAATGAGTGAAAATTACTTACATTTGGATCAAATTACATAGTAATGTACAATAACTGAGTTTTACATGATTTTGTTTTCTTTGCGGTCCGGAATATATAAATAACTGGCAGGATAAAATATTGTTTCTCCAATTTAAGGTTAGGGTGATTCACTTTTGATTTTGACAACTATTAATTGAATAAGACTGTTATGGCTTGGTTAGAATTAACACTTACTGTCAGCAAGTCGCAAACAGTAAAATTGACATTACTTCTATAAATGAAAAAATATGGATTCCTGTTTAAATTGACTATATAAACATAATAATATCCAGTAAGACATAAATGAAAGAATACATAATACTAAGAAATGTAATTTTTCAATAAATAGAGTATTTAAATTCAAAATATGCGACACGCGAAACAAAAACTAGATTGTTCAAAACCCTAAGACTCGGTGTGCGCTGCTGCGCCAAAAAAAAAAAAAAGGTGTTCTTTCTTATGTTTAACTGAATACGCGAAAGAAAAAAAATATAAATTTATATCGTAATTAATTTTAGATACCCCGTGCTGATTAACTGGCGATGCCCAGGAATCTTCTTGATATAAATGAGGTGAAAGACGAAAATTAATTTGTTTTTATGTTTAGTTATACAAATAAAAGGAAACATTTATAATGTAATTATTTTTAGATATCCCAAGCACATTATCCAGCGTTGCCGGAAATCTATTTATCCCGATCTTCTTGGCATAAATAAGCTAAAAGACAAATATTAATGTACTTCTTATGATTAGTTGAATAAGTAAAATGAAAAATAATTATAAACGTATATAGTAATTATTTTAAGATTCCCCGTGCTGATTACCCGGTGTTGCCCAGGAATCTACTTATCTCATTTTTCTTGGCATAAATGAAGTAAAAGACAAAATGTGTTATTGGTAGACCAAGAATGAGGTGGGAGAACAACATTAACTATGATTTGAGGGAAGTAGATTATACAGGGAATGATTGGAAAGCATTAGCTCAGGATAGGGATGTATGGAGAGCTTATGTCCGTGCGGCCATGAACCTACGGGTTCGATAGTGCCAGTGAGTAAGTAAGTAAGTTAGTTATCCGTAAAAGAATATGCGCCATGTGCTGCTATGCTTGCACAGGAATCTACGTACTTGTCTCGATCTTCTTGGCGTCAATGAAAGACAAAAATGGTTAATGTAAATTATCCGTAAGAGATAAACATATGCTGTCACGGACTTTTTTGTAGAGCTTTTTGAGATATTCAATACTGTGTACATTAATTTTGTGTATTTGTTATGGTTTAGGCAGGGTAAGTCATTTAAGCATCCAAACAGCTACTTTTTTCACGTTTTCCATTAAAAAGGGCGATTTTTAAGGATGTAGCAGTTGAATATCACAACTCTCTTATAGCCTATGTTCATCCCGGGAATTTTCTGAACATTTTGCAAAAAGCCCCATCACAATCGGATCAACGGTATGGCCGCGGATAAAATACAAACAAACAAACATTTCTATATATTATATAATAACTGGAAAACGCACTAACGTGCATATGATTATTATATTTAAATGTTTTAGGACACTAAATTATATTTATCATCACATAATGAAGGCTAAATTATTCAGCAAAATGTAAATATGTAGTTGTACCATTCTATTATAATATCAATGGTTACTTATGAATGTATGTGGGAAACCATCATCAACAACAACAACAAGGATTAAGCCCAATGGCCTGTTCCGATCTCATTATAGGTCGAATTGGTCCTTCCATCCCAACATTCTTCTCCCTTTTGGTTTATAATTATACATTCTTCTTGGCATGCGCTGTTCATTCATTCGTAATACGAGCTGAAGATAAGCATTTTGAAAATATTTTATTCTTTCACAGAGATTAAACATTAAGTTCTGTTCTTATATGTTTGTTTTTCTTTTTATCGGTGGGAAACCACATATAAAAAATAAGTCTTGTAGAATGTGAAGGGCTGGAGTACGACTTGAAATGGGAATGAAAGAAGAGCATGGAAATCTTTAGTAGGAAACCCAGAGGGAAAGCGCCCGCAGGTAGACCAAGAATGTGGTGGGAGAATTAAAATGTTAACTGTGCTTTGAGAGAGGGAAACACTGGGAAATATGGCTCCGAGTAGGGATGTATGAAAAACCCTTATCTGCGCGGCCATGAACCTCTGTACTCTATAGTGGCGAAGTGATAGTTGATTAGTGTCATATAAACAGATCTGGATTTAAGCAATAGACTCTAGATTACGAGGTAACTCACTCGGTTTCAGTTATTTCCCCACCAAAATATTCATTAAGTAAGAATAGGCCAACATGTTAAAACGAAGAAAAAGTGAGAATGAAAAAGGGGCAATAGAAATAAAGAGCCAGAAAGAATTACATTATAGAGGTAGGTCGCTACTACATTATAGATTCTTTTCACCAAGTGTCAGCCATATTATTTTCTTCGGCGTCCTTTAGATCGTTTCCATGGTAACGTGACAATGCTAAATATTAGACAAGCGTTTTTATGTATGAGCAAATACCTCCTCCAAAAATATGTAATCCTGCTACTTAATCATTCCTGTTAATTGCTATTGTCCGTCCAGCCTAAGAAACACAATTTGACATTTAACTTCCGAATGTATTACTCCGCGCAGCACATGTATTATCCTTTTCACTGCTGAGATATTTCCAGCCTTTAAAACCCTCCTTGCTCAATACAGGGAGAAATATGGAAAAAGTTTATTTAGGTTCCTAGGAGATGGCAGTATATGCCTGCTTAGTTTGAAAGCAATGCAATACGTATTATATAACTAGCAGGCGTTTGGAGTTGAGAATGGATATACACACCCATAGCACAGCAAGCATTTTCTTTGCCAACGGATATACCCGTTCGTAGCAGTGTAAAGGTTATATATAGCCTCACTATTATGGTTATCCAGCGGCTCGCTTTGTTTCCCCGCAGCAAAAGTTATGTATAATTAAATACAATGATGCCGACTACTGCCACTATAATTTAGCATGTTAATCATTGTCAAGAATTGTCGCGCGGCAACTGCTTTTACATAAACGGACAACAATCATAGTGAGGGGATAATATAAGGACATACGACTCTGTCAGCTGCTTGTTACAAGCCAATAAATTAATGCACAACAATCGTTTTAATTTTTAATGTTGTCGATTGTTAATACGAAATTAAATTACAATTGTTAATATTAAACAAATTAATTCAAATTAAACATTTACATAAAAATAACTGTAGGCTTACTTACAGTAAAACCTTTGCACCTTATAACGAATTGCATATTTGATCACTCCTAAAACAGGTTTAGACCTTTTCCTCTTCTTGTTGGACATTTTGATATTACCAGTTTGTTTCAATTCTCTGCGAATATGTACAACACTACTATCTGACACACCAGTAAATTATTCCGCAACGGTTATATATAATTAAATACAAAGATGCCGACTACCATCTTACTTACTTACTCACTGGCACTATCGAACCCGTAGGTTCATGGCCGCGCGGACATAAGCTCTCCATACATCCCTATCCTGAGCTAATGATTTCCAATCATTCCCTGTATAATCTACTTCCCTCAAATCATAGTTAATGTTATTCTCCCACCTCATTCTTGGTCTACCAACTGGGCGTCTTCCTTCTGGCTTCCCTACATGAAGTTTCCATGCACGTCTTTCATTCCCCATACGTGCAACATGTCCTGCCCATCGCAGTCTACGAGACTTAACTGTTCTTATTATATCTGGCTTCCTATAAAGACCATGTAGTTCATTGTTATGTAGTCTTCTCCATTCACCTATCTGTTCATCTCTCTTTGGTCCAAAAATTTTCCTAAGTACTTTATTCTCAAATACTTGTAATCTCCTTTCCTCCCTTAAAGTAAGAGTCCATGTTTCGCACCCATATAATATAACTGGTAGAATAATAGTTTTATATATTTTCAGCTTAACGTTTTTTGAAAGGAGTTGGGACATCAAAAGTCTCTGCAATGTACAATAGCATGCATTTTCCAGCATTGAGTCTATGCTTAATTTCTTTAACATTCCATGTTCCTAGGAACATGTCCCTGTGTTTGAGCCTTTGACATGGGTTCCCTGAAGTAGTCCCCGCCCGGAGAACCGAATGGGGGACTATTTGACCTCCGGAAAATTTTACCCCAGATGAACCCATGTCCGCATTTCTTGACGGTTGTATTTTTACGGTGAAAGATCGTCACTCTTTCGCCCAAGGTACTTTTTTCGTCTGGCTTATCACCTTCGACCAGTCCGGCATGGGTAACCGTATCGGCAGCAATGCTACCGCCGGCATAGTTCTCAGGATCATTTAAGCACGCAATGGTTAATTGAATTAGTTTTCGACATACCATTATATGTGTTAATACAACCTGCAACATTAAAAATTAAAAACGATTGTTGTGCATTAATTCATCGGTTTGTAACAAACAGCCGACAGAGGTCTCATTAACTTATACACGTGCTGCGCGGAGTAATACATTCGAAAGTTAAATGTCAAAGTGTGTTTCTTAGGCTGGAGAGACAATAGCTCGATAGATGGTCGACCGTGTAGGTCTAGTTTTTATGTTCGTAGTTACATTCCTTGCCGCTAGTCCCGAAGGTGGCGGGTTCAAACCGGGCGGGTCCCGGTTGTAAAGATTTTGAGGCTCGTAAATGGCCTTAAACCTGAGAAGACTTCAAAACAAAAGTTGATAATCTTCATCAAGCGAGTAATAGATCTTAGTTGCCTATTAAGATGCTTGACATCTGTAAGGAATAAGCGTAACTAAATTTGTCCATTAAATTAGGTACACTATTTAACCATAGATGTCAGCTAGTGACAGGGGGTCGGCCTAGCTCCTCGATGAGATATTTAGTGGGTAACGAAGGTATTACTGGATGGGAAATGGTCGGTAAATTTTGCACAGAGGTCTTTTTATTCAGGCTTCCTGTTCTTTTACGAGCCTGAAAACCTTCAGACCCGGGACCCACGGCTAAAGTCCCTCCCGGAAGACTTGCTCTTTGGATTTTTACACCCTAAAAAATCCGTAGACCTCGGCCGGGTTGGAACCCACGACTCTCGAGACCAGAGGCAAGGAACATAACAATATTTCACCGTGGCCAACAATTCTTAATAAAATAGATTATGTTATTGCCATGGCAGAATTAATTTAATTCAATTTATTTTACTTTTCTTAATTCTAATTTCCGAGCAATTCCATTCTATCCAACTGCCCAATTCCTATTTAAAACCCACATATTAACGCCGGATACGGACCACTCAAATGACATCTATACGAAAACAAGTGTAACTAAATTATTATAGTTCAAATTCTTCCCTCTAGGGGAAGAGCGCCTAAATCTCTGTTAAGGGAAACTTGGGCTTAAAAGAAGAAGAAGAATATTAATACGTGAAGAAAAAACTTTGTACCCTTGTTTTAAGCACATTGCGTGCACGGAGAAGTGTGATATTTGGCATAATTAAAGTTCATATAGAGAAGGAGTGCAGAAAAATAACATTTATGTATAATATGTGTTACAAATTAATTAAATTAAACAAATTGTCTCTAAGGAATTTGTGTGTATTACTCATTCATTTGTGTACTCATTCATTTGTTTATGTTCATACTGAAACTGCATTGTTGCAGAAATAAAATTGTGCAGCAGCAATGTGATTTAACTCTCGCGTATATATTATTAGTAGTTTAGAAAAGTAAGTACATTTTATTATTTACATTTAAATTAAACCCTGTCTAATCCTTGTTTCAGTAATTTCATTACATATTCTTTTATATTTATATATTCGCATCTACTTCCATTATGCTTCGACATATAACATTGACGGGTCGGAGTGCGAGACAAAGAAAAAGGGATATATATTCCCGTACACATAATAATAGGCCAAATGCAAATTTAAATAGTATACAAATATTAAATGACGCGTTATTGTTTTTTTTAAATATGGCTTCGCCAAGCTATACCACATTTTTCCTATTGTTCGTATCTTAAAAATAAATCGAAAATTATTGCATAATGACGTATTTTTGACAATGTAAAAAAAATTAATTGTGGTCGAATTTCGACCACTGGGCGACCACTAGTAATAATAAATAGACATACAGGAATTGTAATAAACAGATACATGACGATTTACTCTCCGACGAACTCCATACGTGAAGTTCGTCGGACCGAAGAAAGACTTTTTTCTTGTTTCTGGTTTCTCTCGTTTTGATTTGCCGTCGTCATTCGACCACTTCTCCAACTCATGTGATCCATTTAGGAAAGGCGGAGAGAAATAAACAGGTAACAATACTATCAAAGCACATTTACCGACTATCTCTAGTAACAAATATAAGTTCTCACTCTTACTTTTGTAATTGGCTGTGTAGAGCAATCAATAACAACTTTTACTCTCAAAGCATGTTTTGACACTTGACCCTGCAGATGTCTCTGCGGTCGCACAACTGGGACGTTCTGGTCACGGTAAAGGGGTTGCCGTGTCATTCTCTCCGGGTTCATTTCCTGACGAAAATATCGCGCACGAATCCAATATCAGGAAGAAATAAATTACATTCTATATTATAATTAAGTCAGCAAAGCACTTTTAAGGCTTAAAGAATTTATATGAACACAGCGTTGAAATAACATAGCTGCGAAAATTTGATGCACGAACTTTGACAATAGTCCTGGCGTAGTCCTATCTTCCACTCCCCAGTGACCGAGGTTCGATTTCAGAGGAGGTAGGGAATTTAAAATGTCTGGATAAATTTGGGAGGGTGATATTCGGATGGATCTTAGGAAACCAGATATCGAAGACAAAACTGCGTAATAATAATAATAATAATAATAATAATAATAATAATAATAATATATTTTGAGTACCAGTTGAACTGCCTTGTCACGCAGCGGGCCGGGTTCGATCCCGGTCGGGGCAGTTTTTCTGGGTGAGGTTTTTATCGGGGTTTTTCCTCACCTGTAAGACAAATGTCGGGAAAAATTTAAAGCCCAAATGGTCCGCGAAATCATATGGCCATCATCATCATCATCGTCATGCTTCACCGGTGTGGAAAGCAACGGGAAGCTACCACACTTACAATTTCCTAGTAAAGCTGCAAGCATAGCATGAAAATGCTATTATTGCAGTAAGGACCTGCCTTCGGACAGAATTACATATCATTGGGGTAACGTATCTCCGTCTTCAGGCGCCTCAAACTAAGAAATAAAATACAATTCCGCCAGTGCATGAGGATAAAGCCAGGAATGTCATAAAAGATGAACAGGTGACATTAGAAACAAAAATTGCGTCTATTTATTTGTATTTTTAACTATATTATGAAATAGAGAACGCGGTTATGTGTATACGGATAATGAAATTGAGGAGTTGAATGGAATATGGGCATAACTCATATTTTGCCCACATTCCGTTCAATGAATGTATGGACTCGCCTTTTCGTTGTGGTTGACCTGAAAAGTTTCGTTTCGATATCTCGATTACAGCAGGTTCAGCAGTTGATTGTATGAATTAAAATAAACAGCAATGTTATGCATTTAGTTACATATCAATTGCTAATATCTCAAAACGCATATTTTTTAATTGTGCCCATATTCCATTCAACTCAATTGCTTTGACGATTAGAAAAAAAAAATGAAACAATTAGGTTGGTAAAATCGAGATTTGAACCTGGGACCTCCCGAACACGAGTTTCAAATGCAACACGTTGAAATAATAATAATAATAATAATATTTTATTTATTCTGGCAGAGTTAAGGCCATAAGGCCCTCTCTTCCACTCAACCAGCACAAATACAAATAAATATTCGACAAATATAGATATACACTATACTAATTATAAACAGTTAAAGATACAATAAATGTAGCAATGTAAATGTCATGTACAAACAACATTTTATAGGGTAATAACAATAATGATACGATAATAATAATAATAATAATAATAATAATAATAATAATAATAATAATAATAATATAAATATGATACATTATACGGGAAACACCAATTAATATATATATATATATATATATATATATATATATATATATATATCTTACACTGGATAATAATGAAGTCGAGTTTAGAGCAAATATAAATTTAGATTTCTTTTAAAAGATGCCAATGTCCGGCAGCCTCTTATTTCTTGTGGTAGGGAATTCCAGTTGCGAGAAGTGAGATGGTATATGACATGGAGTGATGTGATGTCCTATGTTGCGGTATATTAAGTAAGAGACTATGTTGTGATCTTGTGTTTAGGTTATACAACTCGGTCGGTTTATATAGGTTTTAAATCGAAGTTACATAATATCGGAAATAAAAGAAAAGCATTGTTGAGCATTTGGTTATTGTTGTGTGAGAATCTAAAGATTCGATGATTAAGTTAGGCCTTCGTATAGATAGTGATTTGTTTGCAGGTGAACAAGTGAAGGAGAAAGTTATATTGGATCAGAAGGCGGGACTTCTTACGAAATCTGTCGAGGCCGAAGAAAATAGATATATCGCTAAATCTATTTCGTATAGTTCACCACCATTCTTCCGGAACCTGTTAGCTCATTTATATATAGGTAAATTCTACGTAAAATTTGACGCAACACTTGATATTTAAAGTTACTATATAATTATGAAAAAAAATTTTTTTTCTTCAAATTTTGGCTACCGTCTTACTTTAATGTTTTGAAGAGCAAAAATAATGTCCTATTATCTGAAGGCTAAACACATTGAAACATGTTATATTGTTGCGATTGTTACGTCAGTTACGATGGAATTCAGTTATAGGCCTAGACTATAGACCATACATAGGCCTATACAGGATATTTCAGAAGTAATGGCTAAAAACATGGGTATGAGAAGTAAAAAAGGAGATAAAAAGTAAAGAGACACGTAAAGAGGCACATGGTCTTGGAAATTTTCCGGTTATGAGATGATTTTCTTCTTCTTCTTCATTTTTAACTTCATGGCGCGAAAGTCACAGAAAGTCCTTGGCTTACAGTTACACAACACAGGCATTATTTTTCTTCCTGTGAAGCCAGCACAGTGAATGAAGTATTATACACCTTATCCGCTCTTACAGTGATCATAACATAAACAAACGCCAATTGCATCCTTCCGTCATTCGCGCTACAATTACTGTAACATTGACAAAGCACGTGTGAAGTACATAAGGCATGAGATTGTTCAATGGAGTAGATTACAAGAAAGCTGGTGAGGTGTTTCGCTGAACTTGTGAAGTATATTTAAAATAACTGTTTTTGACCACTAGTCAAAGATTTGCCAGACATGTGTTTTAAAAATGTAGATACCGACACAGCAACAAAAGACTGGAAACCTTCAGCCATTTTGTTGCATCAGAATCGACTGAAGCACGACTCAAATACATTATCCATATGTAAAAAACAATATTTTAAGTTGTATTGATTAATTAGGTATGTTTTAGAATATTTTCTATGTTTTGAATATTATTATTTTCATCCACGAAGAATAACAAGTAAATTCAGAGGACATATTTTTATTTAATACGGGAACTACTTTTTCGTTGCTTATTACTTCTAAATTGTACGTCTGTGTCCATAACAAATGAAAAGCGAGGTCACATGGTTTTGTTTTGATGAGGATCACTCTATGAGCGGATAGCCTTTAGTATTTCCGAGTTCTATTGCTTCAAAAAGCTAATGGCATTTCTACAGAAAATGCTTCGTTTTTCACTTCAGCATTTAGCTTTGGGTCATATATCAACATCTACAAGGAACTGAATATTAAATTAGCTAGTATGCAGTGTTTACCGGAATATTGTGCAATAATATCGATTGCAAATATTGTGCAGACAAGGGAACTGTGAGATATGGGAGTCAGGTCAAGGTTAAGGGTCAACAAGGGTCATCATGCACAGTACTAGACAGTAATCATCAGCAGCAGCTGGGAAACTTAAACTTACAACCTGTAATTTTGTTATGTTACCTGTTAACAATCACATGACTTCCTTTATCCTTATTACAATCTTTTATAGGATCAAGTAGTCCTAGATTTAAAACTCACGTAAATTAAGTTAACATGGTCTTTGGCCTATTCTCTTTAATAATAATAATAATAATAATAATAATAATAATAATAATAATATAATAATAATAATAATAATAATAATAATAATATGGAAACAGCATTTCGGCTTACTCACAACACTTATAATAAAAAATGCATATCTTTACATACAAAATTACGACACTATAACACTGTAATTAAACGAGAGTGTCTCTATGGAGCAGAAACATTAATTTTGAACAGAAAAAATTTATCGAAAATATTGTGAAAAAAGAATGCAAAATTATAAGAAAAGTTTTAGGTCCACAAGTCATAGGTGAAGCATTTAGACTCAGAAGTAAAAAGGAAATAAAAATATATACAGACATTCATAGTGATATTAGAAAACGAAGGTTAAAATTTTATGGCCATATTAAACGAATGAACTCAAATAGGCTTACAAAACAGATAATGGAATTCTACGAAAACAAGTAAAGTTCCAAATGGATATTATGAAGTGGATTGATGAGGTCAAAAAGGACTTAAAATTGGCAGGAATTACTAAAGATGATATTCCAAACAGAGATAGGCCTGTATTTAGAATTAAGGTGAATAGGTGGCAAGTTGACCAAGAGGACAAACCGAAGAAAAAAGCTGGAACAACTTGGACAGATGATAGAAAACTAGCTCATAGCAAAATAATGAAAGAAATTTGGGCTCAAAGGAAACACCTCTAAGTACTTTGCGTAGTCCTATATGGGCTCATCCGCAATCAAAAATAGTATTATTATTATGTTGAGTGATTCCGGGTTCTGTGGCCGTGGTCCATAGTTGGTGTTGATACCAGACGTTTCGCCCTCAACTGCGGAGGGCATCTTCAGTGGCGAGTGCTTCTAGGCGTGTTTCCTGGTCGGAAGCTCTACTTAGAGTGAACGCTGCGGGTGTTGTATTGATACTAGTGGTGGGAGCAGGGTGAGCGGGCGTGGCTCTTGCTGATTGGCTAATGGTCGTCTCCTTGTTGTCCCTAGTGTTGATGCATTTATTTTCTAGTGTACGGTACCAGGCCTTAGACAGTTTAATACCTTCCTCTTTTCTGTTAATATTTTCCTTATGCTTGTGTATTTCTATAGCCTCTCGATATAATCTAGGGAAATAATAGGAAGTTGTGGCTAAAATTGTGTATCATCGAATAGAATCTGGTGTCCATTCATAATGGCATGTTCTGCTACAGCCGATTTATCCATTTCTCCTTGTCTGCAGTTTCTTTTGTGTTCTGATAAACGGGTGGCTATACTTCTTTTTGTGGTCCCTATGTATGGTTTACCACACGAACAAGGAAGTCGATATACGCCGCAAGTGGGAGAGAGGTGGCCGAGGATCCTTAGCTGAGCGAAGGCAGTCTTCTATTTTTCTTGTAGGTCTGTAAACTGTTTTTATGTTGTATTTTCGTAGGAGTTTTCCGATACGATCTGTGACTCTTTGTACATATGGTAAGTAGGCTATGCTGGTTGAGGGTGTGTTATCCATTCTGACGTGCTGTCTTCGTGGATGTATGGTTTGTCTTATTTCCTTGGATGTGTAGCCATTTTTCTGGAAACAATTGAACAGATGGTGTTGTTCTTGTTTAAGGTGTTGTGGTATGCCAACCACAACACCTTAAACAAGAACAACACCATCTGTTCAATTGTTTCCAGAAAAATGGCTACACATCCAAGGAAATAAGACAAACCATACATCCACGAAGACAGCACGTCAGAATGGATAACACACCCTCAACCAGCATAGCCTACTTACCATATGTACAAAGAGTCACAGATCGTATCGGAAAACTCCTACGAAAATACAACATAAAAACAGTTTACAGACCTACAAGAAAAATAGAAGACTGCCTTCGCTCAGCTAAGGATCCTCGGCCACCTCTCTCCACTTGCGGCGTATATCGACTTCCTTGTTCGTGTGGTAAACCATACATAGGGACCACAAAAGAAGTATAGCCACCCGTTTATCAGAACACAAAAGAAACTGCAGACAAGGAGAAATGGATAAATCGGCTGTAGCAGAACATGCCATTATGAATGGACACCAGATTCTATTCGATGATACACAAGTTTTAGCCACAACTTCCTACTATTTCCCTAGATTATATCGAGAGGCTATAGAAATACACAAGCATAAGGAAAATATTAACAGAAAGAGAGAGAAGGTATTAAACTGTCTAAGGCCTGGTACCGTACACTAGAAAATAAATGCATCAAACACTAGGGACAACAAGGAGACGACCATTAGCCAATCAGCAAGAGCCACGCCCGCTCACCCTGCTCCCACCACTAGTATCAATACAACACCCGCAGCGTTCACTCTAAGTAGAGCTTCCGACCAGGAAACACGCCTAGAAGCACTCGCCACTGAAGATGCCCTCCGCAGTTGAGGGCGAAACGTCTGGTATCAACACCAACTATGGACCACGGCCACAGAACCCGGAATCACTCAACATCATGATTACCGGCCGTGAAAGCCTGCATTCAAGTATTATTATTATTATTATTATTATTATTATTATTATTATTATTAATCATAAATGAGTATTTTCATCCTGTTTATTTTCAAAATCACTCCTCGGAGGAAGACGTATTGGATGTGCATTCACTGTCTATCCATCTCTTGGCTGGTCTTCCTCTAGTTCTTCTCCCATCCATTAGTCTATCTTATTTTGCTCTTTTTGCAAGTCGGTTGCCTTCCATTGTTTCTATATGACCTTTCCAATATTATCGCCTATATATAATAAATTTGGTTATGTCTTGAATATGACATTTGTCTAATTTCTGTGTTGTGTATCTTATCAAATAATGTTTTCCCCGCCATGAAAACGTGCTAGAAACCCACTTCAAGGTGTATCTAAAACATTGCTCGCAGTCCCAAGATCAAGCCTGGGATCAAAGACGGAAACAAAATCATTATTATTATTATTATTATTATTATTAATATAAATAATAATAAAGCTTTATTCTAGCTGGCAGAGGTAAGACCATAAGGCCTTCTCTTCCACTCAACTACCGAATAATAAAATCGTACAAAAATTACATACTTATTACAATTTTAATTGTTTTATATAGGTTAAACAAAAGACAATGCGGACTGCGGACGTGATCTAATATTAGCTAACTAACAAAATATGGAATAGAATAAAGTAGGATAAACTAAGTAAAGCTTCCTTGATGAATACTTAATAGGTAGGCAATATACAAAATGCTGAATATAGTTGTCATGCAGTTAATATTTTCATTGTGAGGAATTTAAGATAAGAACTGTATGACAAATACAATGAACCTGACATTGTCAAAGTTAAAGAAATTAGAATGGGTTGGCCATGTACAAAGGCTCTCAACAGACCGAGCACCAAAAAAGGTGCTTACAGCAAGTTTTATGGACAATAGACGAGTTGGAAGACCGAAAAAAACGATGGGAGGATGGTATTAACGAAGATGCTGGAAATTAGAATGGGCTGGCCATGTACAAAGGCTCTCAACAGACCGAGCACCAAAAAAGGTGCTTACAGCAAGTTTTATGGGCAATAGACGAGTTGGAAGACCGAAAAAAAAAAAAACGATGCGAGGATGGTATTAACGAAGATGCTGGAAATTAGAATGGGCTGGCCATGTACAAAGGCTCTCAACAGACCGAGCACCAAAAAAGGTGCTTACAGCAAGTTTTATGGGCAATAGACGAGTTGGAAGACCGAAAAAAACGATGGGAGGATGGTATTAACGAAGATGCTGGAAATTAGAATGGGCTGGCCATGTACAAAGGCTCTCAACAGACCGAGCACCAAAAAAGGTGCTTACAGCAAGTTTTATGGGCAATAGGCGAGTTGGAAGACCGAAAAAAACGATGGGAGGATGGTATTAACGAAGATGCTGCAAACCTACTAAAGTGTCGCTACTGGAGGCTTGCTGCGCAAAATAGAAATGATTGGAGGCAGAAGTTAAGGGAGGCCAAAGCTCGAATTTGAGGCAATCAGCCATTGGATGGATGGATGGAATTTAAGATACAAATTAATTTTGATTTAAATAATGATAATGATCGACAGTCCCTGACATGACTGGGAAGTGAGTTCCATGCTCTAGTCATAGACCTATATGTTATGTAAGATTTAGAGCATAGATATGTTCTGTCCTGTGCTAGAAATAAAGAGGTATCTTGTGATCTAGTTCATAAGTTGTGATGAGCCGAAACATTTTGAAAACGCGTTAATAAATCCGATTGAGGGTCTTTACACTTTTCAGCGGTTGCCCTTTTACCAGCCGGCTGCTGGCCCTTCACATCCACATGTGTCAATCACAGAGGTAGATGATCAACAGCCAGTGTAGGGGTCACATGTGGTTAGCATGTCGAGTTCCCCAGCCGTTATAGCTGGTTCCTCAACCTGGAGCCGCTACTTATTGTAGCTACCCAATTGCCTCACGATGCTGGGTGGGCACCGGTCCCATACTGGCCGAAATACCATGAGAAAATGTATTCCCCCATGGAGACTCGAACCAGCGTCCTGTAGCTCTGCGCCAAGGCTTCCTACCTTAACCGCTCGGCTACGGTTTGTAAATACTCGTATGTATGCAGAATTTGGAATAGCAAAACACGTGGTTGTAGAGTTCTTCTGTCAATATTGTCATGGAAAAAATAATATAAATAAAGAATTCAAGATTATGAAAACAAGAAATTAAAATAACATGCTTTGCTGGTTAAGCAGTGCTTTTAGAAGAAAGTGACAAATTCCAGAGATTATACTAAAATTCAATTAACGACTGAACAATTAAGTATGGTACTGTCCAATTAAAAAAAAAACAAAATCGCTATCTACCCCACAGAACCTTACATTTGTAACCTGACAATTACAGCAACCTATAAAACAATGTTAACGATCACGTGATAACAATAAGCTATTGTATATCTGGCTTAACTTGGCAAAGAGGGATATGGAGATATAAGAGTAAGATCCTTGACCGCTATCGCCCAGTTACAAAAGAAAGAACCCAATCTGTTGCCAGTTTTTGTCTTTCCCCTTGCCCCTATTAACACCTGGTGAAAAAACACTGACAACACTGGTGCGAGTCGAGAGAGATGAGCACAGCTGTCTTCTACACATTTCTTGCAAAGTTAGGCCAGACGAACAATAGGTCTATATTACCATACTGCCACCTTACCCAAAATAACGTATGTTAACTTTTTTTTTAAATTTTCAATTTTTCTTACAATAGTAGGCTAATGTTAGTGGTCACTCTATACTCTAATTCAACCCAGGAAGTTACTCCAGACCTTATAGGCTATCCCAGTGTCTCCCTACCTACAGAGGGTAGATGTTGCCAAACTCATAATAACGGTATTTGTTTGTTTAGGGAGGGGTGGAGGTGCAAGGGTAGCAATACTTTCTCCAAATCTATGTACTATACATTTAAAAAAAACATATTTTTCTTATACGGCATGCAAACTAGTTTTATAGTAAATATGAGAGTCGACACTTTCACACAGGATGGTACAGATCCACACGAGCTCAGTGACAAGTAGTAACTGTTTTTTTCTTTAAGAAGGGGTGGCTTGGACGGCTACAACTTACAACTATGTACTTGCTTTGTTGCAATCTTCAGATTTATATAAGGATTTCTCAAGAAAATACTGTTAAATGGCAACCGAGTTCTCTATTCTAAACACAGAGTAACTTCCTGGATTGAATCTGACTGTACCTATTCTTCTTTCTTTCATGGTATAGGCCGAATGGCCTCTTCCGCCCTCATTCCATCTTTCTCTTGATCGTCCAGGATCTCGTCATCTTGGTTTTTTTTATATGCCGTCCATTCTTTCTAAATATTCCTTCCATTTATGTCCACATCCAACTATTTTCCATTTATTGCGAATATGTTTATTTCCAACATCTTGATTTGTTATTTTATCGCATATTATATCCCAATAATGATCTAAAAAATCTCAATTCTGAATCTGAATACGGCTATAACCGTTTAATGCCAAGAATCGCTGTGTTATGTCTAATCCGGCACTGCCAATACTTTATAAAATTCATTTTAGTGCCCATTCGTGTTGTTTTAAGTGTTTCTTTAATTGTTCCACACATCATTTGATATATATTTAATTTATTTGTTATATGTAGATCCAAACCATAAGAAACACCCCAATCCAAATAATTAAAACTATAGATTGTTCCAGACACTCATCATCAAATATAATTGTTGGTATTTTCCCTGCGATGCCGTGCTATTAATTGGAAGTAGACATTTTAAAATTATATTCGTTTATGATCTGATGTAATAAGTAAATTTATCTTTTATGTTTATTCTCAGAATCCCATACAATTATGAGGAAATCTTCCTATTTACTAAACCAAATAGTAATTTATTTTCCATTAGCTAATATCCGGCGTTCGCTGCTACGCCTAAAGAAATGAAAATTAATAATATTTTATGTTTAGTTGAATAAGTAAAGGGAAAAATAATTACACATTTATATTTTTAGATACCCCTTGCTGATTACCCGGCGTTGCCCGAGAATCTACTTATCCCGATCTTCATGACATAAATGAGCTGAAATACGAAAATTAATGTGTTTTATTTATGCTTAGTTAAATAAGTGAAGAGAGAAAATTATATCCTAATTATTTTTAGATACCCCGTGCTGCTTACCCGGCGTTGTCTGGGAATCTACTATCCCGATCTTCTTACCATAAATGAGCTGAAAGACAAAACTTAATGTACTTCTTATGATTAGCTGAAAAAGTAAAATGAAAAATAATTATAAATATATATCGTAATTATTTTAAGATTCCCCGTGCTCATTACCCGGTGTTGACCGTGAATCTACTTATCTCGTTATTCTTGGCATAAATGAGCTAAAATACTAAATTCGTTATTGTGAGCTAACCGTAAAAGAATACCCGCCATGTGCTGCTATGCTTGCACAGGATTCTACGTACTTGTCTCGATCTTCTTGGCATCAATGAAAAACAAAAATGGTTATTGTGAGTTATCCGTAAGAGATAAACATATGCTGTCACGGACTTTTTCAGATATTGAATTCTGTGTACATTAATTTTCTGTATTTGTTATGGTTTAGGCAGGATAAGTCATTTAAGCGTCCAAATAGCTACTTTTTTCTTCCACGTTTTCCACTACACAGGATAATTTTTAAGGGTGTAGGAGTTTAGTATCACAACTCACTTATAGCCTATGTTCATCCCGGGAATCTCCTGAACATTTTGCAAAAAGCCCCATCACAATCGGGTCAACGGTATGGCCGCGCATAAAGTACAAACAAACATTTATTTTTATATATTAGATAAAGTCGCGTAAAACGCTGATCTTTATACATAAGAATGAGTTCAGATGTCTGTTCTTTATGGACTGAAAACTATTTGATCGATTTGAATGGAGTTTTCACCACCATTTACATAATTTTTCTAACACAATTAACGTATACATTGCCGTACGTAATATAGGACCGGAACTAAAAGAAATACTAAATAAGTAGGTAAAAACTGCCTCGTTGCACTAAAAAAGTAGTTTTTTAGACGCTTAAATGGCTTATGCTACCTAAACCATAAGAAATACACAAAATTAATATATACGTAATTGAATATTTAAAAAAATCAACAAATAAGTCCGCTGCAACATATGTCTATCTTTTACGGATAACTCACAACAACCATTTTTTTCTTTCAGCTCACTGATGCCAAGAAGATCGGAATACGTATATTCCTGGGCAACGCCGCGTAATCAAATTACAAAGACTTTTCCAACAACGTAATGTTAATTCTTATCAAATTAAATGTTAGTTTATACATTACTCTAACTCACTGACACTATCGAACCCATAGGTTCATGCCCGCGCGGACAAACGCTGTCCATACTTCCCTATCCTGAGCTAATGTTTTCCAATCATCCCCCGTAAAAGCTCATACATAACTTGTTTGAAATATTTTTTCTACGCAACCAATGTCGCGGGTCCCGCTAGTGAATATTAAAAAAAATATATTAAAATCCTAAGCGAAAGAGTAGTAGGCTACATTGTTTCCCAAGCTGCTTAATACCCTGACATAAGTTTTGCTAATATTCGTTCAAACAATTGTATTTATAATGGTATAAATCATAATGAAATATTGTGATAAATTAGTGCGAAATGAGATTTAACAAACTGTTCATTCGCCGAATGTTTAAAGATTTTGAGATACATCTTTATCGTATTTTGTTTCCGTCTTTGATCCGAGGTTTCATCCTTGGAACTGCGAGCAATGTATACCATACACCTTGAAGCCGGTTGCTGCCCGTTTCCAGGGGACAAATTAATTAGACAGACGAAAATATTGGAAAAGTCGTATAGAAAGAATGGAAGACAAGCGACTTGCAAAAAGAGCTAAATAAGATAGACCAATGGATGGAAGAAGAACAAGAGGAAGACCAGCCAAGAGATGGACAGACAGTGAATGCACATCCAATACTTCTTCGTCCGAGGAGTAATTTTGGAAATAAACAGGATGAAAATCCTATAAATTATGAATAAGTATAATAGTAAGAATATATGCATCTTTATAGCTCAATAGGGCAGTATATGGGAGTTGTGAATTTTACTAGATCGAGAAGACGTTTGAAAAGAAGAGATGTGCTCCAGTCTCTTTTACTTCTCATACAATTTAGCAATTAAAAAAAGCAGGACTAATACTTCCCATAATGCCCTGCACTTTCAGCTTTCACATGAATACACCTGAAGATATTAGATTTATAAGTTAAGAAAGTGTTTAGACAATGGGATAGTACGATAAAACAAACATTCTATTAATGTATGCAAAGTGAAATTCTTACCTGCAGGGGGTTCTAAATGCACTTTGCATTGTATACTTGAAAGCGATTCCCTTCCCGCCCCTAAGTAAACAGTTCATTTCGTTTTCAACTCTTTTAATTTATGGCCATGCAATATCATTTTACACAATATACATATATAACCTACATCATCAACACACTCATTACAGCCCTTTTTAATCCCTCAAGACAGCTCAATCGCACCGTTCCAAAGCCTTAATTAACCATCTTTTTACGTTCTTTCATGTGGCCAAATACCAATCCATTTTCCGTTTAAATGTCCTTTTTTTTTTCCTTCCTTTTTCTTCGCTTCACGGGAGGAAAGGAGATTACAAGTATTTGAGAATAAAGTTCTTAGGAAAAATTTTGGACCAAATAGAGATGAACAGACAGGCGAATGGAGAAGAATATATAACAGTGAGCTACATGGTCTTTATAGAAAACCAGATATAATAAGAACAGTAAGTCACGTAGACTGCAATGGTCAGGACACGTGACACGTGTGGGGAATGAGACATGCATGGAAGCTTTTGTGAGGGAAAACGCCCAGTTGGTAGACCAAGAATGAGGTGGTAGAATAACATTATCTATGATTTGAGGGAAATAGATTATACAGTGAATGATTGGAAAATATTACCTCAGGATAGGGATGTATGGAGAGCAAACCCGCATTCAAATGGAGAGGATTTTTCTCGGTCTTCAATTATTTTTTTTGATAAAATTGAGAGCTTATGTCCGGGTTCGATAGTCCCAGTAAGTAAGTATGTCTTTGATGGGCGTCATCTTAATCTTTTATTATATAATTACGAAGGAACGAAGAAAAAGAAACTGTTCCCACGAAAAGACTTTTGGTCATTTCTTTGAAGATATGCACTGGTCCTATCTAGTAGGCATCGAGAAGAATGAAAATTAAAAATGCTTTCTTGTTTTAGAAGCCGTAATATGACACTGGACAAGCTGACGAAAAAGGAAATACGGAAAGATCTGCGAGAGTACCGCACAACCATAACTAGGCAAATAATAGAAACCTCCAAATCGATAAGGAAAGCAAAGAGGGAAAGAAATGGTGACAAACAATGGATGCTAGGAATTAAGAACCAAGCAGGAGGCCGCAACACATTAAGAACAGATATAATCCAGTCAGCCACAGATTTCTATAAATCCCTATACACAAGCTCCCTAACAACCCAGGCAACAAATCACATAGGCATATTCGATGCTAAACTCGAAAACCACGCCGACACCTTTCCCCCAGTACTGGCCAGCGAAATTAGAACTGCAATAGATGAAATGAAAAATGGCAAAACACCCGGAGAGGATGGAATATACAACGAATTGCTAAAACTGGCTTCAGATCAAATACTTCCATCACTCACAAACATCTTTAACAAAATTCTGCAGACAGAAGAGATACCCGAGCAATGGAAATCAAACACAATCATTCTTCTCCACAAGAAAGGCACAAAAGATGACATGAATAATTACCGACCCATAAGCCTGATGTCCAATCTATACAAACTATTTTCAAAAGTGCTAACAAGAAGACTAACAAAAGTCCTTGACGAAAACCAGCCAACAGAACAAGCCGGATTCCGCTCAGGCTTTAGTACAACAGACCATCTCCAAGCAATTAACCAAATAATAGAAAAGACAGTTGAATACCACCATACATTATATCTAGCATTCGTCGACTACAACAAGGCATTCGACTCAGTAGAACATTCAAGTGTCCTCCAGGCATTACACACCCAAGGAATCGAACACAAGTACATCCGCGTTCTGGATAAGATCTACAGCCAAAGCTATGCCAAGGTGAAGACAGAAATTGTGGGACAACCATTCAGTCTCAAAAGAGGAGTACGACAAGGCGACCCAATTTCTCCTAAACTTTTTACATGCGTGCTTGAAGACATATTTCGAAAACTAAAGTGGAACAAGAAGTACGGAGTAAATATAAACGGGAGCAGGCTATCCAACTTAAGATTCGCTGACGACGTGGTATTGTTCGCCAGATCCCCTAAACAACTCCAATCAATGCTACAAGAGCTCTCAGAAACTAGCAAAACTGCAGGCCTTTCGATGAACAAAAGCAAGACACAAATTATGTCTAATGGTCCGGAAAACCCAATCAAAGTCGATGGAATGGATCTTCAATATGTAAGCGAGTACATATACTTAGGACAACTACTCTCCTTCCATCAGAAAGTAGAGAAGGAAATAAGCAGAAGAATAGCTCTCGCCTGGAAGGCGTTCTGGTCACTGAAATTTATACTGCTGGACAAGTCACTCAACCGGAAACTCAAAATGGAAACACTACAAACCTGTGTTCTTCCAACACTGTTATATGGCTGCCAAACTTGGAATCTTACTGCCAAACTGAAGTACACACTCCAAGTATGCCAAAGGAAAATGGAGAGGAAAATCTTAGGCATAACTCTGAAGGACAGAATCTCGAATACAACACTTCAAACCATATCCTCAACAACTGATCCCGCACAACAAGCCATCAGGAAAAAATGGAAGTGGGGAGGCCACGTCGCAAGAATACAGGACGACAGGTGGACAATAAAAACAACCATGTGGGACCCGTACACAGGCAAGAGACAGCGCGGAAGACCAAGACGACGATGGGCTGACATCTTCAAAGAACAAGCAGGGGCGCAATGGTCCAGAGTCGCCAGATGCAGGAAAAGCTGGAGAACGATGGAGAGCCAACTGTGTATTAACTAATCACAGAACAGACAGTGTATACAAACCAAGTGCTACATCCAAGTCAACTTCTCACCACGGAGTAGCTCACCGGGTGACACTCTCAAATAGAGCTTAACCCCTGTACAGGGAGGCCTTTGCCCTAAAGGGACATATCAGGCTTTATTTATTTATTATTTATATTTATAATATGACACTGCGAGCGATGCCCCGCTGCCTCTCATGATAAAAAACTGTAAAGATAAATACATTTTTGCATTGAGAGCCTGAGCGGAGAATATAGCTCAGTAACGTATGAAGCTAGAGGTCTCGGGTTCAAATTCCGGTTCAGGCGTCAATTTTTCTTTTCATATATATATATATATATATATATATATATATATATATATATATATATATATATGGCAGTGAAGACAGAGTTCTCGCGACATCTAGTAACAATGGAGAATATAATACATATATAAGAGAAATAAATGTTTGAATTGGATTCGCCTGGTGGTGTAATGGTTATCACACTGAGGTACAGACTCAGAGATCCGGGTTCGAATCCCGTCCAGGCATTTATTTTTCTTATCATACCATAAATATATATATATATATATATATATTATAATTAAATCTTTAACATTGAGCAATGCAAGCTTAATATGGTATGATAAGAAAAATAAATGGCTGGACGGGATTCGAACCCGGATCTCTGAGTCTGTACCTCAGCGTGATATCCATTACACTACCAGGCGAATCCAGTTCAAACACTTATTTTTCTTATATATGTATTATACTCTCCATTATTACTAGATGTCGCGAGAACACTGTCTTCACTGCCATCTAGTAGCTGACTATATCAAGTAAGCAAATTAAAGAGAATATTTATTTTACTTTATAGCAGTGACGCTTTATCGATGTTATAATTAAATCTTTAACATTGAGCAATGCAAGCTTAATATAAAAATAATATTTTTCTTATCATACCATATTAAGCTTGCATTGCTCAATGTTAAAGATTTAATTATAATATCGATAAAGCGTCACTGCTATAAAGTAAAATAAATATTCTCTTTAATTTGCTTACTTGATATAGTCAGCTACTAGATGGCAGTGAAGACAGTGTTCTCGCGACATCTAGTAATAACGGAGAGTATAATACATATATAAGAAAAATAAGTGTTTGAACTGGATTCGCCTGGTAGTGTAATGGATATCACGCTGAGGTACAGACTCAGAGATCCGGGTTCGAATCCCGTCCAGGCATTTATTTTTCTTATCATACCATATATATATATATATATATATATATATATATTACAACTTGTCTTGTAAGCCCATGTTTCCCTTAACAGAGATTTAGGCGCTCTCCCTCTACAGGGAAGAATTTGAACCATAGTAATTTAGTTACACTTGTTTTCGTATAGATGTCATTTTAAGTGGTCGGTGGTCAGCGTTCCGCTTCATACTGACATCTAGGAAAACAAGGTAGTACTAGGACGGGAAATTTCGGTAAATTTTGCTTAGAGGCCTTTTCATTCAGGCTTAAGGATCTTTTACGAGCCTGAAAATCTTCCGATTCGGGACCCTTAGGTAATTGTAATTAATTAAAAAGTAAGGTTGAGTTAGTTAACCAGCAAATTCGGACCATAAAGAGAAATAATTCAACTGCAACGAAAATTTAAAAAATCATTCTAGCGGTCGCAATTATAGAATTTTCACAACGATACTCATTATCCGCGATATTGAATTAAAATGAAGATGGTATATTTCAATTATTATCACCGAAATCCGACAATTAGAAGAGGGTTTTTATCTAAAAAAGGCTCTTGCAGCCTCCATGTTTGTTTAGTCGCAATATATTATATGCCATATATTATTTCAACATTCAAATTTAAAGTGTACCCTAAAAGATACATTAATTTAATTTATTTGACATTTTAATATAGTGATGAAAAAATCAACCAGTCAAAGTTATGGTCCAATTTGTCTGGTTTACGGAACATACATTCCTTAGGTTACCTCTCGAATTGGAGAAAATATTGTATTCTTTTTTTTTTTAAGGAAACGATAGATATTATCACTTAATGAATTAATAAATTGTCGATAGACTATAGTCTCTACCTTCAACTCTGGGTATCCTGGAACGCCGAAATATTTTAAATTGTATGCTTATAATAACGTAAAACTAAATATATGTTTATACATATAAATTCCTACCAGGGAAATGAAAAGAATTTTAAGTACAGAAATGGATGTTTTAAAAAGATCAGCTGGAAAATCTAGAATGGATAGAATACGAAATAAAGAAATAAGGAAAATTATGGGTGTACAAGAGGAGCCGGACATCATAGACATTATAGAAAAGAAAAGATTACAGTGGTATGGCCATGTTAAAAGAATGCCAGAGAAAATATTGCCTAAACTTGTTATGGAATGGATCCCAATGGAAGAGGAAGAGAGGAAGACCGAAGACAACTTGGATAGAAGGAGTACAAGCGGCTATGAATATCAGAGGATTGGAGGAAGATCAATGAATGGACAGAGAGGAATGGCGTTTGGGTTCCGGGAGACGGTGGCAGCTGCCATGATACCGGATGTTGCTATATAAATACATTATGTGATTTAATTGGGCAGTTAATGAGAAATTAAAGAAATTTTTAATTCAAATATCTAGTAACAATAATCGCAAATAGGAATGATATACCGGTAGCATAGTTAGTTAATACGCTAACCGGCCCTTTCGAACTCCTAGCTTCATGGGCGCGAGGACATAAGCTCTCCATACATCCTTATCCTGAGCTGATGTTTTCCAATCATCCCCTGTATAATCCACATCCGTCAAATCATATGGAAATAATATGCAGAACTAAATTAAACATAGACTCAATTCTGGAAACGCTATTACGCATTACAGGGAAACTTATCGTCCCAATTTCTCTCTTAAACAAACTGAAGATATATAAAACTGTTATTCTACTAGTTATATTATAAACTTATGGATGTTAAACATGCACTCTTATTTATTATTATTATATTATTATATTAAGGAGGAGAAAATATTACAAGTAATTGAGACTAAAGTTCTTAGCAGCATTTTTAGACAGATGAACAGACGAATGTAGAAGACTACATAACAGGAGCTATATGATGTTTCGGCCTATAAGAAACCAGTATAATAAGAACAGTTAAGTCTCATAGACTGCGATGTGCAGGACATGTGGCATGAGTGGGAATGAAATATTGGCATGGATGCTTCCTGTAGGAAAACCAGAGGGAAAACGCCCAGTCAGTACACAGAAAATTAGGTGGGAGAATAAAATTAACTATGATTTGAGAGAAATAGATTATACAGGGAACGATTGGAAAAAAAAAAAAGCTCAGAATAGGTCCCAACTCCTTTTAAAAACGTTACACTGAAAATATATAAAACTATTATTCTACCAGTTATATTATATGGGTGCGAAACATGGACTCTTAATTTAAGGGAGGAAAGGAGATTACAAGTATTTGAGAATAAAGTACTAAGGAAAATTTTTGGACCAAAGAGAGATGAACAGGCAGGTGAATGGAGAAGACTACATAACAATGAACTACATGGTCTTTATAGGAAACCAGATCTAATAAGAACAGTCAAGTCTCGTAGACTGCGATGGGCAGGCCATGTTGCACGTATGGGAAATGAAAGGCTTGCCTGGACGCTTCTTGTAGGAAAGCCAGAGGGAAAACGCCCAGTTGGTAGACCAAGAATGAGATGGGATAATAACATTAATTATGATTTGAGGGAAGTAGATTATACAGGGAATGATTGGAAAGCATTATCTCAGTATAGGGATATATGGAAAGCTTATGTCCGCACGGCCATGAACCTACGGGTTCGATAGTGTCAGTGAGTTAGTTAGTTTATAGTAACGTGTGATTCATAATGAATGACCTTACATCACTAGCGAGCGCATTAATACTTTCAAACTGAATGGGTACGAGACTGACATAATGAGGCAGTGGAATAGAAGAGACCAACATTACCGACCCCTTTCTCCATTACGTGACGTCACAAAGTTACAGCACCTGTTTAGCAAGTAGAACGCCGTCAAAACATCGCGCCGGGATCCAAACCCGGACCTCACGTATAGCCTACATAATACATAACGGACTGCATGGGAAATACATACATTCCGTGATTAAACAATACTTACGTAATTGTGAACATCCAATAAGATACATCGTGTTGCAAGGTGAAGTGAAAAAATAATAACCAGGTACAGTTAACAAGATCCTGAGTATTGTTATTTTAAATTGCTTCCGTTCATTTTATGCCTCAAACTACAAAGATCTTCTTCTTCTTAGGCCATAAAACCTGTTTCCAAATCAAGAGACCGTATACCTCCATATAGTTATGGGGCGTCCAACATTTCTTCTTCCTTTGGGTTGGTAGTGAAGCAAATTTGTGGGAGTCTATTGTCTATCATTCTTTCTATACGTTGGAGCCAATTAGATCTTAAATTTCGAATTTTATCAATAACTGCAAATGTTTAATTTAGTTCTTATTCCTTCACTAGTTAATACCCGGCGTGCGCTGCTACGCCTTAATAAATTAAATATTGAGGGTTAATTAATTATATGGTATACATTGATACAAACCAAACATGGCGGTTGCTAGAGCAAACTTTTAATTTCAAATTTCAGGTAAACGCGCACTTCTAATGGTTGGATTTCACTGTTCTTTTGGAAAACACAGACATCGGTTTTACTTTAATACGACATTCCGAGTTTTGTTGTCAAATATCGAAAATTGCGATTGCTAGAGCGATTTTTAAGATTTCGTTTCAGGTGAATTCCTACACCTAATGATTTTAGAACATAATAGATAAAAGCTAAATACTTGCCGCATTTGAAATCCTGTACATACAAATTTTCACGAAGCTCGGTTGAACGGTTTAGAAGTCTGTCAAGGACAAACAGACATATATTCGATTATTTTTTATAATATAATATAAAACAATAGGAAAAACAAATGAGTAGAAATTACTCACATTTGCATCAAATCCCATAGCAATGCACAATAATAACTTAGAGTTTTATATGATTTTGTTTTCCTTGAGGTCCGGAGTATATAAATAACTGGCAGAATGAATCATTGTTTCGCCAATTTAAGGTTAGGTTAATATTGTTTTTTAACAACACCTAATTGAATAAGACTGTGATTGTTTTGATAGAATTGACACTTACTAACAGCAAGTCCCAAATAGTAAGATTAACATTACTTCAATAACTGAAAAAAAGTTGGACTCCTGTTTAAATGGACTATCCATCCATAGTAATTCTGCCCGAAGACAGGTCCTTCACTGCAATCATAGCAATTTCATGCTATGCTTGCAGCTTTACTAGGGAATTGTAGGTGTGGTAGCTTCCCGTTGCTTTCCACACCGGTGAAGGATGATGATGATGGCCATATGATTTCGGGGACCGTTTGGGTCTCAAAGTTTTCCTGACATTTGTCTTACAGGTGAGACAAAACCCCGAGAAAAACCTCACCCAGAAAAACTGTCCCGACCGGGGATCGAACCCGGGCCCGCTGCGTGACAAGGCAGCACGCTACCTCGAGACCACAGCGATTGGCAAATGGACTATATAACATAATAATATCCAGGAAGACATAAATGAAAGAAAACAAATTACTAAGAAATGTTGTTTTTCAATAAATAAAGTATTTAAATTCAAAATATCCGACCCGCGAAAAAAAAAAAAACCATTGTATAAAAACCCTAGCTAACACCCGCGTGCGCTGCTGCGCTGAAGAAAATAAAATAATGTGTTCTTATGTTTAATTGAATAAGTCTATGTATCTTCGGGTTTTTACAGCTGCTGCCGTCTTCCCGTGCCAAACCTCGAAAGTCTACGATCTTGGGCATCTTCCTTCAATGCTTAGCCCTCTTGCTTGCATTAATGTCTTCATGTTTTCCTTCCATGTTAACTTCGGTCTCCCTCTCTTCCTCCTTCTGGTCGGATGCCATTGATATAGTTGCTTTGGCCATCGCTCATCTTCCATTCTTAAAACATGTCCTAACCACTTTAATTCCTTCTCCTCAATTCTTTCAATTATGCTTTCTTCTGCTTCCATTATATTTCTCATTTCCTTATTTGTGACATGTACTAATTTTGACTTTCTGGCACATCTGCGTAAATAATCCATTTCTAGAGCTATTAGTCTATTCTTGTAGTACTTATTGATTGTCCATACCTCACTTCCGTACAGTGCAACAGATTCCACCAATGTTTTACCAATATAGTTTTTTTATGCCTTTCCAAATGTGCTTATCCCACCATATGGAATTTAACGATTATATTATTTTGCTACTCAATTCAATTCTATGTTTTATATTCTCTTTGCCTTTGAATAAGTGAAAGAATAAATAACTATAAATTTATATCGTAATTATTTTTAGATACCCCGAGCAGATTACCCGGCATTGCCCGGGAATCTTTATCCCGATCATCTTGGCACAAATGAGCTGAAATACGAAAATTAATGCGTTTTTATGTTTAGTTGAATAAGTATTAGGGCAAAATTTATATCGTAATTATTTTTCGATACCCCGTGCTGTTTACCCGGCATTGCCCGGGAATCTACTTTTCCTGAAAATCCTGGCATAAATGAGCTGAAAGACGAAAATTAAAGTGTTTTTATGTTAAGTTGAACAAGTAGGTGGAAAAATAATCATAAATTTATATCATAATTATTTTTAGATACCCCGTGCTGATTACCCAGTGTTGTCCGGGAATCTACTTATCCCGATGTTCTTAGCATAAATAAGCTGAAAGACGAAAATTAACGTGTTTTTATGTTTAGTTGAATAAGTGAAACGAAAAATGTATATCGTAATTATTTTATATACCCCTATTTCCATTGTTTCCGTGTGAGAATGGATCAACTACACTAATCCATTACCAATTTCTGACTTTATTCAGTATAAATTTCAGATTCAATGCTTTATCCTGAACAAGTTAAATCAGTTTTTCTTTCTCCTCTCCTGTAAAATTTGATCCCTTTTCGAAATGACTGATTCAATTATAAACCAAAAGTAAGAAGAATGTTGGGAAGACCATTGAAGAGATGGAAGGACCAAATCGACCTATAATGAGATAGGAACAGAAAGTAAAATCCAAGCAGCCGAGATGAAATTAAGAAGAGTAAAAGGCTGCACTAGAATGGACCTGATAAGAAACGAGGATATCCGTGAAGAACTGCAGATCTACTCCATAAAAGAAAATAACAACAAGATACAGTGGAAAGAACATGTAGAAGGAATGGAAGAAAGTAGATTACAAAATAAAATCTTCCATTTTTTCCAAGAGGAAGAAGAGATGTCGGACGTCCTCGGAAGAGTTGGTCTTAAATATCACAAACAGTAAATATGAACGTGTGTGTGTATGTATATATATATATATATATGGTATGATAAGAAAAATAAATGCCTGGACGGGATTCGAACCCGGATCTCTGAGTCTGTACCTCAGCGTGATATCCATTACACTACCAGGCGAATCCAATTCAAACACTTATTTTTCTTATATATGTATTATATTCTCCATTATTACTAGATGTTGCGAGAACTCGGTCTTCACTGCCATCTAGTAGCTGACTATAACAAGTAAGCAAATTAAAGAGAATATATATATGAGGTACAGACTCAGAGTTCCGGGTTCGAATCCCGTCCAGGCATTTATTTTTGTTATCATACTATATATATATATATATATGTGTGTGTGTGTCTATGTATGTATATATGCATGTATGCATGTATGTATGTACGTACGTAAAGATTTTTTTACCTTGAAATACAAAAAGTAACCTATAATCGGCTGGTGGATCCAGCATGCTTACCACATTTCACAACACCCAATCTACCCCCCCCACACACACACACACACTGGCAGGATGATATGATATTGTGGAACGTTTGGCGCTGGATTTCGTAGTGCAGCAGAAAAAAAAAATGACGGAGAAGAGGGGGAGGAGAGGAAACAGCCTTTTTCCTAAAATAATAATAATAATAATAATAATAACAATAATAATAATAATAATAATAATAATAACAATGAACACCTAGCCCGACAGATCTATTAGTGAAGACGGAACAGGCAACTCTTGCCTAAACCAGGAAGTGAAGAAGAAGAAGAAGAAGAAGATGAGATCGGAACAGGCCATTGGGCTTAATCCTTGTTGTTGTTGTTGATGATGATTATGGTAAAGTGAGAGGTTCAACTACAACGTAGTTGGAGAAGAATAAAAAGTCTTAATGAATTTCTTTTCAAAGTTAAGTTGGTTTTAATGCTTCACATTCTAATTACGTAGGCACACATTAGCGGAAGAAGTAGATTACCCAGTAATAACACATGAAACAATAAAGTCGGAATTTCATGATGACTCGGGGGCTCCAAGCAAATGAGAACCAGGAATTATGTGGGTGAAGGATGATTAAGGCATTTTACATTAATCTTAGTTAAGACACTCGCTAGTTACGAACCTGTTTTCATCCGATTGACACAATTATAGCTATCTTTTGTTTTCCTCGTTGCGTCATGCCGTGATGGGCAGCTTTCCCCAAGCAGATTCCGGTCATTCCTCGTCAAATCTCTTCACCACCAACTGTTTGTGTTAATTAAATACATTTATTTTACTTACTTTGTTGATCATTCAAACCGTTAGTTCCAATTTCAAATCTGTCTCATATGCATAATGATTCTAATTTTAACTTCCATGCATCTGGTAGTCCACCGCTGTGGTCTCGAGGTAGCGTGCTGCCTTGTCACGCAGCGGCCTTAGTTCGACAGGCTCCTGGGTGAGGTTTCGGGGTTTTTCCTCACCTGTAAGACAAATGTCAGGAAGCTTAGGGCCCTACGGTCTCCGAAAATCATTATCATCCTTATCACTATGATCATCATCCTTCACTAATGTAGGTGGTCTCTAGGGAGATAATCCCCTTATATGTGAGTAAACATGTTGGTAATTCACTCTAGGGGGAACGTGTGTTATCACTTTATTCTCCGATCAAATATTCACAGGTAGCACGATGTCATAGAATAGTCGAGAAATAAAATAATATTTTTTTTATATATGTACATATGTTAACAGAAATATAAACAAAGCCACAACATGAACATTATTAAAATCATCTGGATATCATCATCATCACCGGTGTGGAAAGCAACAGGAAGCTATCACACCTATAATTCACTACAGTCAGATTCAACCCAGGAAGTTACTGTGTGTTTGGAATAGGGAACTGGGTTGCCATTTTAACAGTATTTTCTTGAGAGAAATCCTTAAATAAAACTGAAGACTGCAACACAGCAAGTACATAGTTGTAAGTTGTAGCCGTCCAAGCCACCCCCTCTTAAAAAAACAGTTACTACTTGTCACTGAGCTCTTGCGGATCTGAACTATCCTGTGTGAAAGTGTCGACTCTCATATTTACTATAAAACTAGTTTGCATGCCGCAAAAGAGTAACTATGATTTTTTAATATATAGTACATATATTTGGCAAAAGGTACTGCTAACCTTGCCCCTCCGTCCCTCCTTAAACAAATACCGTTATTATGAGTTTGGGACATCTACCCTCGTTAGGTAGGTGGACATTGGCGTAGCCCTTAATGTCTGTAGTAACTTCCTGGGTTGAATTAGAGTGTAGCAATTATCGATCTGTAATGGCATAGCCCAATGTTGAGCCATAGTCTCTCTTTTGTTAGGAGTTACTAGAGCAAGTTAATTTAGTTAGATTATTTGCCCATAGATGTCACGAATGGAATGCAGCCAAATACCGACTGAATGAGACATCTAGCAGGCAACTAAAGTATTAATATGATGTTGAGTTCCGTAAATTTTGCTTATAGGCATTTTTATTCAGGCTTAAGGATATTTTACGAGCTTGACATTCTTTACACTCGGGACCCATGGCTTAAAAGTCCCATCCGGAGAATTTGCTCGTTGGATTTTTCCATCCTAAAAAATCCATCGACCCCGGCCGGATTAAAACCCGCGATCCTCGGGACTAGAGGCATGGAGCATAATCACTAGTCTACCGCAGGCGATGTATAATTATAAGGGCTGCAAACGTGTTATTCCATCCATATTAATTCTGCCCGAATGCAGGTCTTTCACTGCAATCATAGCATTTGCATGCTGTGCTTGCAGCTTTACTAGGGAATTGTGTAGGTGTGGTAGCTTCCCGTTGCTTTCCACACCGGTGAAGGATGATGATGATGATAATGATAATGGTAAGGATGATTATGATAAGGATGATGGCCATATGATTTCGGGGACCGTTTGGGCCTTAAAGTTTTCCTGACATTTGTCTTACAGTTGAGGAAAAACCCCGATAAAAACCTCACCCAGAAAAACTGCCCCGACCGGGGATCGAACCCGGGCCCGCTGCGTGACAAGGCAGACGTGTTATTAATTTCTTTATAAATCACTTACTAAATTAAGGTGTCTCATGTTTTAATAATTAAAGGGTTAATAACTATTTTTTTAAATGTATAATACATAGATTTGGAAAAAGGTACTGCTAACCTTGCCCCTCCTACCCTCCTTAACAAACAAATACCGTTATTATGAGATTGGCAACATCTACCCTCTCTAGGTAGGGGGACACTGCCATAGCAGTGTAACACCGTTAATAATTGCCCTGTAATAATGTAGGGATCTTCTACGTGAGGACCTACGCTAGGTCCCAAAAATCTCAATTCATCTGTAAAATCGCACTTTAAATCATTGTAACGTAAATAACCAGTTACACCAGAACGTCTTAAAATTATTGTAAAACATCTGTGTTCATGTCGATAAACTTTCTAAAGTTATTTTTATTGTGAAGCTGACAATTCCTGAAAGATCTTAAAACTAGCGTAAGTGATCTAGATACGGACTGATCTTCATTAAATATTTATTACCATTTATGTAGTTGGTTTAATTTTTACCTAGTCAATATGCGAACTAGTTTCAATTCAATGACCGCCGGTGTTTCCTTCTTCATCCGGCACTACGCCATATGTTATCTACAAGTATTCTGCTTTCATGCATTATTTCTCGATCTAATTCCCCTTACACAGGGTGGAAAATAACTCTATTGACAAAATTTCGCAGATTGTTAAGGAAAGGTACGTGCATAAAAGGGTTATTTTTAATCCCACTACAGGCCTCAGGAGGCCCTTGGGGTAGTAGGAGGTTAAGGCTCCCACTTTTTCTTGACAATCGGCACTTGATGTCAGCTGGGTTGTCAGTCCTGCGTGACGGCCTCCTTTACCCCAGAACAAGCGTCCGGTACTCATTTCAGTTAGAGGCTAAGTCGACCCCAGGGCCATAGTGCCGCCAGAGGGTTTGGGTCAGTTTAAAAATCCTGACCCGACCTGGACTCGAACCCTCGACCTTCCAGCTTGTAGCGCAATACCTTAACCACTACGCTACGGCGTGCCCCCTCATAAAAGGTTAAAGTAATAAAATATCGTCACCTTTATAACGACTATTTAACTCATATCGCAAATGGTAGTCAATGGCCAATCACGTTTCAATGAATTCTGTTTTACCCAATGACAGTCGTGTTTCACCTCGCTCTTTATCGATTTCTCTTTATCAGCTCATGCTTTTCTGATAAAGAAAGCTCCTACTTTTTTAATATTCTGAACAGGTTAGACCATTATTTTTCTCCAACAAATACACTGAATATAGCAAATAATGAATAGATTCAGTGATTTTACTGAGTTGTTTGTTCAAAATATAAATGATTAACCTATAATGTTGATTATAATAGTTTGATGTGTTTCATTATTTTTCCACTAGAGTGCATTCTTACAATATTGCGATCCTATTTGGCAATAAATAATATGATCCGAGTTGCAGTGAATATACATAACCTCAAATTTCTAATTTGTTTTCAAACATCGCCGTTTACATTAACTATATAAATATTTTAAACACCGGTAACTATATTCAAATAATGATTTGTGAGTAAACAGCTTAATTTTATTCGTTAAATAGTCCTAACAAATGCCACTCTTGATTTCCAAATTCTCTAGATAAATTCACTCCTCACTTCGTGAGTCTTGAATTTATCGATAATTTGGAAATCACTCGTGGCATTACTTATGATAAAGTATTTTTTTTAAATCAACACACGAGTATTAGTAACCCATTTCTGAGATTAGGGTGGCTGGAAGGCGGGTTTAACAGACCCGATTATATGAAAGGTGATGATTAGGGGGCGGATTTCTAAGTTCTAAAAGTTAAGATTTCAACATAGTATATCGATAAAATTAATTTAATAAATCTTTATATGTCCAATCAACTATTTTTTTATAATACACTGCTCAAAACAATTAGAGGAACACTATGAAATATGTAAATATTTTTTTCATTGGATAAAGGTACAAACATGAAATTAATAAAGTACATTATTTGTGGTTATTTATTTATTTATTTATCATGTCAGTAAAAACAAATGAATAACGCTGACAATTAATTTTTCAAATAATTCCGCTATGTAAGCAATTGAATCTTGTGCTTATTTTCAAAGTTAAATACTCGTTATATAGAGTTAGTATCGTGTATGGCCTCCATGACATTTGATGACAGTTTGGCACCTTCGTGGCATGCTCCCAATAAGATTCTGGATTTAATCTTGCGGGATATTCTTCCATTTCTCCTTCAGAGCATCTCCAGGTTGCTGCAGATTTTGTTGGAGCTTGGTGTCGGTTCCTGACCTTCCTGTCTAGAAGATCCCACAAGTGGTCAATAGGGTTGAGGTCTGGGCTGACCGCTGGCCACTCCATTACCACAATTTCATTCCTCCTCAGGAAATCCCTGGTGACAGCCGCAGAATGTGCCCTGGCATTATCCTGCATAAACACAAATCCAGGGCCTATGCTCTTCCAGAACGTGGTCGATATACCGGACAGCATTCAGTCGCTGGGGAACAAGTATAAGGTCCGTACGATTGTTGTACATAACTCCGGCCCACACCATTATGGAACCTCCTCCGAATCTATCAATTTCCTATACAGCCTCTGCAGAAAATCTTTCTCCTGGCCATCCCCACACCCTCAATCGACCATCACAACGTGCAAGACGATACCTGGATTCGTCCGAGAAGAGCACAGACTCCCACTGGCTCAGGTTCCAATCACCATGGTTTTCAGCATATGTACGTCTTGCTGCCTTATGCCCATTTGTCAGGCGTGGTTTTTCAACGGGCCTTTTTGGACGAATATTCTCTTTCCTTAATCTGTTCCTTGTGGTTTGGTCTGAAACCCGGATTCCGGAAGCCATATGAAGGTCATTCTGCAGGTCTTTTGCAGTTTTTATACGCTGTCGAAGAGCAGAAAGAACAACGTATCTGTCATCCTGGGGGCTTGTTTTAAATTTACGGCCCTGGCCACGTCTTCTACAATACTGACCTGTCCCTCTGTGCCTGTTGCGTAACCTGGACACCACGAAAGGAGAAACCCTAAGCTCTCTAGCCACTTGTCGCAGAGATTGACCTTTTCGTAAAAGATGTAGAGCATGAAACGCTTCAAACTCATTTAAATGCCTCATTTTGCCAGAGACTTCAATAAACAAGGCAATAATCAACATTCGTCACTATAGCAACATCAGAAAGCTTACCAATTACAAGTGGCCAGTGCCTTCCAAAATAAAAAAATTCTCTATATTTGTTATTTGAGGTAATTACTCTGTATTTAGGCCATGGATCTTTAAAATTTGTATCCAATGATAAAATTAATAATTCAATTTACATATTGTCCAACTTTCAGCATCAGAGCTTTAAAAAACAATTACTTATTCAATTTATTACAAGTGTTCCTCTAATTGATTTGAGCAGTGTATAACTTACAAAACCGTTTCTCAATAATTTTTGTGTGGGATCTAGCAATATTACATTTATAATTTACGTCTTACATTTAAATTAAAAAATAAATAATGTAAATAGAACACTATTTATTTTAATTTAAAAGTAAAATGTGTGATATAAATGTAATAATGCTAGATTCCACACAAAAATGATTAAGAAACGTTTTTGTAAGTTATATTATAAAAAATTCAGTTGATTGGATATAAAGAACTTATTACACTATACTACGTTGCAATCTTAACTTTTAGAACATAAAATTCCACTCCCTAGTGATGATGATGATGATGACTGTAATGATGCGCCAGGAAAGACCGTAAACTATACTTAATTTAATTAGGTGAATATCATAATTTATTTACCAAATAAAACTATGAAAGTTTTATAAGATTTTCATAAATAATTTATCAAACATTCGTAACAGCTGTTTCGTCTCAAGAAGATACAGTGTATCAACAATACCATACAGTGCATCAACAATCTAACAGCGAGAACATTTGGGGCTTACCAGCATGATGCAAAATTTAGATTAGCATCTATGAAGAACTGGTTTCAAACCCGTTTGTTGCACAAACAGAATCTTTGAGAGGACTGATGGCGTTTACATTTTCTTTAATAATAAGGCTATATTTAAAGATTTGGCGCTAAAAGATTGCATACACTTACTTCATGAGCCAGTGCAACAGATGGCATTAAAATAGCATTTCTAAAATGGCGCTTAGCCGATTGATGCATAACATCGTCCAAGTTCGAAGATCGTCAATTCTACTGTAGTGTGGTAAAGTATATACAGACAACATGCCAGAACTTTGGATTCCAAGTTCTATGTTCTTCTTCTTCCTTCCAAGTATTAGGCCAAGGCCTATTACGATCCTAAAGAAAAATTTCCCTCCAGCGTTTCATAGGACGGCCCAGAGATCTTCGTCCTTCATGCTTTGTTTGTCATAAGTTTGATCCTTCCGGGAAATTCTCGTATAAGACTTGAAAGCATAATAATAGTCCCTTCGATTGGTTACTGGCCAAAGGAAGGCAAGACCAGTGATGGGGCTGCCATCTTATAGCCTCTGGTCAGGCTTCAAGTTCCATGTGAATGATACTTACTTACTCACTGGCACTATCGAACCCATAGGTTCATGGCCGCGCGGACATAAGCTCTCCATACATCCCTATACTGAGATGATTTCCAATCATTCCCTGTATAATCTACTTCACTCAAATCTCCCACCTCATTCTTGGTCTACCAACTGGGCGTTTTCCCTCTGGCTTTCCTATAAGAAGCTTCCATGCAAGTCTTTCATTCCCCATACGTGCAACATGTCCTGCCCAACGCAGTCTACGAGACTTAACTGATCTTATTATATCTGGCTTCCTATAAAGACCATGTAGTTCATTGTTAAGTAGTCTTCTCCATTCACCTGTCTGTTCATCTCTCTTTGGTCCAAAAATTTTCCCAAGTATTTTATTCTCAAATACTTGTAATCTCCGTACCTCCCTTAAAGTAAGACAAGCCCAACAAAAGAAAATAAAATCAAGTAAAGTTTACCAACCACATGTGGTTTGCATATAGAGAGCTCTATTATAATAATAATAATAATAATAATAATAATAATAATAATAATTAGTAATATGATTATAATTGTAAATACACTTCATTGCATAAACAAATAAGCATAATACTGTGCATGGCTAAAGTATTACTATCAGCATTTTCCTTGGCCTTTGCCGACAACATTCAGTCGTTTTAACTTGCTATGCCCTTGGGAACATTTATTACGTCATGCAAGGTGTGTTGGGTTATTTATATTACCTGCATATTTTATGGAACTCCATGAGAAATGTGAGACCACCCTAAGTAACTATTCATGCCAATAAAAAAAACTGAATATTCTACATTTTTTCACGTATAATCAACCAGCGATTTAAAAAAAATATCCTCAACCCGTGTCCAACTCAGGGTCAGGTCGAGGGATGAAATGAGATGAAGCCCCTAAATTTATAGAGGTCTGTTAACTACAAGGGTGCCGGCCGACCACTCCTGACGCACCGTCACAGGGGTGGATGAACAACATGGATGAGATGAGCATGGACAAATGGCGGAATGAAATTTGTAGCAGGGGAAAAAAAAAAACCAAACTACGTTTCGTCCACCACGAAATCCACATGGAGTGACGGAGACTCGATCTCGGGACCCCAACCGTGAGAGGCGAGTGTCTAACCTCTTACGTCACGGAGCCGCCCCAACCAGCGTTTTATTATTCTTCTTCTTTCTTCCAAGTATTAGGCCAAGGCCTGTTACGATCCTATATAAAATTTTCCCTCCAGCGTTCATAGGACGGCACAGAGATCTTCGTCCTCTTGGTATATAATTATAAACAGCTTTGGGGATCCGATTTGAACTCATTCTTTCAAGATGTTGTTTCCAATTTAGTTGGTACTGTTTAATATATTCCAAAATTGGCGTAGTCTTCATTTCTTATATCCAATATAAATTTAGATTTCAGTAGTATCGAAACATCCCATTATTTGCTCTCACTTTCGATTCATCCATCCAATGGCTGATTGGCTCCATACTTTGGCCTCCCTTAAATTCTGCCTCCAATAATTTCTAGTCTGCGAGGCAGGAACTCAGTTGCGAAACTTAAATAGGTTTGCAGCATCTTCCTTAATACCATTCTCCCATCGTTTTATCGGTCTTCAAACTCATATCTTCCCCATACAACTTGCTGTAAGCACCCTTTTTGGTGCTCGGTCTGCTGAGAGCCTTTGTACGAGGACAGCCCATTCCAAAGCTCTCACTTTACAATAATACAAATACATCGTCATACCATCGTAGCGCGGTGTATATCTAAAGGTCAGTGCGGAAGTTCCCTATATGTTATCAGAACAGGTTATACCTTGTATGCAGTAAGTGGATGAATGTCATAAAGAAGAGAGTAAGAGGACCTGTGACAGATAAATGAGAGTCGTGTTCACGATTATCAACATAGAAAGTATGAGATATTTGTTATGCAAATCAGATGCGCATGCGCCGTGTCTATCAAGGTGAAGGGCTAAAGTGAATGCATTTTTTCCCTCTCAAATTCAGTCACCTGTCTAAGACAAGATATATATCTGTATGTTCACATGCTAGTAAGAGGAATTTCGCGTCCAACAAGAATGAGGAATGAGATGAAGTGAAATTCATGGATGATGAATGATCAGATGTGTAGCACCATCGCAGGGGTAGAAGAAAGGGAATGGATCATATGAGTATGGAGAAGTGGTGGAATGATATTTTTTTTGTGGCAGAGGAAAAGAGAAGAAATTCAGAGCAAACCCTGACATGACTCTGATTCGTTCACCACGAACTTCACATGAAGTAGCCGAGACGTGAACTAGAGACCCTCAGTTGGAAGATGAGTGCCTAACTACATGCGGCATGAAATTGACGTTCACATATCAATACCTAGAAAATATATTATAATCTCGAACGTCTTGGTACTGTTTTTTTTAATCAAGAATTATGGCCAGTTAGACATTCGAGTTGGCACTACCTTACAAAGAATATAAAATGTTCAATACATATTGTGAAGAATTAAAAAGTTACTTTCATAGGCTATGTACATGGACTGCGAAATAAACATTCAAGAGAATTATTATTATTATTATTATTTAGCAGAGTTCACAATATTTCACATATCCCTACGTCCAATTAATATACAGTCATTCTCCTCCACATCTCTCTGTCATTCTAATCTCCATTGTCGGATCAGTTTATCCCTCGTGCTGCTCAAAACACCATCAATCTACATTATTTTGGTCGTCATCTTCTTCTTCTATCAAGTGGCACCCATTCTAGTATTCATCTTGGGATTCTATCTTCTGCCATTCTTTTCAAATGACAATATAATTTTACTTGTTTTTTTATAAAATCCATAGGTGAAGTTTGAACATTCATCTTTTGTTTTATTTAGCTGTTTTTACACGCTTTATATTAGATTGACCTGTATTTGTCTATGTAACGGAATCTTTCAACACAATTTTCACCCACTTAAAAACATTGGATCGACTTGAAACTTTGTATACTTGTAAACGACCAATGACAATACAATAATTTCACACATGTTTTCTAAGATCCTGGCCAGGATCATAAGGACATCAAAGAAATAAAGACCGGTATAATAGGTTGCGGACTACCGACTTTTTAGTCTATCGTTGTGGTAGCTCAGTTGGTAGAGCGGTGGACTGTAGTGGTATATAATTTCAGTAATCCATAGGTCAAATCCGGCCCGAAGGATTTTTTAAGAAGAGTATTACTTTTAGCTCATACTACAATAGTATCGAATTTAAAGATATTTACATTTTTAGAAAATCAAACTAAAAAATGAAAATTAAATAATAATTTAAAAAACTAAAACAATAAGCATTATTAGAAAACCGAACTAAAAAATGAAAAAATAAATGTTAATTTCCAACACGTTGGGATAAAATTAAAGTGGTCAACAGAAAAATCATCTCCAACACATCTAGAATAAAACTAGAGTTATCTACAACAAAAAAAATATTGTTACCATCAAAAGCGTGTGGTGATCTATATCAATTAATATATTTGATAATAAACAGATATTGGTAAAAGTAAAGTCTCTAAGAAAAAAAAGTAAAAACCATAAAAAAAACACCCCACGCTTTTGACGGTAAAATTAGTTTTTTGTTGATAACTCTAGTTTTATTCTAGACGTGTTGGAGATGATTTTTTTGTTGACCACTTTAATTTTATCCCAAGCGTGTTGGAAATTAAAATTATATTTCATTTTTTAGTTCGGTTTTCTAATAAAGCGTGTTGTTTTAGTTTTCTTAAACTATTATTTATTTATTTTATCTCTTCTAGAAAATCCAACTGAATGCCTCCAAAAATCCATGTCTGCAGAATTTAATTGACTTATTGTTCTAGATTTAAATTCCCATGTTTCTGCATCGTAAGTCATTGTACTCCTTGTTATTGCATTGAATACATCTCTTTTTTGTTTTACAACTTATTTTCCGATTCCATAAAACAGCTTTTCATTTTGATATTTATTATTATTATTATTATTATTATTATTATTATTATTATTATTAACCCACCGCTGTCATCTCGGGGCAACGACGTTATCCATCACACCATGTGCATATGTTACGGACAATTAAGTAAATTGGGAAAATGTAAAAGGCTGGTCGTTAAAGACATTGTTCACTTTGGATGGGCAATAAAGTTAATACTAACTTACCCATCTAATACTAACTTACTCAACTAACACTAACTTTCCCACTAAATTTCCATCTAATACTAACTTGGCCAACTAACACTAACTTGCCCAACTAACACCAACTTGCCCAACTAACACTAACTTGCCCAACTAACACTAACTTGCCCAACTAACACTAACTTGCCCAACTAACACCAACTTGTCCAACTAACACTAACTTGCCCAACTAACACTAACTTGCCCAACTAACACTAACTTGCCCAACTATCACCAACTTGCCCAACTAACACTAACTTGCCAATCTAACACTAACTTGCCCACCTAACACTAAATTGCCATCTAATATTAAATTGCCCATCTAAGACTAACTTGCCCAACTAACACTAACTTGCCAATCTAACATTAACTTGTCCAACTAACACAAACTTACCCACCTAACACTAAATTGCCATATAATATTAAATTGCCCATCTAACACTAACTTGCCAATCTAACATTAACTTGTACAACTAAAACAAACTTGTCCACCTAACACTAAATTGCCATCCAATATTAAATTGCCCATCTAACACTAACTTGCCCAACTAACACTAACTTGCCAATCTAACATTAACTTATCCAGCTAAAACAAACTTGCCCACCTAACACTAAATTGCCATCCAATATTAAATTGCCCATCTAACACTAACTTGCCCAACTAACACTAACTTGCCAATCTAACATTAACTTGCCCACCTAACACTAACTTGCCCACCTAACACTAAATTGTCATCTATTATTAAATTGCCCATCTAACACTAACTTGTCCAACTAACACCAACTTTCCCACCTAACACTAAATTGCCATTTAATACTAAATTGCCAATCTAAAACTAACTTGCCCAACTAACATTAACTTGCCCACCTAACACTAACTTGCCATCTAATACTAAATTGTCCATCTAACACTAACTTGCCCACCTAACTCTAAATTGCCAACTAATACTAAATTGCCCATCTAACACTAAATTTCCCAACTAACAACTAACTTACCCATGTTATTACCCTTACTTGCCCACTAATGTAGGTCAAGTTAGGGTGAAAAAAATTGGCAAGTTAGTAGTAACATTATTGCCCATCCAAAGTAAACAATTTTGTTAATGCCCGGCCTTTTACGACATTTCCCGTATTTACTCCATTGTCCTTAACATACACACATGGTGTGATGGATATATTGATTGTATGCTTCAATGTAATCAGATAAGAGATTATTGTGGGAACTGAAAATATCTATCACACAAGTTTAACAGAAGGACACGTGAAGTACGCACACGGCGGTCAGTCACCTGGCAACCAAATCATGACAACTGGTCACGAGTAATCTCCAAAAAACAATGCAACTAATTGGTAAGAAGAATTGCCATTTACCTCTAATCGCATGTTTAACAGATAATTAATTATTTCGTCATCCATAAAGTTATAATTAAGTAAATTTACTAAACAACACAATTATGATTAAAAGTTCATATCTCCTGAACTCGTTTCATACAAGCAAACTGTTTATACTCTCTACAAAACTTTCTCCAAACAACAACAACAAACAAACAACAACAACACAAAACAATAATAATAATAATAATAATAATAATAATAATAACGATAATAATTGAAAAAAATACTGAAATGGTATGCCCACGTAAAGGGGATGTCAGGTGACAGGAAATCTAAGATGATGTTAAATTTTGAAACGGAGTGTAACAGAAGAAAAGGGAAACCAAAATAACATTGGGTTCAAGGAGTGTATAGGAGTGTAGTGTGGAGAGGATTAACAACGACTGATACAGAGAAAGGGGATTTATAGAGGAGTAAAATTTACAATGGGTTGTAGGAAAACTACTGTACTGTAAAGAAATTCCCGATAAATAATAATAATAATAATAATAATAATAATAATAATATTTTTTTATTATTATTCCGGCTTTTACAATGAATGTACATTTTTCCGGTACCCATGTTCACAGTTAACTACACATTTGTTTCAACACATTTTTCCATTCTTGTCTGTTCATCCATATATCTTCTTCTATTTCCCATTCCCTCTTAGTTTCATTGATTCCCTGAATCCACGTAATATTTTTTTTCCTTCCCTGTGGTTCCCAATCCATGATTATCTTAGGTAGTCTTCCTTCTTCCATCCTTCTAATGTGTCCGTACCAATTTAATTGTTTCTTTATATAATCTAATATTGAATATTGTACCTGCATTTTTTCTTTTATATATGAATTTCTGATTTTATCCTTCCTGCATATTCTTGAAGCACGTCTCCAGTAGTCCATTTCAGTGGCGAGTAATTTGTTTTTCATTTGTGCATTTAAAGCCCACACATCAGCTCCATAGGTAATAACGCTTCTGATTATTGTATTAAACATAGTTCTTTTTTTGTTTCTTTGAAGATACAATAATATAATAATAATAATAATAATAATAATAATAATAATAATAATAATAATAATAATAATAATCATCATCTGCATTCATGGGTTAGGTCTCTAGACCCGTTCCGACTTCAGCCCATCTCTTTCTAGGTCTGCCCACATCTCGGGTGCCTTTAGGTTTGTATTTTATTTGTTTTGGATATCTATCTTCATTCATTCTGTCTATGTGTTGCTTCCATTTTTGTCTATATGTATCTACTTTATCAGTTATTGCAAATATTTCAAGTTCCTGTCTTATTTCTGTGTTCTTGATTCTGTCTTATTATTATTATTATTATTATTATTATTATTATTATTATTATTATTATCTTTAACTGTGGGACTATTACGCTGGAATGTTTATTTAGAAGATTCATAACCACATACATGTATGAAGATAATGTTGAGTTACCGAGGGTGCATCACGAGGAGCCATCCTTCTTTACATCCGAAGCCCGTTTCAACAACTACATCGCAGTCAAACATGAAGATCCTAGGATCTCAAAGTATTGGAGAGCGAGACTTGCAAATAACTTCAGTGTTAGACGCATCTTTTACATGCCACACACCATCCAGACCTTACAGGTAAACAACCAGTAGGCAATGGATTTTTAAACTTTGCATGGCACGCGCCTTAGCGTAGTGGTTAAGGTACTGCGCTACAAGCCGGAAGGTCGAAGGTCCGAGCCACGTGGGGTCAGGATTTTTAAATTGACCCAAACCATCTGGCGGCACTATGGTCCTAGGGTCGACTCAGCCTCTAACGGAAATGAGTACCAGACGTTTGTACTGGGGTAAAGGCGGCCGTCACGCAGGGCTGACAACGCGGCTGACATCAAGTGCCGATTGTCTAGAAAAAGTGGGAGCCTTAACCTCCTACTACCCCAAGGGCTTCCTGAGGCCTGTCGTGGGATCACTTTACTTTACTCATATATTCTCCCACCTGTTGAACCGTTTGCATGAGTGTTTCTGAATGTTCTTAGTTCGCTCTCGTGTCTGGCTCCATCTAGCCTCTCTTCCCGGCTGTCTGAGCTCGAGGGAACACCACCTAGAGAAACTCGCCACTGAATATGTCCTCCGTAGCCGAGAGAGAAACCAGTTATGGACCACGGGCCTACAGCACAAAATCTTCAAATACCATGAAAGCATGAATTCTACAAATAATGTATCATAACCATGGATACCCTTCATATTAACATAATTAAAAACTGTTTAGAGCTCTACAGTGGTATGGACATGTACAACGGATGTCGGAAGACCAGTGGCCTAAACACGCGTTGGATTGGATGGTAGCAGGCAGAAGGAAGAAGGGAATAAGTAGAAGAACATGATATGAGGGAATATATGATGCCATGATGAAGAGGGGTATGGAAGATAGACAATGGAAAGATAGGAATCTCTGGAAAGAAGGAATCAAGGGCAAACTGCTGTAAAGTGGAAAGCCTGTATTAAGTAAAATAAGAACTGTTTAATATGGAATGATAAGAAAAATAAATGCCTGGACGGGATTCGAACCCGGATCTCTGAGTATGTACCTCAGCGTGATATCCATTACACTACCAGGCGAATCAAATTCAAACACTTACCCTTCTTATATATGTATTATACTCTCCATTATTACTAGATGTCGCGAGAACTCGGTCTTCACCATCTAGCAGCTGACTATATCAAGTAAGCAAATTAAAGAGACTATTTAACTCATGCCCCAAATGGGAGTCAATGACCAATCACGTCTCAATGATTTCTGTTTTGCAACCAATCAGAGTCGTGTTTCACCAAATATTTATCAGTGTTATAATTACCATATTAATGAAAGCTCCTCCTTACAATATTGCGTTCCTTTGGCAATAAATAGTATGATCTGGTTGCAGTGATAAACAAAAGAAGCAGTAGAAGTGTACCTATCGTTTCTCATTTGTAAACATCGCCGTTTACATTAAATATTATAAATATTTTAAAATAACTATAGTTAAATAATGATTTGTGAGTAAACAGCTTAATTTTATTCGTTAAATAGTCCTAACAAATGCCACTCTTGATTTCCAAATTCTCTAGAAAATTCACTCCTCACTTCGTGAGTCGTGAATTTATCGATAATTTGGAAATCACTCGTGGCATTACTTATGAATATTTTTACCTTATAGCAGTGACGCTTTATAGATGTAATAATTAAATGTTTAACATTGAGCAATGCAAGCTTAATATGGAATGATAAGAAAAATAAATGCCTGGACGGGATTCAGAGATCCGGGTTCGAATCCCGTCCAGGCATTTATTTTTCTTATCATTCCATATTAAGCTTGCATTGCTCAATGTTAAACATTTAATTATTACAAAAACTGTTTATTTTCCCACTCAACTTCGAAATGGAATGCAAATATAGTGATCTATTAACCCGTTCCCTTCAGCTTTATATGCTTGATGAATTTTCCCAGAAACATAATTTAAGTTACAGTAAATTATATTGTCTATTTTCAGACATTCAAAACAAACAAAAGATAACGACACTTGAGATCACAATAAGGGCGAAGGAAAAAACATATTCATCTACTATTCATAAATGTTAACAAAAGATTACCCCGCCAAGGGATGTACAAAATATTACAAAATATATAACAGCAGAGTTAAGCGAGTGTACCTCGCCTTCTGAGTTGAAGGCCATTTAACAGCTGGCGAGTCTACATCGTCTTTTCAGGGGAATGGGTTAAACAGCTTCCTTAAATGAAAAACTATCACCTATAGCTAAGTAAAAAAAAATGATTCCATGATATGCATTCAAAAATATATGTGATAAACACACAGATTGGAACTGCAAGCAAATAATTATGGTTAAGGATGGCAGGAAACTCTGACATGGGTTCGTGCACCGGACGAAAAATGACCTCTCACCCGGAAAACCGACAAAACAAACAAATTATTTATACTTTCAAAAATGTAGCTTAAGTTCAATCGTAAGTCACGATTACACTTCCTGCACAACGCCAAAATATTTTATGTGGAGCAAGTTCGCCAACTTTTCAACAATCATTAACATTTCATCGGTTAAGCCTGGTTCCGGTCTCAAACATTTCATTTATTTCTTTCTCGGATTATCGACATTTCATGTACCTTCTGCCATACAATCTATAACACAATTGTTGATATTCGGTCCGCTTTCATTCCCTGAACACGCCCCATTCAATTGTCCCTATGTTGCTCAATTTTATCCATCAGTCTGGTTGATTTTTATAAAGCTTTTCAGAAACATGATGTCTCCTGGAAGCGTTACGAGCAGTTCGCAGGACAAGGATAGTGGAGGGGCTGCTTCCTCTGAGTCTCCTCTAGTTTCAAATATTTGGGCAGCGATAATAGCTTCAATATCGAAAGAGATAAATTTCAGACGGTATGTAGAACAATGCAGAGAATGTTAAAAAATAACATTTAAAAAGAAACGACAATAAAAATGTATAACATATTCGAAATACATATATCAGACAAGAAATGGATGCACAAGAAACTGTTATCGATAGGATAACAAAGAGAGCTCTACAGTGGTATAGACAAGTACAACGGATGTCGGAAGACCAGTGGCCTAAACAGGTGTTGGATTGGATGGTACCATGCAGAAGGAAGAGGGGAAGAAGTAGAAGAGCATGGTATGAGGGAATATATGATGCCATGATGAAGAGGGGTATGGAAGATGGTCAATGGGAAGATAGGAATATCTGGAAAGCAGGAATCAAGGGCAAACTGCTGTAAAGTATTAAGTATTAAGTAAGTAAGCAAAAATGTATGAAGTTATGGCAATTCCCACACTATTGTATGGATGTGAAACTTGGGCTCCAACGAAAAAACAGAAATATAGAATACAGACGGCGGAGATGAGGTTCCTCAGACAAGTAAAAGGATGTCAAAACTAGACAGAATTATAAATGATGATATAAGAGAAGTGCAGCCTTTATTGGATAGGGTCACGAATTGTAGACAAAAGTTGATTGATCACATGGATGGAATGAGTAAGGAGATATATACATTGTTGGCAAGAAATTATCTGGCAAGATGAAGATGTGATGTCGGAAGACCTAGAAAACGTTGGGTTGATGCATTATTTTTATATTACACCCTTGAACATTAAGCAAACAGGAGTAACATCATTAAGGTGGTCTTTAGGCTCCCTCCACACCATAGGAATCGCAAACGGCATGCATGTTTTCTTCTCTTTAGTCCACAATCTTAACCTCTCAACGCAATAGCGGCAAACTTTGTTCGGCGTCCACGCCGTATCCTGGTCACGAAGTTTGACTTCAAAATAAGCAGAGCAAGCTTTTTTTCACCAAATCTGTAATATCCGTTCTTAGCTTAAGCATTGTATTATTTCCACAAATATATAAGAAAGCTTTAGGATTGTTCACACACTTGCGTGTAGACATTGTCACACTAGAGAGATAAAATGAGAACAGCATTGATAATGCAAGTGTCCGAGATGAACAAAGTCACCAATAACAACCTCAGCAGCAGTTGTGCCAAACTAAAGGCTTGAACTGACAGATTTTCCTCCAACAACACTCATTACCGTCTGGTACATATTAAGCTTACCTCAGGGGTCCTCATCTAGGGGATATGTGGATGGCGACCACAAGGTGCTCAAGCTAAGCAAAACATTTCTTCCACTTACTTGTGTTTTACACTCTTAACTTTGCTATCTAACCTCTCTTGGTTAACTCTTGTTTTTTTCGACCCCGACGTTATTAGGGCACCCCAGGGCTAGGGAGTCTTTCCTTTCTTCCATTTGTTATTTCCTTTATTTTCTTTTCTTCTCCAGAAAAGCCACACCAGAGGCTATAAGATGGCAGCCCCATCACTGGTCTTGCCTTCCTTTGGCCAGCAACTAATCGAAGGGACTATTATTATGCTTTCAAGTCTTATACGAGGATTTCCCGGAAAGAATCTCTGGGCCGTCCTATGAAACGCTGGAGGGAAAATTTTCTATAGGATCGTAACAGGCCTTGGCCTAATACTTGGAAGAAAGAACATGTTAAGCTTTCACCAATACATGTATGAAAACAGATTAGGCCCATTGTGAAAACACTGTACGTGATAGAAGAAAACTAAGAACATTTTTGGAATCGGCATAAAAAAGTGAATTAATGCAACGTATTAGTTTTCAGTCATCTGATATCATGCAGACTAGCGCTATCTATATTCGATTCGAAACCACTATAAGTAAATGGAGTTGAAATTCAGCCATGCGACACGTGTACGTGCATTAATATATGAACACGAAAATACACTAAACTGTTAGCCAGACAAATGAAGATCACGACAAACAGAGAGTGAACAACATAATCACGCAAATGCCAGATCACATGTTTGCGAAACTTATCATAATACCATTTTCTCCTTCAAATATTGAATGAAATACAGTCTTAAAACGTACTTTCACTTATTGAAATATTGATGTCAAGTACAAGAATTGTGTATTATGTTGTTTACTTAGCAATAAAAATAGTCGCCATTCTTCACCGCACTTACCACTGATCTTCATTGCTTTATAGTCTACTCGACAATAGCCCTATGTTTACTCCCAAACGGTCCGCGTTCCTTACAGAAAAAAAAGGCAATTTAACCCTCGCCTCAATCCGCGAAATTTTAATATATATATAAAAAATCTTTAATTTATAGAGAATTTTGTTAATTAGTTAAGTCTCGTAAGGCAGTGTAGGCAGAGCATGTGGCACGAATGGGAATAAATGAGGGGCATGGAAGCTTCTTATAAGAAAACCAGACGGAAATCGCCCAGTTGGTAGACCAAGAATGAGGTGGTAGAATAATATTAACCATGATTTGAGTGCAGTAGATTATATAGGGGTCATTGGTTGCAAAACAAAATTCATTGAAACGTGATTGGTCATTGACTACCATCCATATTCTGTCCGTGGACAGGTCTTTCACTGCAATCATAGCATTTTCATGCTATGCTTGGAGCTTTACTGGGGAATTGTAGGTGTGGTAGCTTCCCATTGCTTTCCACACCGGTGAAGGATGAAGATGATAATTATGATAACGATAAGGGTGGTGATGATGGCCATATGATTTCGGGGACCGTTTGCGCCTTAAAATTCTTCTGACATGTCTTACAGGTGAGGAAAAACCCCGATAAAAAAACTCACCCAGAAAAACTGCCCCGACCGGGGATCGAACTCGGGCCCGCTGCGTGACAAGGCTCGCATTAGCACGAATGCAGAAACAACGAAGAAAATTGTGGTGGCGTTCGACGCTAGCCCACAAAACTCAACCCGCTAAGTTACACGTGAGCAGCGATTTTTTTTCTATTGTAATTTGAAGGGTTCCCTTTCCAATGATAACATCATATTTCTTTTAATAATAATATTTTCGTCACAAAATGCGATCAAACGTATAGTCATTTCTGAATCACTCTGTATCTATGTTATTAATAATTGCATTTTCTTCAGGAATTGTAGTGCCTTAATCCACTTAATTAATTATAAAACATGCGTGGAAAGTTAACTAGCTCAACATATAAAAACTAACATTTTACAGAGCAACAAAATTAAATTCCTAAAATTAAAAAATGTCAAAATAAAGATGAGCAGCCTCAGGGTAACCAAACCTGAAGCGGTGTTCCAGGAAGTTATAAGAGTATAAACTTTCAGTGCAACTACCGTAACGTCCTGATGTTTCCCTCCAATTCACATTAGTTCCTCATTCATTTGTTTCTTTCATTGCAAAGTGGTTCCTCAACCGCCGTACTTCAAAAATTATATTAACCGTAGTACTATTATATTGATCTCTATGATGGGGCTTTCTTACCGTATTCAAGTCTACCTGAAGAAAATGGAAAACTGCTTGCATCAAGAAAGTTTCAACTCCCACAAATTTAAATTATGTCATATTTAAAAATAAAATTCTATAACAAAAGGGATATGGCTCATGTTAAATTGGTTAAGAGAAAACTGGACAATGCCCATTTAGCCCGGAAGACTAACTAGGTGAGACGGTAGGCCCTATCCCATCAATGTTAAAACATGTGAATTTGAGGCCCATTTTCTCAGAAACTACTAGATGGATTGTAATGAAATTTCTACAACATATTAAATGAGGTTTGTAAAGATCACTGAACCTCACTCAAACTTTTATCTACATATTCATGTTCAATATATATTTTTTTGCAACTAGTCTCTCTTTTTTTAATTTAAAAAGACTTTTAAAAATCATAAGTGAGGATTTATGGAAGAGATCATCATGTGTGTGGTTCCATATCTTTAGTTTAACTACTAGGTTTACTGCCTGTAAAAATGTCATGTTAATATCTCTAATAGTTCCTGAGATAATGGGGCAAATGTTAAAAAATCACACTACTAGATCACAAAAAAAAAAAAAGACATCTTAGAAGAATTACACATGGAATCTTTAGAAAACAAAATTTCTGATTATAAGTCAAGATGGGTCCAACATGTTCATCGAATGGAAGATCACAGAATACCCAAACTAATGTTAAGATATCAACCTGCAGGAAGAAGAAGACCAGGACGTCCACTCAAAAGACTTCTGGATGGTGTTTCTCTTGAGGCCGAAACAGGTCAACAAATGGCCTAAATTCGTGAATGTACTATGATGATGATAATGATGTTAAAAAATTTTCACTTTCGAGAAAATAAGGCTTAAAGTATTACAGTCTGACAGCTGTCAAGTTAAAAAAATAATTAACACACTTATAATTGGGGTTCAGTAAAAAATAATATACAGAAATGTTCAGAAAAGAATATACTAGGCCTATGTAATTATGATTTTTTTTAAATTTTGGCCAAACGTCTTACCTCAACAAGAATCAAATCACCTGCCGTGAAAGCCTACAATTATACAGAAAGGGGCATGATATACAAAAAGGTACGTACACTACTCATTCAATACATTCGAAGATCATAGACGCGAATTTACCTTAAAGCATAATTATATCAACAAGAAGGATTTTCATATATGTCTGCTATCATAGCCAATATGCTACAAACCGGAATGTCAGAATTGAAGTCACGGTGAAGTCAGATTTTTAAAGTAAGAAATTGTTGTAAGATACAAAATGGTGCGTTAATTGCGTTAATGATGGTACTTGCAGTTAACTGATAAATCTATTTATCTATCTTCGGGTTTTTACAGCTGCTGCCGTCTTCCCGTGCCAAACCTCCAAAGCCTACGATATTGGGCATCTTCAATGTTTAGCCCTCTTGCTTGTATTACTATCCTGTTTTCCTTCCATGTTAACTTTGGTCTCCCTCTTTTCTTCTTTCTGGTCGATTGCCATTGATATTAGTAGTTTAGGCCTCGCTCATCTTCCATTCTTAAAATATGTCCTAACCATTTTAACTCCTTCTCAATTATTTCGATTATGCTTTCTTGTGCTTCCATTATGTTTCTAATTTTGACTTTCTGGCACTTCTGCATAAATAATCCATTTCTAGAGCTATTAGTCTATTATTGTAGAACTTATTGATTGTCATACCTCACTTCCATACATTGCAACAGATTCCACCAATGTAACTGATACATAATATAAATAAAAAACTAGATACCAATGTGAAAGACAAGTTTTACTCCCATATATCCTTATGCTGGCTTCTCATGACGGAGTTAGCGCAAGTTGCAATCGCAATTGCAAAAGAGTTTTGGTTTGTATGAATATGTTCGAGGTGCTAATTAAAAAAACATATAAACTAAGTGTCATCGCCAATAACACTGTAAGCTACGCAGATTCGATGGTTCCGCGCACAATGAACCATACCTGACATGATATCGTGACTTTAGTAACTTTAGTCATCGTAAATACAATTCTTTCAAGATGTCTTCTCCGATATGCAGCGAAGGAGTCTCTTCTTCTAGGAATATAGGGTGACAGAACTCATATCGATGCTATCCGACCTCAAAAAATGGTGTATACAGTGAAGACCTTCCCTCCTGGGTGCAGACCTTACATTCAGCCACTTGATGTGCTATTCTTCCAACAGTTCAAGACGGTGCTGAAGCGGATTGAAGATCACAGTATCCTTAACGACTATCAGTTTACACCATCGTCGAAAGATTCAATTTCTTTGTTGATGTGCATTCTACACAATGAGTTATAATAAAATTCAATGTTAAAACCATTGAGGTGGAAAGTCATAAAATAAAATAAGTTAAAATATACCTTTTTAGGTAAAATCCGTCGTCCTCAACTTATAAAATATGTAATCTTTATGCCTGTAGTCCTTTCAGAATACCCGTTCCATCTTCAGCAGGTCACTCTTCGCTACAGCATCCAGTATGATGGTTGATGCTGTTTGTCCTAATGTGGCTCTGACGTGACTGTTCTCCAGTCTTCGCAGACTTTGTTCGGGGCACTCCTGGACTGTAGCTGCAGACCAGAGAGGTTTAAAACACCTCCCGAACGTATTTTTGATGTTCAAAAGCAGTGAGGCTCGGAAGACTGCTTATGCAGGCATTCATCAAGTGCTTCTAGAATGATATGCAACTGTTTCCCGCACTTCAACTCTGTGGACATGTTCATCCTCGTAATGTTTTGCCAAGAAGTAACAACAACACATTTTTTGATCAAATAGAGAAAGATTGGCATGCTACGAGTTATTGGTAAATCCAGAAAATTGGATAAACCTCGGTAAATTTCTGGACAAAACGCGAAAAATAAGGACAACACTCATTCATGAATAAACATACGTTATCAAAATGCAATACCATTAACTATTAACAATTATATATAAATTAATTAGTGTATAATGCTATTGTGTTATTATTTAATTGTAATATTAATGTGTTTTCTTTATGTAATTGTAATGTTAATGTTTTTAGTGTATAATGCTATTGTGTTATTATTTAATTGTAATATTATTTTTGTGTTTTCTTTATGTAATTGTAATGTTATTGCTGTTTTTGTTGTTTATTTTTCTTTACACTAGTACCAATTATTACTTTATTGTAACGGACTGTCAACAGCACGTACGGCTTACTGCCCGTGCGACCCATATTTGTAAATAATATTGTAAATATCTTACTTTTTGTCTAATAAAGTCCTATTATTACTACTACTACTACTACATTTTTTGAACTCGGTGACTAAACAAGCGCTTGATTGTAAAATGCAACGTAATTGTCAATGAATTTTTTTTCTTTTTTCCAATGCCCCAAGTTGCCGTTTCGACATTTCTGGTGTTCTCTCCTGGCATGGCGTACTTGTAATTTACTTCTAAGGTTGGGGCGCCTGGAAACGGGGTTACGCTGCCCCGATGATATGAGGATTGATGAAGATGATAATGATGCGCCAGGAGAGGCCTTAAACTAAACTTAATCTAATCAGGCGAATATGATATTGATGATAATGATGGTCAGATTGCGTTCGGGGACCGTTTGGGCCTTAAAGTTTCCTGACATTTATCTTACAGGTGAGGAAAACCCCCGGAAAAAAACTCACCCAGGAAACTTGTACCGACCAGGGACCGAACCCGAGCCCGCTGCGTAACAAGGCAGCACGCCACCTCGAGACCACGGCGGTGGACTTCAATGGAAAATACTGTGCGCATATTTGTAATGCACATGTAAAACTCTTACAGGTAAACCAAAACTTTTTTTTTTGCAATTGCGATCGCAACTTGCGCTAATTCCCTCGTCAGACTCTAGCATCCCTATCTCTAATTGTTTAGTGGAGCATCCCCTACATCCTGTTTAATTCCTGCATGCTCTTACAGAGTCACTCTGTAAACCTGCTGTGTTTATAAAATCTAGAGGGGAAAAGGCTATAAATAGTGATAAATCTAGTTGAAATTGGCAGCAAAGAATTCACAACTACCATAAAATCACTAAACGCAAGTAGAAAAGCAAATAATTGTAGTAAGAATTTGATATTAATCTAGAGGCTAAAAAGTTGCCATTTTCTTGACTACATTAAGATGAACAGACCTGTGTATTACTGGCAGAGACCGGTCTGCATCCAGCTGGATTCCATGCTCACTTACCTGGAACAGAGAAAGAAACAAACCCATAAATCTAAGTACACACAACGCACATGCCTCCAGTACTTTCACATGTTCTCAGCAATTAACTTAAAAAATTACTCAACTACAAACAGTCGCAAAATGCATCACAAACAAACTATACAACTTGCATTATTAAACTGCACTGTTACAAATATCTTTACTATAATCTCAAGCCTCGTTTAAATACTTTACGATCATATAAAAGGCTGTAATATGTAACATTACAGAACCATATGTACATAATGTTTTATTTATTATGGCAGAGTTAAGGCTAAAAGCCCATTCTCTTCCACTCAAACAGCAAAATACACAAAACATATATAGAAAAAAATTCGCCACACAGGTAGTACGCAAACTAAACGAATTTTTAGTAGTTGAATTTATATCATTTTGCTGTGGAAGCAGCTGAAATGAGATTTCTGAGAAGCGTAGCTGGCTGCAAACTTCTAGATAAAAGAAGTAGTGAAGATATTAGAAATTAGCTACATAGTTTTAAACTTTTAGATCTTCTTGTATCTTGTAAGCCCATGTTTCCCTTAACAGACATTTAGGCGCTCTCCCCTACAGGGAAGAATTTGAACCATACTAATTTAGTTACACTTGTTTTCGTATAGATGTCATTTGAGTGGTCCGTGGCCAGCGTTCCGCCTCATACTGACATCTAGGAAACCAAGGTAGTACTAGGACGGGAAAATTCGGTAAATTTTGCTTAGATGCCTTTTCATTCAGGCTTAAGGATCTTTTACGAGACAAAATAAAATAATCTAGAAAAAAACTGAATAACCATGGAACTAATTAAATATGGTGGTTCAGGAATTATAAGAATTTTAACTAGACTTTTTAACCAAGTGATAGAAGGAGATCCTATTCCAGATGAGTGGAAGTTATCGTATATTAGTGCAATATACAAAAATAAAGGGAATAAAAGAGATCCATCAAACTATAGAGGCATCAGTGTTATGGCAGCAATTAGTAGAACGTAAAGTACAATTATTAAAATCAGATTGGAGGAACTAATACAAAATAGAATATCAGAAGAACACAACAGGTTTCACAGCAGGTAAATCGTGTCTTGATAATATATATTGTGATGAGGCAGATTACGGAAAATATGTTGGCTAAAGGAAAAGAAGTTCATATGGCGTTTATAGACCTGGAAAAGGCATATGACTCTGTACTCATCAACAAGCTTTGGGTGGCAATGGAGAAGTTTGGAATATCTAAATCTTTCATACATTTTATAAAAAGAATGTATGATTGTAAAGCAAGTATTAAGGTTGGAAATAGAATATCCTCAGAATTTGATATAACAAAAGGATTAAGACAAGGATGCGGGATGTCACCAACATTGTTCAAGATATACTTAGAAGATGTATTAATGAAATGGAATAAGTCATGTAGGGGAATGGGAATCGACATTAATGGTCATTTACTGCACAATTTGTTATTCGCTGATGACCAGATTATAATAGGACAGGATAAAGAAGATATAGAATATATGATCAGAAAGTTGGTCGATGCATTTGAGGTAGGTGGACTGAAGATAAATTATATTAAAACAGAATATATGGTAATCGGAGCAAATTCAGAAGACCTACAAATAAATAATATGATAATTAAACGTGTTGAAGAATTTAAATATCTTGGATCTATAATAGATAAATCTGGTACTTGTGAAAAAGATATTATTAACAGAGTAAATTGTGCAAGGAAGGCGATTAGATCACTGAATGGTCGGTCTTTTATGGAATAGAAATTTGACCAGAAAAACAAAAAAAGAGATTATACAGACAATAATAGAAAGTATACTCACATATGGATCAGAAAGCTGGACAATAAATGAAAGGATGTAGAAAAGAATCTTGGCGACAGAAATGGATGGATTACGGAGAAGTATGAGAATATCCAGGTTACAACATATTCGAAATACATATATCAGACAAGAAATGGATGCACAAGAGACTGTTATTGATAGGATAACAAAGAGAGCTCTACAGTGGTATGGACATGTACAAAGGATGTCGGAAGACCAGTGGCCTAAACAGGTGTTGGATTGGATGGTACCAGGCAGAAGGAGAAGGGGAAGAAGTAGAAGAGCATGGTATGAGGGAATATATGACACCATGATGAAGAGGGGTATGGAAGATGGACAATGGGAAGATAGGAATCTCTGGAAAGCAGGAATCAAGGGCGAACTGCTGTAAAGTGGAAAGCCTGTATTAAGTATTAAGTAAGTAAGAAAAAAAACTGGAAAGAACGTGTTCAAAGAATGAAAGATGAACGCAACCAAAAGGAGACAGGAATGTTGGTAGACCAAAAAAAGAGATGAATTCAACTATTCGAATGAGAATATATGAGACCGGAACAAGCCACATGGGCTTAATCCGTGACTGATGATGATTTTGCTGGATTATGGAATACGGTAAATGTTTTTCTTAACTAAATGTACGTTGGCCTACGTATACAGGATGTTACATAACTCAACGGCAAAATTCAGGAATGAATTCCTCATATGGAGAAATTAAAAAAAGTATATTACAACATGGGTCCAGAAACTGATAATTACAGAGTTATTTGAACTTTTATGAATGTTGGGTTATTAAGGTTTACAGTAGTTATTGACAGTCTGTTTTCTGTTGAATGTAGGCTGCTGTGATGTACACAAATGAAGAATATGCCTGTATTGAGGCACAAGGAGGTAACTTTGAACATTTCATCTGACAGAACAGAGCGCTCCAACAAGTCCCTTGCATTTTTGTCGCCATGTACTAACATTCATAAAAGTTCGAATAAATCTGTAATTATCAATTTCCGGACCCATGTTCTAATACACTTTTTTTATTCTCTCCATATGAGGAACTCATTCCTGAAATTTTGCCGTTGAGTTATGTTACATCCTGAATACTACGTATGTCCGCATGGGGAGATGGGTGCTCTCTAGTGCGAATGTCTTAACCAGGCTAATTTACCTACGAGAGACATGCAGTTAACACATCGCCTCAATAAGACATCTGGTAGGCAACTAACATATTACTTAGATGGATGAATGAATGCCAGTTAAATCTTGCACAGAGGCCTTTTTATCCAGGCTTGCGGTTCTTTTACGAGGCTGAAAATCTTCAGACTCGGGACCCAAGGCTTAAAGTCCCTCCTGGAGGACTTGTTTGATAGTACCATAGGGTTAATTAAATACACTTGAGTGACTTTTTTTTAAACATAAAATTACAAGTTATGATATAATTTGGACATATTTCGGATTTATCACGTTTTCGAATAAAAAATACTGTAGGAAAGGAGATTACGAGCAATAGAAAATAAAGTTCTTAGGAAAATTTTTGGACCAAAGGAAGATGAGAAGACACGTGAATGGAGAAGACTACTGAAGAATGGCTACATAATCTTTATAGGGAGTCAGATATAATAAGAATAGTTAAGTCTCGTGGACTGCAATGGGCAGGACATGTGGCACGAATGGGGAATGAAAGAGGTGCTTTGGAAGCTTCTTGTAGATAAACCTAAGAGTTGGTAGACCAAGAAAGGGCGAGAGAATAACATTAATCATGATTTGAGGGAAGTAGAATATACAGGGGATGATTGGAAAAATTAGCTCAGGATAGGGATGTATGAAGAGCTTATGTCCGCACGGCCATGAACCTACGGGTTCTATAATGCCAATAATATCTGATAATGAACTGAATTAGGCATACTTATCCACCGGGATTAACTGAAAAGTAAAAACTCCATGTTATTGAGAAAAAAGTCTTTGAAAGAAACGTATACTGTAACATTTTTAACATAGGCCTATATATTTCGCATTACATTAATGCTACGATTTATTATACAGCGTGTCGCGCCCGACGTGACGCGAATTCGCGTTTCGCTCGGCGTGATGCTGGTTTCGCATGGAGCGCATACGCTACAGCGCATATGTTTATTGAATTGTCGCCAGATGGCACCACATATATGGGAAATCAAAATGACCAACGTTCACAATAAATTCCCAAATGTGTTTACAAAAACTAATGTATACAAACCTGTCCCTGCACAACCTAATAAAATAAATTACATACATACTATTTAGTAAACTATAAACTAATCTGATGTACACTAAACTGACCCATCGGAATCTAACAAAATGAAGTGATTGAACATTTATTTCTTAAAATATGGTTTGGAATTAAATGCAAATGTTTGTCATTCACACATTTCTCCTGCCATCTGGTGGATTTAATTGTATGAGCGTTCACGTATGCCAACTTCAATTCTAATAAAGAACTTTGAAAATAAATTGAGAGGAAAAGTCATAATTTGTGTACATAGATAAACATATTAAAATTCTCCATAAAACAAGTTTTAAGTGTCGTTGCAAAACGATTAAAATAGTTCGAAATATTAGTAAAGTCAGAAAAAGTACCTAAGGGCAACAGCATCATATGAAAGTCGTATGGAAAATTATAGAATAAATTATTCTTTAGTTCTTAAATAAATATATGGTTGATGAAATATACCAAATTTAGAATATTTCAGATTTTCGCCTCATGCAGTTTTATCAGGTTTTGAATTTAATAGAAGACGAAATTTATGTACATCCATAATATCCCCAAGATACAATACAATATTTACAGCTTTTATTTATCTCTTGACTAAGTTCAAGCCACAGTAACTTTTTTCTGTACATCTCTATACCCCTTCATGCTCGTATTGTATAAAACATGTATAGAACTCGATGATTTGCAACAAAACTATCTAACTTTCGTCGTTAAAATTGGAAAGTTATAAAACAAGTACTGTATTTTCGACATTTTGTTATAAAATCTTAGTTTGATTTTAGCAATTACACCAATAAGTACGGGTAATATCTTCTATATTCTTTGTTTGCGCTGGCAAATTGCGTCCTGGGTTCAAGAGATTCCAAAACACGACGCGACATATCAGCGCAAATTTTTTTGCGCCAGCAATTTGCGTTGTAGATAAACCACATCCATTTAAATACATGGGGAGCAATTTTTGCGCTGGCGCGTTGCGTCGTAGATAAACCACAGCATAACCGTTAGTTCGGTCTCAATAATCCTCTATGATGTAAATAGTAAATAAACACATCATTAAATTATAGAGAAGGAATAGGGCGCAGATAACAACTGCTTTAAATTCAATCATGCAACAACCAGATCTCCTCCATATTTGGAATTCACAAATGATGCAAAACGCTTGTGCATCAGCTTCATTAGCCTTCTATTCCATCTGTAACTCAATGGAAAAACAACATATCTCACATCCTATGTCGTTTTAACCCAATTCAATTTATTAGCATCCAACATATGGAGCTATTTACACAAAAAGAGCAAATTCTCATCGATGATACTTCTAACGGAACTGTCACCCATTTCATGCCGAAAATTAACTTGAAATTTCTCCCACAAAAGCGACGTGACGTAGCAAGGCCGTGTCTTCTTCTTCTTCGTATGTTCTTTGATATCCTGCTATTGGTCTGAGGAATCTCATTTCAGCAGCTTGTATTCTGGCAGATTGTTGTCTTGTCTATGTTTCGGATCCATAAGTAATAATAGGCACTGCCATTGTCTTGTATAATTTCATTATAGAGTCTTTCCTGGCTTTATTTTTCATTCAAAGTTCTTTTTAATGTTCCGATTGAGGGTTTTTCCACTTTTTCAGCGGTTGCCCTTTTACCAGCCGGCTGCTGGCCCTTCACATCCACATGTGTCAATCACAGAGGTAGATGATCAACAGCCAGTGTAGGGGTGACATGTGGTTAGCATGTCGAGTCCCCCAGCCGTTATAGCTGGTTGCTCAACCTGGAGCTGCTACTTATTGTAGCTACCCAATTGCCTCACGATGCTGGGTGGGCACCGGTCCCATACTGGCCGAAATACCATGAGAAAATTTCTTCCCCCATGGAGACTCGAACCAGCGCAAGTCCCGTAGCTCTGCGCCAAGGTCTTTTTAATGTTCCTGTTATATAATTAACTTATATCTCTCACATGATAAAGATGGGTCACGTCGTAGCGTAGTGGTTAAGGCACTGCGCTACAAGCCAGAAGGTCGAGGGTTCAAGTCCCGGTGGGGTCAGGATTTTTAAACTGACCCAAACCCTCTGGCGACACTAAGGCCCTGGGGTCGACTCAGCCTCTAACAAAAATTAGTACCAGACGCTTGTTCTGGGGTTAAAGGCGGCCGTCACGCAGGGCTGACAACCCGGCTGACATCAAGTGCCGATTGTCCAGAAAAAGTGGGAGTCTTAACCTCCTACTACCCCAAGGGCCACCTGAGGCCCGTAGTGGGAATACTTTACTTTTTTTTTACATGATAAAATTAAATATTACTATAATAAATGAAATTATTGACCCGATAGATGAAACTACATTTCATGCATCTGGATAATCTGAATATCGCAGGGGTATCCCTTATTTAGTTTGTTATTTATATCTGTTTCCGTTGTGTATGATATTTCGCAACCTAGGAAGTTATATAGTGAAGCCCTCAACGGCAGAAGGCGGAAGAGGCAACCCTCCATGTGGGGATAAAACACAAGTAAGCAAGTCCAAAAGCTTTAAGGAGGCAGCCCCTCCAAAGGACTAACCCTGCAGAACGTTAGTAGCGTACTCAGGGGACACTTCAAAATACTTCCGATTGAGGGTCTTTCCACTTTTTCAGCGGTTGCCCTTTTACCAGCCGGCTGCTGGCCCTTCACATTCACATGTGTCAATCACAGAGGTAGATGATCAACAGCCAGTGTAGGGGTGACATGTGGTTAGCATGTCGAGTCCCCCAGCCGTTATAGCTGGTTCCTCAACCTGGAGCCGCTACTTATTGTAGCTACCCAATTGCCTCACGATGCAGGGTGGGCACCGGTCCCATACTGGCCGAAATACCATGAGAAAATTCATTCCCCCATGGAGACTCCGAACGGGGCAGCGCCAACATCCGTCCGCGTACGCCTCTGACCGCCAAGGCATCCTATCTTAACCGCTCGGCTACTAAGCTTCCAAAGACATAGAAAGCTACGTGTTTTAAAAAAAATATATATAGTATATTGCCAAGGAACGGAAATTTGCACAGAAAATCCACGCCGGGATCCAAACATAGGCAACCGGCTGTACGGAGCAGATGGACTCCCTGATTGAGTAAGAGTGAAGCAGAGTGAGGCGGGACGCGGTGCCGGACAGCGGTAGTGAGGGATATCCAATCTACCAATTGGGAAGTTGCATTACTTCCCTATAGTTTAAATGAGAGATTTGGAGCTGGATTTTAGTGCCTTACACTTAAAAACAGGATTTTTTTCATGCGCCAACAAACGCGAAGCTGTTTACACTATGGAATCACGAGATTCAGCCAACATATACACGATATTTAACGAACCTAAAAGCTAATTTAAAGTAATGTAAGTACTCTAATCTGTGAAATACCAACCTTAAAGTTAACCTAACGCAATTTAAGCACTCTAACACGTGTAGGAATGCAACGACCCAAAAATAAGTTCTGAAGTACATGTGTAGTATTAATTAATGCATACTCTATGTTGGCTGTATTAGAAAATGCCTTTGTTATTGCATAGACTATTCGTTGAAATCAATGTGGCTGCCACCTCATCATGCTACGTATGTAGTTATTGTCCGTTTGGCTTAACTTTGAAAGAAATTTGTAGAAAGAGACAGCTGTGTCTCCTCTCTCACTCGCAACAGTGTTGACGGTTTTCTTCACCAGATGTATATAGGGGCAAGGGGAAAGACGAAAACTGACAACAGGGTGGGTTCTTTTTTTTTCTAACTGAGGCAAAGCTATCAAGGATCTACCCCATACCGTCATCTCTCTATTTGCCAAGTTAACTCAGATATACAACAAATATCATAGAAAATATATTCAAAAAATCGTTAGAAAAATGTAAACATCTTTGGAAATGGTGGGAAATAATTTGAAAAATTAAACCCTAAAAATAAAATTTGACAGAAGTTTATGGAGGGATTAAAAAAATCGCGTCACTTGTTTTAAAGTTTAGCCCTTCTTTCAATACGTTATCATGCACCAAGGCTAACGTATGTACTAACAAAAGACTTCATCATCAAGAACATCAGAACACAGTTTTCCTACCAAACACCAAAGCCTATGACAAGGCACTCCAACTACTAAAGGAGAACAACGACATCAGACCCGACTTCCACTCAACAGACGCCATAATAACTGAAGTATGGAAGTAGGCAAACTATGAACTCCGACACGATACGCAACGCACGCGTTTCAACACAAATTCTGTCAAAACAAGAGATTCCACCAGCCGAACGAAGATTGCGTGTGCGAACTGTGCAACAAACGTTGTGATAGATATCATGCTCAAATCTGCAAAAAAACTACTTGCACATAGTGCGCTTTTCACTATTAATACTTACAGTTATCCAAATTTCTCACGATGCAAAGTGGAAATGCGTATCCTAAGTTAAAAACCACTGAGCTAATGAATTAGTTTTCTATAGTCTGCTTAGTCATTTAGTTTACAGGCGCTTTTCTTTGTGGTTAGGTAGGTCTATTTTGCAAGCAGAAGAATTTATGCATATCAAGCGGCGTTGTCACGTTTTATTCACTACAATAAAATTTTACCAACTAAAGATACCGGAAAAGACAAAAGTTGCAATGTTGTTAAGATATATTCACATGGAGTAGACATGCAAATGGAGCGGCGTCTTAGAAGCCTCTAACGAACACTCCCCGGCAGTATAAATGTATTTTTTTGCGCGATAGTGTGTTTTGTCGTAATTACAATAATGGCGACCATGATTGAAAGTTAAACTTCCTACATTTTGGGGTTGCAAACCTAAATAACTACACTATAATAAAATAACCATACTGTAATATTGCATATTACAAATCACGTGTGGGAAGTAAAACCACTGCCTTCTATGTATACTATATACAATGTATAAAAATATAGAAAAGGTAGTGTTAATATATATTATTCTTTGTATTCTTTGTAAGTCCATGTTTGTCTTAACAGAGATTTAGGCGCTCTCCCCCACAGGGAAGAATTTGAAACATACTAATTTAGTTACACTTGTTTTCGTATAGATGTCTTTTGAGTGGTCCGTGGTCAGCGTTCCGCCTCATACTGACATCTAGGAAACCAAGTTAGTACTAGGAAGGGAAAATTCGGTAAATTTTGCTTAGAGGTATTTTCATTCAGGCTTAAGGATCTTTTACGAGCCTGAAAATCTTCAGACTTCGGACCCACGGCTTAAAGTCCCTCCCGGAGGACTTGCTCCTTGGATTTTTCCATCATAAAAAAATCCATCGACCCCGGCCGGGTTTGAACCTGCGACCCTCGGGACCAGAGGCAAGGAGCATAACCATTAGTCCACCGCGGCCGATTGTATACTACATACAATGTATATACAAAAAAATATACAAAAGGTAGTGTTAATATAGCCTATATTATACGAAACAAATTACTGCATTTTAAATGAACTGAACCTTATTTAAAACAATATAAAACAATAAATACGTAGGCTACTTGCTGTCATTTTATCACTGATTGGTCTCACGGCATCCTGTAGTCTCAACTAATAAACATTGCCCACACTGTTAACGTTAGTCCGTTGTTTATAATGAACGCAAATATTTCCATCAAAGATATTATTTTACAATTATTTATTATTTTGAAAACACCATCACGCAAAAAAAAAAAAAATGTACGACGCACGTTTGTCAAGTGTTTTACAGAATCTCGGAAACCAAAAACCTCGTTATCGCTCGGTTTGAAATTTTGTCCGTCGCCGTGGCGTAGTCGGTAGAGTCCCCACCTTCCACCCCGACGACCCAGGTTCGATTCCTGGCGGGGTAGGGGATGTTAAATCTCCACCTTGGGTCTGAGTGTGTGTCCTGTCCTTATGTCTATGTGAGAATGAAAGAAAGTTATATAACAAACAGATAAAACAAACAAAGATAAAGGTAAAACAATAACGAAAACCAGAATAAACAAGGAAAAAAGGTAATGAATCCACTACATTGTCCGTCGCCGTGGCATAATCGGTAGAGTCCCTACCTTCCACTCCGGCGACCGGGGTTCGATTCCCGGCGAGGTAGGGGATTATAAATCTCCATTTTGGGTCTGGGTGTGTGTCCTGTCCTTGTGTTTATACCCTATCCATCCATAGTAATTCTGCCCGAAGGCAGGTCCTTCACTGCAATCACAGCATTTTCATGCTATGCTTGCAGCTTTACTAGGGAATTGTAGGTGTGGTAGCTTCCCGTTGCTTTCCACACCGGTGAAGGATGATGATGATGATGATAATGATGGCCATATGATTTCGGGGACTGTTTGGGCCTTAAAGTTTTCCTGACATTTGTCTTACAGGTGAGGAAAACCCCGATAAAAACCAGAAAAACTGCCCCGACCGGGGATCGAACCCGCGCCCGCTGCGTGACAAGGCAGCACGCTACCTCGAGACCACAGCGGTGGACTTATACCCTATGTGAGAATAAAATAAAAAGTTAACAAAAGGTAAAACGAAAAGGTAAAACATGAGGGGAAAACAGTGTAAATGAAAAGAGTAAATTAAAAAAAAAATAATAATTTGCTCGCTTCTGTAAAAATCACTTCCCCACCTCGCATCGTAATATACTATTTTAAAACAGAGGGAAACAGTTACCTCTGATGCCGCCTGTAAACTAAATGACCAAGCAAACTATACACAACTTAAATTACAACAATGTTGTAACAACACATTAAGACCTCAGTGGTTGTACAACAAACTCAAACAAATCACAATACCTTATTTGTTCCAGAAATAATTAAAATTTGCGGTTACTTAATGACACCCCAAGTATGAACTCATAACCTATAGAGTGAGAGGAACACTAGAGTAATTCGTGTTTTATTAGAAGTGCTATAAAGTATCTTTGTTTACAGACATTCCTCTGGAGAGAGGACCGCTTTCTAATTTCAATTATATCAAACGGGAAATGGACATATCAAACTGCATTCTTCATTAACCCATCAGCACCCAGAGTTACAAAAATGAACTTTTCAAATTATATTTATTTACGTCATTAGTAATTAGTGGACCTTTTGGCATCAGAGTAATCATCAAATTTCAATTGAATTAACATATTTCAAACACATTTGAACATTTTGTAGCTCTATTCTGGAAATATATGTTGTTATACATTTAAGGCACTCTCTCGCTCCAAATGGTCTCATTTTTTTATCATTGCGACCAGATTATCATTACAACATTTCTGATATTATCTTCTGGCATTGGTGTACTTGTTACACACTTCTGAAAGGCGTGGTGACGCTGCTCCTATGATATATGAAAGGTGAACATGATGGCAATGATGCCAGGAGAGGCCTTAATCCTAAACTTACTCCAAATGAGGCGAGAATGATAGCGATGAAAATGATGGCCAGAAGGTATTCAGGGACGGTTTGGTCATTAAAGTTCCCTGGCATTTGTCTCACAGCTGATGAAAACCCCCGAAAAAACCTCATCCAGGAAACATATCCCAACCGAAGATCAAACTCTGAAGGATGATGATGGCCATATGATTTCGGGGACCGTTTGGGCCTTAAAGCTTTCTTACAGGTAAGGAAAAGCCCCGATAAAAACCTCAAACAGAAGAACTGCCCCGACCGGGGATCGAACCCGGACCCGCTGCGTGACAAGGCATTGGACATTATATATATATATATATATATATATATGGTATGATAAGAAAAATAAATGCCTGGACGGGATTCGAACCCGGATCTCTGAGTCTGTACTTCAGCGTGATATCCATTACACTACCAGGCGAATCCAATTCAAACACTTATTTTTCTTATATATTATATTTTTATATTATATTTTTCTTATATATTATGTATTATACTCTCCATTATTACTAGATGTCGCGAGAACACTGTCTTCACTGCCATCTAGTAGCTGACTATATCAAGTAAGCAAATTAAAGAGAATATTTATTGTACTTTATAGCAGTGACGCTTTATCGATGTTATAATTAAATCTTTAACATTGAGCAATGCAAGCTTAATATGGTATGATAAGAAAAATAAATGCCTGGACTCCATATATATATATATATATATATATATATATATATATATATATATAGATATTATAAATATATTTTTGACATTTGGCAATGAAGGCAAATATGATATGAAAAGAAAAAAGAATGCTTGAGTCGGGATTTGAACTCGAGTCTCTAAAGTCTGTACCTTTAGCGCTCTAACCAACTGAGCTACCCAAGAATTCCAAGACAAACATACAATTTTCTTTGAGAATACTACATGTAAAAGAAAATTGTACGTTTGTCATGGAATTCTTGGGTAGCTCAGTTGGTTAGAGCGCTAAAGGTACAGACTTTAGAGACTCGAGTTCAAATCCCGACTCAAGCATTCTTTTTTCTTTTCATATCATATATATATATATATATATATATATATAAAGTCACGCAGGAAATGCGTAAACTAACTGAATTCCTCAGCAATTTGAATTGTATCCGCTAATCTCGGGACCAAGAGTTTAGTAAACCTAAACCACTGAGGTCATAATAATAATAATAATAATAATAATAATAATAATAATAATAATAATAATGCCAAATAATAGAAGTTGTATTTACATCGACAGAGTTAAGGCTGTAATGCCGTAACTTCTGTTCGAACTGTAAAATAAGACATAGTTGAATGTCTTCCTACCCTGCAATTGTTCATAAAAGTAAGTATCATACTATTAATAAATCAAAATATATTTAAAAATAAATGTAATAGTATTAAATACTAAGTGGCTCCGTGGCGCAAGCGATTAGACGCTTGCCTCTCACCACTGCGGTCCCGAGATCGAGTCTCGGTCACTCCATATGGGTTTCGTGGTGGACGAAAGGGAGCGTTGATATCTTTCTCGGGGTTTGTCCCGTTTTTCCCATACCACAATTTTCATTCCACCATTTCTCCATACTCATCACATCCATTTCTTTCATTTCATTCATCCGCCCCTGTGACGGTGCGTCAGCAGTGGTCGCCCGGCACCATTGTTCACAAAGCTCTATAATAATACTGGCCTCATCTCATCTCATTCCTCGACACGACCCTGAGTTGGACATCAGTTGAGAATATATGTATAATATTAAATGGTACAGTAATGTTTAACATACGTATGTGCATATATCTACGTATGTATGTAACTAATGCTCTGGAGTCTACAACAAAGTTATTCTCTTTCTTGCTTCCCAATACTTGGATGTCGCATCTTGATAATTTTGAAGAACTACACTAACCAACTTACTTACTCACTGGCACTATCGAACCCGTAGGTTCATGGCCGCGCGGACATAAGCTCTCCATACATCCCTATCCCGATCTAATGCTTTCCAATCATTCCCTGTATAATCTACTTCCCTCAAATCATAATTAATGTTATTATCCCACCTCATTCATGGTCTACCAACTGGGCGTTTTCCCTCTGGCTTTCCTATAAAAAGCCTCCATACAAGTCTTTTATTCCCCATACGTGCAACATGAACCTGCCCATCGCAGTCTACGAGACTTAACTGTTCTTATAATATCTGGCTTCCTTTAAAGACCATGTAGTTCATTGTTATGAACTCTTCTCCATTCACCTGTCTGTTCATCTCTCTTTGGTCCAAAAATTACCCTAAGAACTTTATTCTCAAATACTTGTAATCTCCTTTCCTCCCTTAAAGTAAGAGTCCATGTTTCACTTCAATATAATATAATAGTTTTGTATATTTTCAGTTTAATGTTTTTGAAAGGAGTTTGACGTCAAGAATCTCTATAATGCATAATAGTACGCATTTCCAGAATTGAGCCTATGTTTAATTTATTTGTGCGTCTCACTCCCATTTGTCATTATTGTACCTAAGTATTTGAATTCAGCCACTTCCTAAAATTTCCCTCATTTGTCATCAGCTGTCCATTTCCATTATACAATGTATTTCTATGTGTGACCATATATTTAGTTTTATTAATTTTTACTTCCAGTCCTAATTTCTTAGTGTTAGTCAATAGTGTGTGCATGTTGGCCTTTAGTATCTCTTAGCTATCGCCCAATAGTATTACGTCATCAGCATAAACTAACAGAGCTTCACAATTTATTAAATTGTATTTGTCCATTTCCACACCTTGAGAACACAATATACACTCAGGAGACATTAATACACCAATTCTATAAAGATACCTTCTTTTCTTAAGCAGTCACGTCCTGTAGTAATATGTACAAATACAGATCAAATAACGAATGCCATTAAAAAAATAAGAGTACCAGTAACTCTATTGTAGAACTTTCAGATATGCCATCAATTTTTGCTTGAAAGTATTTTTTTTTAATTATTTGTAAAATGGAGAACAATTTCAATTATAGTTGGGTCTAGTATTACTTCTGCTAAGGGGTTCCCTAACTAGCTTTTTTTACTGTTTTCTTAACACGAGTTTTTAATTATCCATGAAAAGATAATACGTTACTTGTAAAATTCATTTTAAATATAATAATACATTTAAATACAAAATTCTCTCAGTATTTAATTCAACCAGAGAGGTTAGAAATTTCCAAACACATATAAAGGTGATATTTCATTTTTACTTTAGACAAACTATATTATTTTAGTTTAAAAATGAGAGAAAATGTAACATGATATATTCTAAGTAGTAGGGGAACTTTCAGTTTATAAAGAACCGTAATGTCATCATATGATTCACAAACGCCGTACATAAAAAAGAAAATTCATTAGAGTCATTTTGTTTATATATAAAAAAAATAGGTCTGTTGTGAAACAAGTGAAATTGTATCTTTTTACTCCATGTTTTGTTTCCCACACGGGAAAACAAATGAAAGTGATTACAGAAGATGTAAGTTATTTAAGTGCAGGTTACATTCTCATCTCAGAACTAATTATAAGGGATGTCCAAAACAAATGTACAGTAGGCATATTTTTTTCCGCGTGTAGCAACTTAACGTGAAAATGTTAATGAATTAAATAGGTTAGCAATTTAAAATACGTAATAACCAAAACTCTAAAATGCTAAATAATAATAATAATAATAATAATAATAATAATAATAATAATAATAATAATAATAATAATCAAACCTCACGATTTGAGAGAGATCAATTAAACAGGGAAAGATTGAAAAATATTAGCTGAACTTACGGGTTTGACAGTCTTATATATATATATATATATATATATATATATATAAGTGTATGTGTCTTAAGCCTGCCTATTCGAGTTTCCATGCCCTTCTTTCATTCCTTATTCCTGCCATATGTTCTGCACATCGCAGTCTACGAGACTTAACTTCTTATTATATTTGGTTTTCCTTAAAGATCGACTGCGATGGGCAGGGCATGTGGCACCTATGGGGGGACGAAAGAGGTGCATGGAAACTTCTTGTAGAAAAACCAGAGGGAAGACGCCTAGTTGGTAGACCAAAAATGATGTAGGAGAAAAACATTAATCATGATTTGAGGGAAGTAGATTACACAGGGGATGATTAGAAAACATTAGCTCAGAATAGGGATGTATGGAGAGCTTATGTCCGCGCGGCCAGGAACCTACAGATTCAGTAGAGGCAGTGAGTTAGTCAGTTAGTTCATCTAAAGATCACGTAGCTCACTAATATGTAGTCTTCTCCATTCACCTGTCCATCTCTCTTTGGTCCAAAATGTTTCCTAAGAACTTAATTTTTAAATAGGCCTACTCGTAATATGTTCTCCTCGCTTAAAGTTAGAGTCCATGTTTCGCGTCCATGCTCTACCGGCGCAACATTTCTTTTCTCCGAACCAAACTCGCATTACAGCAGTTAATTAACAAAATTAATGAGGAGTTTAACCAACAAAATAGAATCTTTAGGAATAGGGTTAACCTAACGCATATATTTATAAAATGTCAATGTCCGTCGCTGTGGCGTAGTCGGTAGAGTCCTTACCGTCCACTCCGGCGACTCGGGTTCGATTCCCGGCGGGGTAAGGGATTTTAAATGTCAACCTTGGGTCTGGCTGTGTGTCCTGTCCTTGTGTCTATATGTGAGAATAAAATAAAGTTAACAAAAAGGTAAAACAATAAAATAAAACAGTGTAAACGAAAAAGGAGAGGGGGGGAATTGTAGGCAATTGTTAAGCCCGTCGCGTCGTTGTGGCGTAGTCGGTAGAGTCCGTACCTTCGGCGAACCGGGTAAGGGATTTAAATCTCCACCTTGGGACTGGGTGTGTCGTGTTCTTGTGTTTATATGTGTGAATAAGGAAAAAGGTCAAAAAAGTAAAACACTAATAAAAATAGGCGAACGAGAGAAAAAAAGTCCAATTAAAACTACAGATACAGTAAAAGTGATAGAAACAAGACAAACAAGACCCGAATTGAATTAAAAAAAATAGATAAATCACTCAAGTGGCTGCATTTTTGCCTCAAGTTGTATTTTAATGGCGAGTGTCTCAGAATGTCAATGCCATTGCCGAATATAGGGCTGATAAGTGACACACACACTGGACTTTTTACACGCTTTATATTAGCTTGACCAGTATCTATCTATCTATCTATCTATCTATCTATCTATCTATCTATCTATCTATCTATGTAACCGAATCTTTCAACGCAATTTCACCCACTTAAAATCATTGGAACGACTTGAAACTTTGTATACTCGTGAAATACAATAATTTCATAATTTGTTTCTAAAATCATGGCCAGTATCATCAGAAAATCAAAAAAAGTGTCTTTGTATTTATTTACTGTCAATACAATAGTTTCTCGTGCCAGTTATTTAAATGTTCGGGACCGCAAGGAAAATAAATGCATGTATAACTAAGTTATTATTATACATTACCACGTAATTTGACATAAATTTAAGTCCCCCCCCCCTTTTTTTTTTTTTTTTTTTTTTTTTGCAAATGCCCAGGTTGTCTTTTGACATTCCTGGTGTTCTCTCCTGGCATGGCGTACTTGTAATCCACTTCTGAGATTGGGGCGCCTGGAAGGCGGGGTCACGTTGCCCCGATGATGACGGGTGATGATAGTGGTGCGCCAGGGGAGTCCCTAATCCTAAACTTAATCTAAGATAAATATGAATGATGATGATTGCGATGGCCATAAGATTTCGGGGATCGTTTGGGCCTTAAAGTTTTCCTGACATTTGTCTTACAGGTGAGGAAAAACCCCGATAAAAAACTCACCCAGAAAAACTGTCCCGACCGGGGATCGAACCCGGGCCCGCTGCGTGACAAGGCAGCACGCTACCTCGAGACCACAGCGGTGGTTTACTCGTTTGTTTTTCTATTGATCTAAAAACAATATTAAATAAATTAAATCAATGTATCCAATAGGATACATTTTACACGCTTTATATTAGCTTGACCTCTATCTTATCTATCTATCTATCTATCTATCCTATCTATCTATCTATCTATCTATCTATCTATCTATCTATCTATCTATCTATCTATCTTTCTATTTATGTAACGGAATCCTTCAACGCGATTTTCACCCACTTAAAATCATTGGATCGACTTGAAACTTTGTATACTTGTAAAATACCCGTGACAATACAATAATTTCATAGTTTGTTTCTAAAATCATGGCCAGAATCATCTGAAAATAAAAAAAAAGTGTCTTTGTATCTATGTAACGGAATTTTTGAACACGATTTTCACTCACTTAGAAACACTGGATCGACTTGAAACTTTGTAAACGTGTAAAGGACCCATGACAATACAATAATTTAATATTTATTTAATTTAAGGGTTAAAAACACATAGACCGTAAAATAATCGAATATGAGTTCCCAAGGTTGAAGCAAATGTATAATCCGGCCACATCACGGAGGCAGAGAAGCACTTAATATAAATGTGTGAAAATATTTATTGTGCGAATTAGTACGTAATCTGTTCTATATAACACTGATAGAGAAGTAGTTGGCGTTACAAATATTTACAATGACATCACGTACCTGCAATATTTGTGTCGTAACATACCACGTGATTCTTGAGTTAGTCATAAACTGAAGTAATTTATTGTGTTAACTGAAATTATCCGGTTTTATAGAGACACTATACCAGATCCCGAATCCATAGGCTATTGTAAAGTAACAACCAATGGTAAAAGACTTCCTGGACAAGATTGTTGGGCAATTTGTTGTTGAAGCAATACCCTTTCAGAATTACGACATGAAAGGAAGATATGAAGTTTTTTTATGAAAGTTGTGAAGCCTGGACTTATCATAAGTAATGCCACGAGTGATTTCCAAATTATTGATAAATTCACGACTCACAAAGTGAGGAGTGAATTTATCTAGAGAATTTGGAAATCAAGAGTGGCATTTGTTAGGACTATTTAACGAATAAAATTAAGCTGTTTACTCACAAATCATTGTTTAACTATAGTTATTTTAAAATATTTATATATTTAATGTAAACGGCGATGTTTGAAAACAAATCAGAAATGTGAGGTTATGTTCATTCACTGCTGCTTGATCATATTATTTATTGCCAAATAAGATCGCAATATTGTAAGAATGTACCCAAGTGGAGAAATAATGAAACACATCAAACTATATATCATAATCAACATTACGGGTTATTCATTTTTTTTTAGTAAACAACTCAGTAAAATCAAGGAATCTTTTCATTATTTGCTATATTCAATGTATTTGTTGGAGAAAAATAATGCTTTGACCTGTTCAGAACATTAAAAAGGAGGAGCTTTCTTTATCACAAAAGCAGGAGCTGATAAAGAGAAATCGATAAAGAGCGAGGTGAAACACGACTGTCATTGGTTGTAAAACAACATTCATTGAAAGATGATTGGTCATTGACTAGCATTTGTGGCATGAGTTAAAATAGTCAGAAAGAATACTGAACACAAGGATCGCTAAGTCACGGGGGGGGGTGTAGTGGTTATGTTCTTTGTCTCTAGTTCTGAGGAACGCGATTTCAAACCTGGCCGAGGTAGATGGCATTTTCAGGATGGAAATATCCAAGGAACAAGTTCTCCGGGAACGACTTTAAACCATGGATCCCGAGTCTGAAGATCTTCAGGCTCGTAAAAGAACCACAAGCCTGAATAAAAAGGCCTCTGTGCAAATTTTACCGACCGTTTCCCATCCAGTAATACCTTAATCATCCACCAGATGTCTTGTGGAGTCGCTATGCTGACCCCCTATTACTCGTTGACATCTATGGGTAAATGAGCGTAACTAAATTATTTTAAAAATACAATAGGAAGAAACATTGAGAGGTTTACTAAATAATTAAGCTATCTGATCTGTGTATTCTTAACTCTTATGGTTTTTTTTGTTGAGCACATGTTTCAAGGCTAGTCAGCCCCATCTTCAGCTATTACAGACTAATTTTTTTCAAGCTGTCGGCCCTCATTCTTGACTCGTGCTCCCTCTTCATGTGGTCCAATGAACTTACTAATACGGTTCCTTTCTCCGGGAATTTCAAAATTCATAATTCTTTCCTTGTTTTTCTATATGCAATTTTTTTCCCATATGGTGAATTCATTTGTGTTTCTGTTTTATAATTTGCGATTTTCTACGTGAGCAGCCAGTGCAGATTTTTCTACTTCCTTGTTTCTTAATAATTATTTTTACATTTCTTATATGGTCTTAAGTTCTAATGGTTAATTTGTTGTGTGATAAGATATACATAGGGAAAACAAAAGCAATTTAACCATTAGAACTAAAGAACACATAAGAAATGTAAAAAAAAGGGGGGGAAGTAGAAAACTCTGTAGTGGCTGTTCATGTTGGTCAGAAAAACACAAAATTATTAAAACAGTTAGAAAAAACAAATGAACTCACCATATGGAAAAAATTAACATTAAAAAAAAAGGAAAGAATTATGAATTTTGTACCACAAGAAGAGAGAGCAGGAGTCAACAATCTGGGCCGACAACATTGGAACACATTTTCTACAAAAACAACTATAAGAAGTAGCCTAAGAATACACAGACCAAATATCGGATTAGTTACTAAATTCATCATCTGCCTTTCAAGTATTAGGCCCAGTGGCCCGTTACCGTCTCCCGCCATCTCCGTAAAGGTCGACCCACAGATCTTCTGCCTCGAGGAATGTAGTGAAGAATTTGTTTTGGTATTCTGTGACGATCCATGCGCTGAATATGGGCTAGCCAATTGTTTCTATATTCTTTGAAGTATTCAGATATAGGTACAATGTTTAACTCTCTGGCTATTGTTGAATTTCTTTGGTGGTCTAGAAGGCTATAACCTGCAGTTCGTCGCAGAAATTTCATCTCCGTGGCTGTAATATGACGGCCATCCAGAGTTCTGATGATCTAAGCTTCACTGCCATAACAGATTATGGGTATAGCGAGAACTTTATAGATTTTCATTCTGCACTTTTGATGGTTTAAAAACGATATACAAGTAACTAAATTAACTTGATTAACAAGTTTCCATTAGGAAGCGCACTAATTCAGGCATAGGGAAGGAAAGGGTTTCAGAAAAAGTGAAACCTGGACTGTTAGAAAGAATATTGAATTTGAGGATCACTAAACAAGTTTTGAGACACGAGAGCCTGGCGATAGAAGGCAAAAAAGCTGATACACGGTACCACTTGAAACCCAATCTTCGAACGTCAAACCTAGTAGGTATTATAAAAGGATTTCTTTCAGATGTCTCTGGGCAATGTCTTGTGAAGTTGTATGCGTAGTGATAGCATAAGTGACCTATGAAGCCTGAGAGGAAGAATTTACGTATTACTATTTTACATGATTTTAGATGCGGTTAAAATGAGTCACCGACACTTGAACGACTCGCACAAGAACGTTGAGATCTTACATTTTCGCGTGCAAAAGCTGGTTCGTTTAATTTAAGGAGACAACATATCTTAAGGAATTTTGGGTTTTAACTTTTAAAAAAAATCACTGAAGCAGCTCAAATAAGATTTCTAGGAAGTTTAGCTGGCTGCAAACTTCAAGATAAAAAAATAAGTGAAGATATTAGAAATGGGGTAAATATTTTTAAACTTTTAGATAAAATAAAACAATTTAGAAAAAAAACTGGAAAGAACATGTTCAAAGAATGAAATATGAGCGCATACAAAAATTATACTTAATTGCAAACCAAAAGGAGACAGGAATGTTGGTAGATCTAAAAAGAGATGGTATTAACTTTTTGAATGAGAATCTATGAGACAGGAACAAGCCACATGGGCTTAATCCGTGATTGTTGATGATGATGACATATCTTGAGAATGAGGAGAGAAGTGGGAGGACAATTGAAATAATAAGTAAAAAGTTTAAATCATTTTATGGAACGAGAAGACCATATAGAATTTAATAAGGTTATTAAGCAACAATGGCAGAGAATAAAATAGCTATATCTAATGTGTATGCACTGATTAAAGAAAATCCACGATTGACCTAGCGATTAGATCCCCAAGTGCTTCCGCCATACTGTATAGGGGGTTCTACCAACGGATCTGTGCCCCTTTAGCGCTGCAGTCGTTCTTAGAAAAGTACACGCCTGTACTCGCTCCATTCGACGCGCTTCCCTCCCACCACGTCAAACAGCAGCCACTATAACTTTCCAGTTAGGGATGTTGCCAAACTTCCCCCAAACAGTGTCCTGAATCTTGAATATTGATTCATGTAAGGTTAATTATTACTTATTCATTTTAAATTGGTATAATGACGCTGATTGACTTTTATTATTCACTTAATAATATTTTTTCACCACTCCGTGCTACAGTCTTCATGTTGAGTTGACAACACTGGACAGCATGCAAAATAATCTGTCCCGCAAGAAGGCTCAAAATTGTGAGTAGTGGATGGGCGAAAGAAATGAGACAGGAATGCAGGGAGAAAATGAATTACCGAGGTAGAAGTGTTCAGTTCGCATATCTTACGCACATATTCGGTGGTCAGATAATATCAACATTTCAGAGCGTCCACTACGACAATCCTTCTTTCCACAATGTCAATTCAGTATATGGAAAAGACGCAGGTGAAATTAATGTGTCCTTCAGCGTACCGACCTGAACTGACCCTGCGACTTTACCTGTTCCCAAAAGTGAAATATTACGTACGTGTACACCGATTTTCAAGCTCAGAAGATACTGTCGCTGCCTACTTGGGTCAAATGTCTCAAAATGGGTACAGTGTCTGTTTCCAAAAGTGGTTCCAGACGATGTAATGATGTATATAATGTATATTGGACAGTGCGTGGAAAATATCTATTGAAACTTTATTATGGTTCATTATTGCATATCTCTAAACTTATTTAGTGACCCTCAAACCTAGCCAGGGAAAACGGATTTCAGGAAAAGAAAATATTTTGTAAACCTATATGATTGTTTTATCCTGAAAAAATCCTCTGTGTGCTTTCCTTCAGAGTACGCTACAAGCCTGAAGGTCAAGAACTGCACTAAACTTTCAGGCGACACCATTGACCTGAGTGTCACTCAGCCTTTGAGATAAATGAGTAAGCAGATAAGTTCTGGTTGCGAAAGCGCCGCACATTTGGCACTTTTAAGTCACGCTTAATACAAATACACGTTAAATATTTTTTCTCGACAACTAAATTTATACTGTCATTAATAGTTTTTTATCATACTTTCTATATTGTACATTCTATATTTCAATCGTTAATCTAGATTGAATCAATATATTTTGTAAATAATAATTATATTGTAGATCCATCCATAGTAATTCTGCCCGAAGGCATGTCCTTCACTGCAATCATAGCATTTTCATGCTATGCTTGCAGTTTTACTGGGGAATTGTAGGTGTGGTAGCTTCCCGTTGCTTTCCACACCGGTGAAGGATGATGATGATAATGATAAGGATGATAATGATGATGGACATATGATTTCGGGGACCGTTTGGGCCTTAAAGTTTTCCTGACATTTGTCTTACAGGTGAGGAAAAACCCCGATAAAAACCTCACCCAGAAAAACTGCCCCGACCGGGGATCAAACCCAGGCCCGCTGCGTGACAAGGCAGCACGCTACCTCGAGACCACAGCGGTGGACTATATTTTATATACCATGTATATTTATGTTTACTGTAATTTAGATGTAAGAATATTTTTTTGTATTTTTTAACTGGTTTGAGTGGTAGACAAAAACATTAGACTTTAACTGTGCAAGGCAAAATAAAGCTATTGATTAGTATTATTATGATTGTTATTATGATCAATATTATTATTACTATATTATTACTATGAGTTTTTTTCTTTTTTTGAAGCATGCCCCATTACCGTAGTAATATTACATTATTATATTTAAAGCGATCGTTACGCAGGGTTCTCTGACAACCTGGCTGACCATATAGTTGCCAATTGTCTAGAAAGGTGTTGGAGAAACTTACCTCCTACCAAAAAGAGCAGCCAAGGACTTATAGTGGGTGGGATAACTTTAGCCTCCTATATGATTTCCTTCAAAGGGGAAGTAACACCACGGATTGCATGTCGTGGATTTGCAAAATTTGAAACAACATCAGAAGTGAAGTAATGGAAGTAAGAATTTTGTCTCTTATCCAACCTTCAGCTTTGAACTGGCAACTTTAATGAAATGAGATATAAAAGACAGCGTTTCAACAATTTAGTTATATTATAATATTTTTAAAGAATAGGAACATTGAACAAGCAGGAATGAGGAAATGAAAGTTCAGGAATCTATATTAGATTTCATTAACATAGACAATTAGAATGGTACGGTTCTGTCAGAAGAAGAAATGAATTACACTACAAAAGTTCTTGATCAGATTGATGTCCCCAAGAAGGAAGAAGACTGACAAACAAAATATTACATGGATACAAGAGATTAGAAAGAAAATAAATGGATTGAAGGGAAGGAAATTGAGACGATAGAAATGAATGGAAAGAACAACAAAATAGAAACACAGTTTGTTAAACGGAATGATAGGTTTACACAGTAACCGTGTACAAGATGTTTCTATGTTTTCTTTATAAAAAATTATTATACTTCTATTTTATTATTACAAAAAACTTCTACTGCGGTACATTCTAATTGAATGCACTAAGTCGGCAAAAAAAACTGTAATAATAACTAATAATATAATAATAATAATAATAATAATACTAATAATAATAATAATAATAATAATAATAATAATAAATAATATCCTACTAATTAATAACTGAATTCAAATACCTAGAAACAAGAATGACAAATAGAAATGAGATGCACAAAGAAATAGACAATTAAACATTTGCTCAATTCTGGAAAATTGCGTACTATTACGCATTACAACGACTCTGTGGACGTCCCAATTCCTTTTAAAAAAAGTTAAACTAAAAATATATACAAACGATTATACAACCAGTTATATTATAAGGATGGAGAGAAACATGGAACTCTTACTTTAAGGGAGGAGGAAAGGGGAAAAGAGATAAGAATATTTGAGAATAAATTCATTTGGAAAAATTTTGGACCACCAAAGAGAGGGAGAGAACAGACAAATATAAAAAGAACAGTTAAGTCTCGTAGAATGCGATGGGCACGACATGTGGAATGAAGTCGTGCATGGAAGCTTCTTGAAGTAAAACCAGAGGGAAAAAGCCCAGTTGGTAGACCAAGAATGATGTGGGAGAATAACATCAACTATGACTTGTAACAAGTGGATTATACAGGATGGTTGGAAAGTATTAGCTCAGGATAGGGATGTATGGAGAGCTCATGTCCGCGCGGCCATGAACCTACGGGTTCGACAGTGTCCGTGTCTAGTTATAATAATATTATAGCCATATCTGAATTATAATAAACATAAATGTTCATATGATATATCAACAATTATCGTAAGTAATGCCACGAGTGATTTCCAAATTATCGATAAATTCACCGACTCACGAAGTGAGGAATCATTATTTAACTATAGTTATTTTTAAAATATTTATATATTTATATGTAAACGGCGATATTTGAAAACAAATCAGAAACGATTGGTACGCTTCATTTGCTCCTTTTGTTCGATCACTGCAAACCAGATCATAATATTATTTATTGCCAAAAGATCGCAATGTTGTAAGAATGCACCCTAGTGGAGAAATGTATAACCAGCGTTATAGGTATTAATTAATTTCTGATGTCCTATGATGTAAATATGCCATTATCAATTATTTCTGCGTCATTTCCTGGAAAATAATTATTTTAAGAAAGTGCAAACAGTGGTTTATTTATTTTTTGTGGTGTAATCAATTGTTACAAATGTTTTTATATTATCTCTCATATGTGATACGAGTTGACATTCATGCACTATATATACAATCTGTTAGCCGTATTTCTTAGATAGTCAGTCAATGCAAAATAATGCTATGACCTATTCAGAATGTTAAAAGGAGGTGCTTTCTTTATTATGATAAACTTTAGTTGATCAATTTTAGGCGAAACACGACTGTGATTGGTTGTACGAGTAAATAAAAAATCACTGAAATGTGATTGGTCATTGACTCCCAATTGGGGCATGAGTTTAAATAGTCATCTACAATATAGGCCTATGTTGATTTACACCAGTTAAAAAATGAAAAATGTAACAAGTACAAGATATACAACGAAAATAACATGAATAAATTTCCTTGTGTAGAAAAGTCCACCACTGTGGTCTCGAGGAAGCGTGCTGCCTTGTCACGCAGCGGGCCCGGGTTCGATCCCCGGTCGGGACTGTTTTTCTGGGTGAGGTTTTTATCGGGGGTTTTCCTCACCTGTAAGACAAATGTCAGGAAAACTTTAAGGCCCAAACGGTCCCTGAAATCATATGGCCATCATAACCATTATCATTCATCATCATCCGTCGCCGGTGTGGAAAGCTACCCACCTACAATTCGCGCTATTAAGCTGCAGCATAGCATGAAAATGCTATGATTGCAGTGAAAGACCTGCCCTCGGGCAGAATTACTATGGATGTATGTGCAGAAAAAATAATTTACAAGTAATTGTATAAGCGTGACTTAAAGGTGCCAATCGTGATGTCTAGAGGGAAGGAATTCCAGGAGTGGGCAGGTGCTACTGTGAAAGAAGTAGGATAAAAAATCGTCGTACAGAAATACTGTTAGCAGATCTTGTGACCTAGTGTCAAAATGGCATGAACGAGATGCAACCTCCTTGTGACGTGTACAGAGAAGAATGAGTGTATGTATAAATGTTTGTAGAGTGTAACTTTGTTTTATGAAAGGAGATTATGATAACAAAAGTGAAATTGAATCCCGGTGGCGGCACGTAATCTACTACTGTCGAAAATCAGCAATTACACAACCAAGCTTAACGAAAATTAACAGTAGCACGTGCCTCATAGGCACACAATTGCAGGAAAAAGTATAGGTACAGTCCGAAGATGAAGTGAATGAAAGTGCGGGACGAAGTACGATAAGGGAAATCCAACAAAACGTGCCCACAAATAAAGGAACAGTCATATGTCACACATCAGTGTGGTTAATTTCAGATGTATTCTACATAAACCAATAGAACAAGTGGTAGGATATAACTTCCTAGGTTGCAAAATATCATACACAGCGGAAACAGATATAAATAAACTAAAATAAGTAAGTTTAATTATATAACAGGAACACTAAAAAAGGACTCTGAAAAATAAAGCCAGGAAAGACTCTATAATGAAATTATACAAGACAATGGCAGTGCCTATTATTACTTATGGATCCGAAATACGGACAGCGACAACACAGCAATCTGCCAGAATACAAGCTGCTGAAATTAAATTCCTCAGATCAATAGCAGGATATCAAAGAACAGACAAAAAACATAACACAGAAATAAGACAACAACTAAAAGTAGAGGAATTAAACACAGTAATAGTGAGATACAGAATAAACTGGAAAGAACACTTGGCAAGGATGACAATAGAATACCAAAAGCAGCATTCAGCTATTCACCACGAGGAAGAAGTAGTTTGGGAAGACCAAAGAAAAGATGGAAACAGCAGCAATTTGGAGCCGGAACAGACTAGTAAGTAAGCCTAAACCGTGAAGAAGAAGAAGAATATTCTACAGATGATTGTACATCAGACGTGGAACTAGCACGTCCGCTGGGAGACAAATGTTTTGATAGTACAATCATTTATGACGTAATATGCTGCGTAAGACATTCCTTATAGTTGCTTTCTTCTGAGCTGTGGACTGCACACGGTTTTACTTTCCTTCCGATGGAAATCATACACAGGATTTATAGACGCTTTAACCCTTAAATTGGCAAAACACAAATGTCTTCTGTCAGTTATTTGAATGTGGCGGACCGCAGTGAAAACGGAATCGTGTGTAACTGTTATTATTAGGTTTATTGTATAATTAAACATGTATTCAAGTGGTTTCTTTTCGTTCGTTTTCTTCTGATTTATTTAAAATATTAAATTGATTGCACCAACTGATGTATCCAAAAGGATACATTACGAATTTAAGGGTTAAATTCATCGACCACGACCGGATTTGAACTTTCCAACCTCGGAAGCAGAGAAGAACATGGTAACCACTATAATCTGTCTGGTTTAACTTTACGAGCAATTTGTAGAATGAGACAACTGTACTCGCCCCTCTCTCTCTCTCTCTCTCACCTGTGTTATCGGGGTTTCTTCACCTGATGTTAATAGGGGGGAGAGGCAAACTGACAACAGGGTATCGGACTAAAGCGGTCAACGATCTACCCTTGTATGTCCATCTCTCCCTCTCTTTGCCAAGTTAAGGCAGCTATAGAATAGTCCACCTGGACCAACCATTAAAGAATTAGAAACAACCTGATTCAAAAAATGCGTCAGTCACTCAGGAACTGCGTAAATTAAGCTAATTCCTCAAGTCGAATTTATGGTCTGATTTTGCTGATTTACGGAATATATAGGTTCCTTTTGTTAAATTGGAAAAACTCAATTTATGATTCCAGCTTATTTAAAAGTGTTGGGACTGCAGTGGGAACAAACCGTGATAACCCTTAAGTTATTACTAGAGCCCAGATTTGTATGCGAAATTCATGTTCCTTTACGCATTAAAAAGAATGCAGAAATGATTTACGTGTTAATTGGCCCCTTTACAGATAATTTGAGCGGTATTTGATAAAGCATAGAAATGCATATTCCGGGGGAAAATGTTTATTTTACAGTTTTAATGCATAAATGCATATTTTACTCCAAAATATATTATTAAATTATAATTTCCCCCTTCAAATTACTAGTAAATAATTAATATTTTTTAATTAATAAAGTCTCTGCAATCAGTTGGATATAAGCATAATGTGTACATTTACATCTGTGTAAGAGGGGAATACCCGTCGGCCTTGAGAAATAATATTACGTATTGCTGAAATCGTATTTGATAAGCTTAATGAAGTATGAAATAAAAATCCTGGCTACAATAGAATTTGTCAAATTAGCAAAATGCTCTCTGGTGATAGTGAAAAAACTGTAACCGAAGAGGAATTCACTGAAGAAAAACTGTGGTGTTTTTCACATGCACCTGTGACATCATGCGATGTAGAAAGGATATTTTAATTGTATAAAACCTTCTTGACTGACACACGAAGGAGTTTCACACTACAAAACCACACGAAAACCTTCCATATACTGTAACAGCCAGGAATAGGCTTAGATTACCCATAAAGCAAATCATTTATTATATTTTATACAACCTATTTTTGCATATTCTGGTTGCATATTTTCTACATTTTCATACATATTTGCATGCATATTTAGTACTTTATTTTGCATACAAATCCGGGCTCTAGTTATTACCCACCTATTGTACCATTTGATACCAATTTAAATTAATATCTACCCAAAAAGATCAACACCTACAAACCACATGGAAAAAAAGATCTTTGGGACGGCCAAGGAAACGATGGACTTGAGACCGGAACAGGTCGCATTGACCTAATCCTGCAAAGGAAGAAGAAGAAGATCTACTGATTCGTTCTTCTATTAGTTTATTAAAATATTAAATAAATTAAACTACTGTACCTTATAGGATATATTTCCAATTTAAAGGTTAATTAAAAGTACCGTTACTATTATTAGTCCACCGATGCGCTGTGGTCTCGAGGTAGCGTGCTACCTTGTCACGCATCGGGCCCGGGTTCGATCCCTGGTCGGGAGACAGTTCTTCTGGGTGAGGTTTTTATCGGGGTTTTTCCTCACCTGTAAGACAAATATCAGGAAAACTTTAAGGCCCAAACGGTCCCCGAAATCATATGGTCATCATCCTTATCATTATCATCATCATGCTTCACCGGTGTGGAAAGCAACGGGAAGCTACCACACCTACAATTCCCTAGTAGAGCTGCATAGCACCAAAATGCTATGACTGCAGTGAAGGACCTGCCCTCGGGCAGAATTACTATGGATGGATGGATGGTTGGATTACTACTATTTTGTCCTTTTAGAAGCTTAAACTTATTTTATTTTTACCTATTTCTCGAGAGAATTAATCCTTACTCTTTTTCTTTTAATTTTGGGATGAAGGTATGGTAGGCCTATACATTGCACACAAATGAACATGGCGGTTGCTACAGTAAATTTTTAATTTCGGGTTTCAGGTAAACCCTTCTTCTAATGATCGTATTTCGCTGGCTTTTGGACAATACCTTCTTAAATTTCTTTTAATAGCATATAACGAGTTTCGTAGCGATACATAAAACATTACGAAAGCTACAGTTATTTTTAAATGTTCGTTTCAGGTGAACTCCTATACCTATCCGATTTTCCTGGTTAACGGACTCACCTTACTTTTTTATGTAATTACTATAGTCTACGTGAAACAAAAATTCAGGCCGCTGGGCTTTAACGAACTCATAAGTAAATATATATATATATATTGATCATGGTAATTTTTGGTGTCCACTAGATGGAATTGATGAATTACAATAGCTCCAATAGATTCAATCCTTCGGGATTTGTTAAAATGAAATTTTCACTCACCTTCTAGAAGAATCTAAATAATTTCCAAGTCACTTTTCTACAAGCTGGTTAAAGCTATTCAATAAAATATAGGCTTGTTTTTCACAATTCCACGTCAAAATGTAGACTACATAAACATAAGATAAATATGATGAGACACTTACAAAAATATTTGGAATTTCTAAGTATGTCAGCACAGTATGAAGACGATTTGCTGGACTGTCCGCGGGTTCAGTAATTCTTAGGCACTGTATTACTTCACAAACGATAAAGTAAAATACCATTCCAAGGTAAACTTGACTAGTGATAATTATTACGGGCTTCTTCCTTATTACGCATGCGCGACATCCTGTTAGCAATAACCGTTTCAAAATAACTAGTTCCTATAGAAAACCATTCTTAAATTTCATCAAGACATGATCATTTGGTCCTTTTCAGAACCTGTTCTTGAGCTTCAAGACGCCCTTGACAGGTCCACCGTTGTTTTGGTCTTCCTCTACTTGTCGCAATGAAGCCAATCAAGTATATTTTGGTAGTCGGTTTGGATCCATTCTCTGTAAATGATCCTGAAACTTATTCTGATAAGCGTGGATGTATTGTATAATGTTTGTGAATCTTATGGTGGCAGAATTGAAATACTTACGAACAATAATTACAAATATGAATAAGATGCACAAAGAAATTAAACATAGGCACAATTCTGGAGAAGCGTGCTATTATGCATTATGGGGACCATTGCCATCCCAACTTCTATAAAACTGTTAACTAAAAAATATAAACTCCTGGAGCGACAGGCCTACCAGCCGGCTGCTGGCCTTTCACATCCACATGTGTCAATCACAGAGGTAGATGATCATCAGCCAGTGTAGGAGTGACATGTGATCAGTATGTCGAATCCCCCAGCCGTTATAGCTGGTTTCCTCTACTTGGAGCCGCTACTTATTGTAGCTACCCAAATGCCTCACGATGCTGGGTGGGCAACGGTCCCATACTGGCCGAAATACCATGAGAAAATTTCTTCCTCCATAGAGACTCGAACCAGCGCAAGTCCCGTAGCTCTGCGCCAAGGCTTCCTACCTTAACCACTCGGCTACGGCGTGGGACTAACTAAAAAATATATAAAACTTTTATTCTCCCAGTTATATTATATGGATGCGAAACATGGACTTTTACTTTAAGGGAGGAGAAAATATTACGAGTATTTGAGAATAAAGTTATTAGGAAAACGTTTACAGCAAAGAGAGATTGAACAATAGGCGAATGGATAAAACTACTAACAGTGAGTTGTATGATCTTTATAGGAAATCAGAAATAATAAGAACAGTTAAGTCTTGGAGATTGCGAAGGGCAGGACATGTGGCACTAATATGGGGAATGAAAGAGATGAATGGAAACTTCTTGTAGGAAAACGCCCAGCTGGTAGACCAAGAATTAAGTGGGAGAATAACACTGATCATGATTTCGGGGGAGTAGATTATACAGGGGATGATTGGAAAACGTTGGCTCAGAATAGGGATACGTAGAGAGCTTATGTCCGCGCGGCCATGAACATACGAGTTCAATAGTGCTAATAAGTTAGTTATGTTGCAATCTTAACTTTTAAAACATGAAAATCAGTTCCATAATTATAATACTTTGCTTAATACATCTGTATATATACTAGGGTTGTAACTTTTTGGACTTTTGTGAAATAAAATATTTCCTGTGCAATGAATGGGTGAACTTTTGCTTAAAACCATTGGAAAAGGCCTTCATTTCACTAAGCTTTAAGAAAAGGTCACCCCAAATTAATATTAAATATCGATATATAGATATATTTGAGGGTGACATTTTCTAGAAGCTCAGTGAAATTAAGGCCTTTTTCTTCTTCTTCTTCTTCTTCTTCTTCCTCCTGTCATGTGATAGACCTAGTGGTCTGATACAATCTCAATCAACGTTTGAAGGGTCTGCCCAAAGATCTCTTGCCTGGTGGCTGGTAATTTAAGATTTGTTCTGCTCATTCTTCTTACGTGAGATTTTCAATTGTTTCTGTATTTTTGTACATATTCCACGACTGATTCAGTTTGTAATTCTTTGAGAATTTCAGAATTCCTCTTAAGGTCTGTTCTTGAGTAACCTGCAGTACGTCTCATATTTCATTTCTGCCGAAGTTAGTCTTTGTTCATCTACACTGTGAATTGTTCAAGCCTCACTGCCTTAACATAACATAGGTCTAGCCAGTGTTTTGTAAATTCTAGTTCATGTGTTTGGTTGAAAATATTATTTATAATTCCTGTTACTCTGTTACATTTTATAATTTTTTGACTAAAATATTTTCCTCTTCGTATGTAACTTGTTAAATGTGTTAGTTTGTTCTAATATTCTATTATTAATAACAATTTTATTGCGAACTGGGTCTTTTCCTAGGAAAGCCATGACTTTAGATTTTTCTGTTTAGATTTCCATGTTGTAGTTTATTGCAATTTGGTGAAAAGAGTGGACTGAACGTTTTAGGTCAACTTCTGAATTCGCTATAAACACAATGTCATCTGCAAATAATAGGGTGTCTACATTATATAATCTATTAAGTGGTACACTGCCATGTGGTTGTAGAAGCCTTTTTTAATGGTTTTAAGTAAAAGTTCACCCATCCATTGCATAGGAAATATTTTACACCCATTCATCGCACAGGAAATATTTTATTTCACAAAAGTCCAAAAAGTTATAACCCTAGAGAGTTATAACTTTTTGGACTGGTTGGTGAAATAAAACATTTTCTGTGCAATGAATGGGCGAACGTTTGTAAACCATTGAGAAAGGCCTTGATTGCACTGAGCATCAAGAAAAGGTCACCCCCAAATCAATATTAAATATTGATATATAGGCCTAAATATATTTGGGGGTGACCTTTTCTTGAAGCTCACTGAAATAAAGGCCTTTTTCAATGGTTTTAAGTAAAAGTTCATCCATCCATTGCACAGGAAATATTTTATTTCACAAAAGTCCAAAAAGTTATAACCCTAAAATATACATTTTGTATTTCTCCGTGTGTGCATGTGTGCGTGTGTGGGGTTTTCCCCCCATAACATAGAATTTTCAAAGTCCTTTTTCTTAGCTTTAATCGTCCTAGAGTGTTTTTCCGAGGCATGTTGTTTGGTTTTTTTAGCATTTTTTTTTATGATGAACGAGGAGCTGGCCCGATGCATCAACCCCCAACCTGTGGGACGGGTAATTTTTGTTCAAGGTTTTCTTCCTCTAGCCTTTGATAGTCCAGTATCTTACTGCAAGGCAGCAGCGCTAGTTTTGGTCCGCCCTGGGTATTTTATTTCCCCAGTACCCGCCATATCTGGTGAGCATTCCCCTATCCGCCACCTGGGGAGGCGTCCGATGGGAGACTGACATGTCAAACGAATGCCAGAGCAAAGATTGCCAAAAATTGTTATGGAATGGATCCCAATAGAAAGGAGGAAGAGAGGAAGACCGAAGAAAACTTGGATAGAAGGGGTACAAGCAGCTATGAATATCAGAGGAATGGAGGAAGATCAATGGATGGATAGAGAGGAATGGCGTTTGGTTTCCGGAAGACGGCCATGATACCGGATGATGATGAACATAGAATTTACTCCGAAACATCCAAGTTCAAAAAATTGTAATATACTTAAAAGTGAAACACCTTATACTCACAATGTTTAATAAAGCTTTGATATTACCTCTAAGCAACATCAATGTCGATTGCGTTGGAGATTATACAGTTTTACGATATTCCTATATAACATTTTTAATTAACTTAATTTGTATCTGGTACGAAACCTTCAATTAAATGACCGATTAATTATCTCTAATGATTTGTAGCTGAATACGCATGCGTGTGCGTGCGTAAAAACACCTGCGGTGGGAAATCCTGTCAGATAAGACATCTAACATTACTACAAAATTATGAAGAATATCACATAATCTAAGCAGCGTTACAGAGTATAATATAATACTTTGCTTGAAAACAAAAGTATATAGTCTCTATCTTCTTACTAATTATTACAATTGTTTTACTTTAATCCCTCCTTATTTAGTAGTTTCACGTGTCCCATGCCATCCTGTCCTTACAGTGATACGAGCTGCAGGAATAGGATCCATAAACTCGTGATCACAGGACACTTATTTCTTTTACCTTGACCAGCCTCATGGGCTAGTGGTCAGCGTTCCTGACTACTGTTCATAAGATCCGGAGTTCGATTCCCAATCAAACCATATGCATTTTTTCTTAAAGGGAATTATTTCTGTGGTTGCCCATGGTCTGGAATTTAGATTAAGTTTAGGTTAAGAACTCTCCTGGCGCTTCATTATCATTTATCACCCATCATATCAACGTAACTACGAATTCCAGATGCCCCAACCTAAGAAATGGGTTACAATTCCGCCAATGCTAGGGAAGAAAAAATGTCATAAAATTCAACCTGGTGGGAATAGACAAAAACATATTTTTTACTATATATTATAATTAAATGTTTAACATTGAGCAATGCAAGCTTAATATGGTATGATAAGAAATCCAGACATTTATTTTTCTTATCATACCATATATATATATATATACCTATATAGATAGATGTTATAACTATATTTTTGACATTTGGCAATGAAGGCAAATATGATATGAAAAGAAAAATGCATGCTTGAGTCGGGATTTGAACCCGAGTCTCTAAACTCGGTACAATTAGCGCTCTAGCGACCTGAGCTACCCAAATATTCCAATTGAAACATACATTTTTCTTATATACCGCTGTGGTCTCGAGGTAGCGAGCTGCCTTGTCACGCAGCGGGCCCGGGTTCGATCCTCGGTCGGGGCAGTTTTTCTGGGTGAGGTTTTATCGGGGTTTTTCCTTATCTGTAAGAGAAATGTCAGGAAAACATTAAGGCACAAACGGTCCCCGAAATCATATGGCCAATCATCATTATCATCATCCTTCACCGGTGTGGAAACCAACGGGAAGCTACCACACCTACAATTCCATGGTAAAGCTGCAAGCATAGCATGAAAATGCTATGAATGCAGTGAAGGACCTGCCTTCGGGCAGAATTATGTACTATGGATATAGACGTGCAGAGCCTCCACACAAGACGGTTTAGCTCAATACCAAAGCCATCTCGGAGACAATAAGAACATTTTAGTAATCTTTTAACAATTAATACTTTATTTTTTTTTAGTTTATAAAATATCAAGATATTAAATTCTAAAACCCCTACTTGATGTATCAGTCGTCCTCAACTGAAACAAACTTCTATTTAGATAACTTTGTCAACATTAAAGAATGTAGGTCTTTCAGAAGAGTCTTCTATCATCAGCATTTACAATGTTACTGTCAGTAACTGTCTTCCATCATCAGCATTTATAATGCTCTTGCCATAAACAAAATTCTACACACCCTTTTAACATAAAATAAGTACATTTAACAGCTGGCTGTAATGAACAAATCATAAATAAACTCGTAAATAAACAAAAAAAAACAATATATCTAACATAACTAAACTTGAAAGAGAATCTGACAACAACAAGAAAACATGGATAACACATATGCAGGAAACGAAACATAAAAATTAGCCAATACACTAAAGAAAGCCGATAAAAAGGTAAAAATAGCATACAGAACTAATAAATTAAATAACTTAATAAGCAAAACATTGAAGAAAATAACATTTTCAACAACAAATGAGTATATAAATTGACATGTAGACATTGCAGCAAATTTTATATAGGAAGAACAAACAGAAGTTTTAACATCAAATTCAAAGAACATTTTTGAGACTTTATTCACGCAGAAGGAAAATCAAGCTATGCAAAACACGTTATCCATTAAGGACATCACATGTTAGATATTGAAAACACCCTGACAGTAATGCACAGAGAAAGTACTCCAGCGAAGATAAACGTACTCGAGGAGATGGAAATCTTGCAAGCAGTTAACAACAACGACCATCTGATAAACGAAAACGCACCCAGTACGTGTAACCTCCTCTACCAGACCTTCAGTGAAACACCAGTCTTGAATTCTGCTGATGATGGGACTAGTACCGAAAGCACTACAGATAAATAACTAATAAAGTTGAGGAGACGGACCTTTTAGGTAAATATTCCATAATTTTATATTTTAATTTATAATGTCACTGTCAGTAACAGTAAGATTTTAAATACTGACGATGGAAGACGTTTTCTGAAAGTATTACTTACTCAGTGGCACTATCAAACCCGTACGTTCATGGCCGCGCGGGCATAAGCTCTCCATACATCCCTATCCTGAGCTTATGCTTCCCAATCATTCCCTGTATAATCTACTTCCCTCAAATCATAGTTAATGTTATTCTCCCACCTTATTCTTGGTCTACCAACGGGGCGTTTTCCCTCTGGTTTCTCTACAAAAAGCTTCCATGCACCTCTTTCATTCCCCATACGTGCCACATGTCCTGCCCATCGCAGTCTACGAGACTTTACTGTTAATATACCTGGCTTCCTATAAAGACTATGTAAAGTAAAGTGACCCCACTACAGGCCTCAGGAGGCCCATGGGGTGGTAGGAGGTTAAGGCTCCCACTTTTTTCTAGACAATCGACACTTGATGTCAGCCGGGTTGTCAGCCCTGCGTGACGGCCGCCTTTACTCCCAGAACAAGTGTCTGGTACTCATTTCCATTAGAGGCTGAGTCGGCCCCAGGGCCATAGTGCCGCCAGAAGGTTTGGGTCAGTTTAAAAATCCTGACCCCACCGGGACTTGAACCCTCGACCTTACGGTTTGTAGCGCAGTGCCTTAACCATTAAGCTACGGCGTGCCACTTCATTGTTATGTAATCTTCTCCATTCATCTGTCTGTTTATCTCTCTTTGGTCCAAAAATTTTCCTAGTTTTCTAAATAGAAGTTTGTTTAGGTGAGGACGATTGATTGACACGTCATGAACAAGTTTTAAAAGGTGAATTTTAAAAGTATTAAAATATTAAGATTTAACAGTATTTTAAGCTCATATATAAACGACAGATTAGTTCATTACATCTTATTACTTTTCCTTATATATTTTTTTTCATATATATTAGATAGGGGCAGTTCTTACTTTGTGTAAACCTCGGTAAATTTCTGGACAAAACGCGAAAAATAAGGACAACACTCATTCATGAATAAATATATGTTATCAAAATGCAATACCATTAACTATTAACAATTATATATAAATTAATTAGTGTATAATGCTGTTGTGTTATTTAATTGTAATATTAATATGTTTTCTTTATGTAAATGTAATGTTAATGTTTTTTTAGTGTATAATGCTATTGTGTTATTACTTAATTGTAATATTATTGTGTTTTCTTTATGTAATTGTAATGTTAATGTTTTTAGTGTATAATGCTAATGTGTTATTATTTAATTGTAATATTATTATTGTGTTTTCTTTATGTAATTGTAATGTTATTGCTGTTTTTGTTGTTAATTTTTTTTACACAAGTACCAATTATTACTTTATTGTAACGGACTGTCAACAGCACGTACGGCTTACTGCCCATGCGACCCATATTTGTAAATAATATTGTAAATATCTTACTTTTTGTCTAATAAAGTCCTACTACTACTACTACTACTACTACTACTACTACTACTACTACTACTACTACTACTACTACTACTACTACTACTTTGTGTATATGTTATTACTTTTAATTACACAGAACAACAAACAATAAAGCATTTTTTTTCTCTCAGAAAGAAAAATATGTGATTCTGATAGTATTTTTTCTCCTGAATTCAAATATGATATCGGTTTTTCTCCATCACGCAAGGTTTCCGAGAGACAGGCATTTATAATTTCAAACACTTTAATATTTTCTACATTCGTAACTACAGAGTGATTAGAAAATATGGCTATACGTTTGATCGCATTTTGTGACGAAAATATTATTATTAAATGAAATATGATGTCATCATTGGAAAGGGAATCCTTCAAATTACAACAATAGAACAAAACAAATCACTGCTCACATGCAGTTTGGCGGGTTGATTTTTGTGGGCTAGCGTCGAACGCCTCCACAATTCTCTTCGTTTCTGCATCCGTGCTAATGCGAGGCCTTCCAAGAGGTACGATTTTCTGCATCCTGCCCGTTTCCAGCAATCGTTTTCTCCACTTCCCCACAGTCGACGGCTGCAATGCCACGTTAAACTCACGTCTTGCCCGTCTTGCGGCCTCACGATCATTAGCATATGTTATTGCCCATGCAGCAATTGTTATTTGCTGTTGCATATTCAACGCCATTTTGACTAATGGCGTAAGTTCTACACGTTTTGTTTTATTCCATTGTTGTAATTTGAATAATTGTCTTTCCAAGGGTAATTTCATATTTCCTGTAATGGTAATATTTTCATCACACAACGCGATGAAACATATAGCCATATTTATGATTCACCCCGTACACAATATTCGAACATTCGGACTCACCTAGAAAGTAAGAAATTACAATTTTCTGTTATATTTTGCCTGTGGAGCATCACTCTTGATGGTCCAACAATAATCGGCCAGCATATTAGGATTCAATTTGCCCTGATTTCTCTTTTCCATAGCTGAAATCATTTGAGTTAGCTCATTTGGTTTTATTTTACAATGGAGAAATGGACGAAAAAAGTTTATTAAAGAATAATTATTAAAATCATTAATTGAAATTGAAATAAAAAAACTGTCGGCGATGGAGAAATTCCGAATACATATTTGAAAACATGATAAGAAACCGCATTAAGTACAACTATTGGTACTCATGGGACAAAAACCATGTTGACCAGTGTTACTAAATGTATTGTGATATTAGACTTCATTTTTATTATTGTTCAGTCTGGCCAAATGGTTGATGAAGATTTGAAAACATTTTTTTTTTTTTTTTTTTTTTTTTTTTTTTTTTTTTTCCCTGGTATACAACCTCACTAGTTCGACCAGCCTCATGGCATTGGGTCAAAGCTTCTGCCTCCGACCACAACTATTCTTTCATAAAGGGAATTATTACTGAGGTCATTCATGGTCTGGAATTTAGGTTAAGGAATCTCTTGTGCTTTATCATCATTTATCATCCATAATATTATTCGGGTAACGTAACTCCGCCTTCCAGGAACCAGATTCTCAGAAGAGTATTTAAAAAACAAATAATTGTTTTAAAAAAATAAAACAACACGCTTTATTAGAAAACCGAACTAAGAAATGAAAAATAATTTTAATTTCCAACACGCTTGGGATAAAATTAAAGTGGTCAGTCAACAAAAAAATAATTTCCAACACATCTAGAATGAAACTAGAGTTATCTACAAAAAAATAATAATAATTTTACCATCAAAAGCGTGGGGTGGCACTATATCAATTAATATATTTGATAATAAACATATATTGGTAAAAGCAGTATCTAAGAAGAAAACGTAAAAACCATGAAAAAGCACCCCACGCTTTCCAAACCACAGCGGTGTGCTACATTTTTTCAGTCTAAACAAATGTTTAATCCTTCATCTGTAATTAGATTTATTAATTAAACTTTATATTAGTTTTGTCCGCTCCGTAACCGAATAATTAGGGCAAGATGCCTGGGAGCAGAGCTACGGGACTTCCGCTGGTTCGAGTCCCCATGGGGGAAGAATTTTTTTCATGGAATTTCAGCCATTATGGGACCGGTGTCCACCCAGCATCGTGAGGCATTTGGGTAGCTACAATAAGTTGCGACTCCAGGATGAGAAGACCACCTATAACGACTGGGGGACCTGACATGCTGACCACATGTCACCTCTACACTCGCATATGATCGTCTACCTCTGTGATTAACACATGTGGGCGTGAGGCTAGCAGCTGGCTGGTAAGCCAAGTCCTCCTAGGCCTGTAGCGCTTCGAGTTTTTTTTGGAGTTAATATTAGTTTTCCTCGAAGGAGTAAAATATGGAGTTGGTCCGCTTTTGATGTGAACCCCTCATATTGTCATAATCTATGAATTAAATTTACAACTTGATTGCCTTTCATCTTTTCCATTACAGAACATGGATGGGCAAACTGCATGACTATGATGTGATGTAAGTGTATAGTTTATGGCACTTCAACATCACTATAAAATATAAAAACATTAGGCAGATGCGTTGAAAGTAACACAGTACTATCTGTACTACTTATTATGACTTTCTTACTATATAAATAATCATAAAGTAGTTGGGCGTTTTATAAAAAAAAGTTCTATACGCAGGAACTCTGCAAACTAAGTTTATTCCTGAGTATGTACAATTTATGATCCGATTTTGGTGGTTTGAAGAATGTATGTTTCATCTGTTTAAATTAAATCGTACGCACACACTGCGGCAAAGCAAACTTGACGGTCACATTTCGCAGATTTTTGAGAATATATTACTCCTCTCTTCAATAGCATATATTAAGTTTCGTTGTGAAATTGAAAAATGGGATCGCTAAAGCGATTTTTTAGATTTTCGTTTCATGTGAACTCCTACTCTTACTATTATTTACTTACTCTTACTCACTGGGACTATCGAACCCGTAGGTTTAATGGCCGCACGCACATATGCTCTCCATATACCACAGCCCTGTGGAGACGAATGCTTTCCTATTATTCCGTTATAATCTAAATTCCCTCAAATCATAGGTAATGTTTATTCTCTCACCCTTCAGTCTTCGTCTACCACTGAGAGTTTCCCGTCTGTTTTTCCTTCAAGAAGCTTGCATGTCTCTTTTTCATTCTCCATTCGTGCCACATGTCCTTCCCATTATAAAAATATCAATTCATTATTAAAAAACACATTTATTTACAATATCCACATATTAGAGAATCGACGTCGGTGATTTAGGGGTTATGTTCCTTGCCTCCGGTCCCGAAGGTCGGGGTTCAAACCCAGACAGGAGAGATGGATTTTTTGGATGGAAAAATCCACGGGCAAGTCCTCCAGGAAGGATTTTAATCCGTGGGTCCCATGTCTTTTAGGATTTTCGAGCACATAAAAGAAGCTCGAGCCTAATTTATGGAGGCACTGAGCAAATTTTAATAGATCTTTCCCATCCAAGTAATATATTTAGTTGCATTTTATCTCTTTAAGTCGATGAGATAACCTCTTGTTTTCGCTGACATATGTAGGGAAATAACTGTAATAAAATTAGCTTGATTAAGTGACTTCCGAAAGAAGCACCCTTGCCACACGTGGTTATACTGGTTTAGGTTGTTAGAGTATATTATTGCAAGAAAGTGAGGAAGTATAAAGAGATCATCCAAGACCGCACGTGGAGAAGATTTGTTATGATCCAAATTAAAAATATTTTATGGGACATTAGTTCCAGTTGAAAGAATCCAACTTTGCCGACAGAGAAATACAAGATTCAATGATAACATTGAAGGTTAGGCTCGAACCCGGTACAGGTGGAGGTAGTCTCTTTTTTTCCATATTAGGAGGTGGAGTTTATCGTGGCTATGATTTGTGTGCCCCACATACTATTTACGGATTCAAAAAATGCATATCTTTACTTTCCAATCTCTTTTGTTTTCACACACGGCCTTCTTGAAGCTGTTCCTCATATATCATTATTTATTGTTCTACTTCAATATAATATAAATATTACTTCCACGTGTGGCTAAAAATTTACCAATTCTAAAAATTTATTAGCATTTACAAATAAAATGATTGATTATTTTTAACAGGTTGTGATATCTGAGACAGAAGATGACCTACAACGGGCAACTTACAAACTAAGTAAAATATGTGAAACATACAACTTGAAAATATCTACTCTAAAAACAAAAGTTTTAGCTTTTTTAATCATCTGGGATACAATGTGTCATACAGAAAAAGTGAAGACATTGAAAACAAAATAAATAAATGTAATTATATGTGTGGCACCATAAAACGAAGTCTCAAAGGAACTAGAAAGGAGACACTTTTAACATTTTATAAAATAATGGCGGTTCCAACACTACTATATGGATCGGAACATTGGGTCTTAACCAAAAACCAGGAACGAAGAATAGAATCGTCAGAAATGAGGTCACTGAGGAGTGTGACTGGCTATACAATAATGTATCAAAGGCAAAGGGAGGATACACGAAGAGAACTGAATATATTCAAACTATTAGATAGAATTACACAATGCAGAGATGAATGGATGAACTACATCAATAGAATGGATAACAATAGATTTCCGAAACACATTCTTCATTACAAACCATTAGGACGAAGAAATATTGGAACACCCAGTAAAAGATGGATAGACCAATTTTAAAATGAGATCGGAACAGACTAGTTGATGCTGAGGATGATTATTATTATTTTTAAATGTTTATACATCATTGGTGATGTGAACTATAATATTTATTTAGACGACCAGTTACTAAACCTAATTGTGAAACGTGTTGTCTACAATATTTTATTTACGAGTATTTTAGCATACTTAACGGAATTTATTTATTGCGGTGACGATATGTTAAAGAAGAAGTAGAGAAGACATTGGAGAAGAAAAAAAAATCAAATACTATTGTTATATTCTGCAATATTGGGTGCTAATTTCACAAGTGATTGAGAATAAAGTTTTTAGAAAAAGTTTTGTACCAAAGAGAGATGAACAGATAGGTGAATGGAGAAGACTAATAACAGTGAACTACATGGTCTTTATAGGAAGCCAGATACAAGAACAGTTAAGGCTCGTGGACTACGATGGCAGGACATCTGGCACGAATGGGGAATGAAAGACGTACATGGAATCTTCTTGTAGGAAAACCAGAGGGAAAACGCCCAGTTCGTAGACCAAGAATGAGGTGGGAGAATAAATTAATTATGATTTGAGGGAAGTAGATTATACAGGGAATAATTGGAAAACATTAGCTCGGGATAGGGATGTATGGAGAGCTTATTTCCGCGCGATAGCCAGTGTGTTAGTTAGTTTCATATGTGAATTTAAAGTAAAAATGAGCGGAGAAGACGATGTTCACGGATCATCAGCAACAATTTTGAAAACAGTCAATTTCCAAATATTAATATACATCCAGAAAAGTCGAGGAAAGTTTATTATGTAGTTAAAGTGCATTCTACGTTTTGCTGAACCTGTATTTTATGTTTTGTTAGCGTATTTTGTTAGAATATAAAGTATAGGTTTTGTTGCCCAGTAACTAAAGCGTCACTGATTGCCATAATAGGAAAGATTCAATAATGGGTTATCAATATTTTATTGTGTAAAGTTTCTCCCTATATTTAATAATTCCATAAAGTCCATTTTGATAACGTTGCAATAACAGTAGACCGGACATTAACAAAAAAACAAACCCGGAATCGTTGACTCAAAAGAGCTAAATTATCTGGAGGTACAATTACTCAAATTACACAAAATAAATTATTACATGTTACACAAAAAAAAATTGAACTTTTAACAGATTCTGTAAATTTCAGTTGCCAGTTCTTGTGTAACAACATGTTATTAACAGTTAAGAGTTGCAGTTAATCTTGTCAATAGTTGACAGTACCGGTACTGATCGAATCACCATAATTTGTTCCTTTGTTAAAAGAAATACTGTATTGCAAATGGCTGACTGAACATTCGGAATTGTGGATTTATGGAACAATACATTAATAACTTCAACATTACATACGGGCCATTTCATTTTGAACATATGTTAGAATGCAACTCATTATCGGTTACAGAATATGTATTAAAAGTAATTAAATTCCTCATAATATGAAATTAAACTATAAAATTCAGGAAATGAAAGTGTTTCATAGGAATTCGTTTCGAAATCTCAAATCATGTTTTAAAATTCCACTTTCAATCCACTAACGTAAATAAGGAAATTATAAAAAAAACTGTGTATGGTGAATTTATAACAGTTATAAGGATCACAGCTATTCAACACAAACATTTAAATATTACGTTTAAAAAAACAAGAAATATTACGTTAAAAATAACAAAAAATATAACTGACACCTAACCGAAATGTGACCTAACCAATACTAGATAGAATAACAAATGAAAATCCAGGGCGAGGTTTTTTGTTAGCTTTAAGTTTAAGATTATTTATATAGATATATCCATAGTAATTCTGCCCGGAGGCAGGTCCTTCACTGCAATCATAGCATTTTCATATGCTTGCAGCTTTACTAGGGAATTGTAGGTGTGGTAGCTTCCCGTTGCTTTCCACACCGGTGAAGGATGATGGTGATAATTATAAGGATGGTGATGGCCATATGATTTCGGGGACCGTTTGGGCCTTAAAGTTTTCCTGACATTTGTCTTACAGGTGAGGAAAAACCCCGATAAAAACTTCACCCAGAAAAACTGCCCCGACCGGGGATCGAACCCGGGCCAGCTACGTAACAAGGCAGCACGCTACCTCGAGACCACAGCGGTGGACAAATAATGTATATGTATGTGTAATATATAATTTTCTTATTATGATATGCTCATAATTTTTTTTTAATGTGATTAATTTTTTACAAGCCGCTTCCTTTTAAGAATATAGGTTAGTAGGTCTACAGATAGGATAAAAATAAATTTAATAATATTAAATTATCCATCCATAGTAATTCTGCCCGAAGGCAAGCCTTCACTGCAATCATGGCATTTTCATGTTATGCTTGCAGCTTTACTAGGGAATTGTGTAGGTGTGGTAGCTTCCCGTTGCATTCCACACCGGTGAAAGATGATGATGATAATGATAAGGATGATGATGATAAAGATGATGGCCATATGATTTCGGGGACCGTTTGGGTCTTAAAGTTTTTCTGACATTTGTCTTACAGGTGAGGAAAAACGCCGATAAAAACCTCACCCAGAAAAACTGTCCCGACCGGGGATGGAACCCGGGCTCGCTGCGTGACAAGGCAGCACGCTACCTCGAGACCACAGCGGTGGACTATTAAATTATAATACAACATTATTTATCACCCATCGTACCAGGGTGACGTAACTCCTTCCAGGCGTCCAAACCTCTGAAATTGGTAACAATTCCGTCAGTGCCAGGGGACAAGGCCACATATATGTCGTAAGACAGCCATGTGGCATTTGGCAAAAAATAAATACTACCAATATTGACCTAAATGGAGCAAGCTCTGAGGAAGTTCAAAATTTGTAATGTTTAGGATCAACAGCAAATGCCAATAATACCCGATAGTAGTTGAAATCGACGATAAAGTGGCTTTAGGAAGTCTCTGCTTAAAAGCACTAAACAATGCAATGACATCATGTTTATTTATAGCAAATACAATTAAAATACATCTACATAAAACATTTATTAAACCTGTATGAAGTGCTTGCATGATATCATGTAAACACAATTACAACCAATATCGCAGTTTATAAATATATATTAGTTACAATGGAAAATTTATGTGTAACGAATGAATTGTAATAGACTTCCAAAAGTTATCTTCAATACCGTCCTAAAGGGAAGAGATCTTTGGGACGTCCTAGAAAAACATGGACAGAGAACGCTTCACTGAAACCATAACGGGTTTTGGGCCTTAAATTTGTTTGAAAGATGATGACGATGATGAAGCCTGTAGAAGTGTATGGCAGTGAGAACTGGATCTTCACAGCGAACGTTTTGTTCAGTGGCTACTTGGGAAAGGAAAACATTTGGTCCAAATAAAGAGAATGCTATCTGGACAATGAGAAAAAACAGCAAATTACAATAGGATATGTATGTATGTATGTATGTGTGTGTGTGTGTGTGTGTATATATATATGGTATGATAAGAAAAATAAATGCCTGGATGGGATTCGAACCCGGATCTCTGAGTCTGTACCTTAGCGTGATATCCATTACACTACCAGGCGAATCCAATTCAAACACTTCTTTTTCTTATATATATTTCTTATTTTTCTTATATATGTATTATACTCTCCATTTATACATATATAAGAAAAATAAGTGTTTGAATTGGATTCGCCTGGTAGTGTAATGGATATCACGCTGAGGTACAGACTCAGAGATCCGGGTTCGAATCCCGTCCAGGCATTTATTTTTCTTATCATACCATATTAAGCTTGCATTGCTCAATGTTAAACATTTAATTATAACATATATATATATCTCCACCGCTGTGGTCTCTAGGTAGCATGCTGCTCGTCACGCACCGGGGTGTTCGATACCCGGCCGGGACAGGCTCCCGAGTTTTTCCTCAGCTTTAAGACAAATGTCATCATGAAGATTAGGGCCCAACGGTCCACAAAATCATCCGGCCATCATCCGTATCATCCACCACCGGTGTGGAAAGCAACTGGAAGCTACCACAGCTTTATTTTTCTAGTAAAGCTGCAAATTTAACATTTTTCAATACTGTTACTTTAATACAGTTCCAATAATGGATCATATTATAATATTATGATATCGTGAAAAGAAACATTAATGTCTGAACCAGGAATCGAACCGTGTACCTCTCCTCTGTAGGAGTGTGCAGCCCATATGTGGAAAGAATTGTTAATGTTTGTACCAGATCTAGAATGGTGTAGTGGGCTGCACACTCCTACGGAGGAGAGTGTACACGGTTCATTATAATATTATAAAACTGCAAAGCATAGCATAAAAGACCTGCCCTCGGGCAGAATTACTATGGATGGATATATATAGTAATTCTGCCCGAAGGCAGGTTCTTCACTGCAATCATAGCATTTTCATGCTATACTTGCTGCTTTACTAGGGAATTGTGTAAGTGTGGTAGCTTCCCGTTGCTTTCCACACCGGTGAAAGATGTTGGTGGTGATGATAATGATAAGGATGATGATGATGATGGCCATATGACATTTGTCTTACAGGTGAGGATAAACCCCGATAAAAACCTCACCCAGAAAAACTGCCCCGACCGGGGATCGAACCCGGGCCCGCTGCGTGACAAGGCAGCACGCTACCTCGAGACCGCAGCGGTAGATATATATATATATATATATATACACCAGGCCGATTGTCAAAAAATGTGGGCGTTTTAAACCCCGTACCACCCGAAGAGTTTCCAAGGACCTATAATGAAATCACTTCAGCTTTTACCAATATGCCAGAGCTCTTCAACTTTTCTTGCTACAATATCGATTATTCTATCATGGTCATATATATATATATATATATATATATATACACCAGGCCGATTGTCAAAAAATGTGGGCGTTTTAAACCCCGTACCACCCGAAGAGTTTCCAAGGACCTATAATGAAATCACTTCAGCTTTTACCAATATGCCAGAGCTCTTCAACTTTTCTTGCTACAATATCGATTATTCTATCATGGTCATATATATATATATATATATATATATATATATATATATATATACACCAGGCCGATTGTCAAAAAATGTGGGCGTTTTAAACCCCGTACCACCCGAAGAGTTTCCAAGGACCTATAATGAAATCACTTCAGCTTTTACCAATATGCCAGAGCTCTTCAACTTTTCTTGCTACAATATCGATTATTCTATCATGGTCATATATATATATATACACCAGGCCGATTGTCAAAAAATGTGGGCGTTTTAAACCCCGTACCACCCGAAGAGTTTCCAAGGACCTATAATGAAATCACTTCAGCTTTTACCAATATGCCAGAGCTCTTCAGCTTTTCTTGCTACAATATCGATTATTCTATCATGGTCATATATATATATATATATATATATATATAATATATATATATATATATTGGGTTTAAAACTCCCACATTTTTTTTTTAAAATCGGCCGGGTTGTCAGTCCTGCGGGACAACCTCCTAAGCCTCCAAAATATACCTTGGTAGCCTACTCTTTCCGTTAGAGGCTGAGTATACACCAGGTCCATAGCGCCGTCACAATATTTAGACCAGTTTAAAAATCCTAAATCCGATGAAACTCGAACTCTCAACTTTCCGACTTGTAGCCTATTCCTTAACCAAATAAGCTAAGCGATGCCCCCTCTGGCATACTGACAGAATGGAAACAATGCTTTTTAACATTACATTATGAAAAGTGGTTGAGGTTACAATGCAAAAGGTTAAAATTAAACGTGTACCCGAGATCACAGCAGTCCTCAACAAACAAGGGAACTATCAACCATTGCATTCCGAAACCTACCTTGAAAATTCCTTCCAGAGAATCGTTGTGACGGTACCAATGCCGTGTACAAAAAGTTATGTTCCGGTTTTAACTGCACAAGGCTCTAAAATCCAGCGTCAAATTCCCCTCATTTTTAAATTACAGGGAAGTAATACAAACGCCCTCAATTTTATGATTGGGTTTAACCCTCAGTACCCTGCCTTCCGCACTGCACCCGCCTCACTTCATTCCGCTCTAAGTGAAAGCAGGGAGTGCATCTGCAATGCAACACCTGTTTTGCCGTTTCAGGATTCTGGCCTCAATATCACAGTCTTGCAGCTAAAACGGCAGGTACATTTTTTCGGACACGGCTATGTACATCACAACGCTTCTCTGAAGAAGACAAAAAAAAAATAGGTTTCGGCATTCAATGGTTGACATTTCTCTTGTAAATAAGATATATTTTAAAAACATCTTGTAGGAATTTCTGAACATGTTACATCTGCTGTTAATAGGTAGAGTATCGTTCTAATAGCTTCTTTTTCTTCCTTTCCAGGATTAGGTCAATGCGACCTGTTCCGGTCTCAAGTCATCGTTTCCTTGGCCGTCCCAAAGATCTTTTCCCATGTGGTTTGTAGGTGTTGAACTTTTTGGGTAAACTTGTATTATCCATTCTGTCTAAATGTTCTTTCCGTTGGTATTTGTGCTCTTCTAGTTTATCAACTATTGAAAATATCTCCAGTTCATTTCTTATTGATTCATTATGTAATCTATCCATGCGTGTACATCCTTTTACGGATCTTAAAAATTTCATTTCAGTGACTTGAATGTATGAGATATCTTTTTTTGTAAGTACCTAAGATTCAGATCCATATAAAAGAACAGGAACAGCATAAGTTTATAAAACATGAGCTGAGTTTCTCTTCGAGTATTTCGGAGGGTTCTTCTTATGGTGCCACACATCATTTGATATCGGTCTAATTGATTATGTATATCCCAATCATAGCTATACGTTATATCTGAACCAATATAGTTAAAGTGTGCTATCTGTTCTATTATTTCATTATTGATCAATATTTTTGCTCTTACTGGCATTTTGCCCTGAAAAGCCATAATTTTAGTTTTTGAAGTTGAGACTTTCACATTATAACAGAGTCCTAATTGATTCAACATGTAAATGGCTCTTTGTAAATCATCCTCTGACTTCTGTATAATTACCAGATCGTCTGCATACATTAAGATATTCATAGACATTTCCATATTAATTTAATTCCTATTGGACTTGATTTTTTCCATTTTCGTATAACATCGTCAGAATATATATTAAACAATGTAGGTAACTATTTAACTCATGCTCCAAATGGGAGTTAATGACCAATCACGTTACAATGATTTTTGATTTACAACCAATCACAGTCGTGTTTCGCCTAGAATTTACCAACTAAAGCTTGTCATAATAAAGAAAGCACCTCCTTTTTAACATTCTGAATAGGCCATACCATTATTTTGCAGGGACTGACTCACTAAGAAATACAGCTACCTGATTGTATATATAGTGCATGAATGTCAACACGTAGTGCATGCTGGAGTTAATATAAAAACATTTGTAGCAATTGATTATACCACCAAAAAAAGAAACCACTGTTTGCACTTTCTTAAATGTATTTTTTCCCAGAAAAATATAATTGTCATATTTACATCATAGGACATCAGGAATGAATTAATATACAGTTTGATGCGTTTCATTTTTTTCTCCACTAGAGTGCATTTTTACAATATTGTGTTCCCTTTGGCAATAAATAATATGATCTGGTTGCAGTGACGAACAAAAGAAGCAAATGAAGCGTACCGATCGTTTCTCATTTGTTTTCAAACATCGCCGTTTACATTATATATATATTAAAATAACTATATTTAAATTATGATTTGTGAGTAAACAGCTTAATTTTATTCGTTAAATAGTCCTAACAAATGCCACTATTGATTTCAAAATTCTTTAGATAAATTGGAAATCACTCGTGGCATTACTTATGATAATGTACACATGTCGAACTCCTTGATTTATTAAAATTTGTTCTCTGGAATAATGATCTAAATTAAGGATAATTTTCGTGCCATTATAAAGACTTTTTATTCCTTCTGTAAGTTGAGCAGGGCACCCTCTTGCCTTCATTATTTCCCACAATTTTCTTCTAATAGCTGATAATGAAACATGTTCCTAAAGAGCTGCAGGTGTTTAAAAGAAATCTTACTTAGTTTAGGACGATAGAGGTATCAGGTACGTGTACTTTTAAATTAATCTGTTGTAGAATGGAAAGCTACCTGATACCTAGAGTATACTGAACTCAAAACTGGATACTATGCGGAAAATTGGTATACCCAAGACAAAGTGGATACATGACGTGAAAGTGTATACAAAAAAGAGTATAATTAACTATCTCACTGGCGCTATCGAACCCTCAGGTTCATGGTCTCCGTACATCCCTATCCTGAGCTAATATTTTCCAATCATTCCCTGTATAATCTACTTTCCTCAAATCTTGACCAATGTTATTTTTCCACCTGATTCTTGGTCTACCAACTGGGCGTTTTACCGCTGGATTTCCTACAAGAAGCTTCCATGCACGTTTTTCATTCCCAATTCGTGCCACATGTCCTACCCACCGCAGTATATGAGACTTAACTGTTCTTATTATATCAGGCTTCCTATAAAGACCATGTAATTCAGTGTTATTTAGTCTCCTCCATTCAACTGTCTGTTCATCTCTATTTGGTGGACTGGTCGAAGAAGATAAGCCAGACGAAAAAAGTACCTTGGTCGAAAGAATGACGATCTTTCACCGTAAAAATACAACCGTCAAGAAAGGCGGGCATGGGTTCCACTGGGGTAAAATAGTCCCCCATTCGGTTCTTCGGGCGGGAACTACTTCAGGGAATCCATGCCAAAAACTCAAACACAGGGACATGTTTCTAGGAACATGTAATGTTTGGACTATGGAATAAAAAATTAGAAAAAAAAAAAAACAAGGAAAAATCAGAATGGCGTGATGCTGTGAAGAAGTTTAATAGCGAACTATAAGGTCTGTATTACAAGAAATGGTGATGTAATCAATAAAGGTGCAAAATGACGCAAAAGAAGTTTCCACTGATGTAACTTACTGCAGTTAATAAAAAAATAATTTACATAAACGAACGAAATAAACCTCCGGATTGCGGCACGATTGTAAATTGGACTAAGCGCCGTTTAAAAATGATATTTTGATGTCATCTAATGCACTGGCTCATGAAGTAAGTGTACGCACACTTTTTTGCGTCAAATCTTTAAATATAGCCTTATTATAAAACAACAATTTAAACGTCATCAATCATATCGGACATTGTACGTTTTGCAACAAACGACTATGAAACCAGACCTTCATAAATGCAATCTAAATTTTGCATCATGCAGCTAAGCGCCAAATTTTCCCGTTCTTAAGATTGTTGATGCACAACTTTCAGACAAGGAAAGTAACTTGTAATATCCAGTATTGTTAGTTTGGCGCTAGAATAAATAATGAAGTTTGTCTTAAATTTTAAACGTGTTTCCTCGAAATTTGCATAATGACTCATAGCAAGTTGATGCACAACGCCGACCAATTAATATAGGACCATTCTTAAATTTATTAAATTAAAAAAAAATTGTCTCACAGGAACCAGCAACTGCGTAAACAAAGCAAATACCTTAGTAAATCAAATTAACGGTCCGATTTTGCTCGTTCACTATATAATTATACAGAAATGGATGTTTTAAGAAGATCAGCTGGAAAATCTAGAATGGATAGAATACGAAATAAAGAAATAAGGGAAATTATGGGTGTAGAAGAGGAGCCGGACATCATAGACATTATAGAAAAGAAAATATTACAGTGGTATGGCCATGTCAAAAGAATGCCAGAGCAAAGATTGCCTAAAATTGTTATGGAATGGATCCCAATAGAAAGGAAGAAGAGAGGAAGACCTAAGAAAACTTGGATAGAGCGGGTACAAGTAGCTAGGAATATCAGAGGATTGGATGAAGATCAATGAATGGACAGAGGGGAATAGCGTTTGGTTTCTGGAAGATGGCGGCAGCTGCCATGATACCGGATGATGATGATACTGTATAATTATATTTCTTCTTCCGTCTTCATCAACATCAAGGATTAAATCTGTTTCGATCTCATGTTAGAATTGGTCTGTCCATTTTTTATTGGGTCTCCTTACGTTTCTTCGTCCTAGTCATCTGTAGTTAAGAACCCATTTCGGGATTCTGTTGACATCCATTAGTCTCTGTATTGTGCAATCCTTTCTAATATCTTAAGTATATTTAGTTCAGTTCGTATATCTTTACTGCGTTTTCGATCTGCTATTGTACAGCCAGCCACCCCCCTGAAGGACCTCATTTCTTTATCTCAAGTTTCCATTCTTCGTTCGTGGATTTTGGTTAAGGCCCAGTGTTCCGATCCATGTAGCAGTGTTGGAAGTGTCATTGTTCTATAACTTTTTTAAATGTCCATTTTCTGGTTCCCTTTATACTTTAGACTTCCTTTTATGGTACCACACATATAATCAATTTGATTTATTTTAAATTTGAAGACAAAAATGTTTGCTATTATAATTACAAAAAAAAAATAAACGTTACCTCAGTCAAAACATAAATTTATTGTGTCGACGTTTCAATCTCCTGTTGTGAGATTATTTTCAAGACATAGTTGTTTATAATTTATTGTACATCATTATTTTCATTTATTGATGTACAATAAATTTATAAACAACTATGTCTTGAAATAATCTCACACAGGAGATTGAACGTCGACACAATAAATTTATGTTTTGACTGAGATAAACGTTTTTTTTGTAATTATAATATTAATTACTCTCAGTGAATATTTTTTTTTAATTTTTGCCTAAATCGGAATTTGAACCCAATATCTCCGGTTCTCTACACCAGTGCTTTAACGATTTAATCTATTAGGTATCACGATTTAAACACAGAATTTTCTCTTTTACACCACTGCTTTAACGATTTAAGCTATTAAGCATCTTATACTTAAGAGAAAAATCTATGTTTAATTCGTGATGCCTAATAGCTTAAATCGTTAAAGCACTGTGTACAGAACCAGATATATTGGATTCAATTCCCGATTTAGGATTATATTTTTCTCTTCAAATTAAATTTGTCATTGAGTGAGAAGTGATAAATTTAATATTAAATATTGATTTATTTTGTTGACATGCCTTTCCTTTTTCTATATGACACATCGTATCCCAGTTAATTGAAATTGTTCACCTGTTCTATTGTTTCATTCTATAACCAAATTTGTACTTTTAGTGGTTCATACCCTCCAAAAGCTAAAACTTTTGTTTTTGGTGTATATTTGTATATTTTCAAATTGTATGTTTACCATATTTTACTTAATTTGTAAATTGCCCGTTGTAAGCCATCTTATATGATTTGTTAATTAAATCATATGTATACAATTTCGTTGCGAGAAAACAAAAATGACGGTCGTTAGAGTGATTTTTAAAGTACCACTTTCAGGCATATCCTCAGTCATAACGATCAGATTTCGCCTTTTGCGTGTTATTTCAATGACATATCATCATCATCACTCCAGGGATTAGGCAATTGCCCGTTCCGACTTCATAATGCATCAGCCCAACGTCTTCTAGGTCTTCCAACATCACGTCTTCCTCTTGCTTGATAATTTCTTGCTAACAATGGATATCTCTCCTTACTCATTCCATCCATGTGATCAATCCATTTCTGTCTGTAATTCGTGACCTTAACCAATAAAGGCTGTACTTTCAATTCTTCTCTTATATCCTCATTTCTTATTCTATCAAGTCTTGTACATCCTTTTACTTGTCTCAGGAACCTCATCTCCGCCGTCTGTATTCTATCCTTCTGTTTTTTCATTGGAGCCCAAGTTTCACATCCATACAATATTGTGGGAACCGCCATAACATTATACATTTTTATCTTGGTTTCTTTTCTAATTTTATTCTTTAATGTTCACTGTATTGTTCCACACACCGTCTGAAATTTATTTATTTTGGAGTCAATATCTCTTTCCAAATTGTAGCCAACATCACAGCCCGAATATTTGGAACTAGACACCTGTTCTATACTTTGATTTTCTAAAATAATGGCATATACCAGGTTCATTTTAGATGACCTATTGCATGGCACCACATTCTGTAAGTCTTAAGGACTGCCATTTCTTTTCCGTTCCCGCCTTTCTAATTTTTATCCTCAAAAATGCTAGCCTATGACGTCCTAGAACTAGACATATGGATGATGGTGTGGAAGAGGATATTGCGGCTATGAAGATCCGAGTATGGAGAATTATGGCAGAGAATACGGAGATATTTGGAGACGACTAGTGGAGGAGGCCAAGGCTCACACCGAGCTGTAGTGCCCAACGAAGAAGGAAAAGAAGAACATCCCCACATAGTCTACATATTAATAAAACATGTGCTAACGTATAGACGTGAGACTTGGGTCTCATCTGAAAATACCATTGCTCGGCTCGGAGCTTTTTAAAGAAAATTTTTAAGAAGAATATACGACCCCATTCAGGAAAGAGGAGAATGTCGAATACGATATAATGAAGAATGATATAATTTATATCACCAGACATTGTTACAGACGTTAAAATAGCTAGATTGAGATAATCAGGACACATCCAGAGAATGGATAATAGTGAAACTGTTTAAAAAAAATGATGGGACATGTAGATGGAAAAACAAACGTTGGAAGAACTAAATCTAGGTGGATGGAATTTGGAAGACGTCCAAAGACTTTTTTTTTTTTTTGCAAATGCCCTAGGTTGTCTTTCGACATTCCTGGTGTTCTCTCCTGGCATGGTGTACTTGTAGCTCACTTCTGAGGTTGGGGCGCCTGGAAGGCAGGGTTACATTGCCCCGATGATATGATGGGTGATGATGATGATAATGGTGCGTCAGGAGAGTCCTTAATCCTAAACTTACTCTTAGATGAATATGAATGATGATGATTGCGATGGCCATACGATTTCGGGGACCGTTTGGGCCTTAAAGTTTTCCTGACATTTGTCTTACAGGTGAGAAAAAGCCCGGAAAAAACCTCACCCAGAAAAACTGTCCCGACCGGGGATCGAACCCGGGCCCGCTGCGTGACAAGGCAGCACGCTACCTCGAGACCACAGCGGTGGACACGCCCAAAGACTTAAAAATTCGAAATTGGTAGACAGTCGCTAGGAATAGAGAGGTCTCATGGAGAATACTTAGGGAGGCTATGACTCGACCCGGGAACGTGTTAATATAATGGTGAGGATGACTAGAGCTAGGCTTTTTTATGTAATAAAAGATAAGATTGCAATGCAAATAGTATATATTATTCAACTGTTTGTGTGTGAAGCCAAAATAAAAGACACTCAAAGTCTAACTTGTCATTATACTATTCAACTGTTTGTGTGAGAAACAAAAACAAAAATAGTCATAAGTCTAACTTCTCATTATACTACGTTGCAATGTAAACTTTTAGTACATAAAAATCTTATCCCTACTGATGACATAGCCTATATACACAATACAATGTATAGGCCCATTATACATATTCATTACAGTTCCTTTGCCGCACTGTGGTGGGGTGGAAAACAGGAACAGTTTTCTAGTTGAGAATGATGTGGGAATGAATATGTGTCGTATTAAAAAGTAATAAAGAACTTGCCGCCAGATCGTGACCGGGCGAGTTCTCTGATTGTACATGAGAAAATACCATTCATCCTCACTGCCCTATATTCCACTTAGCAAATCACTTTAATATAAAGCCATATGTTCATATAAATTATTCTGTGAAATTATTTCCAATCATACAAACGCTCTCTAAATCTTTCTGTTTCTTCCTGTCGTTATTTCATCTTCCATCCTTGTTATCAGATATACTATTTTTAGTTGCTTCAAACTCAATATTCAATAAGGATTATAGGTATGTAACATTCACTTCCACTTAACCAGGACAAACATATGTTACATTCATACCCCTACATAATGTAATTGATTGCAATATTAGATCTTAGAGAAAATGAAGATAATTTATAGGGTTTTTGCAGTCCCACTCGTAACATATGGAAGTGAAAGGCTGGACATTAAACATACTTGGGAAAAAAAAAGAAGAAGATAGAAACGGCAGAAATGCGTTTCTTAAGAAGGATAGCAGGACACACTTTAAGAGAACACACGAGTATCTGTAATACCGACATTAGAGAACAATTACAAATATATGCCCTCATAAGTTACTTGAAACAGGGAAAATAAAAAAAAGTGATTTTTTTAATATCTTGGGTCAATAATTACAAGTTTACCTGTAAGAGAGATGTACAGACTAAAATTGCAATGGCAAAAAATGCAACCAAGACATTACATGGAATAATTTGGAACAAAAATATTACAAAGGAAACTAAAATGAAATTTTATAAGAGCATAATACAGAATATTTTGTCATATGGAAGTGAAACTTGGTCTTTGACGGAATTACAAAAGAATAAAATTAGAACAGTTGAATTTGATTATTTTAGAAGAAGCCTCCAAAAAACAAGACAGGATAAAATAAGAAATGAATTCCTTTGGAGAGAAATGAATGTCACCATATCTGTTGTTAAGAGGACTGAAAATCAAACTCTTAAATGGTATAATCATGTACAAAGAATGGAAAATGAAAGATGGCCAAAAAACATATACCAATCATCAACCCCTGGAAGAAATAAACTTGGCAGACCAAGATGGAAATAGAAAACCTACGTCAGAACCATAATGGACGATAGGAATTTGGAAGAGGGAGATTGGAATGATAGAGATAAATGGAAACTGAAGACGGCAAACCTGTAAGCGGGGGAAAGCCGAAGAAGAAGAAAATAAATTGACAGACAACAAATTAAAATCGTTTCAACACATAAATCGAATGGAGATATCTCATATATCAAAGCAGGCTGCTTCTTCTTCTTCGTCAGGCTCTACGACTTCCAGTGGAATGTCTTGGCCTTCTCAACTAGTTTACGCCATTTCTTCCTATCTTGTGCAGTAGATTTCAAATCAAAAATCCCCATCTCTCTTAAATCTTCAATTACGTCATCTTCCCATCGATCTTTAGGTCTTCCTCTTGGTCTTGTTCCCTGTGGCTTCCAATTTAAAATATCATTCGGCAATCTTCCCTTTGGCATTGTTAGTGTATGTCCAAACCATTGTAATCTTTTGGATTTGATGAAACTAACTATATTTTCTTTATTAATCTTAAGGTATAATTCGTTATTCCTTCTTAACCTCCAAGTTCCATTTTCCTTTACTGGACCTAGCACTCTTCTAAATATTTTCCTCTCAAACGTTAATAGTCTTAATTTATCTGCTTCTTTCAGTACCCAGGTTTCAGCTCCATAACATATAATTGGTATTATTATTGCTGTATATAATTTGAATTTAACATTTTTGATATTAATTTGCTTTTGAATATATCGAAATTAGCAAAATATGCTTTATTCCCTTGCGATTTGCAACATATTTCAAGTAAAGTAAAGTAAAGTGATCCCACAACAGGCCCGGAGGCCCTTGGGGTAGTAGGAGGTTAAGACTCCCACTTTTTCTAGACAATCGACACTTTATGTCAGCCGGGTTGTCAGCCCTGCGTGACGGCCGCCTTTACCCCCAGAACAAGCGTCTGGTACTCATTTCCGTTAGAGGCTGAGTCGACCCCAGGGCCATAGTGCTGCCAGAAGGTTTGGGTCAGTTTAAAAATCCTGACCCCAACGGGACTTGAACCCTCGACCCTCCGGCTTGTAGCTCAGTGCCTTAACCACTACGCTACGCCGTGCCCATATTCCAAGAGGTACGGTAAATGTTTCGCTGGATGGCCCATGACCAGATGAAGAGATATGCTATTAATGAGTCGGCACAGGCTTGCAGCCTAATCTTGTACTTGAAGAACAATCTTACCCTTAAATTAAAAAATGCAATAATTTCTCGCGCAAGTTATTTATATGTTTCGGACCGCAATGAAAACGAAATAATGAAAAACTAAGTTATTATTGTACATTATTGTGTAATTTGATACAAATGTAAGTAATTTTAGCTCATTTGTTTTTCTCTTGTTTTATAAACAATTTTAAATTAATTAATTTTATAGAATACAGTCCACCGCTGTGGTCTCGGGGGTAGCGTGCTGCCTTGTCACGCAGCGGGCCCGGGTTCGATCCCCGGTCGGGACAGTTTTTCTGGGTGAGGTTTTTATCGGGGTTTTTCCTCACCTGTAAGACTAATGTCAGTAAAACTTTAAGGCCCAAACGGTCCCCGAAATCATATTGCCATCGCAATCATCATCATTCATATTCATCTTAAGTTAAGCTTAGGATTAGGGACTCTCCTGTCGCACCATTATCATCATCATCATCATCATCACCCATCATATCATTGGGGCAACGTAACCCCGCCTTCCAGGCGCCCCAACCTCAGAAGTGGGTTACAAATACGCCATGCCAGGAGAGAAACCTGGAATGTCGAAAGACAAACCTGGGGCATTTGAAAAAAAAAAAAGAAAAAAAAAAGAAAAAAAGAGAAAAAAATTATAGGGTACATTGCCAATTTAAGGGTTAAGGAATTATGGTATGTAACCATCTCTTCCACTAAACCTGGACAAACATAATGTTACATTAATTCTCCTACATAATCTGAATCCTACACAATATCTATGACAAGAGCATGGAACTTACTTCCCAGTCATGTCAGGGACTGTCAATCGCCATCATTATTTAAATCCAAATTAACTGGTATTTTAAGTTCAACACAATGAAAACATTAACTGCATAACAACTATATAGAGCATTCCATTAATAATAATCTAGGAAGCTACTTACTTTATTTTATATCATTTCAATTTTATTGTATTCCATGTTTGTTTAGTATTAGCTAGTATTAGATCACATCATCAATGTATTTTGTTCAGTCTGTATTTTAATAATATCTTAAAATTGTAATATGTATGTAATTTTTTGTATAATTCTACTATTCGCTGGTTGAGTGGAAGAGAAGGTCTTAACTCTGCCAGCTAAAATAAATTATTATTATTATTATTATTATTATTATTATTATTTCAAATGCCCCAGGTTTCTCTTTCGATATTCCTGGTTTCTCTCCTGTCATGGCGTACTTGTAACCCACTACTGAGGTTGGGGCACCTGGAAGGCGGGGTTACGTTGCCCCGATGATATGATGAGTGATGATGATGATGTTAATGGTGCGCCAGGAGAGTCCCTAATCCTAAGCTTAACCTAAGATGAATATGAATGATGATGATTGCGATGGCCATATGATTTCGGGGACTGTTTGGGCCTTAAAGTTTTCCTGACATTTGTCTTACAGGTGAGGAAAAACACCGATAAAAACCTCAGCAAGAAAAACTGTCCCGACCGAGGATCGAACCCGGGCCCGCTGCGTGATAAGGCAGCACGCTACCCCGAGACCACAGCGGTGGACATTATTATTAGCAATTATATTACATCTATCCATCTATCAATAGCGTAGCCCAATGTAGAGCCAAAAGCCGCTCCTTAGTCAGGAGTTACTAGACCAAGTGAATTCAGTTACGCTTATTTCCCCACAGATGTCAACAATGGTATGTGGTCAGTATACCGACTCAAGGAGCATAACCACTAGTCCACTGCGGCCGACTATATTAGATACTAAATGAAAAAAAATATTAGAAACTGAAAACAAGAGAAGAGCAATAATAATATTTCGAATTATGTTTTCGGGATTCTTGTCCGTGTCTTACATTGTCGTCTTCATTCGAGCCGGCATCTGTTGACCTCGGCTCTTAGTTTTGTTTGTCGATGGAAACAATACATGCAAGTACGGCCAAATTTGGAATTTATAACGACGGCCGTCAAAGACTTAAATCCATTCAGCAATAATAATGCCAATAATAATTGAATGATAATAATAATAATGATAATAATAATGATAATAATAATAATAATAATAATAATAATAATAATGCCTTGTAAGTTATTCGTTCACCCCCTACAGGGAAGAATTTAAACCATACTAATTCAGTTACACTTATTTTCGTATAGATGTCATTTGAGTGGTCCGTGGTCAACGTTCCGCCTCACACTGAAATTTAGGAAACCAAGGTAATGCTAGGACGGGAAAATTCGGTAAATTTTGCTTAGAGGCCTTTTAATTCAGGCTTAAGGATTTTTTACAAGCCTGAAAATCTTCAGACTCGGGACCCACGGCTTAAAGTCCCTCCCGGAGGACTTGCTCCTTGAATTTTTCCATCCTAAAAAAAATCCATCGACCCCGGCCGGGTTTGAATCCGCGACCCTCGGGACTAGATGCAAGGAGCATAACCATGAGTCCACCGCGGCCGATAATAATAATAATAATAATAATAATAATAATAATAATAATAATATGTATTACACCCTGTATAGGAGACGTAATATATAAAACAGTTATTCTCCCAGTTATATTATATGGATGCGAAATATGGAATCCTACTTTAAGGGAGTATTTGAGAATAAAGTTCTTAGGAATTTTTTTTTGGGCCAAAGGATATAAACAAACAGGTAAATGAAAAAACTACATAATATTGAGCTACATTTTAGGTATAGGAAGCCAGATATAATATAAACCGTTGTTTCGTAGACTTCGATGGACAGGACACGTGGCACGTAAGGGGAATGAAAGAGGTGCATGGAAGCTTATTGTAGGAAAACCAGAAGAAAAGTACGAAGTTGGTAAACCAAGAATTAGGTGGGAGAATAACATTATCTATGATTTGAGTTAAGTAGATTATACAGGAAAACAATACTTAGGATAGGGATGTATGGACAGCCATGAACCTAAGTATTCGATAGAGCCAGTGAGTTAATTAGTTATAGACGATATAACATATGCTTATCAATGTTGACTTAAAACAAAAGGGTCTACCATAGATAAGATTTTTAGTACAAGACATATTTTAGAAAAAAATAGGAATATAATGACACTGTGTATCAATTATATGTAGACCACAAAAAAGCTATACGATTCAATTAAGAGTGAGAAGTTGTATAGTATCCTGCTAGATTTTAGGACATATTCGAATGTGTTTAAATGGCACAAAGAGTAGGATGCGGCTAGGCAAACAGTTTTCGGATAATTTTGAAATTCACAATGAGGTAAAGCAAGGAGATGCACTATCTTCTCTACTATTCAATTTTATAAGGTATGGTAACTCTTATAAAATAGACCCTGGTTTTCCAGAATGGGAATTGGTGCTTAGCGTTAACAACTCCACTTTTGTAAAACAATCTACTGTTAAAAATTAAAATATAAAATTATGGAATATTCACCTGAAAGGTCCGTCTCCTCAACTTAATTAATTATTTAACTGTAGCGCATTCCTGCCGATGATGGGACAAGTCCCGAAAGCGCTACAGTTAAATAATTAATTAAGTTGAGGAGACGGACCTTTCAGGTGAATATTCCATAATTTTATATTTTAATTTTGAATAATACCTCAACGGAACACATCATGAATCTTATAAAAGTTAATCTACTGTTAGAAATATAAATAAGGGAATGTTGAAGGACTACTCAAAAAGAAACAAAGGGCTGTTGCATCAATTGGATGACAATGATGATGATTAGAATAAATTAGCCTCACGGATCGATCGGGTTATGCGTGCCACAAATTGAGAACCAATGGGTTAGACACGCGCCTTGATCCCCCGTAAGTCGTGACTCAAGACAAAAACTGGATCATTGTTAGAGAAGTCTAGAGATTGTAATCGGATTATAGGACACGTGGAATTACACGTGATCAGTTTACTTTTACAAATATTCGTGCGAAAATCCCCTAGTCACGGTCTACATGATCATTTATCAACAACACATTCGTATATTTACAAATTAATATGTTACAATTTGTCTTTTTCTTCTACACTTCTCCCACAATTTATCTTCTCTCCATTCGCTCAAAAGCATGGGTTCTCAATTATTTTTTGGTTCCCGGCGAAGTTTACACTCACACTGCTAATTGTGCATCAACCGACTATGCGCCATTATGTAAGTTTCGAGAAAAATGCATTTAAATTAAGTCAATCTTCTCTAATTAACTGTAGCTTCAAAATAACAATAGGCCTTCTGGATAAAAATTGATCCCACAACAGACCCGGAGGCCCTTGGGGTAGTAGGAGGTTAGGGCTCCCACTTTTTCTAGACAATCGGCACTTTATGTCAGCCGGGCTGGCAGCCCTGCGTGACGGCCGCCTTTACCCACAGAACAAGCGTCTGGTACTCATTTCCGTTAGAGGCTGAGTCGACCCCAGGGCCATAGTGCCGCCAGAGGGTTTGGGTCAGTTTAAAAATCCTGACCCCAACGGGAATTGAACCCTCGACCCTCCGGCTTGTAGCTCAGTGCCTTGACCACTACGCTACGGCGTGCCCCCTCGGCCTACTGGATATTGGAAGTTATTTTCCTTATATGACTTTTTTTCTTCTTCTAGCTCTACAGCCCTTTATGAGCCCTGGCATCCCTGCCCAACGCCGGACCCCGAAGGCAAGAAACCAATTAGTCTTTGACCGGCAAGAGGTTATATCATCATCAACAATCACGGATTAAGCCCATGTAGCTTTTTCCGGTCTCATAGATTCTCATTCAAAAGTTGGATCCATCTCTTCTTCGGCCTACCAACATTCCTGCGTCCTTTTGCTTTGTATTTAAGTATAATTTTGGGAATGCGATCATCTTCCATTCTTTGAACATGATCTTTCCAGCTTTTTTCTAGATTATTTTATTCTATCTAAGAGTTTAAAGATATTTAGCTCATTTCTAATATCTTCACTTCTTCTCTTGTCTAGAAGTTTGCAACCATCCCACTTCTCATAAATCTCATGTCAATTCATCATTTCAGTTCAGCTGCTTCTATGATCTTCTCTTCTCGTTTAGTCAAAAAACCCAAAATTCACTACCATACAATAGTAAAGGGAACTCCTACTACTTTATACAAATTTTAGTTTTGTTTTCTTTCTTGTGCTTTAAAAAATATCCTTTTGATTATGATGATCTTGCAGAAGATTTCCGGGCTGTTGGCCGTGGTCTTGAGGCGTATAGTTCTACAAAGTTTCGCCAGAGACTGCGTCCGGAGTTTCAAGACAACCCTTGAGGATGCTGGACGCAGTCTCTGGCGAAACGTTGGGGAACTACAAGCCTCAAGACCACGGCCAATAGCCCGGAAATCTTCTACAAGATCATCGTAGTAACTCCGGCCGTGAAAGCCTAAGTCAATATATCCTTTTGAATTGTTCCACACATATATAAGAGGTTATATATAAGAGAAATTGGATGAACGGATTCATCAGTGACTGTGAAATAATTGTGACGAAATAGACATTGAAAGAAGATTGTGAGTGAAAATTGTGATAAAAAGTTTACTGATAATTTGTAGAAAGAAATAAAGTGTTAAGTGAGATTTTAAACATCTGTATGTTCATTTACGCTGAAATAACGTAAAGGAAAAACCCTGTTCATCCGCATCAAAATTTATTTAAACACGTAACTTCACTCCACACTACGAGATTCCAAACAGTTCAAAGAGAATTGTTCTTCTTAAATCAAGAGTTTTATTGCAATTCAATAACAATATTTTGATTATTTATCATAAGTAATGCCACGAGTGATTTCCAATTATCGATAAATTCACGGCTCACGAAGTGAGGAATGAATTTATCTAGAGAATTTGGAAATCAAGAGTGGCATTTGTTAGGACTATTTAACGAATAAAATTAAGCTGTTTACTCACAAATCATTATTTAACTATAGATTTTAAAATATTTATATATTTAATGTAAAAGGCGATGTTTGAAAACAAATGAGAAACGATTGGTACGCTTCATCTGCTTCTTTTATTTATCACTGCAACCAGATCATACTATTTATTGCCAAAGGAACGCAATATTGTAAGAATGCTCTTTAGTGGAGAAAAAAATGAAACACATCAAACTGTATATTAATTCATTTCTGATGTCCTATGATGTAAATATGACAATTATATTCTTCTGCATTATTACCTGGGAAAAAATACATTTAAGAAAGTGCAAACAGTGGTTTCTTTTTTTGGTGGTATAATGAATTGCTACAAATATTTTATATTAACGCCTGCAAGCGCTATGTGTTGACATCCATGCACTATACATACAATCTGGTAGCCGCATTTCTTATAGGATCAGTCACTGCAAAATAATGGTCAGACCTGTTCAGAATATTAAAAAGGTGGAGCTTTCTTTAATATGGTAAATTTAACACTGATAAATATTTGGTGAAACACGACTGTGATTGGCTGTAAAACAAAAATCATTGAAACGTGATTGGTCAATGACTCCCATTTGGGGCATGAGTTAAATAGTCAATAATAATAATAATACCCCGTTACTTAGCCCAGCGGTTTAAGACATCATTTCTTGATGGAAAGCCACTGGAGTTACGCTTGTTCAAGTCCCAATGGAGGAAGAAATTTCTTAAGGAATTTCGGCCAGTATGGGACCGAACCCACCTAGAATCGTGAAAATTTGAGTAGGTACAATAAGTAACGGCTCCAGCTTGAGAAAATACCAGTTACAACCCGTCATACTGACCACATGTTACTCTTACACTGATCGGATGATTATGTACCTCTGTGATTAACACATGTGGATGTGAGGCCAGCAGCCGGATGGTAGGCCAAGGGCCTTCTAAGCTTATTGCGCCGTGGAGATTGTTTGAATAAACCCAATAATATTTATAATGGAATGCGTAATATATTATTGAATAACAGTATATGCTGTACACACAAGTTGTGTGTCTACATGCTGAGGTTGAAAGTGGTAGTTTAGAAGACATTGACCTATAAAAGGATTTAAAATTCATAGAAAGGGGAGACACGTCACGCAAAGTAAGACGGCTTATCTATTAATAATGGTTAAGGGTGGTTGTTCGCGTGTTATATTCCCCGTGGCTCTAGTGACCATGGCATATATCTTCTCCCTACCCTTAACTGACTGACCACAATCTCCCACAAAAATCTATACTTCATTTCACGAACAAACCACTTTCACTTTATGGTGAAATATACTGTACTCTCTTAAAACATTACTCGGACCAACTAATTAAACTATTTTGGCTTTTGACCAACGGGAGATGAACAGACAGGCGAATGGAGAAGATAACATAACAGTGAGTCAAGTGATCTTAATGGAAAACTAGATATAATAAGACTGCGATGGACAGGACATGTGGCACGAATGGGGAATGAAAGAGGGAGATGGAAACTCTGTGTAGGAAAACCAGAGGAAAAGTGCCCAGTAGATAGACCAAGAATGAGGTGGGAGAAGAACATTATCCATGATTTGAGGAAAGTAGATTATACAGATTATTGGGAAAAAAAATATCATGCGTACGGATATATGTAAAGCTTATGTCCCCGAGGCTATAAACCTACAGGCTTCCATGCCCCTCTTTCGTTCCAATTCTCGTCACATGTCCTGCCATCACAGTGTACGAGACTCAACTGTTCTTATTACATCTGGTTTCCAATAAATATCATGTAGCTCACTATTATGCAGTCTTCTCCATTCGCCTGTTTGTTCATCTGTCTGGTTCAAATATTTCCTAATAACTTTATTCTCAAATACTCGTAACCTTATCTTTTCCTTTTCCGAAGGTAAAATAGTCACCCACTCGGTTCTCCGGGTGGGGACTACTTGAGGGAACCCATGGCAAATGCTCAAACACTAGAGACAAACAATTTTAACAAATGTTAATGAGTAATATATTTTCTTCTTCTTCTGCCTTCAAAGATTAGGTGGTATCATCCGTTCCGGTCACTATCGTAAAGCACCTCAACCGAAATCTCTCTTCCTGATCTGCCGGCAATTCTTTACTTTATTTGGTTCCCAGGACGTCCACTCAAAAGACTTTTGGATGGTGTTTTTCTTGAGGCCGAAACAGGTCAAGAAATGGCCTAAATTCGTGAATGTACTATGATGATGATGATGGTAATATATTATATACGATTCTGTCAACAGGATTTTTCCATTTCGTTTTATTTTCTTGTATTTGTCATTACCTGAGAAAATATTAACATCTGATCTTATCGTTTCATTTCTTACTTTATCAGTTTTAACCGCACCCCTTATAAATCTCATAATCAACCTCCAGTAGTGAATTTTGGGTTTCGACTAAAAGAGAAGAGAAGATCATAGAAGCAGCTGCAATTAGATTTCTAAGAAGTGTGCTGGCTGCAAACTTCTAGATAAAAGAAGAAGATATTAGAAACGAGCTAAATATTTTTAAACTTTTAGATAAAATAAAATAATCTAAAAAAAAACTGGAAAGAATATGTTCAAAGAGTGAGAGATGAACGTATTCCAAAAATTATATACTTAATTACAAACCAAGAGGAGACAGGACCATTGGTAGACCGAAAAAGAGATAGACTGAACTTTTTGAATGAGCATCTATGAGACCGGAACAAGTCACATGGGCTTAATCCGTGATTGTTGATGATGATGAACTTCTGCACCACTGTATACGCGATATTTCTCTTGATATTATCCCCTCACTATGATGGTTGTCGAGCGGCTCGCTTTTTTTCCCCGCAGCTGTTATACCAGGCTTCCAATATAAAACCGGACCGGCCTCACGGAGTTTCACCCGGCACGCAGTGCTGTCTCTTCCTCCCGCAATTCAACTGAACTGTTTCTTACCTTATAGGAAATGCTGGAAATGTTGTCCTCCCGCAGTTAAACAGGCATTATACCGAGTAAACACATGTTGTTGCTGTATGTGCAGAAGATACTGAAATCCCAACTTCTTGTGCTAATTTCGGTAATGATTTTTGTGGTGAACGTTCCAAATTTTCGCCAATTTCGTCTAATTTTTCTTCGGTGAGAACCGTACGCCTTCGCGTGTGTTTCTTATTTTGTACTGAACCAGTGGTCTCAAATTTAGTCACAAGATCGTGGATTGTCGATCTGGAAGGAGGTAATTGTCCAGGGAAGTTCCGAATAAATTCCTCGCGAACGCGACAAGCTGATTCGTATTTATAATATTTACACACATAAATGCGCTGCTCTAATGTCAGCTGACGTCTCATCTTGTCGAACGATAGTAAACTGACTAGTTCAAGGACGAGCGGCTGACAGAGTGAAATGCGGACGAGGAGACAGCGCTGCCTGATGGGTGAAACCCCGTGAGGCCGGTCCGGGTTTATATTGAAAGCCCGTTATATAATTAAATACAAAGATTCCAACTACCGCCACTATAATAATTCCGCATGTTAAACATTGTCGGGCGGCACCCGCTTTTATATAAACGGACAACCATCATAATGAGGCGATAATACTATCCACAATTCGGAATCATTATACATGTAAGAGTAAGCACAATCATAACATTATAATATTTCATTTTTATTTCTAATTAAATTTTTTCTTCCTGAACTTCTTCCAATTACGCCACAAATGGTTTAAAATATATTTACTTCCACATGAATGTCTTTATCAAATTTAAAACTAATATTACATCCAATAGAATTAAGACGGTGATATTTAACATTTATAAGATCCATGCTGAAGTTCTGTTGAGGCATTATTCAAAATTAAAACATAAAATTATGAAATATTTACCGAAAAGGTCCGAGACGGACCTTTTAGGTAAATATTTAATAATTTTAAGTTTTAACGGTGATATTTGTTTCAATACGTTTTACATTTATTAGTATTAAATTAAAGAAGATTTGTATTGTCTTGTGTTTATTATAATTAGATGGGTCGCAGTATCTTGTCATTCCGGTAGGCAGTACTGGTGGAGGTCTTCAAATTTGTGCCACTGAACATTCTTGAACAAATGTGATTGCATCAACGCTTGCCAACTGACAAGTTATCATCTGAACATCAAAGTTAAGTTGGAAATGAACAACAACTTAGCTCATTAACTTATGTAGAGTAGTAGGTCTGATATGATCTTATCAATGTAGCACTAAAATAGTACATCTATAGTCATGGGATTCTCAACAAAACTTTATCTAGTAAGTATCTTCTACAACTCCCAGAAGCGTGTAATGTATAAAAAGTAAAATATAATGGTGGAAAGCACATGGACAGGGATGAAAATAAAAATAAAGAAAAGCAGGAAAGTTACAGTAAACACTTTAGTTTTTATGTTGGCGAAAATTGTGTGTGGTCAAGGGTTTGAGAACATTAATAATTCGTTTTCAACACTCGTTTTAATAAAGTAAACGTATCAAATTCGACATGGTATCAAATATAATTATTTTATCAAGAGCATGATTATACAGAAAAGGCTTCTTATTCGCGGGTTAAAAATTTGCGACATGTTTCCTGTATTCGCGGATCCAGTCGGTAATATTAGGATTCCATCCATCCATAGTAATTCTGCCCGAAGGCAGGTCCTTCACTACAATCATAGCATTTTTATGCTATGCTTGCAGCTTTACTAGGGAATTGTGTAGGTGTGGTAGCTTCCCGTTGCTTTCCACATCGGTGAAGGATGATGATAACGATAAGGATGATGATGATAAAGATGATGGCCATATGATTTCGGGGACCGTTTGGGCCTTAAAGTTTTCCTGACATTTGTCTTACAGGTGAGGAAAAACCCCGATAAAAACCTCACCCAGAAAAACTGCCCCGACCGGGGATCGAACCCGGGCCCGCTGCGTGACAAGGCAGCACGTTACCTCGAGACCACAGCGGTGGACGTTATATTAGGATTAGTATCCTTTATTAACGCATCAGCAACTTTTTTTACTGCAGGCACGTACCAAGGCGGCGTTTACAAAGAGTGATTCAAATCAAATGGTCGAATTAATATAAAATAAAGACAAATCTTGTCACTAAGCTTACAGTTCGTTTTTAAAAGCCACCGCCGTCGTATTTCAAGTGCCGCATGCCCATTGATAAATGTCTCCCTCGCGACGATCGGTGTTTTACTGTTTCAACTTGTCATTCGTTGCAATAATTTTGTTTGAATAACACGTACCTCTTCTGCTTTATCGCCAATTTATAATGGCGAGTAAAATTTTGATTTACAACCAATCACAATCGTTTTTCAACTCGATTTTATCACTTTAAAATGAAGCTCCTCCTTTTTAACATTCTGAATAGGTAATAGCAATATTTTGCAGTGACTGACTCTCTAAGAAATACGTTGAATATAACAAATCGTATATATTAAGATGTAAGAATTCTAGAATACATGTGGCTACCAGATTGTATATATATAGTGCACAAATGTAACCAGATAGTACTTGCGGGATATAATATAAAAACACTTGTAGCAATTGATTATGCCACAAAAAAACGCGGTTTGCACTTTCTTAAACGTATTATTTCCCAGGTATTTCCGTTCCAGAAAAATATAATTGACCTATTTACATCATAGGACATCAGAAATTAATTAATATGTTGGTTATATACAGTTTGATGTGTTTCACTTTTTCTCCACTAGGGTGCATACTCACAATATTGCCATCCTTTGGCAATATATAATATGATCTGGTTGCAGTGATGAACAAATGAAGCATAACTTCTCATTTGTTTTCAAACATCGCAGTTTACATTAAATATATAAATATTTTAAAATAACTATATTTAAATAATGATTTGTGAGTAAATAGCTTAATTTTGTTCGTTAAATAGTCCTAACAAATGCCACTCTTGATTTAAAATTCACTAGATAAATTGGAAATCACTGGTGGCATTACTTATGATAATGTTTATTCTATTTTGGAACCTTGGAACGTATCCCCTATATACCCATACGAATTACCATTCCATATTCAAATGTAAATATTGCAGGACGGTGCAGCCATTACAACCCCCTAGCATTGTATTTTAACGGAACTCTGGTGAACCGGGACTTTTTAAAGGTAGTGATGAAATATTAATTGTCGGCCGCGGTGGACTAGTAATTGTGTTCCTTGCCTCTGGTCCCAAAGGTCGCGGGTTCAATCCCGGCCGGGATCGATGGATTTTTTAGGATGGAAAAATCCAAGGAGCAAGTCCTCTGGGAAAAACTTTAAGCCGTGGGTACCGAGTCGGATGATTTTTCAGGCTCGTAAAAGACCCTTACGCCTGAATAAAAATGCCTCTAAACAAAATGTTCTGGCTTTCTTCATCCTCGTTATAGGGTACCTTGTTTGCCTACTAATGTCTCATTGCTGGGTCTGTATGTTGACAGCACAACATTCATGACATATTTTGGGAAATAAGCGCAACTATACTCCAGCCACTGGATCCCAGAATCTGACATTTTCACGATAGTGTTGCCGATATGGATATCATGTGGGAGGGGCCCCTTTATATATGCGATTAGCAGAAATACAGCTGACAACATTTCAGCAATTTCAAAACTTACTAGCGCGCTATAGCGGCGTCAAGAGAAGTGATTGGTTCTGGCAGATATCTACTTCCACTTCAAACATATCTTTATTGGCAGTAGAGGGCGAGTTTCTCCCTTTACGCCCGTACAATCTAAACGTCAGAGCCGCAGATGCAGTGGCTGGACTTTAAATTAACTTGGTCTAGTAAATCCTAACAAAGTAGAGGCTAAGACCCCCAACATTGGGCTGTTACTCCATTATAGTAGATTATAGATGGAATATTAATTATACAGAATGTTCGTCTGTTTTGTAAAAATAAATGTTTGTACACAAACTAACCAAACTTCCCTACTGTACTTGACATTGTGGTTAATATTTATCTACAGGCGTTCGATGTAGCAATCATCAAGTATTTTACATGCACACATTGTACCTGCAAATCATGTTCTGGTACACTCACTCCAACTTATTTCTTTATTTTTCCCTTGATATTGGGCATTCTCACGAAATCAGTGAATGTTGGGTGTGTAAATTTAATTGAGTAATACATAATTAAACTACTATTGATTTATCCCGGCAAACGCGAGACATTTAAGCACTCAATGTGAATTTGTACCTGCAGCACGAAAACGGTACGTTTCCAAACGAATGCTCCTATTCAAAGCGTTTTCTACTCACTCCCCTCTACAAGCCCTAGAGGATTTTAATGAGAATTTCCGGCACCCTGTATTTATTTGTTATGCATTTGTATCGTCTGAATAAAAACGTTGGATTAAAGAATAAATGATCATTTGACAATAGGAACAATAACAAGGGACACGTTAACATGTATATCCTTCACCCACATCTTTTATATTCACACTCGGATGACAAAATAATATCCGGAAGGCCGTCTGAGACAAGCTCTGTGATCTTCACACAACTGCACTTTCAATTTAAACTTAAATTACAGTTATACAAATTAATAAAGATATAGAGTGTAACCAAATAACCATATTCAATATCCACACTTGCAGGAATCATAGAATTGACCAAAACCCCTTAAAGTGCGTTTTGTCGTACTTACCAGCAATGGCGACCATTATTGAAAGTTCAACTTCCTACATTTCGGGGTTGCCAACCTAAATAACTATACAGTAATATTACATTTATACCCACTGCGGGAAGTAAAACCACTACCCTTTATGTCTACGTACAATGTATATATAGAAAATATACAAAAGGTAGTGTTAATATACCCTAAGATGTTAATTATATATTTTTTTTTACCTGGTAAGTCAGTCGTCCTCAACTAAGTTATTAAACTTCTAGTTATTCTAATATGGAGGCCTTTCGAAAACAATGTTTCATCTTCTGCGTTTTAACTGGAATAAAATCATGTTTGATGACTGATGGTGTTATATAGGTTGTATGTAATGGATAAATCCGCTGTCAGGACGAAACGAGAATTACAAATTTGTGTATGTGTATATGTGCCAAGTCTCGAATGGTGTAGAGGACTGCACACTAGGTCTGGAGAACTAGAGGTCCACGGTTCTATTCCTGGTTCAGACATTAATTTTTCTTTTCACAATAGCATTATAATATTATTCTATTTGGTACTGAAATCGGTGTATAGTTTGTACAACGGGTTCAGAACTGTGAGATTTTTTTTTTCGTTCAGTACGTTTATGCTCTCTGCCTCCTTCGAAATTTCTATGTTCTCCAAGAAGCTGATTTTGTTGTTGAAACTTTTAAGGAGGCAGAGAGCATAAACATGCTGAACGAAAACACACCCACAGATCTGAACCCGTTGTACAAACTATGCACCGACCACATTACCAAAAGGAACGCAGAAGATGAAACTTGATTATGAAATGCCATCATTGTTTTAACCCCTTGGCTAAGTTTTTTAAACAGAAGTTCATTTATTTGAGGACGACTGCAATATCAGGTATCTATTTTAATATTTTAACATTTTATTGCATAACCTCAACGGTGTTTTACAATGGATTTTAGAAGTATTGATAACAACAATGTTTGTTGATTTATCGTGTCTCCCCCCCCTAAAGTCCACATTATTCTTTCTCTAAACATATAGCTTCCGCAATAAATAAATATCATTAAATATACTAAATATATACAACATCTACTAAAATACTCTAAACGTAGATAAAATACGGTAGACAACACGTTACAAAATTAGATTTCAGTAACTCCCTGATCTTACAATACACCCTTCGATCTTGTTCTAACTTGAACATCTCGTTATTAAAACTCTGCTTTTGTAATCAGTTGTCTAAATAATTATTTTAAATTAACAATATCTGGTTCATTATATCCTGTCTTGTAAGCCCATGTTTTCCCCTAACAGAGATTTAGGCGCTTTCCCCCTACAGGGAAGAATTTGAACCATACTAATTTATTTACACTTGTTTTCGTATATATGTCATTTGAGTGGTCCGTGGTCAGCGTTCCGCCTCATACTGACATCTAGGAAACCAAGGTAGTACTAGGACGGGAATATTCGGTAAATTTTGCTTAGAGGCCAAAAGATTAACTAACTAACTGATTCACTGGCTATATCGAACTCGTAGGTTCATAACCGCGCTGACATAAGCTCTCCATACATCCTTATCCAGAGCTAATGTTTCCTAATTATTTCCTGTATAATCTACTTCTCTAAAATCATGGTTAATGTTATTCTCCCACCTTATGATTGGTCTACCAACTGGGCGTTTTCTCTCTGGTTTACCTACAAGAAGCTTCATTCAGGCTTAAGGATCTTTTACGAGCCTGAAAATTTTCAGACTCGGGACCCACGGTATTGTCCCTCCCGGAGGACATGCTCCTTGGATTTTTCCATCCTAAAAAATCCATCGACCCCGGCCGGGTTTGAACCCGCGACCCTCGGGACCAGAGCCAAGGGGCATAACGTTCATTATATAATTTTTGCAATTCACAGATTTACCATATTCTATTTTCTTTAATAGGAGGAAAAAAATGTTAGTTATTCTCAAAGTTCATTCTTGGCTTAACTACTGCGGGCTTTACCTTTATTTAACCTACAAAAAGCCTAACTAATGTTTACCTGAACCCAAAACAAATAATATTAGCGTTCTCACAGATATGATGACAAGGAGCCGCGCCTGGACTGACATGAAGTTTATTTATAATCAAACCGCGTAATGCAAGAAAACTGTAAACAAACACAAGTGAAGGAAGTATGGCATGTTACATAAAAGCTGTTAACCTTGGAGTAGCAGAGTTCAAACCGAGGTACTCTTGCATAACCTGAATTATGTTTTACTGACCTGTTTGCTTGCGATATTCACAAACTTCATACTTTGTATCTCTATGAATTTTCTGTTTATAAAACATGTGGGTTATTCCACCTTAATACCGTACATTTTCCCTACATTTATCGCCTTTTATGCGTTATAGTAACAAAAAGGGAACATGTGTTCATACGAGCACCTAGTAAAACTGCAAACATGGCATGCTGTTGGAAAATGCTGAGTTTAATGTGAAGGACTTGCATTGTGGCAACAAACTAATGATAATTTTTTTTTGGTCGATGTGACTAATTTCTTTTACTTACCAATATTGTTGTTACTGGAAGTAAGTCAACGTTCCCACATCTAACCTGATTGCAATGCAAACAAAAGGAGCACTGCTGATATGTATGGACTCAAAAAGCACACGTTCGGTAAGTAAAATAAAACATATCTTGAATTTTTGTACATTAACTGGTACCTTTCTTTAGACTTTTCCGGAATTAATGCAGAACATTCCACTCTCCAGGCTTCTTCAATTTCTCTATCATCTGCCATGACTCCTTCCATAATAAAATAATCATAAGTAATGCCACGAGTGATTTCCAAATTATCGACAAATTCACGACTCACGAAGTGAGGAGCGAATTTATCTAGAGAATTTGGAAATCAAGAGTGGCATTTGTTAGGACTACTTAACGAATAAAATTAAGCTGTTTACTCACAAATCATTATTTAAATATAGTTATTTTAAAAAAATCTATATATATATATATATATATATATATATATATATATATATATATATATTATATATATAATGTAAACGGCGATGTTTGAAAACAAATGAGAAACGATTGGTATGCTTCATCTGCTTCTTTTTTCGTCACTCCAACCAGATCATATATTTATTGCCAAAGGATCGCAATATTGTAAGAATGCACTCTAGTGGAGAAAAAATGAAACCCATCAAACTGTATATTAATTCATTTCTGATGTCCTATGATGTAAATATGACAATTATATTTTTCTGGAAAAAAAAAAAAATACATTTAAGAAAGTGCAAACAGTGGTTTCTTTTTTTTTTGTGTGGTATAATAAATGTTTTTATATTAACTCCCGCATGCGATATGTGTTGACATTCATGCACTATATATACAATCTGGTAGTCGTATTTCTTAGTGAGTCCGTCAAAATAATGCTATGACCCATTCAGAATGTTAAAAAGGAGGTCATCATCATCATCATCACTCCAGGGATTAGGCAATTGCCCGTTCCGACTTCATATTGCATCAGCTCAGCGTCTTCTAGGTCTTCCAACATCACGCCTTCCTCTTGCTTGATAGTTCCTGGCTAACAATGGATATCTTTAAAAAGGAGGTGCTTTCTTTATTATGATAAACTTTAGTTGGTAAATTCTAGGCGAAACACGACTGTGATTGGTTGTAAATAAAAAATCATTGAAATGTGATTGGTCATTGACTCCCATTTGGGGCACGAGTTAAATAGTCAAGACTACTAATTATATAGTATAATTGAAGATCGAAAACAAAGACCATATTGATATTATTTGCTGTGGATAGGGATGTATGTACAGGTTATGTCCGCGCGACCACGAATCTACGTGTTCCACACTGCCAGTGACTTAGTTACATACTGTATGCCAACTTAAAAATGCTCACATAACTGGAATTGCATGTTACGTCTTTATTGCACGCATTTATGCAATGTAGATCTACAACAGCTGTGGGCAATATGACGTCATACTTTACGCACAAATATTTTCATTCAATGTTACGATAGCCCGCGGGGATTGTTTGATAATTTCACCTGCAACGTTATAATCTTGTGATGACACGGTAAACGCACTAGTGCAATATACTCTGCGCACAATAAATTTTAAAATGTGACGAATTCGGATGCAACTGATTTATAGAATTATTTCGTAACTTAATACAATTTATACACTGCCTTCAGCACAACTGGTTTTTAGAGTAATTTGCACACATTATTTCTCATCCTCACCCTCGTTTCCTCATTTTTAAGCCAGACAATTTCCTCAGACCTAAATTCCTCATTTAATTTTGAGTACAAGATCAAATATGAAAGTACGAGTATATATTGATCTCCCCTGGAGACATTATAGGCGTATAGCAGGGTAAGATATCTGATGTGGCTGCCATATTCGACTCGTTATCAAACCTCTGTTGTATTAACTCCAACAGAAGGGGTGTACCTTTTCCTCTCTGCTGAACGTTGAGAATTGTTTCCTTGGCATATTCAGGGGAGCGGGAGGAGAATGCCAAATACACTGCTCAAAACAATTAGAGGAACACTATGATATATGCAAATATTTTTTCATTGGATAAAGGTACAAACATGAAATTAATAAAGTGGTTATTTATTTATTGCTCATGTCAGTAAAAACAAATGAATAACGCTGACAATTAACTTTTCAAACAATTCCGCTATGTAAGCAATTGAATCTTGTGCTTATTTTTTCAAAGTTAAACACTCGTTATATATAGTTAGTATCGTGTATGGCCTCCACGACATTCGATGACACTTTGGCACCTTCGTTGCATGCTCCCAATAAGATTCTGGATTTCCTCTTGCGGGATATTCTCCCATTCCTCCTTCAGAGCATCTCCAAGTTGCTGCAGAGTTTGTGGAGCTTGATGTCGGTTCCTGACCTTCCTGTCTAGAAGATCCCACAAGTGTTCAATAGGGTTGAGGTCTGGGCTGACCGCTGGCCACCCCATTACCTCAATTTCATTCCTCCTCAGGAAATCCCTGGTGACAGCCGCAGAATGTGCCCTGGCATTATCCTGCATAAACAGAAATCCAGGGCCTACTCCAATGGCAGCAGGTACTACATGCTCTTCCAGAACGTGCTCGATATACCGGACAGCTTTCAGTCGCTAGGGAACAAGTACAAGGTCCGTACGATTGTTGTACATAACTCCGGCCCACACCATTATGGAACCTCCTCCGAATCTATCAATTTCCTGTACAGTCTCTGCAGAAAATCTTTCTCCTGGCCGTCTCCACACCCTCAATCGACCATCACAACGTGTAAGACGATACCTGGATTCGTCCGAGAAGAGCACAAACTCCCACTGGTTCAGGTTCCAATCACCATGGTTTTCAGCATACGTACGTCTTGTTGCCTTATGCCCATTTGTTAAGCGTGGTTTTTTAACTGACCTTTTTGGACGAATATTCTCTTTCCTTAATCTGTTCCTTATGGTTTGGTCTGAAACCCGGATTCCGGAAGCCATATGAAGGTCATTCTGCAGGTCTTTTGCAGTTTTTGTATGCTGTCGAAGAGCAGAAAGAAAGTATCTGTCATCCTGGGGGCTTGTTTTAAATTTACGGCCCTGGCCACGTCTTCTACAATACTGACCTGTCTCTCTGTGTCTGTTGCGTAACCTGGACACCACGGAAGGAGAAACCCCAAGCTATCTAGCCACTTGTCGCAGAGATTGACCTTGTCGTAAAAGATGTAGAGCATGATACACTTCAAACTCATTTAAATGCCTCAGTTTGTCAGAGACTTCAATAAACAAGGCAATAATCAACATTTGTCACTATAGCAACATCAGGAAGCTTACCAATTAGAAGTGGCCAGTGCCTTCCAAAATAAAAAAAATCTCTATATTTGTTATTTGAAGTAATTTCTCTGTATTTAGGCCATGGATCTTTAAAATTTGTATCCAGTGATAAAATTAATAATCCAATTTACATATTGTCCAACTTTCAGCATCACAGCTTTAAAAAACAATTACTTGTTCAATTTATCACAAGTGTTCCTCTAATTGTTTTGAGCAGTGTACATACGCGGGAGTACTATCCACGCGACAGCGACTGATAGACCCACATCCATACTAAAATGGCGAATATGATACTCGAAGATTACGATGACCAGATTATGTTCTAGGACCGTTTGGGCCTTAAAGTTTTCCGACATGTGTCGTACAGGTGAAGAAATCCTATGAGAAAAAAATCTCAGAAACTTGTCCTGACCGGGGATAGAGTCCGGGCCCGCTGTATACAAGGCAGCGACGCTACATCAGGACCATAGCGAACGGTTAGACGCTTATGCTTTTCAACAAATCGTTCATGGGCTGCAATAGTGACACAACTAAAAAAAACATGTTTTGATATAAATGGAATTAAAGTTTTTCTTTTGGATTTTTTCATGTTGAGACTTGAAAGTAGTTTTGAAGTTCCTTAGGACAGGTTACTGGCCCGACGCTAAGTAGTCCAGTGGTAGGGCTGCTACCTTTTAGTCTCTGGGCAGACATTAGGATACTGCATTTACTCAGTACCCGATGGAACGGTTATACCGCCGTGACTCGGTCCTCAGAGCCTCGTTTGTGAAAACGGGTTGTACCACGAGAAGGTGAGGATGAGAATTGGGTAGGAGAGGTTATACACACGTCACTACCCCTTACAACCATGATATATCTTCGGAGGACCGCAGAATACACACTACTAGATCACAAAAAAAAAATGAACACATCTTAGAAGAATTACACATGGAATCTTTAGAAAACAAAATTTCTGATTATAAGTCAAGATGGATACAACATGTTCATCGAATGGAAGATCACAGAATACCCAAACAAGTGTTAAGATATCAACCTGCAGGAAGAAGAAGACCAGGACGTCCACTCAAAAGACTTTTGGATGGTGTTTCTCTTGAGGCCGAAACAGGTCAACAAATGGCCTAAATTCGTGAATGTACTATGATGATGATGATAAAGTTTTCCTTACCATTGAAAGGCAGAAATCATACGATTAATACATCTGCTATTTGACGGTGAAATAGTGAACTAATCGATGTACTACTGTTGCTGAAGGGAAGAAGACTATCTTAAGATGAAAAAGTGCACTAAGTCAAAAATAAAAAAAAAATAAAAAAACAGGCTTTATTAGAAAACTAAAAAATGAAAAATAATTTTAATTTGCAATATGCTTGGGATAAAATAAAGTGGTCAACAAAAAAATCATCTCCAACACATATAGAATAAAATTAGAGTTATCAACAAAAAGAAAATAATTTTACCATCAAAAGCGTGGGGTGATTTTTATGATTTTTACATTTTCTTCTTAGAGAGCTTACTTTTACCAATATCTGTTTATTATCAAATATATTAATTGATAAAGAGCACCACACGCTTTTGATAGTAAAATTATTTTCTTTTTGTTGATAACTCTAGTTTTATTCTATATGTGTTGGAGATGATTTTTTTTTGTTGACCACTTTATTTTATCCCAAGCGTATTGGAAATTAAAATTATTTTTCATTTTTTTAGTTTTCCAATAAAGCGTGTTCTTTTAGTTTTTTAAAACTATTATTTATTAAGATGAAAAAGTGCACTAACTCAAAAATAACAATTTTTGAATTGTGCCACTATTGCACGCCATGGGCGAAACGCATTTCTTTTAACTGTTTGTTTGCCAATAAAATGTGTCCGACGTAATACTGGATCCAGGATTACGATGAGATGAAGCCCCTATTATTATTGAAGGTTGTGATATACAAGAATATCGACTGCCCGTGCGCGCCTGTCGCATGAAACGAGATGGATGAGTTGAGTATAGAGAAGTGATGTAATGAATTATCAGCAGAGTGTGTTCAGGCATTGAAAAGGAAAGCCCTGTAAATAATGGATATCATTGAATAAACCCAGCTATGATTGCAAATACGCTCCTATTGAGAAAAAAGCACGCAACGAAGCACTTGTAAATTATATAATGTAGACAGTAATATATATATGACAAGATAAGAAAAATAAATGCCTGGACGGGATTAATATTATATATATATATATATATATATATATATATATATATATATATATATGTGGATGGCGACCACAAGGTGCCCAAGCCGTGCAAAACATTTCTTCCACTTAGTTGTGTTTTGCACTCTTTTAACTTTACTAGCTAACCTCTCTTGGTTAACTCTTGTTTTTTCGACGCCAACGGTATTAGGGCATCCGAGGGCTAGGAGTCTTTCCTTTCTTCCATTTCTTCTTTCCTTTATTTTCTTTTCTTCTCCAGAAAAGCCTGACCAGAGGCTATAAGATGCCTTCCTTTGGCCAGCAACCAATCGAAGGGACTATTATTATGCTTTCAAGTCTTATACGAGAATTTCCCGAGGTAAGCTGGAGGGAAAATTTTCTATAGGATCGTAACAGGCCTTGGCCTAATACTTGGAAGGAAGAAGAAGATAAGAAAAATAAATGCCTGGACGGGATTAATATTATATATATATATATATATTATATATATATATATGTAATAGATAGCTACATCATTTTAAAAAAAGGAACATCACACCTTCAATGTTGTTTATCATTTGTTGTACAAGAAGTTTTTTTTAATTATCTACACTAGGGCTTTTAAACAGTGTTCAGGTTTTGACAAGAAGGTCCACTCCCCTCCAATTCAACCCTATCGGACAAGTTAACAAGGTAAGAAACGGTTACAACTTTTTAATTGTTCATTTCAAACATCTCAATGATGGATAAATCATATTTAAAGAGAAAAATTATACGTTCAGAACGGGGCTTGAACCCAGGACCTTTGGTTTTCTAGGCTAAGACTCTACCGACGGAGCTATCTGAGCAAGTTCCAATCTAAAAACTTGAACAAAATCTTCCATTACCTAGAATTGAAGCAAGACATTTTTATAAATTTTACGTTCCAGTAAATAAATTGCACATCAAATGAGATCCAATATATTATAAATCCAAGCATTTGTGCGCGCGAATTAACAGCGTTTATAAGAAAAAATTATACGATCTAAATATTTCTGTAAGGAAAACGAAGACTTGGCTTTTAGAGGAAGAGATCCAGTGAGATCCAAAATAATTTTAGAAATTCAAAGTATAGAACAGGTGTCTAGTTTCAAATATTTGGGCTGTGATGTTGGCTAAAATGTGGAAAGAGATATTGACTCCAAAATAAATCAATTTCAGACGGTGTGTGGAACAATACAGAGAACATTCAAAAATAAAATTAGAAAAGAAACCAAGATAAAAATGTATAATGTTATGGCGGTTCCCACAATATTGTATGGATGTGAAACTTGGGCACCAAGTAAAAAACAGAAGGATAGAATACAGACGGCGGAGATGAGGTTCCTAAGACAAGTAAAAGGATGTACAAGACTAGATAGAATAAGAAATGAGGATATAAGAGAAGAATTGAAAGTACAGCCTTTATTGGATAAGGTCACAAATTAGAGACAGAAATGGATTGATCACATGGATGGAATGAGTAAGGAGAGATATCCATTGTTAGCAAGAAATTATCAAGCAAGAGGAAGACGTTGGGCTGATGCATTATGAAGTCGGAACGGGCAATTGCCTAATCCCTGGAGTGATGATGATGATGATATTAGAAAAAAAAATGTGTTTAGATTCGAACCTATTCAAATAGCTAAGTCGGTAGAGTCTTGGCCTACAAAGCAAAAGATCTTGGGTTCAAGCCCCAGTCTGCGCGTATAATTTTTCTCTTCAAATATGTTACAATTGTGTTGCTTCGTTGCAAGTGCACGTGCAAGATGTAATGAGTAAACAACCAGTGATAGCTTCGACTTCAAATTAATCGACAAAGCAAATCAGCAGTGAAAGGGAAAATAATTATTGTTAAGATATTTCAGAAAAAAATCCCATTTACTGTTCAAGATCTGTTTTGTCAATTCAGTGATCACTGTTTGTTTACCCAATACTCCGCCATGCAGATGCACTCGTAACGAATCAACACAACTGTATAGCAGTGTCTTACCTTGACCGACGTAAGGTGAAATAGGAGAGGAGCGGGGTCTTGTCACACCTAGTGAGCACAGTTTAACAGCCCTGACCCACAATGAAGTTTTGTGGTTTCTTAGATTCGTCAATAATTCTGTGGCATTAGGGTAAAAGTACGTAAGTCTGCTTTTAGTGATTTTTATTTGTGTAGATTATTATTTCAGAAACACATAGATTTTCTTCCTCTAACATAAGAGTACAATTCTTAAGGGATAGCTAATTTCTTAAAGTAGATATTTCTTTGCACAAAGAAATTAAACATAGGCTCTCAATTCTGGAAATGCGTGCTACTATGCATTACAAGGGCGTTAAACTGAAAATATATAAAACAATTATTCTACCAGTTATATTACATGGATGCGAAATATGGACTCTTACTTTAGGGGAGGAAAGATGATTACGAGTATTTGAGAATAAAGTTCTTAGAAATATGTTTGGACCAAAGAGAGATGAACAGACAGTTGAATGGAGAAGACTATAGAACAGAGAACTAATTGGTCTTTATGGGAAGCCAGATATAATAAGAATAGTTAAGTCTCATAGACTGCGATGAGCAGGATATGTGACACAAATGGGGAATGAAAGACGTGCATGGAAGTTTCTTGTAGCAAAACCAGGGGGAAAACGCCCAGTTGGTAGACCAAGAATGAGGTGTGAGTATAACATTAACTATGATTTGTGGGAAGTAGATTATATAAGGAATGATTGAAAAACATTAGCTCAGGATAGCGATGTGTGGAGAGCTTATGTCCGCGCGGCCATGAACCTAAGGGTTCAATAGTGCCAGTGAGTTAATTGGAATTGTAATTAAGTTTTTTCAACAATCACATAGCGACACAAATAAATTTGAACACACCGTTATCAACATAGTCATTTGTCCTTAAAAGGCATTAGTCCTGTGGTTTCCCATGGTTTGGAATTTAGATGAAGGATTTTTCTGGGGCTTTATCATCATTTACCACCCATCATATCGACGGGGTGACGTAATTCTGCCTTCCAGGTGACCAACCTAAGAAATGGATTACAATTCCGCCAATGCAAGGAGAGAAAACCAGAAAAGCTATAAATGACAACCTGGTGCAGTGGACAAAATGTAAGTCCATTTCTTTCATAAATTTAAAACCTCCGCAGGGAATCTTTTACAACAGTTGAGTTGGACAAACAATTAATTCTACTTGATAAACACCAAAAATGTTAAAAATAAATACAAAATCAACAGAAAACACAAAATACGAAATAAAGCAAAAAACAAAAAAATCGAACACGAAAGTTCATCGCAGCGCGGAAATAAGCTCTCCAGACATCCATATCCTGAGCTAATGCTTTCCAAACATTCCCTGTATAACCTATTTGCCTCAAATAATAGTTAATGTGAGCACTGCGCTACAAGCCGGAAGGTCGAGGGTTCAAGTCCCGGTGGGTCAGGATTTTTAAACTGATCCAAACCTTCTGGCGGCACTATGGCCCTGGGGTCGACTCAGCCTATAACGGAAAAGAGTAAGAGACGCGTGTTCTGGGGTAAAGGCGGCCGTCACGCAGGGCTGACAACCCGGCTGACATCAAGTGCCGATTGTCTAGAAATAGTGGGAGCCTTAACCTCCCACTACCCCAAGGGCCTCCTCAGGCCTGTAGTTGGAATACTTTACTAATAGTTAATGTTATTCTCCCAACGCAAGAGAGAGATGAAACAGACAGAGGTGACAGGGGAATGGAGAAGACTACATAACAATGAAATAAATGGTCTTTATAGGAAGCCAGATATAATAAGAAGAGTTAAGCCTAGTAGAATGAGATGGGCAGGACATGTGGAAGTATGGAGAATGAAAGAAGTGCAGGGAAGCTTCTTGGAGGAAAACCAGAGGGAAAATGCCCAGTTGGTAGACCAAGAATGAGGTGGGAGAATAACATTAACTAATATTTGAGGGAAGCTAGATTATACACGGAATGATTGGAAAGCATTCGCTCCGGATAGGGATGTATGAAGAACTTATGTCCGCGCGGCCATGAATCTACGGATTTGATAGTGCCAGTGACGAATTAACTAAAGAGTCTACCACCTCATTATTGGTCAACCAATTGGGCGTTTTCCTTCTGGTTTTCCTACAAGAAGCTTGCATGCACGTCTTTCATTACCCATTCATGCCACATGTCCTGAACATCGCAGTCTACGAGACTTAAGTATATCTGGGTTCCCATAAAGACCATGTAAGGCATTGTTATGTAGAATAGGAATTATCCATGCACCTGTCTGGTTATCTCTCTTTGGTAGACATTTTTATAAAAAATTAAAATACAATATTGATTTTAAAAATAAAATTTTTACAAAAATTAAAAAAAAAACTTTCTTTTAAATCTATTTATGAAGGGTCCAAAAATCTTCCTAGTAGACTTACTTTATTCTCAAATACTCGTAATCTCATTTCCTCCCTTAAAGTAAGAATCCATGTTTCGCACCCATATAATATAACTGGTAGATATAATAGTTTTATATATTTTAAGTTGAACGTTTTTTGAAAGGAGTTGGGACATCAAAAGTCTCTGTAATGCATAATAGCACGCATTTCCAGAATTGAGCCTATGTTTAATTTGTTTGCGCATCTCATACCTGTGTCATTATTGTTCCTAGGTATCTGAATTCCTCAAAATTTCCCTCATTTGTCATTAGCTGTCCATTTCCATTATATAATGTATTTCTACGTGTGACCACATATTTAGTTTATTGATATTTACTTCCTTCCATGACCCCCTTTCATTCCCCATTCGTGCCACATTTCCTGCCCATTCCAGTCTACGAGACTTTACTGTTCTTATTATATCCAGTTTCCTCTAAAGGCCACGTAGCTGTTATGCAATCTTCTCCATTCGCCTGTATATGCATCTCTCTTTCATCCAAACATTTTTCCTAAGAATTTTATTCTCAAATACTTGCAATTCTTTCTGCTCCCTTAAAGTAGGAGCCAATGTTTCGCATCCATATAATATCCATCCATCCATAGTAATGCTGCCCGAGGGCAGGTCTTTCACTGCAATCATAGCATTTTCATGCTATGCTTGCAGCTTTACTAGGGAATTGTAGGTGTGGTAGCTACCCGTTGCTTTCCACACCGGTGAAGGATGATGATGATGGCCATATGATTTTGGGAACTGTTTGGGTCTTAAATTTTTCCTGACATTTGTCTTACAGGCGAGGAAAACCCCCGATAAAAACCTCACCCAGATAAACTGCCCCGACCGGGGATCGAACCCGGGCCCGCTGCGTGACAAGGCAGCACGCTACCTCGAGTCCACAGCGGTGGACCCATATAATATAACTACGAGAATAACAGTTTTATATATGTATGTGTATTTTTTTTTCAGTTTAATATTTTTTTAGAGATGTTGGGACGACAAGAATCCTTGTAATACATAATAGCATGCATTTCCAGAATTGAGCCTATGTTTAATTTTGTTGTGCATCTCATTCCTTTTTCTAATTAATGTTCCTAGGTATTTGCATTCAGCCATGTTTTCAAAATTTCCCTCATTTTTCATTAGCTGTCCATTTTCATTATAGCATGTATTTCTATATGTGAACAAATATTATGGCTTAGTGAATATATTCTTTTCAATATTACGTTTTACTCTTTCTCTGTAACAGTCTTGATACGTGAAACGTCTCAGAGCCCTAATGAGTTAAACTTACCAATAGTTCTTTTAGAAAACGATAAACAATTCAAATGATGCAATTAATTAGAACAATAGCCAAATTAAATTAAAAATAAATAAGAGGGAGCTTGATTTAATAAAACTGTAATAATGTAATAAGCTATACTTCACTTAGAGAAATTAATAGCAGGTGCCGATTCCATCAGCTGGAGAAAGCAGACACAAATCTGTCTTGTCCAAAACTAGATAGAAGTTAATGACCCTAATACGTATGCACCAGTGTGGCTACAACATACTTACTTCACACTAGCTTTGGTCCCTAAGTAATAATGCCAAAATACAAACCCCATACAATAATAATAGTACGAAATTAAATATGAGCTTTTTTAAAGCTAAACATGACTAAATAGGCCTATATAAATATTGATATGTTATGGTATAGTCTGACCAAAGAACCTGTGCCTCGCGAACTGAACACAATTAATTTTGTACCTCCGTAAATCATTTACCTCCCTGCATTCCTATTTCTCTCTTTTCTTTCCCCCCTCCCACTATTTACAATTTTGAGCCTTCTTGGAGGAAGGATTATTTACACTTGCAGTCCAGTGTTGTCAACTCAACATGAAAATGTAACACGGAGTGGTGTAAGAAATATCATTAACCAAATAATAAAGTCAATCAGAGTCATTAGACCTACTTAAATATCAAGATTAATTTCTTTTACGATTCATATGTGTTACTCCCATCATATGCCTGAGAAATTTAATTTGTGTTGCTTCCAATCTTTGTGTATCGTCTTCCTCAGTTATTATGTTGTTGTTATTATTATTATTATTATTATTATTATTATTATAGCCCAGATTTGTACGCGAAATGCACGTTTTGTTTTACACATTAAAAAGTATGGGGAAATGATTAAGTGGTCCCTTCACAGACAATTTGAGCGGTATTTGGTAATGCAAAGAAATGCATATTAGGGGGAAAATGCTTATTTTAGATTTTAAATGCATAAATGCATATTTTACTCCTAATTGTGGTATTGAATTATAATTTTCCCTTCAGCTGATTACTAGTAGTTAATTAAGTATTAATATTTTTAATTAATAAAGTCTCTGCAATCAATTGGATATAAGTGTAACGTGTATATTTATATCTGAGTAAAAGGGGAATACCCGTGGGCCTTGAGAAATAATATTACAGTATTGCTAAAATCGTATTTGATAAGCTTAGTGAAGTATTAAATAAAAATCCTGGCTACAATAGAATTTGTCAAATTAGCAAAATGCTCTCTGGTGATAGTGAAAAAACTGTAACCGATGAGGAATTCACTGAAGAACAACTGTGTGTTTTTCACATGCACCTGTGACATCATGTGATGTAGAAAGGTCATTTTCATTGCATAAACCCTTATTCACTGACAGACGAAGGAGCTTCACTCAAGAAAACCTCATGAAAGTCTTCCTTATCTACTGTAACAGCCAGGAATAAGCTAAGATTACCCACAAAGCAAATGATTTATTTGATTTTATTATTATCTGTTTTTGCATATTTTCTACATTTTTCATGCATATTTAGTACTTTATTTTGCTTACAAATCCGTGCTCGAATTATTATTATTATTATTATTATTATTATTATTATTATTATTATTATTATTACAATTTATAATATATAGGTGCGAATCATGGACTCTTACCTTAAAGGAGGAAATTAGATTACGAGTTTTTGAGAATAAAGTTCTTAGGAAATGTTTGTACCAAAGATGAACAGGCAGGTGAATGGAGAAAACTACGTAACAATGAACTGCATGGTCTTTATAGGAAGCCAGATAGTTGCGCGTATGGGGAGTGAAAGACGTGCATGGAGGCTTCTTGTAGGGAAGCCAGAGGGGAAACGCCCAGATGATAGACCAAGAATGAGGTGGGAGAACAACATTAACTATGATTTGAGGGAAGTAGATTATACAGAGAAAGATTGGATATCATTAGCTCAGGATAGGGGTGTATGGAAAGCTTATGTCCGCGCGGCCATGAACCTACGGGTTCGATAGTGCCAGTGAGTAAGTAAGTTATTTCGGCGTAGTTTTAATCTTTGAAAAATTATAAAGCACCGCGTACTAGACTGAACAAAGAGATTTGGTGATAACAGAACAAATCACGTAACCTCTGGCTTCGTCACTGGTTCTCACCATTGAAAAATCACAATACAACATTTATAGCGGTTCGCGTGATGCAACATTACACGTAAACTATGTTATTAACTGATGTAAGCTGTAAGTCTGTTTCCTCAGGGAACAATGTATGTCTGTGAATGTGCTACTTTGCCTCATTCTGATCGACCAAGGTATGACAGTATATACACCACTCTTGTACTATCACATATTATATATATATATACATATCAGTAAATATCAGTAAAACTAAATATAATGTCACACGTAGAAATACATTATATAATGGAAATGGACACAGATAATGGCAAATGAGGGAAATTTTGAGGAATTGACTGAAATTATATACCTAGGAACAATAATCACAAATAGGAATGAGATGCACAAAGAAATTAAACATAGGCTCAATTCTGGAAATGCATGCTATTATGCATTGCAGAAGACTTTTGATGTCCCCAACGCCTTTCAAAAAACGGTAAGCTGAAAATATATATAACTATTATTCTACACCAGTTATATTATATGGGTGCGAAACATGGACTCTTACTTTAAGGGAGCAAAGGAGATTACGAGTATTTGAGAATAAAGTTCTTAGGAAAATTTTTGGACCACAGAGAGATGAACAGACAGGTGAATGGGAAAAGACTACATAACAATGAACTACAATGGTCGTTTATAGGAAGCCAGATATAATAAGAACAGTTAAGTCCCGTAGACTGCGATGGGCAGGACATGTTGCGACGTATGGGGAATGAAAGACGTGCATGGAAACTTCTTGTAGGAAAGTCAGAAGGAAAACGCCCAGTTGGTAGACCAAGAATGAGGTGGGAGAACAACATTAACTATGATTTGTAGGGAAGCAGATTATACAGGGAATGATTGGAAAACATTAGCTCAGAATAGGGATGTATGGAGAGCTTCTGTCCGCGCGGCCATGAACCTACGGGTTCGATAGTTCCAGTGAGTGAGTGAGTGAGTAAGTAAGTAAGTAAGTAAGTAAGTTAGTATATATATATATATATATATATATATATATATATATATATATATATAAGAAAAACACATGCTCGGACGGGACTTGAACCAGGACCTCTGGATTTATATCCCAGTGCGCTACCGATTACGCAACCGAGCAAGTTTAGTACAAACATTCATTTTTCTCATATATATATATATATATATATATATATATATAAACTTATATACACACACAAACTTTTAGACTTCATGGATGAACTAACATTTTATCAACAGTAATCTAACAAGAGGTTGTGAAACTCAACATCGCGTTGGATTTGGAGCGACTATTTAGCGAATAATAATACATCAGAAGCTAAAAATAATTATAAAATGTAAAATTGTAGGCTTTCACGGCAGGTGTCTTCATTCATGTATTTGATGTATTTCGGGTTCAATGGTCGTGGTTTGGTTTTATTAACACTCAACGTTTCGTCTACTACTGCGGTAGACATCCTCAAGAGATTCTGCGTGCTCTATGACCTCCTAACTCTTCAACTGTCATCTGCAGAAAATTTTGTAATTTTTATTTCTTTGCAACAACTACCTATTATTCGAAATCTTTTAGAATTTCTCTTGCTAGAACATGGAATTCCCTTCCACCCTATGTCAGAAACTGCAAAACTTTACCATCTTTCAGAAACAAATTGAAAATAAAATTACTAACACAAACAACTCACTAATATTACTTTTTAAAAATTAATGTGTTTTTTCATTATTTAATAAAAATAGATTTAAGATTCGTTAACATATTTACCTAATGCCTTGTATAAAAAGCATAGATTAATTCTTTGTAGTTTATGACTTTCTTTGTATTTTTTTTCTTTTCTTTTTATGTATAGTAGATTCGAGCTGTTATTCCTTTCTGTATTCATTCTATCATTAATTTAATTTTAATTGTATTTAATTTCATTGTATTATTAGACATTATTTTCATTATTATTCAATTTGACATAATTAATTGCTTAGTATGACTATTATTGTATTTTTTTGTATTTATGTGTAACATATGTTTGTCCTGGTGAGTGGAAGAGAAGGCCATATGGCCTTAACTCCACCAGGTTAAATAAATCTATTCTAATTCTAAAAAATGTATTTTCACATGTTGGTATTTTCGCAAGATATATATTTTTTATATTACTTAAACATAAAGAAATAATTACAGCAATTTAAATGCAGGTCTATTTCAATGCAGAGAAATTTCTCTGGCAATCAAATAGCTCAAAGTGACTAAACATACCTTCAGTTAAAATCGTGTGTATTTAATAAGGAATTAGTGAACTTTATGAGCAGAGAAATTGAGACGCTTTCTATAAACTCACCCTTAATCGCTGCTAACTACCCGCTAAGTGGGTCGATCATGTGCTGCAAATTACATATCAACACAACGTTGTGCGCATCACTCACGTCGTCAATTAAATCAGTTCACTTATACCAAGATGTGCTTTCATTTTATTGTTTACTGCGCTATTCAACCTATTTCTCTGCGTACCCCCCAAATCCACTCTTAACTATAGTAAGTAACTCTTTACTAATTCATTGGTACTATCGAGGCCAGCGTGAAAATATACTCTCCTATCATCCCTACAATTTATATTTTCCTTCTTCTTCACTTCATGGGCTAAGCAAATTGCTTGTTCCGCCTCACAGTCCATCTTTTCACTGGCTTCCTACATTCCTTGAACCTCTTGGCTTGTAGTTGAATGCTGCTGTTGGTAATCTTGATACATTCATTCTTTCCATATGTGTAAACCATTTCTCTCTATATTCTCTGATGTTCTCATCCAATCATCTAATATATAAAAATGAATGTTTGTTTGTTCATACTTTATGCGCGGCCATACCGTTGATCCGATTGTGATGGGGCTTTTTGTAAAATGTTCAGGAGATTCTCTGGATGAACATGGGATACGATATGCTTGCAGCTTTACTAGGGAATTGTAGGTGTGGTAGCTTCCCGTTGCTTTTCACACCGGTGAAGGATGATGATGATAAGTAGGATGATGGCCGTATGATTTCGGGGACCGTTTGGGCCTTAAAGTTTTCGTGACATCTGTCTTACAAGTGAGGAAAAACCCCGATAAAAACATCACCCAGAAAAACTGCCCCGACCGGGGATCGAACACGGGCCCGCTGCGTGACAAGGCAGCACGCTATCTCGAGACCACAGCGGTGGACATACACAAAAAAAAAATATATATATATATATATATATATATTTATTTATTTATTTATTTACGTGTGTGTGTGCATGAATGTATGTGAATGTGTGGGCACGAGTCTCGAACCTGGAGTAATTTCAACCAAATACACATATAAATTATGATCCGTCAATGTGGCTGTAAGCGATAAATTATCCCTAGCATCCCTAGGGGGTGTAACAAGGGAGTTGAATGGAAAAATGATCGACAATGGTCTGTGCATATTCCAGCATAATTCTAGAACTGGAGTAGTTTCAACCAATCTCGGCTAAGGTACGCAAATAACTTGCAACCTGTAAAAGTTAGCATGGAATAAGAGTCCTTTACGAGAATTAAGAAGGGGGAATCTAAAAAAATTGAAAACGAAAAATATTAGTGTTGAATTAATAACTTGGGGAGTTGCTAACCCCACAGTTGGAGTCTCGGTGACATTTAAACCCAAAATTTAACCCGAATGACTCCTAAAATACGTAAGAGGAGATAGAGGATGGAAACTGAAATTAAAAAAAAAAATCGAAATTAATGTCAAATCCATAGTTTTTGGGGTCACAAAGTTGACTGATACCAAGAAGATTGGAAATAAATAAATAAATAAATAAAAAATATATATTGTCCACCGCTGTTTCTCGAGGTAACATTCCGCCTTGTCACGCAGCGGGCCCCGGTTCGATTCCTGGTCAGGACAAGCTTCCTGGGTGATGTTTTTTTTCGTTTTTCTTTTTTTCTCATCTGTAAGACAAATGTCAGGAAGTTTCGAGGCCCATCTGGATATCGTCATTATCCTCTGTCGGTGTGGAAAGCAACGGGAAGCTACCACACCTATAATTCCCTAGTAAAGCTGCAAAGCATAGCATAAAAAGGCTATTATTGCAGTGAAAGACTTGCCCTAGGGCAGAACACTATAGAACAGAATCATAGATGTAAGAAATGTGATTTTCAACATTGTTAAAATGTAAAATTTGCTTCAATATTATAATTATTAAAAAAAAACTAGTTGTGCCGGAATAACACAAGCTAAAGTGCATGTTCCAAGCACGAAGACCAAACTTGAACATACATAACTTCGATTACGCTATGTATTATGTATTCTATTGTAATGGATTAACGAATGTATTATCATACAGCATTGAGGTCATACTACCTGTACATGGCGGATACGGGTTCGTGTACATGTCCTAACATACAGAACACACGTTGGATGTAATTCTATGACGCGTAGGTCTTTAAATGCGTAAACCATGTTTCATTTCTTCATTCAAATCTATATTTATGTAAAACTATTTATACATATGCCATTATTAAAAAATATTTGCCCAATCCCAAGTGTTTATTAATAAAATAAATTTATCTAATCCAATCTTAATAGACGGTGCTGATTATATAGTATTGTTAGGTAATAACGAGGGAATATTAAAAGCTAACAAACACATTCTATTAAATAAACTTAGAAACTGGGGAGTAACTAGATTAGCTAGGACAGAAAATTCCCGCTAGGGGAGCAAACCATGCCTTCATCATACACTTATGAGGTATATACGCATAACTGGCACTATCGAACCCTAGATTCATGGCCGTGCCGACATAAGCTCTCCATTCACTCCTATACTTACTTACTCACTAGCACTATCGAACCCATAGGTTCATGGCCGCTCGGACATAAGCTCTCCATACATCCCTATTCTGAGATATAGCTTTCCAATCATTCCCTGTATAATCTACTTCCCCCAAATCATATTTAATGTTATTGTAAAATATCAATAAATAAGTCAAAAGTAATGGCATTTATTGGTAAATATGGAATTAGATCAAAAATTGTACTGGATAACAAAATAATAGAACAAGTATCACATTTCCAATATTTAGGATGTGATATAACTTATAGAGAAAATAAAGACATAGAAAATAAAGTAAATAAATTTCAGGCAATTTGTGGAACTATAAAAGAACCTTAGGTTGGAAAACAAGGAAAGATACGAAACTTAAATTATATGAAACAATGGCTGTTCCTTTGTTGTTGTATGGAAGTGAAAATTGGATAATGAAATCAAGGGATAAAAGCAGGATACAGACTGCAGAAATGCTGTTTTTACGTAATGTGAAAGGATGCACAAGAGCGGATAGAATAAGGAATGAAACTATACGAGAAGAATTAAATATATATAAAATTGAAGATAAAGTCAGCGAAAATAATAAGAAATGGACAGAACACTTAATGAGAATGAACAACGAAAGAATACCAAAAAAAGAACCTTCCTGTATAATCCCAGAGGAACGAGAGATGTTGGCCGACCACGTAGAAGATGGACTCCACTTTTAACTTAGCCGGAACAGGCTGCATAGCCTAAACCTTGTAGTAGAAGAAGAAGATGTTATTCTCCCACCTCATTCTTGGTCTACCAACTGGGCGTTTTCCCTCTGGCTTTCCTACAAGAAGCTTCCATGCAAGTCTTTCATTCCCCATAAGTACAACATGTCCTGCCCATCGCATTCTACGAGACTTAACTGTTCTTATTATATCTGGCTTCCTATAAAGACCATGTATTTCACTGTCATGTAGTATTCTCCATTCACCTGTCTGTTCATCTCTCTTTGGTCCAAAAATTGTCCTAAGTACTTTATTCTCAAATACTTGTAATTTCCTTTCCTCCCTTAAAGTAAGAGTCCATGAATTTTGCATTCATTCCTGTTCTGAACTAAAGTTTTCCAATCATCCCCTGTATAATCTACTTCCCTCCAATCATAGTCAATGTTATTCTCCCACCACATTCTTGGTCAACCAACTGGACGCTTTCCCTCTGATTTCATACAAGAAGTTTCCATGCATCTTTTTCATTCTCCATTCGTGCCACATGTCCTGCCCGTCGCAGTCTACGAGAATATACATATACACATGCAATAAATAAATAGATATATATATATATATATATATATCATACGTAGAAATTCACTATATCGAAGACTTGGACTCACATGTTGTAAGTACTAATTTCGTAATTTTGAAAAAAAAAACTAATTTTAATTTTCAATACCCAATATTACACAATGGTAAATATAATATATTGTAACCACAGAACTGCAGAAAACTGCTAGCATTCAGTTATCATATTTGTGCATAATAAAGAAAAATACACCTCACAGAATTCTGATTTTGTACTTAACTCAATTTGACCGAAAAATATAAACACACGTGTGTGCACTAGGCCATCGGCATTGTAAATATGAAGAGTTAAAGATATAGGGAAATTCTGAGAATGTGGTAGAATTCAAATATCTAGAGACAATGATTGGAAAGAATAAGGAATGAGATGCAAATTAAATTAAAGATAAGCTAAACTATGGAAAGTATGCTTTTATGCATTTTTGTCATTCCAACATCCCTAAAAAAGTAATATATATATATATATATATATATATATATATATATAAAGGTATGCTTCCAGTTATACAGTATTATATGGAAGCGAAGCATGGTCTCTTACTTTAAGGGAGGAGAAAATATTAGGAGTTTTTTGAGAATACAGTTCTTACGATTTTTTTAGATCAAAGCGAGAATAGCAGACAAATAGCGGCTAGCTACATTATCATAGTGGGGATATAGATGTAGTAAAACATCTAACTCACGAAGATTGCGATTGGCAGGACATGTGTCATGAATGGGAAATGAAAGAGGGGCTTCAAATTTGAAAGCTATCGCTAAATTTCAAATAGGAACAGGATATGATTTAGAAACTGTTGCTAAATTTACGATAGGATCTGTAATTTAGGAAAATCAATTGAATTTCAAGTGCCCTGCATTAATATAACTAAATAAAATCACCAACTAATTACAGCCACTGGAAAATGGAATAACATCTTGGAGCTAGTTATAGGAGAGATAATGCAATGCACATTTTACCTTTACAAGCAGCTAATATCTCTTCTTAAAGTTCAAGTAAATATGACGTCAACGTAGGACAGATATTTTGCTGAATAAGAATTAGCGAAAATGTGACAACTGGCTAAAAACACGAGAGATATTCACTTTCTCTAAACACTTTGCAAAATGTCTTGAATTCTCACACTATAATCGCCCAATTCAATGTCTTTATCTTATCGCGATAACTTCACAATCTAAGCAGGGCTCACCACAAAAGTACATACTAGGTCTAAAGATATAGTATTACTCTATCTGGTGACAAACTAAGAAACATAGCAACATTAATATTATTGTTATTATTCATTCATTCATTCTGAGAATTTTCCTCATCATTGAAGGTTTTCTCCAACCAATCTTAGTAATTAACACGAATTTAAAACACACACACACACACACACACATATATATATATATATATATATTATATATATATATATTACACAATTCACTATTACAAAGATACATACCAACTAGATAGTATAACTGCCACAGGATTGATGATCAGGGCAAGAGGTACTATACTAGGATTCTTAGCTAAATTTTGGATTTTCCTTAGATTTGGACAGCGTGTATCTTTCTAAAATTGCCATCCCTGCCAATAGAGGATCAATTTTAAGAAACCATATTTACAAAATGTCTACGTTATAGTATGTATACTTCAATTAGGCCTACAATTTATTATCATCACTATTAGGCCTATTATTGGTAACCATTATTAAATGTTTATAGCATTACTAATTTTCTTTTTTAAATTATTTCAAATGTATTTGGTCATATCGCGGTAGGATGTTCCTGTAAGCCTAAACAAGTAGTGTAAATTATTAACATTTTGTTTTAAGCACATAGGCATATATTTACAATAACAGTGCGCACGTGCATATTTGATGGGTTGTGAATATTAAAAAGCGAAAATTATATATATTTGTCGGACCAACGGATCTGTGCCCCTCAAGCGTTAAAGTCGTTCTTAGAAAAGTTAACGCCTATACCTGCCTATACTCACACCATTCCACTCACTTCCCTCCCACTAGTAGGCAGGATAATTTTCCGAGTAGGGAAGTTGCCAAACTTCCCCCAAACAGTATCATGAATCTTGAATAATGTAAGGTTAATTATTACTTCTTCATATTTAAGTAGGTCTAATTACGCTGATTGACTTTTAGTATTTGCTTAATAATGTTTCTTTACCACTCCGAACTACAATGTGTATGTTGACTTGACAAAACTGGAATGCTAGTCAAATTACCTGTCTCCTAAGGCACAAAATTGTGAATAGTGGGAGGGGCGAAAGAAAAGAGAGAGGGAAATGATTTACCGAGACAGAAAAGGAATTAGTGTTTAGTTCGCATATTTTCCGGGGGCACAGATCCGTTGGTCAGACTATATATATATATATATATATATATATGACATGAAAAGAAAAATGAATGCTTGAGTCGGGATTTGAACCCGAGTCTTTAAACTCTGTACGTTTAGCGCTCTAACGACCTGACTACCCAAGAATTACAACAGAAACATACATTTTTCTTATACATGTAGTATTCTCAATTCACACAAGAGGTAGCGGAAATTTGTTCCGACTGACATCTAGTGGCTAACATAACAGTTAAGCAAATTTTTAAAGAGAATATTTACTTTATAGCAGTAACGCTTGTATATATAATTATAACATATATATATACATACAGTATATATATATATATATATATATATATATATATGGTATGATAAGAAAAAATGTCTGGACGGGATTCGAACCCGGAACTCTGAGTCTGTACCTCAGCGTGTTATCCATTACACCACCAGGCGAATCCAATCCAAACACTTATTTTTCTTATATATGTATTATATTCTCCAATATTACTAGATGTCGCGAGAACTAGGTCTTCACTGTCATCTAGTAGCTGACTATAACAAGTAAGCAAATTAAAGAGAATATTTTTACTTTATAGCAGTGACGCTTTATCGATGTTATAATTAAATGTTTAACATTGAGCAATGCAAGATTAATATGGTATGATAAGAAAAATAAATGCCTGGACGGGATTCGAACCCAGAACTCTGAGTCTGTACCTCAGCGTGTTATCCATTACACCACCAGGCGAATCCAATCCAAACACTTATTTTTCTTATATATGTATTATATTCTCCAATATTTCTAGATGTCGTGAGAACTCTGTCTTCACTGTCATCTAATAGCTGACTATAACAAGTAAGAAAATTAGAGAGAATATTTTTACTTTATAGCAGTGACGCTTTATCGATGTTATAATTAAATGTTTAACATTGAGCAATATATATGTCCACCGCTGTGGTCTCGAGGTAGAGTGCTGCCTTGTCACGCAGCGGGCCCGGGTTCGATCCCCGGTCGGGGCAGTTTTTCTGGGTGAGGTTTTTATCGGGGTTTTTCCTCACCTGTAAGACAAATGTCAGGAAAACTTTAAGGCCCAAACGGTCCCCGAAATCATATGACCATCATCACCCTTATCATTATCATCATCATCATCCTTCACCGGTGTGGAAAGCAACGGGAAGCTACCACACCTACAATTCCCTAGTAAAGATGCAAGCATAGCATGAAAATGCTATGATTGCAGTGAAGGACCTGCCTTCGGGCAGAATTACTATGGATGGATATATATACACACATACAATACATTCACGCCCACACATCTGAGCACATGTATAGAAATGCCTGTGTAATCGTATATCCCACGTGGTGTAATGGTGCTCTCTAGTGGGAGTTAATTAACCAAATCTAATTTAGTTACGCGTATTTACCTACAGATGTCAGCGAGTAACAAGTGGTTAACTCATCGCCTCAATAAAACACCTAGTACGCCTCTCCGAATAAGCGAGTAGCTCACTGCAATACCTTCTCCAAGATAGCACAATATTAAGACGAAACCACACCTTTCACCCACATTTCATACTAAACATGGGATGATCAAAACTAGTAAAGTTCCTGGCAAAATTCCGTTGGGATATTAGTCATAATATACAAATTGGTAACGTATTAAGTTCAGATACCTAATTTAATATTATAATTTTTATATTGTAAACATGGCGAATGCGATAATCACAATTATGAATGGCCAGATTCCCGTTTCAACTGTTTGGATCTTAAAGTTTCCTGACATTTATCTTACAGATAGGAAAACCGGGGGGGGGGGGAAATTCATCCAGTTAAAACAGGTTGATCGGTCCAGTATTTGATCAAGAGATTTCTTGAATATCAGCTTCAAATACTTCTTCTTGTATCTCGTAAGCTCATGTTTTCCTTAACAGAGATTTAGGCGCTCTCCCCCTACAGGGAAGAATTTGAACCATACTAATTTAGTTACACTTGTTTTTGTATAGATGTCATTTGAGTGGTCCGTGGTCATCGTTCCGCCCCATACTGACATCTAGGAAACCAAGGTAGTACTAGGACGGGAAAATTCGGTAAATTTTGCTTATAGACCTTTTTATATACTAACGATCTAAATGAATGTATATCTATTCGGTATATATTATCTTCTTCTTCCTTCCAAGTATTAGGCCAAGGCCTGTTACGATCCTATAGAAAATCTTCCCTCCGGCGTTTCATAGGACGGCCCAGTGATCTTCGTCCTCTTGGTATATAATTATAAACAGCTTTGGGGATCCGATTTGAACTCATTCTTTCAAGATGGTGTTTCCAATTTAGTTGGTACTGTTTAATATATTCCAAAATTGGCGTAGTCTTCAATTCTTTTAAGATATCAGCGTTCCTTTTCCGATCCCATTCTTTCCTTTATTTTCTTTTCTTCTCCAGAAAAGCCTGACCAGAAGCTATAAGATGGCAGCCCCATCACTGGTCTTGCCTTCCTTTGGCCAGCAACCAATCGAAGGGACTATTATGCTTTCAAGTCTTATACGAGAATTTCCCGGTATATTATTATTATTATTATTATTATTATTATTATACTAATTTTCGTGTTGAAAATCTGAACATAACGAAATCTAAGATGACGTATCTAACAGCGTGTAAACAAAAGAAATCTTACGTAAACAACGTGTAATACAACACTGGAATTTACCTTCTGTGAAGTGAGAAAGCGACTGTCACATGTTTCTGGTCGTGACGTGAGTCATCTCATGACACTTGAAAACAGATGAACATCCACACTTACCTGTAAACAACAACAAAACAAAATTAGTTTAATTGTTACGCTATTAATTATGGAGTTGTAATTAAATTAGAAGGAAATATAAATCGTAAAAGAGATAATGATCTAGGCCAATAAAAAAAGATAAAAAACTTGAATTGACCGAAACGGGATTTCAATTACATCCTCTGTAAACACTGTATTTTAGCACGGAAGACTTCGCCATTCATGGTTCGAAGGAAAACTAACAAGGAGTAACTGAAAGACTACCAGTCGATATGGATTGGGTACATAGGGGTGAGTGTGGAAGAAAAAAAAAGAATAAGTACAGAAAGATTTGTTAACATTGGAAATATGTATAAAAATCAATACAAAATTATTAAAAATCATAAGTTATTATTATCATTATTATTATTATTATTATTGCACAAAGTGAAGATGATTTACAAATGCTAGTGCACAAATTTACAATCATTGCAGCAAAATATAACATGAAAATATCAACAAATAAAACCAAATCAACGGCATTATCAAATGACCCACGACGTGTTAAATTAGAAATAGGAGGGAAAAGTACAGAACAGGTCATGAAATTCAAATATGTATGAATAGAAATTAACAGCAGCAACAGAATAACAGATGAAATCCTCCATCAAGCAAATAATGCAAACAAGATATCGGGATGTTTAAACAATACTGTTTGGAAAAATAAAAATTTAAGAATAGATACAAAAGTAAGAATTTACAAATCTGTCATAAGACCAATTCTAACATATGGTTGTGAATGCCTAACAGAAACTCAAAAAAACAAAACAAATCAATGAAACAACTGAAATGAAAGTTTTAACGAAAATCGTAGGAAAATCGCTGAGAGAGGATATGGATGTATGGAGAGCTTATGTCCGCGCGGCCATGAACCTACGGATTCGATAGTGCCAGTGGGTAAGTAAGAGTATTATTATTATTATTATTATTATATTATTATTATTATTATTATTATTATTAGCCATACAGTTTATATAATCCCAGAAGTTCTGTAGAGTCAACAAGTTTTCTACCCGTATGTTTGAAGTATGTCCAATTGATCTCCTCTTTGTAGTTTGAGAATGCATGTTGCCATAGAGATTCATGTTTAAGCCATATACTTCAAATGCTAATATCAGGTTATTATTATTATTGATATTATTATTACCACCTGTGGTCTCGAGATAGCGTGCTGCCTTGTCACGCAGCGGGCACGGGTTCGATTCCCGTTCGGGACACGCTCCTGGGTGAGGGTTTTTCCTCACCTGTAAGACAAATGTCAGGAAGCTTAGGGTCCAACGGTTCCCGAAAATCATCCGGCCATCATCATCATCCTTCCTTCCTTCACCGGTGTGGAAAGCAACGGGAAGCACACCTATAATTCCCTAGTGAAGCTGTAATGCATAGCATGAAAATGCTATGACTGCAGTGAAAGACCTGCCCTTGGGCAGAATTCATATGGATGGATGGATTATTGTTATTATTATTATTATTATTATTATACAAGTTGAAAAAAATAGAAACATAGTAGAAAACATTTAAATGGTATGGACACCTCATAAGAATGGAAGAAGATACACCAAACAAGATCCTTGATTGGAAAGCTAATGAAAGAAGTGGAAAAGCAGACCTAGAGAACATTGGATAAATGGAGTGAGGAGAAGTATAGAAGCTAGAAATTTGAGGGAAGAAGATGCTTTAGACAGAAACCTCTGGCGACAAATCACTTTTGGTTGAAGAAGAACCACTGTAGTATGGAATATTGCTATTGCAAATTATTATTATTATTATTATTATTATTATTATTATTATTATTATTAATCAAACATTTGTTTGGAGTTTTAGAGTGTCAATTATTTATTCGTTCGCCTACTTTTTATAGCTTAAACTGCTAGTGATACCCATATCCCCAATTGAATGCTTTGTTATACGTGTCAATTTGTGAAGCAGTGCATTACAATGTACACTCTTAAATGTATCGTGATTTACGGGCCATAAATTCAATACCAATAGTAAAGAATTCCCACTTTCTATTTTTTCTAAAGTAGGAATGTATCAGAAATTATCAACCGTCAAATTTTGAGTTCATTATGTTGGTCAACTCAGTTAGTGATATTGTTTCTTTCAACACCCCATGAAGGTCCCGCAGCTGGATTGTGTTAGCAAATGCTTCAAATGTTTTCACAGGTTACGAAATCACTTTTACTGTAATATATTAACACGAGAAGTTTTACATAATTATTCATAAGAATATAGCATTATTCTGAGTCCACTGTAATAATTGACCATTCTCACTACGTCCTTTCCCTCCATTCTTTACTCTAAAATCTGCCTCCACATCATGCAACAATTTCAATAACACTAGCTCCAATTACATCAACCCTTCTTCTTCTTCTTCCTTCCAAGTATTAGGCCAAGGCCTGTTACGATCCTATAGAAAATTTTCCCTCCAGCGTTTCATGCTTTGGTCCTCATTAATTTGATCCTTCCGGGAAATTCTCGTATAAGACTTGAAAGCATAATAATAGTCCATTCGATTGGTTGCTGGCCAAAGGAAGGCAAGACCAGTGATGGGGCTGCCATCTGATAGCCTCTGATCAGGCTTTTCTGGAGAAGAAAATAAAATAAAGGAAAGAAGAAATGGAAGAAAGGAAAGACTCCCTAGCCATCGGATGCCCTAATAGCGTCAGGGTAGAAAAAAAAACAAGAGTTAACCAAGAGAGGTTAGATAGTAAAGTTAAAAGAGTGGAAAACACAAGTAAGTGGAAGAAATGTTTTGCTCAGCTTGGGCACCTTGTGGTCGCCATCCACATATCCCCTAGATGAGGACCCCCTGAGGGTCAACCTACAGATTTGAATTCAAGATTATTTTTTGGAATATGTTCCTATTTCATTGTAATGACATTCCAATCTTCTGGCCTTAATTTCAGCTACAATATCAGATCACTTATATTGTAATTCCAGTCCATCGCTGTGGTCTCGAGGTAGCGTGCTGCCTTGTCACGCAGCGGGCCCGGGTTCGATCCCCGGTCGGGACAGTTTTTCTGGGTGAGGTTTTTATCGGGGTTTTTCCTCACCTGTAAGACAAATGTCAGGAAAACTTTAAGGCCCAAACGGTCCCCGAAATCATATGGCCATTGTCATCATCATCATTCGTATTCATCTTAGATTAGGCTTAGGATTAGGGACTCTCCTGGCGTACCACTATCATCATCATCACCCATCATATCTTCGAAGCAACGTAACCCCGCCTTCCAGACGACCCAACCTCAGAAGTGGGTTACAAATACGCCATGCTAGGAGAGAAACCAGGAATGTTGAAAGACAACCTGGGGCATTTGCAAAAAAAAAAAAATATATTATAATTCCAATCTCGATTATCAGAATTATAGGTCTTCTCAATATGCAATTGAAAATGAAATTAAAGGGACGGAACTATATATATATATATATATATATATATATATATATATATATATATACACATACACACACAGAGGGTGACTCTAATGTCACTATCCATTTCGTTGAATACACTAATTTTTTATTTACATTGCCTACACTGTTACCATTAATGCAACATGTTCAGCACGGAATAAAAGGGTTGCCATTGTTTGTGCATGGGTACGGGGACTGTCATATGAAGACGCCAGAGCTGAATTTATCCATAAATTCCATAAACCAGCCCCAACAAAGGCACACATTCGTCTGCTTGTAAACAAATTTAAGCGTACTTTATAGCTTATTTGTTCTTTTTGTCTAAAGGCTGTCCGCTCTTAAAATGATCCTCATCAAAGCAAAATCATGTGACCTGCTCGCTTTTCATTGGTTATGGACACCGAAGTACGTAGTAGCAATAACAAGCTTACGCGAAAAAGTAGTTACCGCCATTAAATTAAAAACATATCCTCTGAATATACTTGTTATTCTTCGTGAATGAAAACAATAATATTCAAAACATATAAAATATTATAAAATATACTTAACAATTACAACTTAAAACAATTTATTACATATGGATGATGCATTTGAGTCATGCTTCAGTCGACTCTGATGCAAAACAAAATGGCTGAAGATGTCGAGTTTTCCGCTGCTGTGTCGTCATCTAAATTTTTATAAACACAAGTCTGGCAAATCTTTGACTAGTGGTAAAAAAAACAGTTATTTTAAATGTATTTCACAAGTTGAGTGAAAACTCTCACCAGCTTTCTTGTAATCGATCCCATTCAACTACCATATGTCTTACATACTTCACACGTGATCCCTGTCAGTGTGACAGTAATTGTGGCGCGAATGGCGGAAGGATCACCTTAAGAGCGGATAAGGCATAGCATAGCTTATTGATTCGATCACATTTTGGTTAGGTTTTTAACCCTTAAATTCATAATGTATCCTATAGAATACATCAGTCGGTTAAATTAATTTAACATTTTAAACAAATCACAATAAAATTAACAAAAATAAACCACTTAAATGTGTGTCTAATTATATACCTAATAATAACAGTTACACAATATTCCGTTTTCACTGCGGTCCGCCACATTTATATAACAGACAAGAAATTTGTGTTTTGCCAATTTAAGGATTAATATGTGCATATTTTTGTGCTGGATAGGTATGATCAATTGTACCTGTTATAAACTAGCAATACATATTTTTTTCCACAATTACCAGAAAAAGAAATAAAAAGTCTTTTTCTCCTCCTTCTACTGCAAGGTTTAGGCTATGCACCCTGTTCCGGCGAAGTTAAAAGTGGAGTCCATCTTCTACGTGGTCGGCCAACATCTCTTGTTCCTCTGGGATTATACAGGAAGGTTCTTTTTGGTATTCTTTCGTTGTTCATTCTCATTAAGTGTTCTGTCCATTTCTTATTATTTTCGCTGATTTTATCTTCAATTATATATATATTTAATTCTTCCCGTATAGTTTCATTCCTTATTCTATCCGCTCTTGTGTATCCTTTCACATTACGTAAAAAACAGCATTTCCGCAGTCTGTATCCTGTTTTTATCACTTGATTTCATTATCCAATTTTCACTATTCAACAAATTTTCACTATTTCAATAAAAAGTACGCTAAAAAAAAAGTTTCTAGAGATTGTGGGACACCTAGTATTTACTTCAATTGTATACATAGCATTTGTTAACCTTTCTTATTCAATCTGACAATAGGATAAATGTTACAATTTACACTAAGAACGTGTAAGCTGTTTTGAATTAACTTTACGGTTGAATTATCAAAGACATAAGAGGATCCCCCGCTGGTAATCAATGCGACTTGAACTCTAAGTCATGCATAACGACACCAGTATGAATAACTAAATGAATGGAACATGTTTTGGTGAAATTCACATTGGGTGAACGGACTAATTCAAAAACTTCGCTTTCTAAACGCAACCTCTGCCAAATTACACAATAAATAACATTTAGATGCGTAATAATGCCATTCCTATTCCATATTTTATTTATTTCCACAGTTACAGTTATCTTTGCTTTAATAATGACATTCTAAAAAGTATAAAAGGTAAAATGGCCCCACTACAGATCTTGGGAAGCCCTGGTATAGGACATTAAGTTTCCTACATTTCTAGACAGTTGGCACAGTATGCCAGCCCGGATTGTCAGCCCTGGGTGATAGCTGTCTTTACCCTCAGAACATATGTGTGGTACTCATTCATGTTAGAGTCTCAGTTGACTCCAGGGTCATGGTCCCCCGGGGAGTTAAGGTTAGTTTAAAAATGACTATCGGGACTGGAACCTCGACCTTTGCGGCTGTAGGATATTGACTTAACCAACTATTCAAAGTCGGGCCCCTCAATAAAAGATAAATGTTTTTAAATATCTTGGCTACACACTCACATTTTTTGAAGATTTAGACATATCGAGAAAATTTGCAGTACTCTTTACATCAAATAAATCAGTTATCCCAAGAATATAATTTCAAAATATCAAAAGAAAAAACAAAAATAATGGCATTTTTGGGAAACGATCATATAAGATCAAAAATCGTAATAGACAACAAACCTCTGGAACAAGTAACAAATTTTAATTATTTGGGTTATAATTTTACTATAAACACAAAAACTGAAAGAGACATACATATGAAACTGTCGAAATTTCAAATGATATGCGGAACTAAACATAAAATATTAAAGAATAAAACAAGAAGATATACCAGATTGAAGTTTTATAAAACATTGGCAGTTCCTGCATCGCTTTATAGGAGTGAAACTTGGGTTATGACCAAAAAATTACATAGTAATATACAAAGTGTAGAAAATGAACTTCCTTTGAAGAAAGCAAGGCTGCATAAGATTGGATCGGATAGGGAATGAAGATATAAGAACAGAGTTAAATATATATCCATTGAATGAGAAAATGAGAGAATATAGAGAGAAATGGTTTACACACGTGGAAAGAATGAATGTATCAAGATTACCAAGAGCAGCATTCAACTACAAGCCAAGAGGTTCAAGGAATGTAGGAAGGCTAGTGAAAAGATGGACAGAACAACTGTGAGGCGGAATAGGCAATTTGCCTAGCCCGTGAAGTGAAGAAGAAGAGAAAATGTTTACAACGTATGTTTATATATAATTGAGTTTCCAAACAACATTAGTAGTGAATCAAATGAGTAATTACGTAATATAACACACTTATCCTTAAATTATGTCAGTGAACTAGGAATCTGCGAAATTATGACAAAAGACGAATAATAGTTAATGAGATTTCGAATTACAGGATTCATGATGTGGGATTGGAAAACTTATATAGGACCTACGGTGTGGGTGTGGGTGTGGGTGTGGGTGTGGGTGTGTGTGATATGTACATGGATAACGCACTAACGTATAGAGGTCCCTGATTATTTTGCTTCCATAGTAACTAGATTACAATCCATGGCAACAATACAGTGACGCAACGTTGATCCATTGCCCTAATAACAGTTATTTATCACAAGTAATGCCACGAGTGATTTCCAAATTATCGATAAATTCAAAATCAAGAGTGGCATTTGTTAGGACTATTTAACAAATAAAATTAAGCTGTTTACTCACAAATCATTATTTAACTAAAGTTATTTTAAAATATTTATGTATTTAATGTAAACGGCGATGTTTGAAAACAAATGAGAAACGATTGGTACGCTTTTGTTCGTAACTGCAACCAGATCATATTATTTATTGCCAAAGGATCGCAATATTCTAAGAATGCACCCTAGTGGAGAAATTTATAAACAACGTTATAGGTGTTAATTAATTACTGATGTCCTATGATGTAAATGTGTCAATTATATTTTTCTGCAACGTCATTTCCTGGAAAATAATTCGTTTAAGAAAGTACAAACAGAGGTTTATTTTTTTGCGGTATAATCAATTGCTACAAATGATTTTATATTATCTCCCACATACGCTATCTGCTGACTTTCATGCACTATACGGTATATACATTTCTTGGAGACTCAGTTACTGCAAAATAATACTATGACCTATTCAGAATGTTAAAAAGGAGTAGCTTTCTTTAATATGATAAACTTCAGTTGATACATTCGAAGCGAAACAGACTGTGATTGGTTGTAAATTAAAAATCACTGAAATGTGATTGGCCACTGACTCCCATTTGGGGCATGAGTTAAATAGTCGCAGAGTTCGGCAGAAGTTGTGATGCATAGAGCTATTAAAGCATTCCACTAGGGAAGGAGCTTGTATCATAAGGCAGAGTTATTTGGTATTCCCCTTTCGTGTCTTCGCCGTCACCGTATAGGGGAAGTGACGATCCGCTGGAGAAAACAGAAGTTGGTAGAAATAATTATTCCATTGTATGCATGTGGAATTTAATTAGATTTCAACAATGTAAATAAATTCAGCTTTTTTATTTCGCGGAGAGAATTGCAATAGGCACAAATTTATCGTCGTCAGAAACTGAATAAAAAGTAAAATGGGGGCGATGATACTGGGAATGGAACAGAATAACACTATGCATGGGTCTTGTTTATAAAATATAATTATCCCATTCTATCAAAACTGGGAGAATGCATCTGGTCTCATGATAAAGGGAGTGAATTGTATCATGACAAGTGTATTGGAGCTGAGGGGGAAAAAATGTTTGTAGGCATACCATGAAGAAATAAATCTTATTCTTTGATAGTTTATAGAGAAAACTATGTTATAAAAACAGTGTTTAAAATGTCTGAGAAATAAATATTTTTCGAAAGAAGTCATTTGAAAACTGTCCCCATTCACCCAAAAGACTGTCCCTATCCACCCTAACATTAGGATAAATAGGGACATGCAATACTAAAATATAAATATAAATAACTCCTTGTGTATTCTATTGATAAAACTATAACTGGTATAAAATATCGATGAAAGATTATATTTGAAATCATGAAGTACAAAACATATACAGCGTGAGTTTTAATTACACCGACAAACTGCAGGGACTGAGTCCTGACTGGAAATGGAGAAAAAATGTCCTATGGATAAGTGTTCATAAATGTATCATTGGCACGGTAGATAGCACTGACGAATGACATTATAATCTCGGCCCAGTTTCATGGCTTGCTAAATCACCGGACTTAAACCGACTGGATTTTTACCCCTGAAAGGCGTTGTGTATGCTGAACCAGTTTTTGATGTGCATACCCTTCAACAGTGTGTCCACGTCGCCTGTGACGCTATTCGGAGAGAGGCCGGAACATGCGAAAGAGCGAGGCTATCCATGATACGACGTGTGAACACGTGCATTGAATCCCACGGGGCCCACTTTGAACAACTGTTCTGACGTGGATGCGATTATGCTATGTACTGTGTGCCGGGACGATTTGTTGTCGTTGCACGCACATCGTTCACTTCCGGAAACATGTTTATATGACTTGTTTTCCTTCATTTCCAGTAGGAACCAGTCCCTGAAGTTAGTCGCTGTAATTAAGTTCACCCTGTATATTAGCGATAATGAATCTGATATTACAGATTTTCTTATTTTTGTCCCGATTCACCCGAGCTTACCCTATTATAACTTATTATGTAAATTGGTGTGAAGTTAAATTATAGAAATTTTACCTGTTTCCACATCAACACAACTAGTGACAATATTTGAAAGTACATGGTGCAAAATATTACATTTACTTCGCTCTATTACACTTTATTCAAGCATAAAAACAGTATAAGGACGTAATAAGTTAAACTGTGGTTACCAATTAATTCCACTTGTAACATCTGGAATGTTATTTGAATCCTGTTATATGAAGTTATTTTCCATGCGACAATCCAACAATAATTTGCATAAAGACATAAAACATTACCGTGGGATTATATAATCATTAAATGGCATACTAACTGTTCAGGGTTCGAGCCCAGTGACCTACAGAAATGTCGTAACTGTAAACTAGCGTTTAAAGTAATTTTTAAAACATTATCTTTAAATAAATTATTTAAGTGTGTACACGTGCTGTACATTTGTACTATAATGGCCGTTTATCTGAATTCTTTTAGCGATAATGCCCGCACATTCCTTTCACATCTGTTTACACGGCAAACAAAAAGTTCTGGGAAGAACATTAAGCAATGAAGATAAAATGCGTATTTCTTAAGACTGAAGTATATCGTTACCTTACTTGTAAAGTCTTAATATAACAACATTTTCAGTAAAGCATAAAACAAATTTAATACTGTATTATTTTATAACTTTCTTATTATTTTATAACTATGTTTTTTAATGTCCGATTTTAAAACAAGACTTTAAAAAATGTGTATATACATTTTTTTTCAACGTTTAAACATATTTCTGCCTCTAAAGTTTTATTTTCCTTCTCCACTCATCCCTATCCTTCCATTCCATGTCCTCTAGTCTTCTTGACCTCATTACAGCACTTATTTCTTAACATTTTTTTTTTCATGTTTCCCTTAACAGAGATTTAGGTGCTCTCCCCCTACAGGCAAGAATTTAAACCATGCTAATTTAGTTATACTTGTTTTCGTATAGATGTCAATTTTGAGTGGTCCGTGGTCAGCGTTCCGCCTCATACTGACACCTAGGAAACCAATGTAGTACTAGGACGGGAAAATTCGGCAAATTTTGCTTAGAGGCCTTTTCATTCAGGCTTAAGGATTTTTTACGAGCCTGAAAATGTTCACACACGGCTGAAAGTCCCTCCCAGAGGACTTGCTCCTTGGATTTTTCCATCCTAAAAAAATCCATTGACCCTGGCCGGGTTTGTACCCGCGACCCTCGGGACCAGAGGCAAGGAGCATAACCACTAGTCACCGCAATATATATATATATATAATTCTGCATTTTCATGCTATGCTTGCAGCTTTACTAGGGAATTGAAGGTGTGGTAGCTTCCCGTTGCTTTCCACACCGATCAAGGATGATGATGCTGATGATAAGGATGATAATGATGGCCATATGATTTCGGGGAACGTTTGGGCCTTAAAGTTTTCCTGACATTTGTCTTATAGGTGAAGAAAAATCCCGATAAAAACCTCACCCAGAAAAACTGCCCCGACCGGGGATCGAACCCAGGCCCGCTGCGTGACAAGGCAGCACGCTACCTCGAGACTACAGCGGTAGACACATTATTATAGGCCCACTTTTATTTAATAGTCCACGGACGTCATAGGTATAAACAAAGTTTTATTTGGGGGGGGGAGGGAGAGGAATGAATGAATGAATAAACAGAAGAGAGAGAAAACTGCTTTCATGTTAACTGGTTAATAATTGCAACTAAAAGTAAATAAAATTAGGCCATGAACCAGGAATTATATGAGCTATGATATTTAATTAAAACATAAATTGTTGTGCAGTTATTAAAAGATCATTTACTTGTTCGCTTGAACATTTTTTGAAATTCACCTTTGAACTTCAGACATGAGAAGTGCTTGAAAAGAAGTTTCCTTGTATCAAAACATTACATGCACTTTGTGTGTTTCTTTTAGGGAAAGGTCATTTCAATTATAAAGACAGTAGAATTGTATCATGACCTTAAAAGTAACATCATTCTCACAGAACATCACACTGCAACAGTTGCAGTGACCTTGAGAAATGTCACAAGGGGAACGCTGCATTGTTACGTTTATTTGACATGTACCGTAAGGTCCAATTCACTCGAATGTAAAACTCAATTGCATAAAAGACCTCCCTTATTTTCATGGATGTAAAAACCAAAATTTGCTGGGACAAATCTTTAACCAAATAATCATCTTTATTTTACATATTAGTTCAAACGTTTTACTCCAAATATATGTACCTTGCTATAAATTATTCTGACTATTTATCTCATAGACCAATAATTTTGCCTCTTCCTGTTCGTAACGAGAGATATCTCGACAAATTAACTTCTTTGACAAGGATATCGATTCAACAATATACGATCGATATGGTACAGCAAGAAATACCAATAGAAAACAACTTAAAAAATTAGTTCTGTTGCTCTAAAACAGTTATTAAATGTTCTATAATGAATCTGCATTATTGTTAATAGTTATTTCTCACTTGTTATTGATTTTTCCCAAGCCCAAAGATATGCTATTTATAACTATACAGACGGCTTGGAAATAACTTAATAATTTACGCTAATTATAAAGTTAATAACATGTTTGTAGTGATTTTTATCTAGATCATGCAATATGGATGCACCACCTTCAATTAACGTATTAGGTAAAATTAGTTTGCATTTTAAGGATTTTTAACAATAAACATTTTTTTTTGTTATTAAGAGGTTAATCTCTACCTTTTGGTACTTTAACTGTCCAATTTCACCCGATCCTTATTCCTTATAACGACACGGCCTGCCTAGAGAGGATGTTTAAATGTTGTACCTTATACATAGTTTTTTTCTTTTACACTGGAGAACATAGATGGCCTTCACTAATGAGGGAAGAGGTTAGTCCGGGGCCACCTCCGATACATCATGAAAATTTAAAACAAGCCATACCATTCACTTACACATTCATACTGAACCAAAGCGAATAACTTGTGATAGCATGATAATGATGGTGTTTGGGAGACTATTTGGGCCTCAAAGTTTCCGGCAATTGCCTTTTACAGGTGAGAAAAAAAAATCACCCAGGAAACCTGTTCCTCTCGGGGATCGAACCACGACTCTGTGCCTAAGAGACAAGGACGTTAATAATAATAATAATAATAATGATAATTTAGGAAAAATTGCACTTAAACTAGCGTAAAATATTTTCAAAATCCTACAGAACAACAGGTCGCATGCGTCAGAATTTATAGAGCCAGCGATAACCCACAATCGAACCACATATCGATTATCATCCTCGATCAGTATATGTCGCTATGAAATTTAAATGACCAATATTTGCAATAAATCCCCAAATCTATGATAAAAAATATATCAATAATATTAAAACAACCAAATGTTTATTATTAAAAATGGGTGTACACTTACTTATCACACCCTAACGCTGATCCAACCAGCAATAACCCAAAACAGCGATAGAAAAATCATAGACTAAGTAATATACTCTGTGGAGAAAATAGCAGTTAGCATCACAATATTGTCTAACAGTGTCATAATATTGTGATCTGCATATTTAAATAAATGCTTCAAAATTGTCTAAAATTGTTATAAAAATTGTTTGAAAAAGTTTAAAATATTAAATAATGTTGGTAAATACAGAAGAAGAGCTATAGTTTACAACAACAAAACTGAAAAATCAAGCGCTAGTAGAAGTGCAGTTGAACCAATAATAATAATAATAATAATAATAATAATAATAATAATAATAATAATAATAATAATAATAATAATAATAATGCAGTAATAGAATAACAAAAGAGAATAATAAAATAATAATAAACATTGATAGTCGATCATTCATTCATGTTGAATTTTAAATTCTAATAGGCTAATATATTATTTTATAATTACCTTATACATTAGTCTTGCAAAGCCAGATTTTTTCCACAATTCCTCAATGTGAGTGTTAGGAAATTTTCCATGTTTATCCATTTCCAAATCATGATAAATCATCCAAATAAGCGGAAAAATCTGTTCTAAACAACCACATGATAAAGCCATTGCCGTTCACTTATTCAAACAACTTAACATTTTCTTCGTCATTCTTAAAACACCACACAAAAAACACTCTTAGCACTTCAATTCGACACACTAAAATGTGAGCACTGATGTAGAGCAATCCTTGTACAATTTATTCTAACGCTAATGTTGTTTCATAGACCGCAATCAAAACAAGTTAGTGTCATTTTTTTTGTTGCAAGACGCAGGACTGTCAAAGCACCTAAACAATTTATCAACTTGCATAGCCTGATACTCACGGAAACTAGCATGCGAAGTTAATATTAACTTGACAGGATATCAAGGGGAAATACGAGGCAATAAAGTCATTAAAACATTATACAGAGTGTTTCTAGGTTTTATGTGAAATGCTAGATGATGAAACATGGTGTTATCTCGAACAGAAAACATATAAAGTCCGTCACGTTGGAACTGCGTATTCTAAGTGAATTCTTCAGCAACTCGAATTTATGGCCTGGGTTTACTGATTTCTAGAATATAATAATGTTAAAATAACTAACTGATCTGTCAGTTGTTTTCAACTAAATTAAATTTCTGTCTAAAAACCTTCAAGTAGTTAAAACTATGAAATGTAGAAGATGGAACATGATTCTGAAAGGCCTTCATAGTTTTAACTAGTTGAGAACGATTGATGTATCAGGTACGTATTTTAATATGTAAGTAGAGTAAAGTGATCCACAACAAGCCTCACGAGGCCCTTGGTAGTAGGAGGTTAAGGCTCCACTGTTCTATACAATCGGCACTTGATGTCAGCCGGGTTGGCAGCCCTGCGTGACGGTCGCCTTTACCCCCAGAACAAGTGTCTGGTACTCATTTCCGTTAGAGGCTGAGTCGACCCCAGGACCATAGTGCCGCCAGAGGGTTTGGGTCAGTTTAAAAATCCCGACCCCAACGGGGCTCGAACCCTCGGCCTTCCGGCTTGTAGCGCAGTGCCTTAACCACTACGCTACGGCGTGTTCCACTCATTTTAATATTATAACATTTTATTGCATAATCTCAAGGGTGCTTTACAATTAATTTTAGAAGTACTGATTGTAGAATATATATTTTGTTAAATAAATCTTACGTAACCAGAAAATAAACAAGACAATATTTTTATCTAATTTCTTTTAATTATGAATTATATTTTAGAATCGTTTTTTTAACTTTTTCTGTATGCGAGGGAGTTTTAGGTCTTTCGATTTTAGTATCTATAATTCGAAGTTATGGAAATGATTTTTTTAATTCTTATAGGCTAGAGTAATTTTTATATGTCGACTTTCAAGTATACCTTCAGTCCTAATGATCGAATTTAGCTGACTTTTGGAGAAGATACTTTTAAAATTCATACTAAACCACTACTGAGGTTGTTTTGCAAGAAGCCATTTTTTATTCAATGCCACCACGTTGCCATTTCGACATTCTGGTATTATCTCCTGACATGACGTTATTGTAACCCACTTCTGAGGTTGGGGCGCCTGGAAGGCGGAGTTACGCTGCCCCGATGATAAATGATGATGATAGTAATGATGCACCAGGAGAGGCCTTAATCCTAAACTTAATGAATATGTTAATGATGATAATGATGACCAGATAATGTTCGGGGACTTTTGGGCATTAAAGTTTCCTGACATTTGTCTTACAGGTGAGGAAAAACCCAGAAGAAAAAAAAAACCATCACCCAGGAAACTTGTTCCGACCGAGGATCGAACCCGGGCCCGCTGCGTGACAAGGCAGCACGCTACCTCGAGACCACAGCGGTGGACTGTTTTGTAAGAAGTTAAAATAATAAAATTAGTACATGGGATATCAATCGAATTCAACATTAAAATTTATTAAAATTGTGTAGGCCTTCCAGAACTATTTGTTCCATCTTCAGCAGCTGGATTGGTATATTGGAAAAATGTATAGTACACCGGACCTTACCCTCTTTTACCTATTTCGTGTCTTTCTAGATCGTATTGTATTTTTGAGAATGAATTCTTCATTGCCTACGTGAAAAGCTCCTGGCGCTACAGGCCTACAAGGCCCTTAGCCTTCCAGCCGGCTGCTGGCCTCACATCCACATATGTCAATCACAAAGGTAGATGATCAACAGCCAGTTTAGGGGTGACATGTGGTCAGCATGTCGAGTCCCCCAGCCGTTATAGCTGGTTTCATCAACCTGGAGCCGCTACTTATTGTAGCTACCCAAATGCCTCACGATGCTGGGTGGGCACCGGTCCCATACTGGCCGAAATACCATGAGAAAATTTCTTCCCCCATGGAGACTCGAACCAGCGCAAGTCCCGTAGCTCTGCGCCAAGGCTTAAAGTAAAGTGATCCCACAACAGACCCGGAGGCCCTTGGGGTAGTAGGAGGTTAAGGCTCCCACTTTTTCTAGACAATCGGCACTTTTATGTCAGCCGGGTTGACAGCCCTGCGTGACGGCCACCTTTACCCCCAGAACAAGCGTCTGGTACTCATTTCCGTTAGAGGCTGAGTCGACCCCAAGGTCATAGTGCCGCCAGAGGGTTTGGGTCAGTTTAAAAATCCTGACCCCAAAGGGACTTGAACCCTCGACCCTCCGGCTTACCTACGTGGAAGTTCAATAATAAATAAACCAGAACAGATGCGAACTGTACATACATTCTGAAGATTATTGATCTAATGGCTTCTTGTATAATTAAACCACGAGAGAGGCATTCGTTAAAAAAAATGCTCTTTAGAGTAATCCCCTATAGCATGTGTAAGGAAAGAAAGCCAGTTAACTTACTACAGTAAAACCTGTCTATGAAGGAACATGACGGTTCCTTAAATATATTTCCGTCTTGGCAGTTTTCCTTCTTATAAAGGGTTCCCAAATTACAAGCTTGAATTTTGTCACGCAGCGAAGGATTTTTTTACATGCACGCTTTAAATACATAACGTATTGACTGAAATACAGACAAAATAGCGTATGTAACACAGCTCTGTTTGCACGACAATACAAAACTACTTTATTACACCAAAAGCGAGAAGGAACTCAACTACAGGAAGACTGAAGAGTTTCCGAACTCCCTCGCAGGTAATGTAAGCAGGCAAAGGAAAGAGACTAGCGATTCTCCGCTGTCACACATAAGCAAGGGTATCCCCGAAATACAATGACAAAACAAGAAGGTAAAACGATATAATGCAGAAAGCGTCATTTGCAGAATTTTCATGTGTGGTCATTAATACTGCAATTAGAACGTGCTTAAGAATAATTTTCTGTCTTACTGAGGTAAAAATTAACTTTTGGTACTTTAAAAACCATTTCGTTTCCTCGCTATGAAGGTTTCCGGCTTGTACAGGACGTTTTTACATATAAAATCGTACCGTTCTGGATTTTTTCCCCCCGTCTCTACAGGTTTCCTTCTTATAAAGGTTCCGGCTAAGACAGGTTTTACTGTAACAAGATATTTATGGTCGCACATTTATCAACTGTCCATACGTCACAAAGTTAATACGAGAATTATTCAATCATTCCCTTAACGTCGACCTAGGTGGTCTAGTGATTATATTCCTTTCCTCTAGTCCGAGGGTCGCGGGTTAAAACCCGGCCGGCATCGATGGATTTAAGATGGAAAAATCCAAGGGACAAGTCCTTCAGGGGACCATTATAGCCGGGGGTCCCGGGTCTGAAGATTTTCGGGCTCATAAAAGAACAGCAGGCATGAATAAAAATAACTTGGCGGAAAATTTAACGACCTCCATCCATCCAAGTGATATCTTACTTGCCTACTTGATGTCTAATTGAGGCGATATGCTAACCACATATCACTTGATATCTATAGGTAAAAAGCATAACTTAATTAGCTTGATTAACAAACTCCAGTTAGGGACGTATGGGGGTCTATACATACATATTCCCTTAATTCACCAAGCTCAAACCGTAGATAAGTTGTGTTACCTACATGTCACTCTTTGACATCTATAGGTAAATAAGCGTAACTAAATTAGCTTGGTTAACAAACTCTCGCTAGGGAGCACACGTGTCCGCACGCGGACGTATGAGTTATATACATACATAGGCTTAAATATTCCCTTAATTCACCAAACTCAAATCAGTAATTTTATTTTTCCACCTTATTATTGGCTTATCATTGGTAGCTTTCCTACTGGTGTTCTTACAAGAAGTTTCCATGCCACTATTTTATTCCATCTGTGTCACATGCCCTGCCCATCGCAGTCTAGATGCTTACAACATCCGGTTTTCCATTAAGATTACAGGGTTCACTGTCATGTAATTTTCTTCATTTACCTGGTTGTTAGTCTCTCTTTGGTCAAAAAGATGTTTGTTAACACTTCATTTCAAATACTAGCAACATTCCCTGTGTCTTAAAGTAAGATCCAATATTTCGCATCCATATAAACTAGAAGAACAAAAACAGCTGTACACTATAACTGGCAGTTTATGTTAAGATACCTCAACTAAATAAGGCTACCACCCTATGTCAGAGACTGCCAAACTTTACCATCTTTCAGAAACAAATTGAAAAAAAAAATACTAACAGAAACCACTCACTAATATTACTTTTTAAAAATTATGTGTTTTTTCATTATTTAATAAAAAATAGATTTAAGATTTGTTAATATATTTACCTAATGCCTTGTATAATAAGCGATAGATTAATTCATTGTAGTATATTACTTTATTTGTATTTTTTTTTCTTTCTTTTCTTTTTATGTGAGCTGTTATTCCTTTCTGTATTAATTCTATCATTAATTTAATTTTAATTGTATTTCATTTTTATTGTATTATTAGACATTATTTTCATTATTATTCAATTTGACATAATTAATTGTTTAGTATGACTATTATTGTATTTTTGTATTTATAGGCCTATGTAACATATGTTTGTCCTGGTGAGTGGAAGAGAAGCCCACATGGCCTTAACTCTACCAGGCTAAATATATCTATTCTATTCTAAAATTTGAGATGTCTGTGCCCATTTTTGAGAATTGAAGGTATGATGCAACTTGTTTTGGTGTATTGCGCCGCCTCCTTTCCTCCCACACGTCACTATTCTCTTCTGCGTCTGTTTATCGTACACAACAAATACGACACCAACAGAAAAGATATCCAAGTTTTTATGGCCTTATAAATATATCAGAAACTGTATTTCAAATAAGCAAATAATGCCATATTTCTCTCCTGCCGTTTCACGAAAAAACCTTGAAACACTGTATTTACCTCCTAACTCTATTGAAATAAATGGAATTCTTTATTTAGAATAAAATCACAATAAGGAGATTGTAGCGCAGATGGACACTTACATAAAAAGGCAGATTTCTGCTGTAGAATATAATTATAGACCCGAGATGTATACTTGTGGTCGGGTTGATGTCGATCATAAGCGCCAATTTAGAGAGAAAAGATTACATAAGCGCCAACGACAAAATTACAAAATCGCCCACATTAATTTGTTTAAAGCGCCACTATGAAAATCGACAATGGATTATCATAAGTAATGCCACGAGTGATTTCCAAATTATCGATAAATTCCGAAATCAAGAGTGGCATTTGTTAGGACTATTTAACGAATAAAATTAGGCTGTTTACTCACAAATCATTATTTAAATATAGTTATTTTAAAATATTTATATATTTAAGACTGCGATGGGCAGGGCATGTTGCGCGTATGAGGAATGAAAGACATGCATGGAAGCTTCTTGTAGGAGAGCCAGAGGGAAAACGCCCAGTTGGTAGACCAAGAATGAGGTGGGAAAATAACATTAACTATGATTTGAGGGAAGTAGATTATACCGGGAATGATTGGAAAGCATTCGCTCAGGATAGGGATGTATGGAAAGCTTATGTCCGCGCGGTCATGAACCTACGGGTTCGATAGTGCCAGTGAGTGAGTGAGTAAGTGAGTGACTGAGTGAGTAAGTAAGTATTTAATGTAAAAGGCGGAGTTTGAAAACAAATCAGAAATGTGAGGTTATGTTCATTCACTGCAGCTTAATCATATTATTTATAGCCAAATAAGATCGCAATATTGTAAGAATGCACCCAAGTGGAGAAATAATGAAACACATCAAACTATATATCATAATCAACATTACGGGGTTTTTATTTTTTTAGTTAACAACTCAGTAAAATCAAGGAATCTGTTCATTATTTGCTATATTCAATGTATTTGTTGGAGAAAACTAATGCTTTGACCTGTTCAGAACATTAAAAAGGAAGAGCTTTCTTTATCACAAAAGCAGGAGCTGACAAAGAGAAATCGATAAAGAGCGAGGTGAAACACGACTGTGATTGGTTGTAAATAAAAAATCAGTGTAACGTGATTTGGTCATTGACTCCCATTTGGGGCATGAGTTAAATAGTCAGTAAAAATAATGGAATGCCATAACTTATAAATAATAGAGAAACGAAGAGAATTCAACTTAGAAACGCACAACCTCTATATAGATTATAAGTGTCATGACCAAAATTATGGAACATATTAAGTGAAAAAGGAATTCCACTACACTTGATAGCAGTAATTAAGGATATCTATGAGAAAACTAAAATAAAAGATACATCAAAGGGAACCAACAAACATATCAGGATAGTTAAACAAGGTTGTCCAGTATAATGGCAACATGATTTTTGTCTCATGAGTACCAATAGTTACACTTAATGCAGTTTTTTATCGTGTTTTCAAATATGTATTCGGAATTTCTCCATCATCCTCAGTTTTTTTATTTCAATTTCAATTAATGGATTTAAATAATTATTTTCTACTTAACAAACATTAAAGACATTACGCCAAAATCAAAACATACAGTGGTGTACCGTGACTTGCAATCTGCAATGAGACCAGTTCCACACTACGAAGAATTGCCCATACCAAAGCCTGCAGAACACGTGACATTAGATGAAGAGAGCTCAGATTCTGGAAGTAAGGAAGAAGAAGAAACAGATTTTGGTGATACAACTTTTCAACAAAGCTGTTCATCTGACCCTCATTTATTGACTCAAGAAGATCTTAACGATCTCATACGAGATTTAATGTTATCCAAAAACCAATCTGAAATGCTTGGTTCCCGGCTAAAAGGATGGAATCTTCTTGAAACCTTGCATGATGGAGAAAAACCGATATCATATTTGAATTCAGGAGAGAAAAAATACTGTCAGAATCAAATATTTTTCTTTCTGAGACAAACAAAAAAGTATATTTTTTGTTGCTCAGTGTTATCAGCCACACTTTTTAATACTTACTTTGACGACACGATTAAGATCATGGAAATAAATTATGACAGGGGGTATTAACTTAGGAAATGTAACAATAAAAACATTAGCCTTTGCAGATGACCAAATTTTAACAGCAAAAACAGAAGACGAATTACAGAGAATGAGGTAAACTAAATGAGGTATCAAAAAAATACTATATTATTGCATCCATCAAACAGTCGTTAAAATTTTGCATTAAATTTAAGGAAATATTCATCAATATCATAAGAAAACAATCAGTTGATATGAAAGTCCGACATTTTTTCTAGTTATAGAATCCTTAAACAAGGCTGGGGGCATGTATAACGATTCCCATGTAAAGTTGTGCATCTCTTACACACTGAGCAGCTAATACAGTGTTTATTAGTAAGAATTTTCAACTGTAATGTGTATAAACCTTGTATAAAAGTTATATATCGTTTATTAGTAAGAGGGTAACACTCACAAAATGGTATTTGAGAAAATAATTTAAACTTTGATTCCCGATTTGTCTTGTCACCGTGGTCAATAATGTACAACAGGCTTCCTTTGTGTGAAATTAAGTATATTTTGCATACATGAAAGTATATTTCAGGAATGATTTTTGAGTCTTTGTCCTGTATGCCAAGTCTCAATAAAGCTGATGTTCAAACTTCAAAGAATATCGCCAGTTGAAAACCAAAAAAAATACTATATGGAAAATGTCATCAGAAAAATAAACAACAACAACTTTCAAGGGCGCTCAACCAGTTCTGACAAAGATATTAGAAAATAAAACAATAGAACGAGTGATAAGATATAACTTCCTAGGTTGCGAAATATCACATACAACGGAAACAGGTTTTTTACGTATTTGATTTGATGGCCTGTATTTCCCGATACAATTTTTTTTTTCGTTTACACTGTTTTTCCTTCTTGTTTTTATCTTTTTTCGTTTTACATTTTTGTTAACTTTATTTTATACTCACATAAACACAAGATCAAGACACACACCGAGACCCAAGGTGGAGATTTTTAAAATCCCCTACCCCGCCGGGAATCGAACCCGGGTCGCCGGAGTGGAAGGTAGGGTCTCTACCGACTACGCCCATTTTTTCACCATAGATAGCCCAAAAGTAACACTAACTTGTCCATTTTTTCACCCTAACTTACCCACTAATGTAGATGGAACTCCTGATATAGAATCCTCTTTATGTGAGTAAATATGTTAGCAACTGGCTCTAGCGGGAACGTATGTTATCACAGCGGCCAACATGACGCCAGCAAATCACTTGTTCTCTGATCGAATATTCACACATGGCGCAGTGGCATAATATAGCCTAAAGCGATATACATAGTTTCTAACCTGTGGCCCGCTGTAACATTAACATGTGCCCATTTGCGCTACAATAACTTGTAATGAATAATAATAGTTTTAGTTTACTCGTTATACTAGCATAGTTACTCAAAAAGACAACTTTTAATGAATACGCACCAAAGAAGATTAGAATTTTAATACTCGTAAGAAGTTCCATTGGCAAGTCAGTTACCACACTTTACCTTATGAACGGTTTCTGCAAAAGTGATGCACCCTACCAAATGGTAGTTTTACATCAATTAATTATTTAAAAAAAAACAGTTTTCGTCTTAACTCTACAATACTAAAATGGTAACAGTTAATGAAAATTACGTATTCACAGAAACATACTATTCAACAATATGTGAATTTTATGTGTGCCCAAATTACTATCCTTTTTTGATTTTCTTAGTTTAACATCTCCCTTTGAAGGTACATCCACGTGCCCCACGCCTTCCGGGTCTTACAGAAACACATGTCAGAAGAGAATTTTTAAACCCTGGATGAGAAAACAAAAAGAGGAGGGGCTTAACATTTCTCAATAGTAAAAAATGAATTTTAGAAAACAGTAAATGTTTAAAATTGAATTATTTTACAGCTATTTTTAAATCGGCATAACATATTTAAACAAAACCAAAATATTCTTCTCCGTTCCCAACATAAATATGACGAATCGATATTTAATATCAAATAATTAATTTTATACTTTCGTAAGTAAACAACAATTCACTGTACTATTAAAGACAGTTATTTATTAGACCATTAACTAATTTAAATATTTTTATAGACTGTAAAAATTAAAATGACGAATCACTTGATAATTTCGTAGTTTCTATAAACTTTAAACAAAACACAAACAATTAAAACAATGAAATTTTACGTTTTAATTAACACTAAGTTAGAAGTCACATTTTTGTCGAAACAACTGAACATCGAACCACTTAAACACAGTCACAAAACAAACTTAACTCGGAATAAAACATTATGATGTTGTTAAAACAATGAATTACGCGTTAATGGTTGTCGAACGCGGAGAAAACGAGATGTAAACACAAATTGATGCACCGTGATTCGTTCACAGCCAAGGCGAGCTGGCAACTAACTGAAGGTAAAGAGAAAACAACATTCGCCGGTCCGTAAAGGAAGGAACAGTTGAAAATCTCTCTCTCTCTCCTTTTCTCTCTAGTGTTGCGGGAGTATGACCTATTGAGGAACCGGCGGAAGAGTGCACCACACCCCAATATAACCTACAAATTGAAACATGTGTGCAGTTAAGATAATACAATCAACTAAGGGAGGGGAAAAATAGATCACTGACTGAAATAATAGGACAGCCTGAGATGAAAGACGCTAGTAGGCCTATTATAACTCACAAATCAATATTTAACTTGCATAAAAAAAATATGTAACATAACAGCTCTAAAGAAGCAAGGATAATTGGTTGCTGTTACTAGATATCAATGGAGAAGACTGTGTTACAGTGAGCTACATGGCCCTCATTTGTTTACCTTTTTATTTAAAATTATTGGTAATTTTTGTTAGTATTATTGGGGGTTTCATTAAGATATTTAATTTTTCTACAGGACTTTATGGTAAACCAGATGTAATAAGAACAGTTAAGTCTCGTAGACTGAATTGGGCAGGGCATATGACACGAATGGGGAATGAAAGACGGGCATGAAAGTTTCTTGTTGGAAAACCATAAGGAAAACGCCCAGTTGCTAGACCAAGAGTGGGATGGAAGAATAACCTTAACCATGATTTGAGGGAAGTAGATTATACAGGGGATGATTGGAAAATACTAGCTGTGGATAGGGATGTATGGAGAGCTTAAGTGACAGAGGTCATGGACCTACGGGTTCGATACTTAGTCACTAGATGACAAAAGACAAATTGGGATAAAGAAACTACGGTTTGCTTACGAATTGTTAGTTGTTATCTGTTAAATTGGCAATATATCCTGTAAGATATATTGGTTTAATTTATAACTTTTAATAAAAAATAGAACAATAAACGAGTAGAGATTATTTAAATTTGTGTCTAATTACACACTATACAGTAATAACAGTAATATCTTACAGTTACACATGATTTTATTTTCACTGCGGTCCGACACATTTAAATAACTGGCACGAGAAATTAGTCTTCTTCTTCTCCTGCTTCATGAAATTAGGCCTTTTGACCTGTTTTCACATCAAGTGGGAGAAATTAGTGTTTTTCCCAATTTAAGGGCACCCGGTACTAATGTCCTTGCTATTTGGTTTAAAAATATGCAAAATACAAAAATAATTGTTACAGCTTATTCTTAAGTTATGTGCATGAAAATTAGGTCACTAATTAAACAAGTCTTCGTCAACATAACAACACTCTGGATAAAGTTTTAGTCATATTTCTTCATGAGTAATTAAAAATATAAAACAAAAATGAAAAAAAAAACTTCTTAAAATTGTCTTGGTACAATTTTCTTGTAGGAAAGCCAGAGGGAAAACGTCCAGTTGGTAGACCAAGAATGAGGTGGGAGAATAACATTAACTATGTAGTAGGGAAGTAGATTATACAGGGAATGATTGGAAAGCATTAGCTCAGGATAGGGATGTATGGAGAGCTTATGTCCGCGCGGCCATGAACCTATGGGTTCGATAGTGCCAGTGAGTAAGTAAGTAAGTACAATTTTCTCAAAAACTACTTATCCAATTGTTTCCAAAATTCAGTACGTTATTGTCCCACAGTTCATTTGACAATAATAAGATTTGCTTGGATTCAGATATGGATTGTGATTTATTTTATAAAAGTCCAAAGACCAAAATGATTTTTTTGTTAAAAATTTGCATACTTTTTTACTATCAATTGCACAAAGATAAATATTATTCGCCTATCTTTCATAGTTTCAAAAACATTGAAAAATAAAAGATACAGGAAAATGCAAAGAACAAAAAATGTGCACATTAGCAGAACACAGAGACCCCATTTTTAAAAATCAATTTGTATGAGTTTAAATGTCAAAAATCGACAAAATAATATTACACATCAATAAAATAGACCTTCCTGGATTTTTTAAAACGAAAAGAAAAAAAAATGTTTTAACCCAAATAACTACTCGCTGACATTGGAGTAAAACTGATTGAATTTTATGTCCATAATCCAGTATTGAGTTTTCCATGTATATAGTCTTGTTTAAAAAAAATAATATTACAAGTCCACCGCTGTGGTCTCGAGGTAGCGTGCTGCTTTGCCACGCAGCGGGCCCGGGTTCGATCCCCGGTCGGGGCAGTTTTTCTGGGTGAGGTTTTTATCGGGGTTTATCCTCACCTGTAAGACAAATGTCAGGAAAACTTTAAGGCCCAAACGGTCCCCGAAATCATACGGCCATCATCATCATTAAGCAACGGGAAGCTACCACACCTACAATTCCCTAGTAAAGCTGCAAGCATAGCATGAAAATGCTATGATTGCAGTGAAGGACCTGCCTTCGGGCAGAATTACTACGGATGGATGGAAGATGGTTGCGGACCTTAATTAGGAATTGGATGATATTCTGAGCCGCAAATCTCTCTGTAAAATTTGAACGCCTATAAAGCTGCAAGACTGAATTAATTATATACATACAGGTCCGATATGCGAAAAAGGATAATGGCATCTCCTGATGTTAGTTATTACACCAATTAAAGTTTCAAGACTGTAATGGGCAGGGCACGAGAAGAAAATGACTGAACATGAGATACCCAAGAAAATCATGGAATTTAAATTTGAAGGAAAAAGGAACGTGGGATGATCGAGACTTCGTTGGATGGATGGAAGTTTGAAGAATCTGAGAATCGAGGGACGATGGCTGGTTGTTAGAGACAGAGATGCTTGGAAGAAGTTACTGAGGGGGGCCAAGGCTCAAATAATAATAATAATAGCTTTATTTTACCTGGCAGAGTTAAGGCCTAAAGGCCTTGTCTACCACTCAACCAGGTTTAAAAAAATACAAAAAAAAGTCTTAAATCTAAATTACAATATATATATATATATATATATATATATATATATATATATATATAAAACGATTACAAGTTATGAGTACAATACAATTAATATTTATAATGTATTTTGATTTACTCTAAATTTAACGAATTAAGTATATAATATGTACAAGATATATAAAAAAACGAGGAAAAGATTAATGACATAGTATAAAATTAAATAAATAGAGAAAAATTAATTATTAGACAACAGGTAACTGTATAAGCGTGACTTAAAGGTACCAAGTGTGCGGCAACCCCTGATATCTTGAGGAAGGAGATTCCAGGAGCGGGCAGAGGCTACTGTGAAGGAAATAGAATAGGAGGAAGTGCTACGAAGAGGAATTGTTAGCAGACTGCTATCTTGTGAATCGGGCTGTAGTGCTGCTGTTGATGAAGATTAAGCTGCAAGAGGATTGGACTAATTAGAGCAATGAAACCGAATATTAAATAGTTTATTTCTTTCTTGTCCACCGCTGTGGTCTCGAGGTAGCGTGCTGCCTTGTCATACAACTTAAAATAGTTTATTACATATGGGTGATGCATTTGAGCCATACTCAGTCGACTCTCATGAAACAAAATGGCAGAAAGTGTCGAGTCTTCTGTTGCTGCGTCGTCATTTCCCTGTCAAAAGTGACAGTAATTATGGCGCGATTGGTGGAAGGATACAATTGGCGTTTGTTGATGTTAGGCTCACTCTAAGAGCGGATATGCTATACACATGCATCATCATTCAGACAGTATAGGGTACCATGTGATCAGTATGTCAGATTTCCCAGTCAATATACCTCAAGATGTTATTACATGCAACAGGAATCAACAACGAAGTGCCCTTTAATATACATATATTAGTCGCCTGACTTATATTTTGCTTCTTCTTCTTTTATGTAGACATATGCCTGTTTATTTACACACACTATGTCAATGATGATTACATATCATTCCATCTCTTGAAGTTGGCTGCCCACTTCTCTTTTTCCTCTATGACGTAGGTTCTCGCTGCTTTAATATGCCTCGATTCGTTAGCCCTGTCCACCTGTGCATTCCATTCCCTTTTTCCTGTTGAAATAAATGTCTCGACATCTAGGATATTTCATTCTTCCCATCAAAATAGATGTTGATATAAAATAGGGTCTCCCCCTCCTACAGGGTCAAAAAAAGATGTATTTAGATTCCGAGGTAGCATAACATTAGTGTCTTAATTAGAGGCTGGAATGAAAGGTGGGACGAAATAAATACTGTCTTATTTTGATATAATTGAATTTAATTATTAAGTAAGAAAGCTTAAATGATTTTTTGGGACGACACATCCTGGTTCCTGACTCTGTCAAGTCTTGGTTTGTTTACTCAAGTATTCATTTCTGCTGTTCTAATGAGTTGTTTCAAATGACTAGTACTTGTATCCCCCAGCATATGCCATTATGCTCGTACATGTTTTATAAATCCAAGGAGCAAGTCCTCCGGGAGGAACTTAAAGCCGTGGGTCCCGAGTCTGAAGATTTTCAGGCACGTAAAAGATCCTTAAGCCTCAATGAAAAGTCATATAAGCAAAATTTACCGAATTATCCCGTCCTAGTACTACCTTGGTTTCCTAGATGTCAGTATGAGGCGGAACGCTGATTACGGACCACTAAAAAATGACATCTATACGAAAACAAGTGTAACTAAATTATTATCGTTCAAATTCTTCTCTGTAGGGTGAGAGTGCCTAAATCTCTGTTAAGGAAAACATGGGCTTACATTACATTTCCTTTACTTCCTGTTTTTAAATATTTTACAATTTTATAATATATTTTTTAATCGCTTCGCTTGATGAATATCGAGATGGTTACCGCGAATTGTTTCAAATTTTTGGACAGTCTTCAAATATAAGTTAACAGAAGATATTTTCCTGATATAGAAAATCTGGTGACATTTAATTTGAAAGGTTATTATGATAGGATGCGAGGTAATTAGGTATTTAGAACAGGTCATGTCTTCAGGGAACTAAGGCTTTTAAGTGCATTATAATACCGAGAAAAGCTTTTAAAGTTAGATATCACGATATTATCAATATCACTGAACTGCCTCTCTTTATGTATTCTAAATACATTCAGGATTCTTGGCTGTGTCTTGTAGTATTGTCTTCTGATGTTTCATCGCCTTTTGTGGGTGACATCTTCAGGAAATTTCCAGGGGATTTGGCATGTGTAGATTTTCGTAGTAACTGCTAATTAGTTGTTAATGTGAGTGATTTTTCCCAACTATGATTTTTAGTAAACAATTTCTAATCGGTTGAGTAAAACATAGATAGCTCGTCCATTTGCTGTTGTCATGGTTAATGTCTCTCTTTATCTTTATCATGAGTAATGCCACAAGTGATTTCCAAACTATCAATCAAATCACGACTCACAAAATGACGAGTGAATTTATCTAGAGAATTTGGAAATCAAGAGTGGCATTTGTTAGGACTATTTAACGAATAAAATTAAGCTGTTTACTCACAAAACATTATTTAAATATTACACGGCGATGTTTGAAAACAAATGAGGAACGTTGTTCATCACTGCAATAAGATCATATTATTTCTTGCCAAAGGATCGCAATATTGTAAGAATGCACTCTAGTGGAGAAAAAATTAAACGCATCAAACTGTATATTAATTAATTTCTGATGTCCTATTATGGAAATATGTCAATTATATTTTTCTGGAACGTTATTACCTGGGAAATAATACGTTTAAGAAAGTGCAAACAGTGTTTTTTTTTGTGGTATAATCAATTGCTACAAATGTTTTTATATTATATCCCGCAAGAACTATCTGGTTACATCCCTGCACTATATACTCAATCTGGTAGCCACATGCATTCTAGAATTCTTATATCTTAATGTATAAATTGTTACATTTAACGTATTTCTTAGAGAGTCGGTCACTGCAAAATGATGTTCTGATCTATTCAGAATGTTAAAAGCGAGGAGCTTTTATTTTAAAGTGATAAAATTAAATTGATAAAATCGAGGTGAAAAAGACTGTGATTGGTTGTAAATCAAAATTCATTGAAATGTGATTGGTCATTGACCCCCATTTGGGGCACGAGTTAAATATTCTATAAAAATGAACGTTTGTGAGACTGACCTTTATGTATTCAAAACTTTTTGAATGGGGTTTTTACCATCATTTACAAATTGTTTTGGGACAATTAACGTATTTAACATATTACTGTACGTACTATAAGGCCAGAGCTAAAAAAAAAGTGCACTAAACATTCGTTTTTTGGACTTACACTGCTTATGTCTATCTTTTACGGATAACTCACAATAACCATTTTTGTCTTTCAAAATCATATTAAAAATCATCATTATCATCACTCCAGGGATTAGGCAATTGCCCGTTCCGACTTCATAATGCATCAGCCCAACGTCTTCTAGGTCTTCCTCTTGCTTGATAATTTCTTGCTAACAATGGATATCTCTCCTTACTCATTCCATCCATGTGATCAATCCATTTCTGTCTGTAATTCGTGACTTTATCCAATAAAGCCTGTACTTTCAATTCTTCTCTTATATCCTAATTTCTTATTCTATCAAGTCTTGTACATCCTTTTACTTGTCTTAGGAACCTCATCTCCGCCGTCTGTATTCTATCCTTCTGTCTTTTCACTGGAGCCCAAGTTTCACATCCATACAATATTGTGGGAACCGCCATAACATTATACATTTTTATCTTGGTTTCTTTTCTAATTTTATTTTTGAATGTTCTCTGTATTGTTCCATACACCGTCTGAAATTTATTTATTTTGGAGTCAATATCTCTTTCCACATTGTAGCCAACATCACAGCCCAAATATATGAAACTAGACACCTGTTCTATACTTTGATTTTCTAAAATAATTTTGGATCTCACTGGATCTCTTCCTCTAAAAGCCATGGTCTTCGTTTTCCTTACTGAAATCTTTAGATCGTATAATTTACATATTTCATTTAATGCATGCATTGATTTCTGTAAGTCGTCTTCATTTTTCTGTATTATGATTACATCGTCAGCAAATAGAAGATTATTTATGTACACTTTATTATCCATTCTTAATCCTGGATTCACTAAAACTTTCCATTTATTTAAAATATCGTCTATATATATATTAAACAAAGTGGGTGATAAACTACATCCTTGTCGTAATCCAGTATTTGTTTTGATTGCATCTGTTCTTTTGAATCCGGTATCAATAATTATATTTGTGTCTTCATATAATTTCTTTATTGTTTCAACAAGGCACAGCGGGTATCCTTTCATTCGTAATATTTCCCATAATTTTTGTCTGTTTACTCGATCGAAGGCCTTATCCAAATCTATAAATTCTATGTGAGTTTTTAAGTTATATTCTCTTCTCTTTTCTATGAGTTGTTTCAGTGTAAAGACATTGTCTATACATGACCTTCCCTTTCTGATTATTAAAAGTAAGGCTTTAATTACAAAGACTTCTCCAAAAACATAGTGTTCATATTTCTTTGTGTACATTTTAATATTGTTTATACATAACCCGTTTAAAGTATTTTGTCCACGCGAACAAAGTTGTGAGTCCCGCTAGACCTTATTATAAAAATTACAATTTTCCGCCGCTCCCTTAGAATAAATAACATTTTTGATTGCTCTTCTAGATTTAAAGGTTACCGACCTTACAATAACAAATTACTGGTAGTATCCAACCCAGAATTTTATGGGCGCTCGGATATAAGCACTCCAAACATTCCTACCCTGGGCTAACATATATTTCTAGTTCTAACTACTGTGTAATATTCTAACATTCCATACTCATAGGGGACACGTCCCTATATTTTTAATTTTGCAATTTTTTAAAATTTCTTTCTTTGCCGTTTTTCTTTCGTTTACACTGTTTTTGCTTTTTTTTTTGTTTCGCCTTTGTTAACCTTTTTATCTTATTCACAAATACAAACACAAGACAGGACACACACCCAGACCCAAGGTGGAGATTTAAAATCCTCTACCCCGCCGGGAATCGAGCCCTGGTCGCCGAAGTGGAAGGTAGGGACTCTACCGACAACACCACGGCATCGGACTAATATTTTTTTTTGTTTTTTAATTTCCTTCTGTCTCGTTCTCTTTCGTTTACACTGTTCTTCCTTTTTGTTTTACCTTTGTTAACCTTTTTATCTTATTCACACATACAAACACAAGACAGGACACACACCCAGACCCAAGGTGGAGATTTAAAATCCCCTACCCCGCCGGAAATCGAACCTGGGTCGCCGGAGTGGAAGGTATGGACTCTACCGACTACACCACGGCGACGGACACCATGAATCACTTGAAATAGCCCCTTCCAAATATCCGAACGGTGATTATTTTATCATAAGTAACGTCACAAGTGATTTACAAATTATCGATAAATTCACGATGTCATTAAGTGACGAGTGAACTTATCTAGAGAATTTACAAATCAAGAGTGGCATTTGTTAGGACTATTTAACGAATACAATTAAGCTGTTTACTCACAAATAATTATTTAAATATAGTTATTTTAAAATATTTACATATTTAATGTAAACGGCGATGTTTGAAAACAAATGAGAAACGTTTGTTATGTTTCATTTGTTAAACACTGCAACCAGATCATATTATTTATTGCCAAAGGATCGCAATATTGTAAGAATGTACCCCAGTGGAGAAAAAATGAAACACATCAAGCTGTTTATAACCAACATTATAGGTTATTAATTAATTTCTGATGTCATATGATGTAAATATGTCAATTATATTTTAATGGTAAGTAAATACCTGTGAAATAATACGCTACAGAAAGTGTAAACAGTGGTTTACTTTTTATATTTTTTTTGTGGTATAATCAATTGCGATAAATGTCCTTCCATTATATCCCGCAAGCAGTATCTGCTTACATTCTAGAATTCTTACATCTTAATATATAAATTATATTAATTTATTGCATTTGAACTGTCTGGCACGGATGACCCTTCAGTTACCAATGCAAGTTCGTCATACTTCGCAAGGGCCATTTAACAAGGTAAAAATATCACAGGATGAGCTTTGAGAGTGCACAACATTATGTAAATTATTTGAAGGAAAACCAGAAAGAAAACTCCCAGTTGATAGACCAAGAATGAGGTGATAGAATAACATTAACCATGATTTATGGAAAATATATTATATAGGCGATGATTGGAAAGTATTAGCTCGGGATAGGGACGCGTAGAGAGCTTATACCAGCCATGAATCCACGACCATGATAGTGCCAGGGAATTAGTTCAGTTAGTAGGCCTAGTATATACAGCCTACTGTGTGTGTGTGTGTGTGTGTTGTAATGTATTTAATTCATAATATAACTGACCCCGTAAGTTCATGGCCGCTCGGACATAAGCTCTCCAACATCCCTATCCTGAGCTAATGTTTTATAATCATCCCCTGCATAATCTATTTCCCTCAAATCATGATTAATGTTATTCTCCGACCTCATTCTTGGTCTATCAACTGGGGGTTTTTCCTCTGCTTTTCCTACAAGAAGCTTCCATGTACCTCTTCCATCCCCCATTCGTGTCACATGCCCTGCCCATCGCAGCCTACGAGACTTAACTGAACTTATTATATCTGGCTTCCTAAAATACCATGTAGCTCAGTGCTATGTAAGTTTTCTCCATTCACCTGTCTGTTCATCTCTCTTTGGTCCAAAATTTTTCCTAAGAACTTATTTCTCAAATACTCGTAATGTTCTTTCCTCTCTTATAATAAGATCCAATTTAATCCATAATATAGTTTAAATAATGTTCCAGGTTGATATTTCTGTCTTGATTTGAACCCTTAATTTCAAAGGACGCTATTTAGGCTGAGGGAACTAAGTCTATAAGTCTAATTATCACCTATTGCCTCCAACCACTATATTAACGACAATCTATTCGTCCACCCTTCTCAATAAATGTCAATCTACCTAAAGAAAAGAATCACATATTTTTTAAACAAAGCCTAAGATAGAAGATCTCTTCTACATTGAAATGTATTCTATACGGTGAGTGAACATAATTAAGAGACATTTGAATGAGAGAAGCGTGTCTGTCAGTTAATGGTATGTGAAAGGTAAGCTATTTTTTTCAGTTACTAACTGCTTGGTATTTTGCAAAGGAAATTTACGCATACAAATACTCAAAACATCTACCCACTAACCGCAACATAATTAAATTATCAATAAATAATAATAATAATAATAATAATAATAATAATAATAATAATAAATAAATCCTTTCATGACAAATCTGAAGAATCAAGGTCGAATGAATTGGTTACTATCACTACCAAGCAAAAGACATTATAGAGCAGCGATGCAAAATTGAGGCGTCTATATTATTATTATTATTATTATTATTATTATTATTATTATTATTATTATTATTATTACTATTACTGTTAATATCTTAATATATAAAAATTTCGTGTCACGTTGTTTGTCCGCAATAGAATCCCAAGCTACTGAACCGATTTTAATAAAATGTTGCGCACTGTATGCAGTTTGATCCAACTTAAGACTTAGGGTAGTTTATAACTAAATTTATAGTCGCATTATTTTTATTGCAAATTATTTGTTTATTATTTAACAAAGAGTTCCATACGATTCTAACATATGGCGGTGTAATTATCTGTGAGTTCCATACGATTCTAACAGACGGCGGTGTAAGGTAATTTGGTAAGGTAATTGGTTTATTATTTAACAAAGAGAGATCCAGAAGGCTGTGCTTTTTTGTTGCAACCGCGAATTTAAATTGAATTACAAATATTGATTATTTCATAATTTAAGTGTGTTCAGTGTTTATTTTATTTTCAATATTATTAATTTCGTGTGTAAGTATTAGTTTTAAGTAATCTGGTTGAAAGACAGCAACTTAATTTAAAATTTTAACGTATACCTTAGCTATAGCAACGCGTGGCCGGGACTTCTAGTTTTTTTTTTCTTCGCTACAATAGTTTTCTCTTCAACTCAAAGTAATTTTTTAAAATCCTATTTTGCACATATTCTTTTGTCAATTCTAGTCTATTCATACTTGTCCTGAACCTATTCATCAATTCTTCTTATGGTTTTCCTCTTCTCATTATGCCTTCAGCATTCTATTCCAAAATTATTTTTGGAATTCTGTCTTACCCATTCTTTTAATTTGTCCAATATTATTATTATTTATTATTATTATTATTATTATTATTATTATTATTATTATTATTCAGTAGAAGTTTTAAAAATCAACAAGAACTTTGAACAAAAATTTATGTCGATGGAAATGGATTTCTTGGGGAGAGCAGCAAGATGTCCAAAATTAGAAGAAAGAAAGAAAAAAATAAAAGAAATACTGCTGTACGAGAGAAAAAAATGAATATTAGATATTCAATAGTAGATTATATAAGATACAAGCAATTAAATTTGTACGGACATGTACGACGAATGCAAGAAGAAAGATTACCCACGAAAATATTGGAATGGTGTCCACCTGGAAGAAGGAAAGGAAGACCTCGAAACTCGTGGATGCAAGAAATAAGAATTGGAATGAGAATAAGAAGACTGAAGGAAATGGTGTGGATTGATGGAGACGAGTGGAGAAGGTAAATATAACTTTAGGCACATGAAAACATGAAAATCTGTATATAAAGAAATTATTATAAACTCCGCGATTAATTTTGAAGCAAAAGAGTAGCTATATGCATATAACAAACTCAAACTATACGATTTTATAAATTGTTTCTGTCTCTATACTCAGGCTTTTATTTTTAACTAAAATTTTATTCCCTTTAAAAGGTTATCGATACGTCTAAAATTATTAATAATTCTGAAAGGGCAACATGGTTTTAACTACATGAAGTTTTTTTTAAACAGAAGCACTAATTGAGGGTGACTGGAATATCAGGTAGAAACAATTTAACATTTTTTAAATGAAATAAAAAATGGAGATGGTAGAAAACTGTACAGCCTTACAAAAAATATAAAGTGATTAAATGAACAGGAAAATGGTCTTCACTGAAAGTTAGGAAGTATTCAGGATGTAATAGTGGTTTCAGATCAATAATCTCTCCCCTTGAAACCCTACTGTGCTCTCTACACGTGTGCTTCCATGACAAGCCACTCACCAATTACTTTAAATTATAGCTACATCTCCGCTCTCAAAATGTCAAATATATCGTTACAGCAATGATTTCCCAACCAAATAAAGTTACTAATAGACTGACCATGGAAAACTGTACTCGCCTGGTTATCAGATTCGCGGGTTCAAATTCTGACGAGGTCGAATGTTTTAAAGGTTTCCTTTGGGAGGAAAGTTAAGCCTTGGGACCCCATGTCGTAAATTTAGGGTACGTAAAAGAGTCTCAAGGCTGAAATATGAGGCTTCTGAGCACATTTTGAGTGTCCATCATACCCAGTTTTGAATTTTACCACTAATGACCTGAGAAGTTAAATATATTCGTTCAATAAAATACTAACAAACGACTGCATTCAGGGTTCAGATTCCGTATCGACCAACTTAATTAAGGATTTTGCAGAAACACAGATTCGACCGTGATCGACTAGTGCTTACCATGTTCGCCTTAGATTTTATAACTAACGGTCTGGACTGCACACAGTAAAATTAATAATAATAATATTATTATTATTATTATTATTATTATACATAATTATTAGAAAAATCATCAATATCGTATTTAACTAGTAATTTATGGGACAAAAATATTACAAAAGAAAACAAATTAAGAATATTAAAAAAAATTAGAAGTATAGTATCATATGAGTAAAAAAATTGGCAGTTAAAATTTCAAACAAATTCTAAATCATTATCCATTGAAATGGACTTTTGGAGAAGCTCTGCTTAAAATATAGGCCTATATATAAGATTAGAAACGATGTAGTTAAAACCAAAACTGGAGTAAAAGTTCCATATTGGTTTAAATATAACAAACTGCAATGGTTACGGCCACCTGAAGAGAATGACTGAAGAACGACTACCGAAGAAAGTGATGGAATGGCTGCCGCCTGAAAGTTTGAAGAAAGGGAGACCAAATTCTATTTGGATTCAGGATATAAAAACGAGAGAACGAAGAATAGAGAAAGGATAATGGAGTAATAGGGAAGACTGGAGACAAATTTAAATTAGATGTTTAACATACAGAACGTTGGGAACCGAAATATATTTTTGCATTGCAACACCGGTTTTAGATACAGATAGATTATTATTATTATTATTATTATTATTATTAGCAGCAGCAGAATTAATAGTAGCAGTAACGGTAGTAAAAGTAGAACGCCATGTAAGAGTCATAATAGACCTTAATAATCAATATAAATAGTATTAATTATTATATTTTTTATGGTATGCCTTCCCTTTGGCCAGCAACCAATCGAAGGGACTATTATTATGCTTTCAAGTCTTATACGAGAATTTCCCGTAAATTTTATATAGGATCGTAACAGGCCTTGGCCTAATACTTGGAAGGAAGAAGAAGAAGAAGAAACAAGTTATGATTCCAATGTATCATAATGAAATCTGTTTTACAAGTCTGGCATTTTAGTTTCTCTACATATTTTTTTCTCTCTCTAATTTGAATACTATTGTACAAGTTTGTATTTATTATCGATACTGAGCATGAACTACTGCTCATTCGGGTATCATATTATATATATATATATATCCATCCATCCATAGTAATTCTGCCCGAAGGCAGGTCCTTCACTTTAATCATAGCATTTTCATGCTATGCTTGCAGCTTTACTAGGGAATTGTGTAGGTGTGGTAGCTTCCCGTTGTTTTCCACACCGGTGAAGGATGATAAAGATGATGGCCATATGATTTCGGGCACCGTTTGGGCCTTAAAGTTTTCCTGACATTTGTCTTACAGGTCTTACAGGTCCTCACCCAGAAAAACTGCCCCGACCGGGGATTGAACCCGGGCCCGCTGCGTGACAAGGCAGCACGCTATCTCGAGACTACAGCGGTGGACACACACATACACATACACACACACATATATATATACTTGTCATGCAGCGGGCCCGGGTTCGATTCCCGGTCGGGACAGGCTCCTGGATGAGGTTTTTTCGATGTTTTCCTCACCTGTAAGACAAATGTCAGGAAGCTTAGGGCCCAACGGTCCCCGAAAATCATCCGGCCACTATCATCACCATCCTTATCACTGTCACTAACATCCTTCACAGGTATGGAAAGCAATGGGAAGCTACCACACCTATAATTCCCTAGTAAAGCTGCAAAGAATAGCATGAAAGACCTGCCCTCGGGCAGAATTACTATGGATGCATATATATATTCATTTATTTAAGTAAAGTGTAAAAGTGTAAAGTAATCCCATAACAGGCCCGGAGGCCCTTGGGGTAGTAGGAGGTTAACCCTTAAATTGGCAAAACACATATTTCTTCTGTTAGTTATTTGAATGTTGCGGACCGCAGTGAAAACGGAATATTGTGTAACTGTTATTATTAGGTATATTGCATAATTACACACACATTTAAGTGGTTTCTTTTTGTTCGTTTTCTTCTGATTTATTTAAAATATTAAATTAATTAAATCAACTGATGTATCCAAAAGGATACATTACGAATTTAAGGGTTAAGGCTCCCACTTTTTCTAGACAATCGGCACTTTATGTCAGCCGGGTTGTCAGCCCTGCGTGACGGCCGCCTTTACCCCCAGAACAAGCGTCTGGTACTCATTTCCGTTAGAGGCTGAGTCGACCCCAGGGCCATAGAGCCGCCAGAGGGTTTGGGTCAGTTAAAAAAATCCTGACACCAACGGGACTTGAACCCTCGACCCTCCGGCTTGTAGCTCAGTGCCTTAACCACTACGCTACGGCGTGCCCCCCCCCATTCATTTATTTAATGTTTACACATCTTTCTGTGCCCGAAGTTTTATTTTCCTTTTCTACTCGTCTCTATCCATCCTCTCCACGCCCTCCAGTCCTCTTGTAATCATTCCTGTTCTTATTTCTTGCATCCACGAGTTTCCTTCTTCTTGCAGGTGGACACCATTCCAATGTTTTTCTGGGTAATCTTGCCTCTTGCATTTGCCCATACGAATTTAATTGCTTGCATCTTATCTAAAATTCTATTATATATCTAATATTTATTTTTTCTCGTATGTCAGTATTTCTAATTTTTAACATCTTACTGCTCTCATATATATATATATATATATATATATATATATATATATATATATATATAAAATAAGTGTTTGAATTGGATTCGCCTGGTAGTGTAATGGATATCACGCTGAAGTACAGACTCAGAGATCCGGGTTCGAATCCCGTCCAGGCATTTATTTTTCTTATCATACCATATTAAGCTTGCATTGCTCAATGTTAAACATTTAATTATAACATCGATAAAGCGTCACTGCTATAAAGTAAAATAAATATTCTCTTTAATTTGCTTATTTGATATAGTCAGCTACTAGATGGCAGTGAAGACAGTGTTCTCGCGACATCTAGTAATAATGGAGAGTGTAATACATATATAAGAAAAAATAAGTGTTTGAATTGGATTCGCCTGGTAGTGTAATGGATATCACGCTGAGGTACAGACTCAGAGATCCGGGTTCGAATCCCGTCCAGGCATTTATTTTTCTTATCATACCATATATATATATATATATATATGTGTGTGTGTGTGTGTGTGTGTGTGTGTGTGTGCGCGTGTGCGCGCGTGTGTGTGTGTGATTTTTAAGTAGGCCTACATCAATAAGAGAAAGTCAAAATATTGAAACATCATTAGGGATAATAGAAAGGAGAGATTTTAAATGACATGAATATATAATTAGCAAGAATGGAAAAAAGGAAAACTAAACATGTTTACCCTACTAAAACGGAAAAAAAAGAAGACGGAAAGGAAAAAAAAAGAAGAAGAAGAAGTCCAAGAAGGTATCAAAAAAATGAATGGAAACTGTATAAACTGTAGGCCAACGACGCTTCTATTTGGACCGATTAATTTAGCTAATATAAACTCTAAACATTGCAACATAAATAGAACCCAGAGATAAAACATTATTTAACAGAAAAAAATTACACACTAATTAACAACATATAATAAGTAAATCAGAAACGTACACTTTATTATCTAACATTTATATTTGTAAAATGTCCACCGCTGTGGTCTCGAGGTAGCGTGCTGCCTTGTCATGCAGCCGGCCCGGGTTCGATCCCCGGTCGGGACAAGTTTCATAGGTGAGGTTTTTTCGGGGTTTTTCCTCACCTGTAAGATAAATGTCAGGAAACTTCAAGGCCCAAACGGTCCCCGAACATCATCTGGCCATCATTATCATCAACTCACATATCCGAGCAATGTAACCCCGCCTTCCAGGCGCCCCAACCTCACAACTGGGTTACAAGTACGCCATGCCAGGAGAGACCACCAGAAATGTCGAAAGACAGCCTGGGGCATTTGCAAAAAAAGTACAATTGTAAGACGTACTTTTGATAACCTACTCTCTAGGGATAGGTAAAATGTTTAAGTCTTGAAAATACGTACTAGATACATCTGTCGTCCTCAACTAAAACCTCTGCTTAAAAAACTTCGTCAAACAATTAAAACATGATTCTTGAAAATACGTACTAGATACATTTGTCATCAACTAAAACCTCTGCTTAAAAAGCTTCGTCAAACAATTAAAACATGATTCTTGAAAATACGTACTAGATACATTTGTCATCAACTAAAACCTCTGCTTAAAAAGCTTCGTCAAACAATTAAAACATGATTCTTGAAAATACGTACTAGATACATTTGCCATCAACTAAAACCTCTGCTTAAAAAACTTCGTCAAACAATTAAAACATGATTCTTGAAAATACGTACTAGATACATTTGTCATCAACTAAAACCTCTGCTTAAAAAGCTTCGTCAAACAATTAAAACATGATTCTTGAAAATACGTACTAGATACATTTGCCATCAACTAAAACCTCTGCTTAAAAAACTTCGTCAAACAATTAAAACATGATTCTTGAAAATACGTACTAGATACATTTGTCATCAACTAAAACCTCTGCTTAAAAAACTTCGTCAAACAATTAAAACATGATTCTTGAAAATACGTACTAGATACATTTGCCATCAACTAAAACCTCTGCTTAAAAAACTTCGTCAAACAATTAAAACATGATTTTTGAAAATACGTACTAGATACATTTGTCATCAACTAAAACCTCTGCTTAAAAAACTTCGTCAAACAATTAAAACATGATTCTTGAAAATACGTACTAGATACATTTGTCATCAACTAAAACCTCTGCTTAAAAAGCTTCGTCAAACAATTAAAACATGATTCTTGAAAATACGTACTAGATACATTTGTCATCAACTAAAACCTCTGCTTAAAAAGCTTCGTCAAACAATTAAAACATGATTCTTGAAAATACGTACTAGATACATTTGCCATCAACTAAAACCTCTGCTTAAAAAACTTCGTCAAACAATTAAAACATGATTCTTGAAAATACGTACTAGATACATTTGTCATCAACTAAAACCTCTGCTTAAAAAGCTTCGTCAAACAATTAAAACATGATTCTTGAAAATACGTACTAGATACATTTGCCATCAACTAAAACCTCTGCTTAAAAAACTTCGTCAAACAATTAAAACATGATTCTTGAAAATACGTACTAGATACATTTGTCATCAACTAAAACCTCTGCTTAAAAAACTTCGTCAAACAATTAAAACATGATTCTTGAAAATACGTACTAGATACATTTGCCATCAACTAAAACCTCTGCTTAAAAAACTTCGTCAAACAATTAAAACATGATTTTTGAAAATACGTACTAGATACATTTGTCATCAACTAAAACCTCTGCTTAAAAAACTTCGTCAAACAATTAAAACATGATTCTTGAAAATACGTACTAGATACATTTGTCATCAACTAAAACCTCTGCTTAAAAAACTTCGTCAAACAATTACAACATGATTCTTTAAATAACGTACTAGATTACAATTTGTCATCAACTAAAACCTCTGCTTAAAAAGCTTCGTCAAACAATTAAAACATGATTCTTGAAAATACGTACTAGATACATTTGCCATCAACTAAAACCTCTGCTTAAAAAACTTCGTCAAACAATTAAAACATGATTCTTGAAAATACGTACTAGATACATTTGTCATCAACTAAAACCTCTGCTTAAAAAGCTTCGTCAAACAATTAAAACATGATTCTTGAAAATACGTACTAGATACATTTGTCATCAACTAAAACCTCTGCTTAAAAAACTTCGTCAAACAATTAAAACATGATTCTTGAAAGGCCTACACGTTTAATTGTTTGACGAAGTTTTTTAAACAAACGTTTTAGTTGAGGACGATTGATATCTTGATACGGATTTTAAAATATTAAAACTGTACTTAATAATCTCAACAGTTAATAATAAATTTGAATTTTTATTTCAGTTGGTCGAGTGAAAGCTGGCCATACCAATGATAAAGGGATAGTAAAAAAAATAATCATAAATAATTCTGGGGCAATTTATAAACATTCCCTTAGTATGGTGCATTAGTTTATAAAACTTATAGGCATTGTTGCATTTATAAAGTTTTATTTGGGGTGATTTACCATGTACAAGCGTATAAAACAGTGGCTCTTCCAACTCTTTTGTATGATAGCGAAGTATGGACATTGAAACAGAAGAATATACAGAGACAGATCTGCTGAAATGAGATACCTTCGGAGGACTGCAGGATACACACTATTAGACATCTTATAAGAATTACACATGGGACCTTCAGGAAACAAAATTTCTGATTATAAGGCAAGATGGATGCAACATGTCTATCGAATAGAAGATCACGGGATACCCAAACAAATGTTAAGATATCAACCTGCAGGAAGAAGACCAGGACGTCCACTCAAAAGACTTTTGGATGGTGTTTCTCTTGAGGCCGAAACAGGTCAACAAATGACCTAAATTCGTGAATGTATTATAATGATGATGATAAGGATTTACCACGAATTTAAGAAGCACTAACAGGGATATGTCTTAACTATAAAAATATGACAGGTGCGGAAAGGATTGTATTCATCGCTCTTTGATCAGTTCTGTTCCGAATGGCTACAAAGAGCTGAGTAACGGTGTCGAATAAACAATGGTTAATCTATCGTCGAGTAGCTACTCCACGAGACAAATTGGAAAAATTGTGCATCATTAACAATGGGATTCTTGTTGCTCATTCGTAATACGATGAAAAAAACAATTAAGTAAATTGGGTTTGATGGTAGAAGACGAGATGACAGTACGAAATATGCTAATGGAAATAAATGACACGTTCGATCAAGATGTGATTAAAACAAATGCTATTGTGACAACAGCTGTGTCATCGGAAGAAACCGAACAATACAAATGTGCATCTTTATGCTGACATTGTTGAGCAAGTAGACTCTCGTGTAGTTAGAGATACTTTGGAATGTGATATAAGCTGTAACAGGAATTGCTTGTAAGAAGTAAAAATAGATAACAATGGCCAAAAATCTTTAATAGGAAATTAACATTTTCTGTGGATTGCTGGAAAAAAAAAAAAAAAAGGAAAAGAAGGGTGAATAACTTGAGCTGGAAGTCCCAATACGAGGGTGAATCAAATATAAAACCGGAATTATTGTTTACAATTTTATTGAATTAACAAAAAAAAGATACAAAACCACCACCTCATTTTTCTACATAGTCTCCTGCACTTCCAACACACTTTTGCCATCGAGTTGGCAACTTTTTGATGCCGTCCTTGAAGAATGAGGGATGACGTGTAGTCAGCCAGTTGCACATGAACTCCTCTACCGCTACAACCGCCTTCCTCCCAGGTCTTCTTTCAGTGGCCCAAACAAATGGTAGTCATAGGGTGACAAATCTGGACTGTAAGGAGGATGTTCCAGAGGTGTCCAATGCATTTTCGTCAGTTTTTCTTGTGTCAACCGAGCAGTGTGTGCCTTGAATTGCAGCACAATCACATTTCGGATCGCTTTCCGGCGGATTTTCGGAATTTGAGTTCATCACTGATGATGGCTTGAACACTTCCGAAGCTTATTCCAACGTGTGAAGCAATTTCAGAAATTGTTAGCGCCGATCCTCTTCAATAAGGTCTCGTACAGCACGAATGTTGTCTGCAGTGACGCTTGTTCGTTGCCGTCTTTGGTGGGGCTCATTTTCCACTGAATTCCGGCCCGTTAATTTTTTTTTTGCGCCAATCATATACCTGCGTCTTCGAAAGGGTTGTTGCGCATGGAGCCTTCTCAAAATTTCAGAAGGTTTAGTGCCTTCTTTCGCCAAAAACTTAATAATAATGTGTTGCGCATCAGTCGTGTGTACCTCTTGCTCGCTCATGGCGTACTGAAGCAAGCGGCCGTTCCTTCGGAGTCCGACACATCAAGATCCCTACTCCAGACACCCCCACCAACTTCCCCTCCAAACCGCAACTTTTGCAGTTCGCTACCAGGACCTCCAGATACAAATTCCGGTTTATATTTGATCCACCCTCGTATATGAGTACAGACCTGGACACTGAGATCGAAGAGGAGGAGAGTAGATTGGAAGCACAAGAAATATGGAAATGAAAAATAACGTGTGAAGTGCACAAAGAAGGTAAAAAAGTTGCATTAGGAAATATAAAGAAGAGGAAAGCAAACTTGCTGGGATACTCTTGAAAACAAATGGTCATTCTATGCCAAGAGTGCACCTGCGAATGTTAAAAAAAAAAAAAAGTACTCCTAGTGTCATGTCACCCAACAAGATAAAACAAGTTACCATTATCAGATTGGGGGGATAACTGTGTCCATAAAGTATTTCCAACATTACAGCTTCCTCAATGACCAATCACATTTCAATGATTTTTATTTACAACCAATCACAGTCGTATTTCGCCTCGAATTTATCAACCGAAGTTCATCATGTTAAAGAAAGCTCCTCCTTTTTAACATTCTGAATAGGTCATAGCATTATTTTGCAGTGACTGACTCTCTAAGTAATACGGCTACCAGATTGAATATATAGTGTATGAATGTCAGCAGATAGTGCATGCGGGAGATAATATAAAAACATTTGTAGCAATTGATTATAACAAAACAAGAAACCTTTGCACTTTCTTAAACGAATTACTTTCCACGAAAGGACGTTGCAGAAAAATATAATTGACATATTTTACATCATAGGATATCATAAATTAATTAATATCTACGTATAATGTTGGTTATAAATGTCTCGACTAGGGTGCATTCTTAAACATTGCGATTCTTTGGCAATAAATAATATGATCTGGTTGCAGTGATGAACAAAAGAAGCAAATAAAGTGTACCAATCGTTTCTCATTTGTTTTCAAACATCGCCGTTTACATTAAATATATAAATATTTTAAAATAACTATAGTTAAATAATGATTTGTGAGTAAAAAGCTTAATTTTATTCGTTAAATAGTCCTAACAAATTCCACTTGATTTCCAAATTGTCTAATTGGAAATCACTCGTGACATTACTTATGAACAGACACATTGTACCATATCTACTGTTTCAGATGTTTTTCGGGCGACTAGAGGTGCACACGTGGAAGTACACTGGCATTGCTTTACAAACTTTGTTAAATTATTGGGTCATCTATCCCCGTTGTGTAGCCATGTAGGTTTTGTTTATATATTCATATGTTTATTTTATTTTTTTCATTTATGGAAAAATAATTCACATACGGCCAAGCAGGCCCATGCGCAATGTAAATGCAAATGTATTTACTTTCTTTACAAAAAAAAAACAATAAATTCCATTCCATTGCTTACATACAAACTTCGAGAGTTTATATATCATCTGCCACAGACCATACAACTCTAACTTTTATAGTTTTCATCCTGTAGGAAGTTGTAATGTTGGAAAGACTTTATGGACACGGTGTATATTATTTGCAAATCCCAAGCTTCTTCACACCCTCAGCAACTGGATACATCAATCTATGATCGATCTTCCATCTGACCTCTTAGCATGTAGCTTTGATTGCATCACCCTCTCATGTATCTCGTTTGAATACATTCTCTATACGTGTCCACCATCTCAATCTACTTGTTTTATTGAAGCTATTCAAAACATGGTGATTTATAAAGCTGATATAGTTCCGAGTTATTAATAATCCAACCATTTGCATCCTGAATTGGGCCCATATATATATATATATATATATATATAGTGCAACATATTTTTTGAAAAGTTGCACGTATCATTATATCCAATAGTGATTAATGTCCAGGTTTCACAACCGAACATCAATACAGGTTTAATGAGTGAACAAGAAATAATACGCACTTAATAACCAATAACAGACATAAAATAGTAACGACGCGTCCGTCCGGATGACATGATTCATTCCCATACCCTCCACGGTCTCCCGATCTCACACTTTGTGATTTCTTCCTGTGAAGGACCATGTGTACGTACCACCACTTCCGGTCGACCTCCCATACTTTAGAAGAAGAACAGTTGCTGCTGTTCAATATATTACTCCAAATATGTTGATCAAGGTTTGAGAGGAATTAACTATCGGCTAGATGTGTGCCTTGTGACGAAAGGTGCTCACATCGAACACATAAATTATGTTATAAAAACTCGAAGAGTTTCTCTTTAATCCCATGTAACTTTTTGTTCTTATATATATATCATCTTCGTTAGGTTTACCGTATAGGCCACATGGCCTAAACCGAATTCGTTCATGATGATGATATATAATAATAATAATAATAATAATAATAATACTTTATTTATTCTGGCAGAGTTAAGGCCATAAGGCCCTCTCTTCCACTCAACCAGCACAAATACAAATAAATATTTGACAAATATAGATATACACTATACTAATTATAAACAGTTAAAGATACAATAATGTAGCAATGTAAATGTCATGTACAAACAACATTTTATAGGGTAATAACAATAATGATAAGATAATAAATAATAATAATAATAATAATAATAATATAAATATGATACATTATACGAGAAACACCAATTAACCAATTAATATATATACCTTACACTGAATAATAATGAAGTCGAGTTTAGAGCAAATATAAATTTAGATTTCTTTTAAAAGATGCCAATGTCCGGCAGCCCCTTATTTCTTGTGGTAGGGAATTCCAGTTGCGAGAAGTGGAGATGGTATATGACATGGAGTAATGTGATGTCCTATGTTGCGGTATATTAAGCAAGAGACTATGTTGTGATCTTGTGTTTAAGTTATGGTTTGAGGATAGATACTGGAAACGGGATGACAAATAATTGGGAATCGAGGTATGTAGGATCTTAAATGGGAGAATTAGACAGTGCGATTTTCTTCTCTCTTTTAGATGTAGCCATGACAATTCGTGGAATAATATGGACACGCTGCAGTTTGTCCGACAATCCGTCACTTATGTCAGTTAGTAGAACGTCACAGTAGTCAAAATGCGGCATCACTAAAGTTTTGGATTAAAATTCTTTTAAGAGTTGTAGGAAGAAAATGTTTAAGTCATGTAAGAGAAATTAAATAACTTTAAAACCCGTCCATTATTTTGGAACACCCTCCATAGGAATAAACACGCTCTCCTCTGGATCTGAGGTTGCATAGATTTTTCAGGGATGGAAATAAAGGAACCTGAAACCTTAAATAAGGGGAAACTGGTCCAAATGTTTCAATTCCTTCGCGCCCAGATTTGAAATGTCTCGCCAACATTAAATAGTTTCGTCAGATAAAAAGTTCTAACTCATGTAGATACAATTTCAGAACGTGTCGCTTCACGCGGATAACTTGCTATAACGGCCGGCTAACAAGTGTATTAACAATACTGTACACCTGTATATAGAAACTGGATACATTAATATTTTCTCTCGTTCACTTTCCCTATCATAGAAACAGCTCTCTCCTGCCTGGAAAAATCACTTATGTAACGTTTCTTATTAATATGTTTATTCTTTTTTTATTAAAATGAGCGTGAGTCTTGTCTGCCCTTTCAGAACTAAAAAAAACTACTTGACAAATTTGAATGGGTCTCCATGTAGAGATTTTTTTTCCTGCGACAATCAACGTACATAACATATATTGCGTACGTACTTACAGGGCCGGAGCTTAAAAAAAGTGCATCGGTGCACCAAAAAAGTTGTTTTGGACGCTTAAATGGCGTCAGATACAGCAAGCACAACAAGGGAAATTATGGAATTGTAAAAATCGTATTAGGAAAAAATAGAAGGAAATTTTTGAAATGGTATGAGCACCTCATAAGAATGGATGGAATAAGAGAGATTACCAAAGAAGATCTTTAATTGGAAAGCTAATGGAAGAAGTGGAAGAGGCAGGTCTAGAGAACGATGGCGCACTAAAAAAGTTGTTTTGGACGCTTAAATGGCGTCAGATACAGCACAACAAGGGAAATTATAAAAAGGTAAAGTGATCCCACTGCAGGCCTCAGGAGGCCCTTGGAGTAGTAGGAGGTTAGGGCTCCCACTTTTTCTTGACAATCGGCACTTGATGTCAGCCGGGGTGTCAGCCCTGCGTGACGGCCGCCTTTACCCCAGAACAAGCGTCTGGTACTCATTTCAGTTAGAGGCTGAGTCGACCCCAGGGTTTGCCGCCAGAAGGTTTGGGTCAGTTTAAAAATCCTGACCCCACCGGGACTCGAACCCTCGACCCTCCGGCTTGTAGCTCAGTGCCTTAACCACTACGCTATGGCGTAAGATACAGCACAACAAGGGAAATTATGGAATTGAAAAAACCGTATTAGGAAAAAAATAGAAGAAAAACGTTTGAAATGGTATGGGCACCTCATAAGAATGGATAGAATAAGAGAGAATACCAAAGAAGATCCTTAATTGGAAAGCTAATGGAAGAAGTGGAAGGGGCAGGTCTAGAGAACGATGAATAGATGGAGTGGAGAAAAGCATGGAAGCTAGAGATTTGAGGAAAGAAGATGCTTTAGACACGAAAGCTCTGGCGACAAATCACTTTGGGTTGAAGGAGAAACACTGTACTGTGTAATATTCCTAAATAAAAAAAAATGGCTTACTCTGCCTAATTGTCATTTCGACATTTCTGTTGTTCTCTCTTGACATTGGCGTAACTGTAACCCACTTCTGAGGTTGGGACGCCTAGAAGGCGAGGTAAAGCTGCCCCGATGATAATGATAGTGGTGCGCCAGAAGAGTACTCAATCCTAAACTTAATCTAAGGCGAATAAGAATGGTGATCGTGATGTTCCGGGATCGATTGAGCCTTAAAGTTTCCTGACATTTGACTTACAGATGAGAAAAAACATCGAGGGGGAAACAAAAACTCAGGAAACTTGTCAAGACCGAGACTTAGAACTCGGGCCCGCTGCGTGACAAGGCAGCACGCAACCTCGAGACCACAGATGTGAACATTTTAGACATGTCTTTCACTATATACTTGCTTCGGATCGTGGGAGAGTGGCGTGTTGGGATCTTTTAGGACGGATCGAGAGTGAATCAGAAACATGCAAATTTTTTGGGTACAGTAAAGAAATTGAGATATAGTAAAATTGTAGATTAAGGATATATGTATTATCAATAAGAAGAATCTCAATATGGTCTTTGTTTTCGATCTTTAATTATATTATATAATAAGTAGGTCTGATAAGTTGAATAGTCTAATAGTGCATTTGATGTCTGTAGGGACGTGGGGAGGGGGGTATGAGCGTGCGCGTGTGTATATGTGTGGGGTGTGTGGGTGTATGTGTGTGTGTTTTTTTTCTAATTTGTTTTCTAGCAATTTTTTTAATATTAATGTACAGAATGAGACTTTTTATTTATTTATACACATGGTTTTTTTCATGGATGAGTGTAGATATGTATTATTGTGATGTAGTGTAGACATAGATTTCACTTATATGTAGCCTATTATTGTTTTTTGATACAGGTGTATTTGAAGATATTTGTTTACATTATTATTAGTTTTACTTTTTTTTATTCATGGAAAATAGTGCACGTACGGCCAATCAGGCCCGTGCGCAATGTAAATGTATATGTATTTTCTTTCTTCTGAAAAAAAAAAGGCAATAAATTCCATTATCTATCTTTATACTAGCTGGATGTTCTCCACCTTTGTGATCAATAGATTTGGACGTGAGACAGCAGCTAGCTGGTAGTATAAAGGCCAGGCACCACGCAGTTTAGTAATATTTCCCTCAAGGAAACTAGACTCAAAAGCAGTTTTAAAAAACTCACTAAATATTTCCTTAGACAATAATACACTGGTGTCCAAAAGTTTAGGATAATTTGTAAAACGGAAAATCAAAATGCTTAAAGAGGAGCAAGGAGTAAAAATTATTTATCAAAACGTTTCTCAGTACATTTAGTTTAGTTTACATACTAAATTATAATCTCTCTTCAACAATGAAAAAATTAATAGCAATTATAAATGAAAATTGCATTGTTGCAGTTAAGCCCTGTTCCATAAATCTTCATTTTTAAAGAGAGTTATGATATAATCAGATGTAGTGTAAGAACAGATTGCAGTAAAATGGCACAAAGACAACATCTGGACCCTCTGCTTCGGGGTAGAATTATTGGGCGGCTAGAAACAGGACAGACACAAACTGAGGTCTCCATAGCACTTAATGTGCCACAAAATGTTATATCTAGGTTATGGCGACGGTTCCAAGAGACCGGAGACGTTAGGCGAAGACCAGTGGGAGGTCGTCCAAGAGTTACAAATCCTCAGCAGGATCGATATCTTGCGTTAACTGCAAGGAAGAAGAAACCGAACAATGTCTGCCAGACAACTGAGTTCAGAACTTGCGGCCGCCTCAGGTATCAGAGTATCCAGACAAACTGTCTATAGAAGACTCAGAGCTGCTGGTCTGTATGCTAGACGGCCTGTAGTGTGCGTCCCACTCACCCTTGATAACAAGAGAGCACGTTTACGGTGGAGTCAGGAACATCGCGACTGGACTCTAAATCAGTGGAGCAGCGTGCTATTTACAGACGAGTCCAGATTCAGCTTGAACTGTGATTCGCATCGCGTGACTATCTGGAGGGAGCAAGGAACTCGTTACAACCCCATGAACATCATGGAAAGACATCCATTTGGTGGCGGTGGTCTGCTGGTATGGGGAGGTATAATGATGAATGCACGCACAGAGCTTCACATCTTCGCAGGTGGCACTGTTAATGCTCAGCGGGTATAGAGAAGAGATCCTGGAACCTCATGTAAGACTTTTCAGGGGAGCTGTGGGTCCAGAATTCATATTCATGGATGACAATGCCCGACCTCACAGGTCACAACTGGTGGATGAGTTTCTTCAGGAGGAAGATATCCAGCGTATGGAGTGGCCAGCGAGGTCTCCGGATATGAATCCTATAGAGCATGCATGGGATGCCTTAGGGAGACAAATTGCATTTCGTCAGCCTCCTCCGAGGACACTTCAAGACCTTCACATTGCTCTTCATGAGGAGTGGAATTTGCTGAGCATCGAACTCCTGAACAACCTCATCACTAGCATGCCACGTCGATGTGAGTCTTGTGTAGCTGTCAGGGGTAATCACACCCCATACTAATCATTTGAACCATTGTTGTTCAACTTTTATGTTCGAATTCTGAAATGCAGTTTTCGTTTGTTGTGAAAATGACAAGTGAATGACGTATTCATGCCATTGTTTCTTTCGTGCCATGTTTCTAATTATCTGTGACATACCCTTACCAAATTTTGTATTATTCTGACAAATGCTTTATAATAAGTCGGCAAATGAACTAACTATCCTTAACTTTTGGACACAAGTGTATATACTCGAGTTCTAGGTATATTTTTATTATTCATTTACATTTTGCACTTTCTTTATCTAGCCAATTACTTAATCAAATTATTATCATCATCTGACTACCAAGCGGTGATTATTCAGGAAACGGAAGATGCATTATACATGACAAGGAAATTAACTGAGGAATACAAGAAATGCGGATTAAATATGAATATTAAGAAAACCGAATATCTCACGATAGATCTAGAGAACGAAGAACAATTACAATGTGAAAATGTGCAAATTAAGGAAGTTGAAACATTAACATATTTAGGATTAATTTTATAATCAGATGAGAAAAGTTATAGTGAAATTGAGATAAGAATTAGTAAAGGAAGAAAACTAATTGGAATGTTAAATGTAGTGATATGGAGTAAAATATTAAAAATAAACCCAAGACATTGATATTTAAATAATTAGTACAAAGTGTTATGTTGTAAAATTACAGAAAATATGGATTAAAGATATCTACAGAAAAAACAAAAATTATGGCATTTCAAGGTGTAGATCCTGTCAGAAGTAAAATTGTACTGGACAATAAAATTTTGGAGCAGGTGAATAATTTTACATATCTAGGATGCAATATCTCATATGAAGAAGAAAAGGATGTAAATGCAAAAATATCTAAATTTTTAAGAATTTTAGGGTTAATAAATTCTATCTTCAAGCCAAAGTTAGTCCAAAAGCATTCAAGACAGAAAGTGTATAAAACACTGGCTCTTCCAACTCTTTTGTATGGTAGCGAAGTATGGACGTTGAAACAGAAGGATATACAGAGACTTAGATCTGCTGAAATGAGATATCTTCGGAGGACTGCAGGATACACACTACTAGATCACAAAAAAAATGAAGACATCTTAGAAGAATTACACATGGAATCTTTAGAAAACAAAATTTCTGATTATAAGTCAAGATGGATACAACATGTTCATCGAATGGAAGATCACAGAATACCCAAACTAATGTTAAGATATCAACCTGCAGGAAGAAGAAGACCAGGACGTCCACTCAAAAGACTTCTGGATGGTGTTTCTCTTGAGGCCGAAACAGGTCAACAAATGGCCTAAATTCGTGAATGTACTATGATGATGATGATATGTTGTATGGTGAAGGGACCTGGACTTTAGGTAGACAGAAATGGATTTTTGGCGAAGGGCATCAAGAAAATCAAGAAAGGAGAAAATACGGAAGCAGACAATTACAGAAATAACGAACGTTAAACATAATATTATAGAAGTAATAGAAGAACGAAGATTGAAATGGTATGGACATCTGAAGAGGATGGAGAATAATAGAATCCCAAGAATGATGCTGGATTGGAATGCTGAAGGCAGATACCTCAAAGAAGAATATGCTGAGGATAGGAATCTGTGACGCAGAAAAATACATTTGGGCTGAAGGATAACTACTGTAATGCAGAGAAAATCCTTAATAAAAATCATTATTATTATTATTATTATTATTATTATTATTATTATTATTATTATCATTATTACTGGAAATGCGTGCTATTATGCAATACAGAGACTCTGAAATCCCAACTCCTTTAAAAAATTGTTAAACTGAAAATATATAAAAACTAATTCTACAAATTATATTATATGAATGTTCTGAATTTACAGAATATAGATGGCTAAATCGTATGTGTCATTGTCATTAAACGAAAAAGGGAAAGTGATTGAAGATAAAGAAAAACAAACTATCAGTACGCGAAATAATGACTAAATTTAAATTTATGAGATTTTAAAACACAAAGGAAAAATAATGAATGAATGGATACAAGAAAATGGTCAAATGAAGAGGAAAGCACAAAAAAAAAAAAAAAAAAAAAAAAAACGTGGTGTGGTAATGTTTTACAAGTCCGCGATAAAATATCTCCAAATTTCTGGACCATAGTTACTGAGTGCAAACCGAAACTGCATATTTTAATTCCAGGATACGCGCTAAGACATATTTTTAACACTGACGAAACAGTACTGTTTTTTCGCGGGTTACCGTCGAAGTCGCTCGTACATACTACACTTTCCAACGGCAGCGGAACTACAATATTAATCCAAGGTACATAAAAAGACATACGGTGCTCTGTAGTCTAAGATTGGTTATTATTTTTTTTGTTTTTTTATAACGCGGAAAGTTGCCTAATGTGGAAAAAAATAATTGGTCCCATGCAATTCCGCTTTGGACAAGTTTTACTGAATCCGCATTCCTTCGGAGGTCTCAAATAATAGTTATAAAGATAATTAGGACTGGGATAATTTTGTAATAATTTTTTATATTGGGTTAAAACATATGTATATTGTATTATGAGCACGAAACAATGTTTACTCAGTCAAAAAATGTAAATTTCATAGTGCATATTTTTGAGTTTTTCATCATTACATAATATATCTACATAGAGATATAGTTACAAGTATACACATCTTTCTAATTTGAGAACACATGTAGGGCTACATATGAAAAATCAGTGATAAATAAAATTATAGAGTTCTTACTTGAAGCGTGTAACATTACAATAATTGACAACAGTAAAAATAGGGAGAACATAGACGCCCTAAACTACGGTGCTTCTAAGAAACCACGCAGATTATTTCTCGTAGAAAAATCTGATATGTACAAAAAAAGAGGGTGCCATATATTATTTATTATATATTGTCAATATCTTGTCTGGTAAAATGGAGAGCAAATTGTTTATAGTTCTAGTTTTTAAAGAAAATGTTGATATATATATATATATAATATATATATATATAATGTTATATTGCAGATTTTCGCGGATGTAAGTATGAATATGAAAGTTTTCTTGGGTTTTCCGCGTCTTGGATTCAATTTCGGCCTCTGGCCACTGATTCCGACGTTTCGGCATGATCCCACATCATTCCTTGGTACTCGCATGTGGGATCATGATGAAACGTCGGAATCAGTGGCCAGAGGCCGAAATTGAATCCAAGACGCGGAAAACCCAAGAAAACTTTCATATATATATATTGTTAAATTTATTATTTCTAGGCTACATGCAATATCTGGGTCTCTTTTTGGACAACCTTGATATAGTTGATACTAGATGGTGGTGGTTGATTCTAGATCCAGGGGTATCTTTGAAGAAATATTGACTCTTTGTAATATAATGCAATAGCTGATGACAAAGTAATAAAGACATTTTATAATTTAACAAGAAAGATGACTATCGCATCTCGTAGAATTAATATTGATTTATCGTTTTCATCTGATCGCCAGATTTCGGCAGATTTTTAACATAAACGTGATGAAAGAAAGTAGGTATTAAAAGAATCGTGAACACAACTGCATTTTTCTGAATTAAATTTTCATGAATTTGCTCCAATTCTCACAAAAACACCGATAAATCACTAAGCACGGGGAATGAATTCTTACAATACTGTTCTTTCTACTCAAATTTACATCTAAAATTCAAAATATTAGAGTTCTTTTTCAGAAATATAGCTTCTTATTATAATTTGGCATGAACACCTCCTTAGAATGTCAAACAATAGACTACCTCTGAAACTATTCAACTACAGACCCGCAGGACGGAGAGACCCGGGAAGACCTAAGAAGCGATGGAGGAATTAATTTCTATCCTGAAGCGGAACAAGCGAATGGCCTAATCCATGGCTGTAATTAGTGATGATGATGATGATTATAATTATATTCACGCTGTGGGCTTGAGGTAGCGCGCTGCCTTGTCACGCTGCGGGCCCCGGTTCGATTCCCGGTCGGGACAGGCTCCTGGGTAAGGTTTGTTTAGGGGTTTTTCCTCTCCTGCAAGACAAATGTTACGAAGATTAGGGCCCAACGGTCCCCGAAAATCATCCAGATTTAAATTGCGACGCTAATGATTTGAACTGTTAAAGAGGGCCGTTAAATAAAAATACCAACTACCAGCCATAGAGACCGGATCCTTGAGAGGGTATAGTCCCAGGAAATGTGAAACGAAGCTATAATCTGCAAGCTAAGGTATATATTCAATAAACTAGCAAAATGTGACCAAAAACTCGACTCATTGAGAAATTTAGTAATTTTACGGGGTTCCTGCGTGACGAACTTTTAATTTAGGAAGTAGGCGAGTTTTCATTAAATCAGATCAACCTCTGTTTCATATTGATACTGCGATAACATCAGCCCACTCGGTGAACATAAGAATTAAAGTTAGGAGATATGTATTGTCAACATTGTTAACCCTGAGTTCAACTACCTTAATTAAGGCCATACATGTTTATTTGTGTCTCATATGTTTACTGGTATTATTTAATGTGAACATTACAGTTTTATTACAGGGTAGAATTACCTACAACTTCATAGTTTATATTTACAACGTGTGTTTTTATACAAATATTTATTTATTTATTTATTTATTTTACCCCCGACTCTGAAGATTTTCAGGCACGTAAAAGATCCTTAAGCCTGAATGAAAAATACCTCTAAGCAAAATTTACCTAATTTTCCCGTCCTAGTACTACCTTGGTTTCCTAGATGTCAGTATGAGGCGAAACGCTGACCCCGGACCACTCAAATGACATCTATACGAAAACAAGTGTAACTAAATTAGTATGGTTCAAATTCTTCCCTGTAGGAGGAGAGCGCCTAAATCTCTGTTTAAGGGAAACATGGGCTCACAAGATACAAGAAGATTTATTTTACCTGATGAAGCAAATACCTTAAGGGTTTCTCTACCACTTCAACAGGATTAAATTATACATACAAACCAATTATGAATAATCTACGTTGATTAATAATACATAATAGGCCTAGGTTAAACAATATAGAGTTGACAAGGAAATAAAAAGTATTAATAATAATAAATAACTAACTCACTGGCACTAACCCGTAGGTTCATGGCCGCGCAGATATAAGTGCTCCATACACCCCTATCTTGAGCCAATGTTCTCCAATCATTCCTTGTATAATCTACTTCCCTCAACTCATAGTTAATGTTATTCTCCCACCTCATTCTTGGTCTACCAATTGGACGTTTTTCCTCTGGTTTTCCTACAAGAAGCTTCCATGCACATCTTTCATTCCCCATTCGTTCCACATGTCTTGTCTGTCGCAGTCTACAAGACTTAACTGATCTTATTATATCTGGCTTCCTATAAAGACCATATAGTTTACTGTTATGTAGTTTTCTCCATTTACTTGTCTGTTCATCTCTCTTTGGTCCAGACACTTTCCTAAGAACTTTATTCTCAAATACTCGTAATCTTCTTTTCTACCTTAAAGTAAGAGTCCATGTTTCGCATTCATATAATATCCATCCATAGTAATTCTGCCCGAAGGTAGGTCCTTCACTGCAATCATAGCATTTTCATGCTATGCCTGCAGCTTACTAGGGAATTGTAGATGTGGTAGCTTCCCGTTGCTTTCCACACCGGTGAAGGATGGTGATAATGATGACGATGATGACCATATGATTTCGTTTGGGCCTTTAAAGTTTTCCTGACATTTTCCTTACAGGTGAGCAAAAATCCCGATAAAAACCTCACCCAGAAAAACTGCCCCGACCGGGGATCGAACCCAGGCCCGCTGCGTGACAAGGAAGCACGCCACTTCGAGAAAGATTTGTAACAGAATCGGTCTCAGATCTTAAAATAATTTAAGATTTTACAGTGCGCTGGTTATTTGTAAGATAGATGTCATACACCAAATATTTGTTAAATGAACCTGTATTTCGCAAAACCTGTGTGCAGTGAGACCCAAAGAAAATTCCAGATACAGGTAGAAATTCTACTTCTCGGAGGCAGGAGTCATCAGTCATCACTTATTAATTCGCCTAACGGGAATTGAATGAAGTGAAAACTAATTTATTTATTTCTATCATTCCGCCTTATAAACATTTTTCATAAATTGTATAGAAATATTCTTCCGTTGCCACGTTGGACAGATTCCGTTTTATATAAATTAAATACTTACTTACTTACTCACTGGCACTATCGAACCCGTAGGTTCATGGCCGCACGGATATAAGCTCTCCATACATCCCTATTCTGAGCTAATCCTTTCCAATCATTCCCTGTATAATCTACTTCCCTCAAATCATAGTTAATGTTGTTCTCCCACCTCATTCTTGGTCTAACAACTGGGCGTTTTCCCTCTGGCTTTCCTACAAGAAGCTTCCATGCACGTCTTTCATTCCCCATACGTGCAACATGTCCTGCCCATCGCAGTCTACAAGACTGTTCTTATTATATCTGGCTTCCTATAAAGACCATGTAGTTCATTGTTATGTAGTCTTCTCCATTCACCTGTCTGTTCATCTCTCTTTGGTCCAAAAATTTTCCTAAGAACTTTATTCTCAAATATTCGTAATCTCCTTTCCTCCCTTAAAGTAAGAGTCCATGTTTCGCACTCATATAACTGGTAGAATAATAGTTTTATATATTTTCAGCTTAACGTTTTTTGAAAGGAGTTGGGACATCAAAAGTCTCTGCAATGCATAATAGCATGCATTTCCAGAATTGAGCCTATGTTTAATTTCTTTGTGCATCTCATTCCTATTTGTGATTATTGTTCCTAGGTATTTGAATTCAGCCACTTCCTCAAAATTTCCCTCATTTGTCATTAGCTGTCCATTTCCATTATATACTGAATTTCTACCTGTGACCATATATTTAGTTTTACTGATATTTACTTCCAGTCCTAATTTCTTAGTGTTACTCAATAGTGTGTGCGTGTTGGCCTTCAGTATCTCCTCGCTATCGGCCAATAGTACTACATCATCAGCATAAACTAACAGCTTATTAATACCATTCAGTTGTAAGCCTTCCTCATTCTCTAAAGATTTAATGGCATGCTCTAGTACAAAATTAAATAGTAGAGGAGACAGTGCATCTCCTTGCAACCAATTAAATACGCGTAAAATTACTATTATTTTGCCGGGACCAACAAATTTATTCACGTTCCGGATTAAGCAAGTTTTACTGTATTTAGTTTGTTATAATAAAATTATTTTCAAATTACAAACATTCACTGACCCTAATTAGTAGACACTAAAAATTAATAATAATATAATAATAATACTTTATTTATTCTGGCAGAGTTAAGGCCATAAGGCCCTCTCTTGCACTCAACCAGCACAAATACAAATAAATATTCGACAAATATAGATATACACTATACTAATTATAAACAGTTAAAGATACAATAAATGTAGCAATGTAAATGTCATGTACAAACAACATTTTATAGGGTAATAACAATAATGATACGATAATAATAATAATAATAATAATAATAATAATAATCCGATTGAGGGTCTTTCACTTTGCAGCGGTTGCCCTTTTACCAGCCGACTGCTGGCCCTTCACAACCACATGTGTCAATCACAGAGGTAGATGATCAACAGCCAGTGTAGGGGTGACATGTGGTTAGCATGTCGAGTCCCCCAGCCGTTATAGCTGGTTCCTCAACCTATTAATAATAATAATAATAATAATAATAATAATAATAATAATAATAATAATAATAATATAAATATGATACATTATACGGGAAACGCCAATTAATATATATATCTTACACTGGATAATAATGAAGTCGAGTTTAGAGCAAATATAAATTTAGATTTCTTTTAAAAGATGCCAATGTCTATTACAAAAAAATGTGTCTGTGTTTGTTTGTTTGTATGCATGTGTCTCAACACTCTAGTAGTCAATATTTTTTAAAACAATCTCGACAATATCAACCAATTAAGAAAATTAAAGCCGAGTTTGATAACAAGCAAAATCATTCTACCGACCGTCATTTTCGATTTTTGCAACAAAACTTCAGCTTTCAATATTACGTATCTTAACAACAAAAACTGCTCAACAACATACAAGATTACAATGATCACCAGTAGGATCGCTGATTTACAACAGTGTTGTCATTAATTACTCAATGTCCTAATATATCTACTGTTTATCTAAGAAAGTAAACAATAAACGCTCTCACTTAAGTACGTGATGTTCAATTATCTACTAACATGCTAATAATTAGTTACAATTTGTGAGTTAGATTAAAACAAACTGGTTTTAAAACGATGTTTATTTTCGCATTTCCATACAATGTGATTAAGTTCCATATACTTTCACGGATTGAAGAAAACGTGTAGCCCGATGTTACAGATAACCCAAAAGTGTCAATAGAATGCATGTAGCTAATTCGGTAAGTGGAGCTACGTACAACATATCAATTAGATGTTGTGGGTAGTGACCATGTGACTAGTGAAGCGATCAACCGTCTCCTACAACTCCTAAAAATCGTGACGTGAATGACCACAATACTCAAAATCTAGAAAATCTACTTTCAATCTCATGGTCTTCAATTCTGATGAAAAATACATCAAACTAGTGCATAATCATAATAATAATGATAACAATAATAATAATAATAATGATAACAATAATAATTAAACATAATATTATAGAAGTAATGAAAGAACGAAGATTGAAATGTATGGACATCTGAAGAGGATGGAGAATAATAGAATCTCAAGAATGATGCTGCCATTGGAATGATGAAGGCAGGAGGAGGGGAGGGGACCCAGGGAACAGTGGATGGATGTTAGATATATATATATATATATATATATAAAATTGTACTGGACAATAAAATTTTGGAGCAGGTGAATAATTTTACATATCTAGGATGCAATATCTCATATGAAGAAGAAAAGGATGTAAATGCAAAAATATCTAAATTTTTAAG